>CM057161.1:18646026-18927061 GCA_029962745.1 Echinometra lucunter | reverse complement strand
AGGAAGAGGGAGAAAGAAAGAGAAAGAAAGAAAGAGAGGCAAAGAAAGTGACAAGGGAGAGAAGGGGAGAGAGGAGAGAGAGAGATAGAGGGGAGGGAGGGGGAGGGAAGGAAGGAAGGAAGAATGGGATGAAACAAAACAAGATGCTAAGGAAGAGAGAGAAAGAGAGGGTGACTAAATGATTGACATGGAGAGCATAGAGAAAAAGGTTCTGGAAGAGCGTAGGGAGGAGAGAGTGGGAGAGAGAGAGAGAGGATTCTAACATCAGAAAACAACATGGAGAAGGAGAAATTAGAGGGATGAAATGATGATACATAGTAATGAAGCTGTCAGAGCTGTGCTGCATTCTAAGATTTAGACCTATTTCTTTCTTTTTTTCTTCTTAGAGTGGATTTGGTCATCTCAAGTGGCAACTTGAAATGCTGGCATTTGAATTTAGGTCACTTTGGTCGATCCTAACTGGATTTGTTAACAGCTGAAGGAAGCTCTTTTTTTTTTCAAAAACATGTCTCAATTGACAGGATTGCGGGTACATTAAACATGATTAAATTGTATTGTAAACCTACATAATGCATAAAGCTCACTCTTAGAAATGGAAGTAGTTCTTCAGAAATTTGGATAATCAAGAATTATCTGCAAGTTAATCAAGGCAGAATAATCTTGTGATCTTTTTTTTTTTTAAAGAGGGGGGGGGGGGGTTCATGCTAAAATGACTCATGTGCTTGTACTTTCTATTTGGTAAGTACAAGAAAATTATTACCTTTCTGTCTGGACTCTTGTATTTCATATACTCATCAGGTAGCTTGTGATTCACATGTATAATGATGCAAAGCTTGGAGATGATAAAGATTTGAAGGGCTGGAGAGATTTCTCTTCTTGGCAATCAAAGGAGGTCAGTGGATGACCCCAGACTAGTCTTCTTCTTGAAACTGTTGAAAAAGTCATCTTGCGGAGGTGTGGAAAAGGGGTATCAACATATAGAGCTGTGAATATGACTAGTTTTCTCTCCACTTGCTCATTTTCTTGTCTTGTTAAGAGCTAATAAGTAAACATATAATTTACTATGCATATGTCATGGTCTTTCATTAGAATGAACAGCTGATTTGAGAAACACAAAATCTGAGCGGGTATATAATACTTGAGATTATGGTCTCCATAGAATTAGTTGGAAATACACTGCAGGCAGAATCTACAACTACTGCAACTCTTCACCTTTTGATTCTCTATACTGACAAATTGGATACAGATGGTAAAAAAAAAAAAAATGAATTCTCAGTGTACCATCTGCTGTTTTCATTGCATCATAATCTAGTAATATCATGGGCCATGACACTTGTTGACAGTATCATCCAGTGAGTGCCAGAAGGGCACTAAGCATGGGCTAAATGATATGAGTTAAAGCCTTCTTGCCCTCAATATGCCATATTAGCTTGGCAGCAATGCCATGCCCTTACTGGTGCCCCAACTACATACCTTTTATGTGTAGGTCTATATGGATTGTGGAATCAGTTTTGTGCATAAACACTGGTACTGGTATGGTACACTGTACTGTGAGAGACTGCATATGTGGACTGGGTGGTATAAAAGTCAATAAAAATTTTATGCATCTGATTCTGGGAACACCTGTTGTACATGTAGATCTATACCGCTATTGGTAATATATTCAAATTCATATGGAGCGGAAAAATTGGTGGATTGAGGTACTCTGGTGTTTTTTTAGGGATGTAAGCTTTCATTTTGGTGTGGCACAGAGATGAGATATGCACTGATATAGCAGATGGTGGAATGTATTAGTACGACTGGCTTGTTTTAAGAGCAGGATGCTTCCATGAGTAGGAGATATGTAAGTAGAATTGCATTGATAGCTGTACTGTCTTTTAAAAGGAATTGTTTAATTTTCATGTATTTTTGTGGTAATTAAAGAATGTTCTAAATAAATAAATCAAATCAAATCAAATAAAGCACAGCCACCTGTCTTTGTAGGTATGAGGCTTTTGATA
Organism: Echinometra lucunter; assembly: GCA_029962745.1. NCBI lineage: Eukaryota > Metazoa > Echinodermata > Echinoidea > Camarodonta > Echinometridae > Echinometra > Echinometra lucunter. The sequence continues at coordinate 18,925,061 of CM057161.1, read as the reverse complement.
TCAACACTCTGCAGAACTCTGTAATGAGAGGAACATCACCTCATAATGGACAGAAAGACAGATACAAAGAGAGAGAGGGAGAGAGAGAGAGAGAGAGGGAGAGGGAGAGGGAGAGGAGTAATAATTGAACTTAATAAGTTGAAAGATAAAACAAAATTCAACCTGTAGATGATAGCTATTTTAGGTATGTAGTGCATGAATTTGAGATGCAAAAGACAGCCAAAGAAAAGCGATATGTGAGACAAAGAGATAAAGAATGGGAGAGAAAGAGAGAGACTAAGAAGAAAATGAATTAGAAAAGACCATCTAATCAAATAATATGATTGCATGACATCATATATTGGTATTCGTCATCATCGTTCCCTGAAGCTGGTTACCTGAAACCCCGAGTGAGCCACATCTAGCCCGACACCACCAGAGGCATTTCCATAGATCTTCCTTTCTCTTTAGTCCCATCTACTCATGTTCTATGGGGCTTAAAACAATCATTGACATGCGCTTGGAGCGGCAATCAGCACGGATCTCTTTTTTGGCTCACATTTGAACCCGTCTCATTGGATTCAGGATGATGGGAGTGTGAATCAGACTTAGTCATAGGACCGGTAGATTCCCGCGTGAGGTGTTTTGGTTCATCCCCCTTTCATGGTTTTAATGATTAAGATTTTTTTATCGGGATGAATATTAATGGTTTTCCATTGATTCCCATATAGCACATCTTGCATTGTCATGCAGGACCTAGATATCAACCATCTATTGATTAGTCCATCTTCTCTTTCAAGACGGACTGGTGAAGGATCTTTGTCATATGGGTCACTTTCTTTCTTCATTTTACACCTTTCACCAAATTCAGCTTTGCTAATAGACTCAAGAAGCAAGATGCCTAGAATATCATACCTGTTTGGTAAAGAATGATAAGTTTCAGGAATCACAGTTTTTCTCTTTATATTTTTCTTTCTCTTTTGAAGTTAGGATAATAGAGTCCAGACATTCCCCACCACAACAACCATAACAATAATTAGATCTGGGTTAGTTTTGATAATGATCACAAACTGGAATGCTGACACCATTAACTCTAAACATCTATATATACTGGTGAATACATTATTGATTGATTGATTGATTGATTGATTGATTGATTGATTGATTGATTGATTGATTGATTGATTGATTGATTGATTGATTGATTGATTTATTCATTTATTTATTCATTCATTTATTTATTTATTCATTTATTAATTTATTCGTACATTCATTTTATTATTTATTTATTTGTTTATTTATTTATTTATTCATTCATTCATTTATTCATACATTCATTTTATTTATTTTTTTATTTATTTATTTATTTCTGCATGGTTCATAAATCGACATAGTACAGATATGACAAAAACAAACAGTGTTATGAATGCATGTATGTCCCATTATGTACTTGCTGAATTATAGAATATATACTTTTCATTTATATATGATTTGTGATTTATTGTTCTGAAATGGATATGTTTTGTGTATTGAAGTGAAGCAATAAAATCTGTAATGATAAAAAAAAAGAACAAACAGTGGTAATAGATATAGACAAAAATTACAGCCATTTTACACTTGCAGTTGGGAATAATGGAAAACACATGCGGAGGTGACAAATAGAGAAATGATTTCTAGGCATGAATATCAGTAGTAGTAATACCTTTAATTTGAACTTGATTAAGAAGTGACCTGGTTCTTCCTTCTTCAGAGATAATGAGTTGTGACTAAGAGCTGATGTAGCCATGGCAACCTGCATCACTATGAAAACATTTCATGTTACCCATCAACCATGCAGGTCTCTGTAGATTACGGGATGTAATCCAGAGTTTGATAATCTCTTTCTACCTCGAATATTACAATGCCAGGAAATGAAGCATAAAAGCTACAAGATGGAGGGAGTGCAAAGGAGGTTACCCCTATTCAGACATGGAAATCTCTAGAATGTATTTTCATCCCTGATAATTTCAAAGCTAGACCTTATATGATTGATTATTTTTGAGTATCGGTCATTTTTGTACCATAAGAAGCAAAGAAATGTTTTGCCAGGAAATGAAGCATAAAAGCTACAAGATGGAGGGAGTGCAAAGGAGGTTACCCCCATTCAGACATGGAAATCTCTAGAATTCAGAGCTAGACCTTATATGATTGATAATTTTTTATATTATTTTTGAGCAACTGGTCATTTTTGTATCATAAGAAGCAAAGAAATGTTTTGCCATTGTTTTGTAAGAAAACTCAATTCAATCCTCAACTGTCCTAAAACATAAAGTTGATACAAGACTCCACACCTAATGTTTTGCAGGGTGCTTGTGATATATCTAACTGTATATCTTTCTCCTCGTCCTTTCTGAAAGAATTCTAAAATATATAGGTTCACGGTTCATGTCTGAAAGTGTCCTGAGATGTAAGCTCACTGTTCATGCTTTGCCTTCGGCTATGTTGGAATAGAGGGGGTGGCCACCTTGGGATATGGTTCATATTTTTCCGATCAGGAATCTGGTCCCTCATATTAGATGTGCAAGATGCTAGTCATATAAACCACGTGACTTTAGAAGAAAAAGAAAGGGTAGCTAGAATTGAGCATGGTAACATTTCCAGCAATTGATAGCATAGAAAGTAAACTTTATAGTTCATTGTGGTTATGTCACTGAACATTGGGAATATGACTCAACCAAACCACTACTTCAAGATCAGAAACCTAACATGTGGAAGGTAATATCGTTCAGTTATCTTAAGAATTTTCCAGGCAGAATTATTGCACAAGCCTTACTCAAGAAATTCTCAGGCTCAGATTTTATTTTATTTTTTTAAAAATTCAGTTACTCTTTACCCCTCATATTATTTGGGGTTTAAAATGAATTGTGGTCTTTATTACAAAAAGGTTAGAATTCTACTTCTGATGCTTATCAAAACATAGATATTTGATCATAACATAGGGAGTTCACCAGTCTTTGCTTCAACCAATGAAGGGGAGCCATCCCAGTCATGTGACTAGGTAATTAAGTGAAGATTATACTCTATGAGCCGTGCTTTGCTGTGGCTGATCAGATAATAATCTCTCTCATGAGTACAGAGACAGAATGAAATCCACTTCAATACATTCATTATGCATGATTCCTATGAAATATATGAACTTATAACTTGAGTACTAGTATATATCCTAACAGAGAGAAGGAAAGAAAGAGAGATGGAGAGAGTGAATGAGTGAGTGAGAGCAAGGGAGAGAGAGAGAGAGAGAGAGAGAGAGGGGGATAAAGACAGAAATGGGGGAGGGGAGGGCGGGCAGATGACAAATAAATCGTCGGTTACCCAGCAGAAGGGAATGAGCACCCTTGACTGGCAAAAGCAAATGAAGAGACATGCGGTCAAATATTGAGATATTTAAGAAATCGACGAATAATTACTTCAAGAAATTTATAGGAGATCTATTCTGGAATGCTCTTAAAGTAATTATTCGTAGATTTCTTAAAATATCTCACTATTTGACCGCATGTCTCATCGTTCCCTTTTCACGGTGAAAGGTGCTTGTTCCCTTCTGCTGGGCAACCAAAGAAATATGAAAATGGACAGGGAGCAGAGAAGATTAGAGAAAGATAGCATGTGGAACAGATGGCAGAAGAATAAAGACTATAAAGGGAAGTGAATCTGACAGCCTTGATAAGAACATTAAGACTACAAAACAATTTCTCCATTTATAGGATATATGGAGGTCATGTTAAGATGAGAATGAATTTGACAAGAATTTGATAGTTAATTTTGCAAGGGAAGAATTATCTATGACACTCTGTATTATGATTTATCGGTCTAATTCTACATTAGTGATTCATTAATTGCTACAGCTTTTGCTGAAAAAGTATTTCAAAACTCCATTAATGTCTTTTCCTCTGTAATCCACTCAAGGTCCTTTAACCAGCATTTCAAAGTTAATGAGTAATTTGTTAATGGACGTGATTTATGAGAGGTAATTTTAGCAATCTCGGAAGCCACATGTAACGCTCGTGGGCGTATTTCACTCAATTCTAAATGTGTTTTCACCCTCAGAATTATGTTTGTATGATGTACTTACATTAACACACACTTAGGCAGAGAATATATGAACATGCTTATTTGATGCATTGACCTTCAAATTGATCTTGAGTGAGGTTATTCATTCAGTGATTTGATCTAATGCTGTATGAAGCTGAATACATGTATTTGTTGCATTGTGCATGTTGTTCCGTGAGCTGATATATATCATTTGTTTCCTTCATTTACTGAGGATGATTATTACTATTATGCATTTGTACAAATTTTTTTGTAATGTATGCATAGAACCAATATTTTCCTTTTAAGAATCATACAAATAACATTGAAACCTCATTTCATGGAAATTCTATTAAATTTTCCTGAATGTGGTACTCACTCCACCCAGGTTGAGAGAGGCGAATGTAGATAAATGCCTTCCCATAGGATGTCACTGTTCACACCATATGCCATGCATAGGTTCACCGACTTGTCCACTGACACACCCACAAGACTATGACATCTGGAAAGAACAGTTCTTACAAATATTTTAAATGAAAAAGAAAAGAAAAGGAATTGATTAGAGAGATGTTCAAATTAAATTCTCAATAATCATGGATTATTTTAGATGGGTAAACTCCCTACATCTTTCATCATACCACCCACTTGAAGACTTGACCATTTGTGACAGAAGATTGAAAAAGGGGCCCAGAATTGATGAAATAGAAGATTTTAGATTCTTTTTAAGTACATCTGTCCTTCAGAGTGTCATACAGAAAGAGGCCCCATTGAAATGTGGCATGAGTAATGCAACTGGACAAAGCTGATGACATGAAGGTGCATTTAGATTCATTATTGAAATGTTTGCCTTGGGTTTCTGGATAGCACAGAAAATAGAATTTTACTCATCTGCTTTGTTGATTTATATTCCATATTTTTTATTTTTCATGAGCTATCTACCACTTGAAATATTCAGTATGAAATTATAACATGTTTCTTTGTAATGAGGGTGTTTATGTGTCTTTGTCTGGATTTTCTTGAAAATATTACGTTCTTATAGATTATAGTCATATAATTCTAACATATTTTTCTCCTTTTCTCTTTTCTTTTATTTATACATGTTTTATCCTTGATATCATCTTGGTGGAAATCATCTTTTCATCACTCTGTTTGCTTCTCCTTTTTTACAGGTGAGTATTAATTCAATGAGAATATGTGTTTTCCAGCACAAATTTAACTCCTCTTTTAGATCTCTAACACTTATAATTTCTCCTCAAGCAATATTTTGATTAAATAGCACCCCATAGAATTGACAATTTCATTTCAGTTTAAACCCCTGTTACTTCATCAGACAGCCTTGAATTTATTGTAGTCAGTGTAGTCACTAGTCAGATATTACCTATATCTGTGCTAGGCACCTCAATATTTATGCCATCTAGGTAATTTTATGTCATTTTTTTTTTCTGGGTGGTTCCATGTATCTATAATTAGACTTTTAAAAAGAGGTTTATAAAATCACAGAAACCATGTTGTAAATGGTTATATTTTAATCTGGGATTTGGTTAGAAAATATAGAAGGCTGCTTTGAAGGTTCTGTGATACAATAGCATAGGTAAGGTCACTCTTTTCTGGGTTAGGACTCTTAGGAGAAGCTATTTCTGTAACAAAATGTAACAGATGTTCTCAAGATTCATTATATAAAGAAGAAGGATCACGTGTTTCCCACTTAATGTTGCTGACAAATGATTGAATATGAAATTGTATGAAGTATACCACAGGGAAAGTGAAGGTATAGTAGAGGATTAAAGAGTGGGAATAACCTAGATAAAAAACAGTTGTAATGTAGATGATTGCTAAAATTTTGATTTCATATATTTTTAGATTTGATATTCTAAAAGAGGTGCATTGAGTCTGAAATATCTATTTGAGAAAGACAAAGATTCCTGTGTGCAGGCTAAAACAAAATTGGAAGACAAAGTAAGCTGATAGATATTGAAACTGCAAAAATGTAATATTGTTGGTTGATATTGTGCGATGAGTCAGCACATTTGATTTGTAGATCTATCGTTAATTCATTTGATTCTGAGAATTTTTTTTCTTACTTATGTTCATTGTCTGGGATCTCATAGGCAGTGATTGAAGAATGTGCCTTAAAGCTTTTTATAAAGAGCCAGAGGTATCACTTCTGACAGAAGAATTAACCAGAGAGAGATAGAGAGAGAGAGAGAGAGAATGAGAAAGAGAGGGAGAGAGAGAAAAAAGCGGGGAGGGCATCCTAGAAGCATAGAAAGAATGTGCAATGTTGCACAAAGAGCCAGCAGCAAACATGATTATTATGTAGTAATTTATCTCATTTGATTGTAAGATTGATGACTTTTGTTCATTGTCATTGGTCTGATGTGCAATGGGCGATGACGATCACTGTAATGATGTAACGTCACGGAATGCCTGCAGGACCGTGAAATGAGGATGACGAGGTTTAAATGGGCTTCAGGATGAGAGGCGCTGTGCAGATAATTGGCAGAATTACCAAGGTGTAAGCCAAGTGTCATTCCAGATAGACCAAGATGCCCGTCAACGAAGATTGCCTTTGTTCTGCTGAACGTGTTTCGGGATGGCACTCACGTTGCGACCCGATGTCGTAATTTGGCATCTTGGCAGTGGTGGTTCTCCTCATGATTGATATACCATACGCATCATCATCATCGTGATGAGGCTGGTAATAAAGATGGATTCCTTCTCCATCAAAATGTTTATTGTCATGAATGGGCCTGTCATCTTTTTGTATCACTTCAGTTTATTGACATTTCAATGGAATATTTCATCTTGATTTTGGGTGTTATGACAGTAGCTTTTCCTCTTTAATATGAAGATGGAAGTTTATTTATGACTTGATGGAACCCTTATCTATCCATTTACAAGTTGTCAGGGGGCTGATACACAGTGGCTTTAGATATTGAACATATTTCATAGATCAGCACCAGTGCAGGTGGAAGATTTTATAGGTTATGCTTGATGGAATCGTTCCTCATTCTTTTCTATATTGGATCTTTATCCTAAATACTTTATTCAATAATTCCTACAAATGGTGTTTGAATTTTTCGTTTACTGTTTTTTTTTCCCGAATGATATCGTGATCTTTCAAATTTTTACATAAAACACAGTATCTGTAAATGCTTTATACAGCAGAGTTTGATGTCAAAACTAGCCGATTTGCTGAGCACTGCCAGGCTGCTAATTGGCTTAATTGGCAGAGGTGCATGCTAGGTGTTGGGTAGTCATCAAACGGCGCTTCGTCAGTTGGCTCAGTCAAGCTGTTCTGGTCTGGAGTGACAAATTTCATGATTCATCCGCTCTGACCAGCTGAATAATTGTTTAATTTACCCAGATATCAGTCAACACAGCTTGCCTAAACCCTTGTTCCTTGCAGTGTTTTTATTAATTGGATGTCAACAAAGAGGCAAAATTCAATTATCCTGAACCACATTTTGCAAAGTTCAGAATGAAGAATGCAGATGCAAAATTTATGGGTTTTATTGACATCAAAGTTATTAATGATGTTTTTTTTTCTTTTGCAAATTTACACAATTTAATTAACCTGAAATCTATTAGTCTTTTTTCTAGTCTATATAATTTTTCTACATCCTAACTATTTCTACCTCTATTGATCAGTGTTTGCAAAGTGCAAACTGCACCATGCAGAATAACTAAAATAATTATTTCAGTAGCAATCTTTGACAGAGTATATTTAAGGGGGGGGGGGTGATTCATGGTTCAGATTGTGAAGTTTTATATTGAAATGAATATATTTTGGATGAAATATCAACTTAAGGTCAAATGTGATTATTTGAATACTAGTAATTCTCTCTTCCTTCCTTTGTGTATTTTGGCAAGATATTAATCTACATTTGCCACTCTCCACCCAGGTGTAGTAAATGGGTACCCAGTTGGAAGGAATTCCTTGAATGCTAGAGTGTTCTAATAGCAGCAATGCTAAAGCTGGGGTAATAGCAGTGGAGCACCAAGAGTGTGACAGACACAGGCACTATACAAGAACCCACTTTTGTAATTATTACTGTTATGATTATTATTATTATTAATTGCATAGAAGCATCATGATGTAGATTTCTAACCACTGTTTCTGTAAAAAAAGGGACCTTTTGTATCATGACCCTCTCCCCTGCACCTGTTCCTGGTATGATCCAGCCATACTAGACAGCATTTCCACAGCTTTAAATTCATGACTTCCTTTCTTCAACAATTGTTCAATCCATGGTTTAACAGGTTGATCTATGTCATCACGTGAGAGGGAATGGATTTGAAGCATAATGTAACGGGGTCACGAAGAGTATTTGACAAGCATTACAGTGTTGAAGAGAGGAAGACAAAAAGGAGATGCATACAAATGGGGGATGAAAAAAAAGAGATGTAGATAGAACAGGAGAGGAAGAAATACAAAATTAAAAGGGAGATTGCAAAAGGTAAATGGAATGAGGAGGAGAGTTGGTGTGAGAGAGAGAGAGAGAGGGGGGGGGGGAACTGGATGAGGGATGGGGACAAAGAATGGAAGAAGTTCTCGTAAAATGAAAATCACTTCTACATAGAAATAATTTAGAGCCCAAACTAGAGCCACCCTCATGTTAATAAGCAAGGAGATCTCAGTGCATTAGCTTTGTGAGATGGATACTCCTAGGGGCACCTGTTTTTTAATGCCCCTTTTGTACAATCTGAAATCTCAGCAAATTTACAAGTGTATGAATAATTCGAAAGTAGCTTGGTTAGCTCCATGTAACAAGATTCTTTGATGAGATATTGATGGATGTTTAGTTTCAGAAGTGAGTTTAGGGAGTGTTCTGCTTCATTTCAAACTTTTCCTTAGGCAAGCTTCCCTTTCCTCTCAAAACATCCCTCTCGCTACCCAGAGATGCTGTGTCCAAGATCTATCGGTTTGATTAGGTCTGCCTACCCCTCCCCTCATACAAGCAGAGATAGATGAGTCCATTAAATCTTGTTTCCCACTCCTTTCATATCACTTGATCATGTTGATAATGTAGCACAGGTAGTCATCACATAGCGGATGCTCCCTGGCGGATCCTTGAAGACTTTTTCTCAGATTGTATAATGTATAGAACAATATCGAAACCAGAATGGAGGAAGGCATCAGAATCATCTGATGTACATCAAGAGATTCGACCAATTTATTACATGTACCTCTTAGCTGATAACCCATTTTTTTGTAATGTGCTCCTTGACAGAACATGAATCATACATTTTTATAGTTTCACAAGACATAAGTTTACTTTTTATGAATCCTAGATACTTCTAGGGGTGTGTTTATCAGGGCGACTCATTTTCTAGAAATTAGAAACGGTACTTAAGTAGTGAACCCAAGTTGTGCTCACAACAGGCAGTCTCTGGATGCCTTGTTTATTGTCGTGATTTGAGTTCCCGCAATATGGCCCAAGCCTGGACAAATACAACTCGAATTGTGTTGTGTTTATTGCTGCGACTCGAGTCGCAGATCTGGTCAATTGGTGGATGGAGAGATAAGAGAGTATGCTTATACACCTCTACATTTTTTTTTTGGCAGAAGTTTCTGCATTTATTAAGGAAACAAATACAAACATTGGATACAATAACGATACAAATCAAAATTGATATGAATAAAGTGTGACAAATATTCAAAGAAAGAATATGTATACTTCGATAATATTAAAATAATGAAGTTGGGTCAAGAAATCAATATAAATGCAGGGGCCTGCTATCATAAGCAAAAAAGCTTGAATCGATATAAAAGTTAACAGCCGGGGAGATGGGAGCTACATGATACCTTGATATATATGAGTCGACTATAAAAATTCATATAGGAGTTCGTCAGAAGAAAAAAAATAGGTAGAGAAAAAGAAAAGAAATTGCAAGTGCGTGCAAGTGGGTGAGTGCCTGTGAAATGTTTGCGATTTGTATATCTTTAAACTGGTCATCTCTACAAATATTTCAAAATTATTATCTCCCATTTAACTAATTAAAACCTCTGATCATGTTTTATATTCTGTTTATATTTGCCGCAGCAGGCAGATTTATTCTTGTTGAGGAGATGATTATCCTTCCTGATTCTTCTCATTACAAGGCTGACATGCCTCATACATGCTCCTTCATATAGAAAGCTATGATCCATCTGCTGATTACAGTATATCATCATCTTCTTCTACTTTGTTTTATCTTAGCTCCTATAGCAGCTGCAGTATAGAGAGAGTTTGTCACTTGGGGCCTTTACCCCTGCTTAAAAGATTTCACAGGGTGTGACTTCTTTATGGTTTTAGGAGGAAGGATAAGCCCTAGTACAGTTTATCAATCAAGCTTGGGGGATGTTTGTATCCAATGTAGTTTGTTCATCTCTTCACTTTCACTAAGAAACAAAACAAAACAAAAGCAACGATAAACAAACAATCATTGTATGAAAAGCTACTTGTTCTTGACTCTTTAGCATTTATCTGAAACATATACATGGAAAATCATCATTTAGTAAGTAAAAAACATAACCGCATTCTTCCAAATTAAATCTAAATCCAAAATCTCTACCCCATCACATAAACTTTTTTTCCCTTTATAGTCAAGTTGAAGATAGTAAAATGATCAGCGAATATTTTATGAAAGAATAATACCCCTGATGGAAGTTTTTATTAGAAACACAGTCTTATTAACCCTAACACGTGCGAGCTAGGCAGTTGTGACTGTTTTTGACTGTCATAAGTATATCTATCCTATTTGACTTTGAACCTTGAGATATTCCGAAATAAATGTCCCTTTTGACTTCGCCAGCTCTCATTACATCCCACCCCCTCCTTATCCAGTGTATAAGAAAGTACCTCGAGATATCCTGAAATAAATGTTGTCATGGTCTGACTGCCACGTTGCCCCCTTGCTGGGGCACTAGCAGAATGATAAGACAGGAAACTTGCTCATAGAATCTTCTGCCAAAGGACCTTCTGATGTTTGTCAAAAAGCAACATTTGTTTTAATCTAACTCGTGATTCCCTCGACATGTAGAGTCAGTGGGAGGTGGAGAGAGGGAGAGAGGGAGAGAGAGAGAGGGGGTGAGAGAGACACAGAGAGAGAAAGAAAGAGAGAGAGAGAGAGAGGAAGAGAGCACATGAGAGAGATAACAAGTAAGATTGAGAGCAGTATGACCAGAATTCAAGATTCTGATAAAATCAAAACTTGATGACAGCAAAGGAGTTTTTCTGCCACCCCTCCCCCAAGAATGTCCTCGTATCTGCCCCTCTTTCTTGGGCATCACCAAACAGCCATCGGCTTGTCTGGAGTAAGGGGGTAGTCATAATTCCCTTAGCGACTTCCCTCTCCCGGTTAACTCACACTCGTGTGCGCAGCGGTTAGATCTCTTATGACGGACATGCCCTGCTTGTGATCGTGAGATAGAGAGCAAGACAGAGAGAGAAAGTTGCCGCTTTCTTCTCAGCCTCATGCTCTAGCTCTCTCTCTCTCTCTCTTTCTCTCATTGGAGAGAGACTGGATCCAAACGTCATTGACAGTGGGGCTTGGCCCTATGATTTCAAGTCACATGGGGCTCTCATCTTTTTCTCAACTCTCCCCCAACTTTTCACAGAAATCTTCAGAAGGATTTTGATCCTGACAAAGTAGAAATTTTATTTGCAGTGGAACAGAACTTGGAAGAAGTGCACAGGTTTTGCAGTAGTGCTCAGCTTCTTTTACTGAGCACTTGATATATAATTACTGCTTTGAATCTGATGCTATACATGCTCAACAGGAATATAACTTCTTGATTCCTAACTCTGACTTTAACTTGGATTTGGAGCTGTCAGACATTTATATCCTGCTATCCCGATCAAGAAATTAAGGACGAAACACCTTAAACTCATATTTGCTTTGCATTGAGGTAGTGTCGTACTGCAGTGATGGAGCTTTAATTCCAGGGCACTCATTTGGCATCTTCTTCTCGAAGGTGCCCGCTTGAAATCTTCAAGATTTGGATAGAGTGGAGGAGACAGATTAATAAAGCAAGCAATCATGGTGGTGGGGTACGCTACCGGTATCAAGAAGACAAAGAGGGGTATTGGAAAGGTAAAAATTCTTCTTCTCAATTCATCTTTATCAATTTGGATAGATGCCTGCAGACTACAACATGTATGTACATGTATACGTATGCAAACCAATAAATCAGTAATCTGATTAGATGCTTTTGAGCTTTCATTTGCCTGCTTTTATTCTTGTTCATTATTGCTTTCTTAATTGAAAGAAAGCAAATCTTAGGATGATCATGAAGACTGGAAGAATTAATAGTGATGATGCTGATGGTGATTGGAATATCTAGTGATGGATATGACTTTGTTGATTGTCCATTTATTCCATATCATTTAAGCATGTGTCTGGAACGCAAAATGCAAAAATGCAAAAATCAAAATGTCTAATGTGACATATTGGAACAAAATTTTAGTAAAGATGATGCCACAAGGAGATTGTATATCAATTTACAAGGCCTACATGCTACCCATGTAATTATCAATCGTTGTTTGAAAAATATGATTTTTAACAATTTTCCATTTTGTATTCTGGACACGTTTTTTTGCACCATGACATTAATATAAGATCGATGCCTTACACTTATGTACAATATGTAACTTCAGTGGTTAAGGAAGTGGTGATGACATTTGGCAATATATCTTCTATCAGACTTGCATGGATTGTGATAATAAAAAAGATGATCGGCAATAGGTTGTTAACATTTTTGTAGTTAGCTGATGCTCCTCACATTGAATTTTACTTTGTGATTAGGTCCTACTGTGTTTTTAAAACTTTAGGAATATCCCAGGTGATAATTTTCTTTGTATATTACATTTCAAGCTGTGCTAAGTGCTAAATAGAAATATTATTAATGTTGATTTCTAATGACATTGTAATTGAATAATGATATATGCGAATCACTTTTTGAACAATGATTTGTTAAAAGATAATATATATATGGAAATATTAATTTTATAGTTATATTGATCATCTTGACTTATGCCCAATGGTGTATCATTACAATAACATTTTAAGTTTATTGTGTACTATTTTTGTTTGTTTTACAACAGATATTTTTAAAAGAAAAAAAAATATTTAAAAAATAGTGTCAACTCTATTTATAGCCTAAATCTGACTGATTATCTGTATTCAGCTCCGAGCAGAAACTATTTTCTGACATTAAGTGATATGATTTTATTTAATTATCCATGAAAGTGTGTGATTTATGTTGAGGAAGACTCAATATCACATTCTGCAGTTAACTAATCTGCAGGAAGATAACCTTGAAGGTATAAATCTTACCAGATTGGATCTAAAACTAAAACATCCTGTCTTAGAAGCAATTATCTGTGCCAAAACTTTCATCACCCATCATCCAGCCTCATTTATTCTATATTTATGAATGACTGCCATTAATTGAGAGGATTGGCAACATTTTCCTTCCCTTTTTTTAGGTAACTATATATATATTCACTATCTTGTTAATTGTTAATAACTTGACATAATGATAATCCTCATGAAAAATAATTCTTTGAAATATGAAAATAAATGTGTGACAGTAAGTATGACAGAGATCATAAGAATACTAAAGTCTCATTGCATTTGCTCTAAATGTAGTTGATCAACAGCTCAAAAATTACACTTTCTGGTTAAATCATAACCTATGCGAAAATTAGACAGTTCCTTTATTAAGCATATAGGAACAAGAAGAGTCAGTAGTCACTAATCAATGTATTATCTTTGAAAATACAAATGAAAATGAAAATGGCTGTGGTGACAGACATTTATACAAATATATCACCTTTCTAATACAGCACTAACTATTTTAATCAGGGAAGTGTTCTCAATTGGGGGATGAATTTTTTTAATTTTTTATTTTTTATTTTATTTAGCAAGTCTCGTTATGAGATTAGAGGTCACCATGCTGTCTATGGCATATACAGCAAGGTAGGAAACAGTGTCAAGGGTTACATCAAGTAGTTAATTAACAATGAGGAGACACTGCTAGGAATGACCCCAACCTTATTCCAACATATTCTACTTTCAGTGCTACAATTTGAAGGACTTGATGTGCTTATGCAGGAAGTTTCGTTTCCGTTTCCGCTAGAGTATGACAATCTTCCTCAAGTTATTTCTTGAGGGTGCAAATCACATTCGGAGATTGGGGATTATTGTACCCATCTCGTCTGCACAAGTTGTGGAAACTCGATTTTAAGATGTGACCTAAAGGAGTTTTTACGTAGACTGTTTTTATTACTCGTTGATTGAAAGATTTGATGGAGTTAATTCCTTGATGAAAATGGTTGTGAAGCTGCATGAAATTAACGATGCTATCTGACATCTTAGGAGGAAAATATCAATTAGCCTTTGAGTTGACCTTTTTTCTGAATTAGCAGTTCTCTTTGACTGTTCTTTTTTTGCCCTTCGAAGAGAATGCAAGCAGAAGTATGATAGCATGCAGATTGGAATTACCCTTCCAAAATTCTACATAAAGTTCACAGATATTTCTTTCTTTTCAGGTATTGCATTGAAATATTTCTTTTTCATTTAGATTGGCAATTCTAAGTAAGGCTCTAAGCTGTGGATTATTTGTCATATGAAAAGAAAAATATTACCCTGTGTGTTGAGTGTCTGTGTTAGGAAGGAATAATGATATTATTGTACTCTTTATGAGTCGAAATAATTCATGAAATTAATTTGATAAGATTGAAGTAATTGTGAAGAATTTTTTCTAATTTTCCAAAAAAGCAAGCATTTTATGGATTTTACCTAATTTCATTTATTCTGTCTAATATCTATCTTCGTAAAATGATGACATGATTCACATTAAAACATAAATTTATGATAGACTGCATTTTATTATTAGGAGTAATCATGAATAATGATGTAGCTGCAATAAAGATTTCCAAACCCATTCATGTTCAAAATTTGGTCGTTTGGATGTATTAGAACATGACTTAGAGGTTATCAAGGGAACGTGGCATGAGGGGTTGCCCATATGTATTGCCTTCACGCACGTATGCTCGTTGCGCTATAAATATAACTGGAAAATTTTGTGGCAGGAAATGGCAGATTTTAGTGAAAGTTTAGGGAGTGTTGGGGAGAGGGCAAGTAGGCTATCGATACAATACAGAGGAGAGAAATCATTTGAAATGAAGGAATTTTTTAGTGGTTTACTTTGAGGTGAATACATTCAGTTTGTAATCTGCTTGGGATCTTGAAGGATACATTTTGTTGCATCAGCGCAGAAAAGCCTATGATACAAAAGGCGTTTTCTTGTAAATAAAAGAAAAAAGAAAAATTGCCATAAAATGCTTCATTTTTTGTTCAAATCCTTTCCAGAAGGAAGGTAACAGTAACAACAAGCAAAGTGTAACAAGTAAATTCTAATTAAAAGAGCTTTAAAATGCATCATATTTGTTAAGGGCTTCTCTGCACACAACACATTCAGGGGCGTTTTTGCGCAAAATATGGCAATATGCAGTGTACTGAGTATAGTGAAGCTTAGAATATTTGGGATGAAGATTCCCATTTGAACACCATATCAGCATGTTAGTGCATTCTTTAGCATGCAATTTACTTGTAAATCCTATCCTTGTGTATTTTCTTTTTTATATGTAAATAATACCAGAAATGATTGGTCAGTCACAATATCTGTTAAAACCTTTCTTGTGATATATTTCATAATATGGAATTGATATCTTCTACTTAATATTATTTTGTTCTAGTTTTACTTTCACTTGCTAAAAAAGCAAATTTACAATGTGATTTGATATTCTGATCATGATCTAAGTGAAATTTATCAGAATTTAGGGAAAATGTGTAAATTACTAAAAAAGTCCTGATCCATGGATCTTCCTTGTGCACGTACCATATTTTCTATATCAGTATACTACAAGCTTAACATACCTAAAATAGAATGTGAATTAGATGAAATATTATGAGTTATCTTTATCTGAATCTCATTTCAGGAAAGAAAAAATATGAAACTAAATATTTGAGCAACAAACTCTGAGTGCAAGAAGTCAGTGATAGTCTGCATATTCTGTTCAACTGTTGCCATGTATTTGAAACTAGATAGCATTGGAATAAATCTTTTGTTCGGTTTGATGAAGTTATTTCTAGAATGTTTAGGAGGATTAGGATCATTTGAATTAATCTGTCATTTCTGCCTGACTCACTCGCTCAGTGGACCTGCCTTGAAAACAAAATTGGCTTCACACAAGAGCCCTCCCTGTGTAGTATTAGTTTGACTTTCTGTTTGTAAAATATTGTTCTACAAGTGACAGGATATTGTATTTTTGGATTCAGTCATGGGTGTAGGGAGATAGCTTTGCCTTCTTGCTTTTTTCAGAAGTATTTTAAGAACATTATTTTCAATGTTGCATAGTGTTTGGAAAACTATACAAGAAAAGGGAATTACACTATTACATATTAAATCAAACCAAATCAAATGAATAACTAAATCAAAGGTTCAATAAGGAGTGTTACTGCCAGTGCAATGGGTATTTGATTTTTGCCATGTTGCTGTAATGATAGAAGGAATGAACTTATTAGGTTCTATTTAATTCTGTCTCCACTCTTGTAGACTAGAACAATCAGGTTTTAGTAGGATATACCTTCAGGAAGAATTGTTCAGCTAATGACGACTGATCTCAAGGATACATAATTTCATTGAATAAGAAACCTGCATGTCCTTCTATTTTCAGACATATCTTGGATTGATAACAAGTTAAGGAGCAGAGGTGTCAAAATCAATTTGAACTTTTTTGAAAAAAACATTTATGATATGTACTCTGGCCTTTGCAGAAAGTCAGAGACAATCCAGAAATTGTAGTATAACAATGAATCTACCACACAATGACATTTTACTTCTAAAACAGGGACTCCATACTATGAAGGTTATCTACTTAGTGAGTTTCAACAGTACATGTATGTATTTTGAAAACCCCATTTATTTTAAGTGATACAGCAAAATGAATTGAGTGAAAACAACAAATACGATTGTTTGTACTTTATATACATATAAAGCCTATAATTGTGACTTGTGAATGTGTGAGAGAAAAGGGGGAGTTGGGAGATAAAGATATATGGATTAACTAGATACAGAGAGGGAAAGAAAGAAGGAAAGAAAAGAAATAAAGAAAGAAAGAAAGAAAGAAAGAAAGAAAGAAAGAAAGAGAGACCATAGAGATTTGTATTTTACTGATATGTGGGATTATTTCCTCTTTTCAAATTTGATACACTCTTTTGGAATTTCCCTTACGTCATCTAAGCCACATGAAGGCATAAAGACCTAGAGGAAAGCCGGAGAATTGGACAGAGAGATAAAAAGTGTGCTCAGTGCAATATCCTTTCTAATATGCAACATGTTGAGTTGAACAAATCTTTGTCATTACGTAAAAGTATATGTTGACAGGAAAGGGAATTCAGAAACAATTTTTTTCCCCCCAATTTTTAAGTGTTTTGTTTTTTGTTTAACATGCCTCAATCATTGATGATCATTTGTGTATATTATAATTATGACTGATTCCAATAAAACATAAAAATTGGATGGAGAGGAGGGCAGTAGAGATGAAGAAAAATGTTTAGAGGATGGAGGAGAAAGGAGAGAAATAGAAATCAGAGAGAGAGAGAGAGAGAAATTCCAAGAGTATGAGAGAGAGAGAGAGAAGTTCCAAGGAGTATGATAGGTTACAACTTGTATATAGGGATACAGAGAAAGAGAGAAGAGAGATAGATAGAGAGAGAGAGATAGAGATAGATAGAGTTCATGAGAGACCAGCCCCGCTTTCAGACGAGAGAGTTCTCGTATCGATATACGACGTATGGATATAGGACGTTTTTTAGCGTCTGAATGCTCTTATATTGATACATCAATTCAATATACGACGTATATCGAAACGATGGTTTGGGCATCGTTTCGTATGATTATCCTATATCCATACGATGTAAATTCACGTTTGAATGCTCTCATATCCATACGTCGTATAAGTAGGCGGGACTTATTTGCAACGCGCGCTTAGGACCCAACCTCTACTCTACCATGAGTCCAGCACAACGCGCGCAACACAAACACGAAGCGCAAAGCTCGCATGAAGTTCATACTGCGCAAGGGACTCTTACATATTCATGAGCTTCCCACGAAAGTTCGACTGAGCGCGAGGTATGTCTGAATGCTCCTATACGATTATCGGATAACAGGGCATTGCGTCTGAAAGGTCTCATATCAATACGTCGTATATCCATACATCGTATGAATATACGATAAGTTGGTACGTCTGAAAGTGGGGCAGGAAAGAGGAAGAGAGGGATATAGCTGTTGGAGGGGGTAGAGGAGAAGAGAAGAAGAGGAGGAGGAGGAGGAGGAGGGTGGGCTGTGTGAAAGAGAAGTGTAAATATATTTACCCTTCATCTGTAAGTCAATGCTTGCATTTGACATTTGAACCAAAACACAAAGAGAAGGTCAAGTGATTGGACAGATAGAGATGATGCTATTCTCATCACATTGTTGTCATGACGATGATGGTGATGCAGGCATAGCATAGCAAGGAGGGGCATTGACTCCCTGTACTTTCATATATGGTGGATTGTATGACAGATAGATGCTGAGTTTGACAGCCCTGATATTCATTTATTTATATTTAAGGTATGGATTCTGCTCAAATTGCAATGCAATAAACACTTTGGTAGAGGTCATAGATGGTCTTCAATTCCAGTTTTATTTTGTTATGTTTATGATTTGCTTGACCATAAGGGAGAAGACATGTGACTGTTAGTGAAGTCTGAATATGGTCTTATTCAATGAACTTATGAAGTTATGAAGTATAAAATCTTAGTTGTAATTCAGTTAAGATAGATGTAGATCCAATGATTTCACATGCTCAGATTCATTTAACTGATGAGAGCCAGAAGTTGTTAAAATTGTGTTAAATGATATGAGTTAATGCCCCGTTTGCACTCTGCAGATGATATGTTAGAATGCATTGAAGTAAGGTGTTCATTTTTGTCTGCTATTAATTTTTTTGTTTTTCTTTCAAATCATTGATCAGAGGATATCTCAGATGATATACATGTGTATCTTATTATATGAACAGTGAAGCAAAAAATTTATATCATCTAAATATGTATACACAATCATTGAATATTTTGTGTTGGTCACCACTAAACATATCCATTTTTTTCATCATCATGTCATGTCGTGATATCTTCCACATCAAATCAGCACTTCATCACTTTGAGGTACTCAAGATCTTTAGGTGCGGTCAGACCGTATGTTCCGTCCTGACCATTCCTCTACCTTGTGAATTAAGTGAACGCAGGTGGATTTCTAGCAGACATCCATCTTTACAACTAATCCATCCATATCCTCTCCTGACCTAAATATAACCCTAGCTTGTCCGGCCAGTTTCTTAGCTGATTCTACTGAATTGAATCTGTCGGCTAGGTTCCTCTTACTAAAAAGGTGTGCTCGCTCTCATTTCCAGGTTCTTTTGACTTGCAGCCAGCAGAATTTTAAATTTGTAAGATTTTGTGATATTTGCAGACTTCATGTGAAAATAAAAGTCATAGTTGCCTTGAAAACTGTTCTTATTTTTATGATTGGCATAAGAAATATCCTGTTTTTTAGTGCTTTGAAGTGGGAATTTTACTCGTAATTAAGAGGTCATTAGGAGGATCATATGAACTTACAGGAAGGAAATTCATAAGCTTGCACTGCTATACATAACTCTAACATACTTTAACAAATATCGTAATGATATTAAGTGACATTAGGCCCTCTTGAATACAAAGTATCTAAAAAAAGATCATTCAGCAGAGTGGAGAGGGTGTGATTTTATCTCATTAACAAACTGTAAGATCTACTTTAGAAACTGCACATTTTCCTGAGCTACATATTTATAAATTCTTTGATAAAGTTATTTATATAGCAACTTTTTTTCATTGTGATGCCAGAATTACTCGATACCTTGTTTTCTTCATCAAAGAATATGCATGTTGAAATGTTGTCAGGTAAAGACCTCAGGTGGCTCTCTGCCAGAGCTGTTGATGCACTTTTAGCAGGTTCATCAAACCTATCAACTAAAGGTATCTGACATTTGAATGAGAGGTGTGCGCAGAGGAACAGGGAGGGTGATGTGAGGTTTGGCTTTCAAGAGATCCATCTCTCTTTCTTCCCCCCGTTCAGACACAAAACGTTTATACCGAAACTCGATAAAGAAACGTATAAAATTTTCATCGTATAACTGTTCAGACACACATCCCGAAGAAACATCGTATAGATGCGCATTTTTCTACTGCGCATGTTGCCATGGCAAGGTCATGTCTCCTTCGACCAAGCTCACATTAAGCCCCGCCAAGTTATACCGTTCTATGGTCGCCATATGTTCAGATACACACGGGCCGTGATTCTTTATCAAGTTCTAGATTCAAAACGATGTTCAGACCCTAGTTTTGTTTTATGACATTTCTTTATACATTGTTTCATTAGTCAGTGTTCAGACACACAAAACAATCATATAGCTATACTGTTTCAGTATAGCTATACAGTTTTGGTATTGCCATACAACAAATTTTTGTGTCTGAACACGGGGAAAGACTCCATGAGCTCTTGATGACCAAAGAGCATCTCGATGACCAAGGAGTATCTCAATGACCAAGAAGTATTTCAAGGAGATATTTGACCTCTGCAGAATGACCTTTAGGGTTCATCGCACTGAGAAAGGATGTGGATGCTTGATCCATAGATAAAGAGGAGAGATATTATCAAGTCAATGGAATGTTAACACATTCAGTATCCCTGTTCCAAGAACAACTATTTTGAAGTAACGTAAACCTTAACAATGCCTTATTCATTGATAAATATGCAAATATTCATGGAGAAACTTGCTCCTGTTTAATGTGAAATGTGAAATGTCCTCCTGTAGTACTTAGTAGAATGAACGGATGACAGTAAAAGTGAAAATTCATTTATAGCAAGACCTGATGACACTGAACCTTGCCAAGAGTAAACTCGAAAGGAATGAAGATTAATAAGAAAAAACTTGGGTATTTTGTTGTAATGTATGAAAATACAGTATTAATTTTTGTGTATCTATGGATGATATAGACATAGAACCCACTTCATGCTTTCTCTCTTTCTTTCTCTGTCTCTCTCATTATCATCTTTGTTTCTTTGTTTCCAATTCTCAAAGGCCTCATTATATTACTTTCCCCCTTATGTTCTTCCATTTTTCCTACTTTCATAATGAAAATAATTTTTGAAGTCATTTTACTGCATCATTTCTGTATCAGACTTACTGCATGTTTCATTAATCCCTGTTTGATTCTAATCCCACTGTGGTTAGCTGACATTTTAGTCTGTGCCATGTACACTGCTGTGACACGCAATAGTTATCAAGCTATGCCTCAACAGGTGGAATGGAATATGGACACTTTAAAGGATTAATTGAGTTCTGATCATGCGATAACCTGGAAAAAAAAAACTTTCTAAAAGTTATTTGGAATGAAAAGGTTGATTATAGCATACAGAAGGATGTTGTACATATCATGAACCTTTTAGCATAATCAAAATAATGAGATATTGACTGAGAATTGCTGAAAAATGACATGCATTGCATACAGATGTATATGGGACTACACAGACATTGTGTACAGAGCTACCAAATCTCACGCATTGTGCGTGAGACTCACGCATTCAGGGTCCGTCTCACGATCTCACGCATGGCACCCATTTTTCTCACGCATCGGGACCCGACAGAAAAAAAAAAAGTAGCATTATTCGATAGATTATACGGACAAAGATCTACTGAAGACAGCGAAGTCTGCAACTTGGGCCTATAATAAGGAGCATAGCTCAAAAGATTAAAGTGATAGTTGCAATTGAAGGTATTTTTACCTTTTGTCTTTCAAAATAAGTAAAAAATAGTCACTTAAGTATGCACCAGATCGCACCATTAAGAGCTAAAAATTGAAAAAGCTCCCTACCGTGGGAGGGGGGTGTCCCCCCTCCACACCCTCCCCCCGCTCGGTCGCTTTGCTCCCTCGCCGAGACGCCGAGTCATGAAAATCTCACTCATAAAATTTGGGGGAACTTGGCATCTCTGTGTGTAATCAAGGTTGGGTAAAAAAAAAAAATTCAGGCAGCTGTTTTTCATCACATTTTGAGTATGAGGGCATGCGAAGAGCCATCTCTTTCTGGGTCTGTGAAGAGCAATTCTTTCCAGGATACTTATTTAATTTGATAATTTCAAACTGACATACAAATTTGAGAAGGCCCACAACTCTACATGTATTTCCACTTTAACCAGAAGTGAACCTGTTCTTTAATGATGAGGGTGACCTAATGACGTCGGATTAATCATCTAATCCATCATTATCCACCTTGTTATAAAACCGCTAGACCACAGATTAGTGGGCAGTATAAGAGAACTTGCCTGAACCAGACATATCAACACATCACATTTATTCAGCTATGATGAAATGGTAATTAACTCTGTCAGTGCCGTATAGATGGAAATACCACTCAAGAAGTTGGTGGCATTTGGGGTTTTGTAATATTATTACGGCAAACGAGAAGCATGGTCTTACAGTAATACAATATGTGAACTCATTGAGAATGAAGATGTACATTTGGAACTGTGTATGATTCATTTGTAAAGGAGATGTGAAAATTGATGGCATTCTAGGGCCTCTTTGGAGATGCATAGCATGTATTTGAAATTGACCTTCACACATATTCTCATCCTGCTTGAAAGGTTAAGGCTAATGGGTTTAAGATTGATCTTCTCCTTAGCAAAAGCAGTACCCATGTATTTTGAGTATGAAGAATGTATTTTTTCACAAAAGGAATGCACTGAATAAGTAAAACTATTTCCTTTCTGTGGGTGTTCAGTCTCAAAATTGTTTTAATCATTGATGTACATGTATTTTCATGATTCTTTCATGCTTCCAATTGCTGTATTCTTGATTTGTCCTCACATCAGTAACTGGATAAGCTCTAAGCCAATAACATATCTCTTTGAGCCCCTTTCAGCTCTTTCACCCAATTTGGCATGCTTCTTTCAAGCTACTTCTCTGTTTACTCCTTTTTCATTGAAAAGTTTACAATGTCCTTGACTGCTGAGGAAATAGTGGAATCCATGTCAGCGACACACTGGCTACAGTTCCAGGCAAATTGTAGGCCTGGCAGGTTGCCTAGCTGAGGTGATCCAGAGCTGATTGTGTAGTCCCATGTGTGTATGTTCCTGTCACTCTTAAAACTATGCCAACCTCCTTAGTCCCACACATGCTGCATTCATGTCACCCGAGCCAGAAAGTGACATCATTCATCTCATAAACGTTTGTCTTTTCCTGCCAAACCTGTCTGCCAAACCACATTGACTAAATCCACATTTTCCGCTGTTGTGACACTCATCGCCATGACGATTGAGCCTCTCTGTATGAATGTTTAGTTTTTTGATACACCTGTATATGACCTAGCACTCAAGAGGAAGGGGCCAGTTGTTCTAGAAAGAAGGTCAAAAAGGCAGCATGAATTCAGTCTATTGGGTGAAGAATTCTTGAGCTATTTCCCCTCCCTTCCCCTCATTGTTATATAGTGCAAAGAACCATAATGTGCCGTACCGTGACTGCGTTATTCAATATTTAGACTTGTTTCCTTTTTAGAAGCAGAAGATTGTTATCTAAAGAAGATGTTGAGTCATTATAAAAAATCAATAAGCCAGTTCATAGTTAGCTTATTTCCAAATGACCTTAAATACCCACAGATATTTCAGACATGGAGAGGTCCCTTTTTATGCACTTAGTATAGTAACTCCCAAATTGTCAGAAGTGCCTGATAATATACAAATATACTGTGCCTTGAGAGTGTCTGGTTAAAACTATGGGCAAGAGGTGACTCCGAAATAGTACTATTCACTGAGGGGCGCAGCCCCGAAGTGAATGGTACTATTGGAGACACCGAGGCCCATAGTTTAACCAGAAACTCGAAATTATGGCAGAGTATATTTGTTTTATATTTTGGATCATGATTATATGCATTTTACATGCATTTTATTTTCTTGCATGTATTCATATTTTGTTTGACATGCATTCAGATTTTTCTTGATTGATACATGGCCCCGTTGTAAATCAGCCAAGAAGGTGAAGTGGGCTTTTACCTCGTTTAAATAAATCAGTCAACTCACATCAAATCAATATTCTTTATTTCATATTAATGTCTTATCGAATGCTTTATGGCACTAAACATTGTACGGATAAATTGCAAGGTGATCAGAAATTGAGAAACGCAGTAGCCGTGACACTGCGAGAGTTAATGATGCGCACTCGAGCTCTCGTGTGCCTAGTGAATTTTCATTTCGCGCATATAATTATTTCGCGTAATGTGACGTCATTTCCCAAATAGTAAACCTTCATGCCAACATTCTGAAATAGCTGAAAATACCAATGATCACGTGAAGGTCTTTAAGCCAATCACTGAAGGATTAATTTCTGATCCCAAATATAATATCTCTTATTTTCCTTTTTGAAAAGTACACTTTCACCTATGTATCATGGAATGCCCCATGGGTGCATGATTAGCATTTATATTCATGTTGTCCCAAATGATCTCTATCTGCTCATGCTCAGATTTTATCTACGAATTGGCTTATTTCCTTTTGCTTTGCCCTAATACCTCAAATTTTTTTTTCAAATAGATAGACATTTTTATCTTGTGAAAATATATTATGGCTGCAAAGTATGAATATGTATTGTATGCATTGTATACATTTTTAGAAGAATACTATACCTTCCATTTCATAGACACAAAAAAGTATCTGTACTTCCCTTTAAATGCTCAGGTGTCATATGTTTGAATATTCTGTTTTCCAGCCCATTCTGACTGCTTGCATGCAGAAGTCCCTGTTGAGTAACAAGTGTTGTTTCCAGAATATAAAATCAGCCAGGCCCCTTCTGACTTGGCTATGGGGAGCCATTCCTTTGGATGATGGTGGTTTCTCAGATGAAAAGTGTCTTGATTTAGGTCAGGCATGACATAATTTGACCCCACTTTCCTTCTCTCTCTCTCTCTCTCTCTCTCTCTATCTCTTTCTCTGCCTCCTCTCACTCACTCTCTGTCTTTCTTTTTTTTTTTTCATCAGGTGTTCTTTACCTAGTTTGCAGATGCCATCTTTCATCAGTTTCTGTGCATTCCAAAGGGTCTGCACTGCCTGATCTAAAACTGATATGTGTTTTTTTTTCTTCCACATTATAGGAGAGCTAGTACTCTCCAACCAATAAATTGAATTAAATTGAATTAAATTGAAAAGGTTTTATTCAAAATCATTGCACGTTGCAGCCAAAAGGCTGAATTGTGTACAATTTACAGGTATATACATGTATAAATAGATAATTTAAAAACATCAAAACTTGACATGATTAAGAGAATATAATGCAATTTGACAAAAGAACAAATAGAAGACTGAAAGGTGGTGGTGGCGGAAGAATGCTTATTGACGAACATCGCCACTCAAATTCAAACAATAAAAACATAGATTTAAGCAAGTAACGAAAGATCTAAAGACAGGAGGGTGTCTGGGGACGAGCGAGCAGTCAAGTTCAATGCACAGCTCCAGCCAGGGAATGCCAATCCCTCAACAACACCATTCAACCTGGGCAATGGAATTGGTTATTCAAATCCATCGCTCAGGCGGAACTTAGGGTCAGCAACCTCACTGGAGCTATGCATTAATAGGGCCGACAAACAATCTCTTGCAAAAAAAAAAAAAAAAAAAAAAAAAAAAACATTCACATTCATAGCACACTCCTCATTCATCCAACAACCATAAGCACGTTAAATCAAACAACTGCACCCACCAACCCAACAGTCACCCCTCACACCTTGCACTCACTAAGCATACAGATAAAAAAAAAAAAAAAAAAAAAAGAAGAACCAAGGGGGGGGGGGGTGAGTGGTCGCCCGTCCCAAGAAACCGTCCTGCTCAATCCTGAGAACGATTACTTAAAATTTGAAGAATGACGCAGTTTGTAAAACAACACATCTTCCACCACATGAGAAATCTTAATAAAAATGAGTAAAATATTGGCATAAAAAACATTGTTTCCCTTAGTTGTTACAATGTGAAATACATGCATTAAAATCATGACTGATAAAAACCTGTAAACCTATTCAATTGTGTTTGAGTTTAAAAAGTTCTAAAGATGGTAAAATTTTCATCTGAAGCTTGTGAGCTAATAATAATAACAAATTAGTATTAGGCGCGATATATTAGCAAAACACAACTTGCACAGTATATGTTTGTAGACCTATGTATATCAACCGGGTATCAAAGAACACAAACTTATTTCAAGTTAGCGTTTAATAAATTTATAAAGTAAGGTAATGGGCTGTTTTGGAAACGTTTGGTTTTACAAAATGTTTTACAATATGATGTTTGGGACAAGATATGTATCTTGCTCAAGTGTCATTGATCCTGCCCCCTCTCTCTCTGTCTCCCACTCCTCTCTCTCTGTAAAAAATTATAAGACTGCTCTTTTTTCTGATCTTTCTGTCCTATATCAACTCTTATTTCTTTCTGATTTAATGGAGTGGCATGGAAGGATGCATCCAGTATGCGAACAATACAGCCAGCAGTTTGCATTTTGCATTCTTTTCACCTTTTTTTTGTGCCACCGTGTTTTGCTAAGCTATTATGTTCTCTTTTTTTCCTTTTTCTATTTTGCTTTCTTCCTCTTTCTGTCCCTCTTTAGATTTTTCTGCTGCCACTCTTAATCTCTTTGCTTATCTTTTTTCCTTTTTTTTCCTGTTAAACCACTATCTGTCTAAAGGTAGCCATGTGATTTTTTTTTCATTTTTCCCGAAATACACATAACCTACCTGTGGATAGTTACAAGGCCATGTCCTTCATGCACATCCATGCACACCTTAATAAATTATTTTATCCCCTCTCTTTCTCTCTTTCTCTCTCTCTTGCCTTATCAATGCATGAAGCATAGCTTGGCTTATTATATTTTAGCTCTATAAGGACTAGCATACTGATTTCTATGTCATAGTTTCGCATTTATATTACCATTAAAATCAAGGCTTACTACTTTGGTGAATGTCAGTAATATCAGGGATAATGTTAGTGTTTCAGCTTCTGACTAATACTCCTGAAAATATGATATCTGAATAATATAACTGCAAGCTTTATTAAAACAACTGGTGCTTTATTTCAGTTGTAGGGGAAAGAGAGTATGATTGTATACCTCTCAGTTGAACATTTACTTTTACATTCTCCCCCCCCCCTAAAGTGTAGGTTTCCTAGTTTTTCATATTTTATTGGTGATGATGATATAAGCCAGCCTGTCAGCAAACATGTTTTTTGTAGGGAAATGAATTCTTATTCATTGTGGTGTTTTCACGGTATGAATAGGAGTGAATGTTTTTTTTTTAATGTCACATTGTACAGTTTGATTGTTTATATTTCTCAAAACGCATGTAATACATACTATGTATACTATTATATGTTTTCTGACCAATAAAATCTATCAAGATGGAAAAAAAAAGTGAATAGATGGAGTTCAGATAAATGAATGTCAAGACCACCGTGATCCTATTCACCTTGAGGGACATCTTCTAGTCTTCTTATTTACTCAGGTTTCATCCAATCAATGAATGATTGACTGTAGCTGTAACCCCCTTGACCTAAGAGATGTGTAATGGAAAGTGTCATGCCTCCCTCTATATGTCAAACACTGAAGGAAAAATGTACTGCTTTTGTTGTTTACAGTTCTCATACTATAGAATGTTTTCATGATTACCTGACCCCTATACCTTATCAAGTTCTTCAATTTTCATTTTTTTTTTCTACCTTGCATTCAGATTTTTTAAAATAAATTATACCCAGATGTTGTGTGTCCAGACAGGTTGTGTATCTGCACAGTCAATTTAAATTTAAAACAGCCATTTAAAGAAGTTTAAAAGCAATATTTCTTAAATTTTCTAACATTTGTGTTAGACAATATAATAGAGAACAAATATTGATGATGATTGGTGCTATTTAAAGAATAGCTTTTGTTGAATCCAAAGACAAAGGAGAGGGCTTCATTTTTGTTAAGCATCCAGACATAGGACCCCCCCCCATCCTACTAATTGTACAGCTGCAAAGATATTGCACAAAATGTTTTATAGTTTTTCAAGGGGTGAGTCCACATTTTACTTCCAGTGCTTAAGGTACCTCCTTCTGTCTCTCATACAACAGAAGGTTAGATGGACCCTCTCATCCGATTGGAGGGATATTAACCTATGGCTGACCCAAGGAGTAAAGGTTTGTTCAGACATGGCAATGAGAACCACTTGAAAGAAACTACACCAGTAAATGTGAATGGATGTAAAATATTGTGGGCATTAAAAATTTGTATACATGTCAGGTTTTCTGCAGAGCCTTTTCATACCCCTTAACTATTCATATACAGGAAAAATTTTTCTTATTTTAGCATGCATTTCTTTAAAAGATTTTTTAAAAGTTGTTCACTACCTTGTATCTCGATGGGACTTATGTTATTGTAGACAAGTTGCTTGGATTTTCCGTGTTTGGGGGATGATGGATGATCTACATATGAAGGATTGTCATATCTTCATTAGAGGTAAACTTTGCCTTCATAATATCGTGATATTTTCATGTTATAGGTAATGTCAGTATGAATACTGGAGGTGGTGTACTCATTGATTAATCTCATAGGTATAATTACACTCTTGTCATAATATTGGTAGCAAAAGGATAGGCAATATCTGTTCTGTTATCAGAGGCATGTTTTAGTTATTGCTTACATGCAAAGCAATTCTTGATTTTCAATGACAAGCAAACAAAATCAACCTAGTTCTTAGAAACTCATCTCTCTAAAAGGTTTTTGGATATTATTGCAAGATATTTTGAGTTTATAATGTCTTTGGATGAGGTAACATCAGTACTGAATGCATGGCAAAATGATGAATGTCATGATAACACTGTGACTAGTTGTAACATGATCGAGTATCATCATTACCTCACAAAGTGAGTAATAGTTTTATTTTAAAAATGTCATGAATATGGGGCTGCTAATAACGATAACGGAACTGAAAGCATTAGTGGGATTTGATCCCTGATCCCCTGAAATGTCAAATAACCACTTGACTATCACACGATGAATGAATGTTCAACTTGTGAGAGAGGAAGAGGGGAAGAGGGGTCTTACTTAGAGATGAGATTGTAATGCTAACATTCTTTGGGAAGATGTCATATTTGATATACAGCCATAAAAAAACAAATTTGTTGAATCCATGAATTATTTTGAAAGAAATGAATGTCAGATGAACTTTGTTTTCAAGTCAATGAGTTTATGATGATGCTCATGAATATTACCATTCTCTTCTCACAGAACATAGCATCATTTGTGTTGGAAATAGGATTATCATTCATTTTTTTCTTGATGATAAAAATGCCATTGTTACAAAAACATTTTGAGCCCAGTTTTTTTTTTCTGTATTATAAAGAATGTATTTTCCCTCAAGATTTTTTTGTCATTAAAAAATCTGTGTTTCAACTTTTCTGTACTCCACTAAAAGGGTGTATGATGACAGAGAAAATGAATTTGTGTTAAACGTGAAAATGAGCAAAAAACCCTAAAGTATCAATAAAATAAAAAAAATCATTAGCATGATAAAGATAAGAGAATTTATAAGAGTATACTCTGTTAATGGGAACCAAAGAAATACAAATGACCAAATTGTTCTTATTTCTAGTTATTGAGAGGAATGGTATGCTATGAACATTTGTAGTATTTTCTATGTCTTATTTGGTACTTTCTCATAGACAATAATGACCCAGCCTAATTTTACCAAATGGATCTCTTGAGTGTTATCTTCCCTGCATCTCATGAGAGTACTAGTAAGCCTTAATTCAGGAAAGCTCTACACCGTGTTTCATTAAAGACACAGATAAAACAGGATTTTGATAAAATGCATCTTGTTTTTTATAAACTAAAAGAATTAAGCTTTATTGACATGAAAATGTTCACATTATGTTTTATAAAGCTGAGTCTAAATAAGCTTTAAAACCTTTTCCTTCTAAAATTCTTATGTACATTTATGTACATATTTGCATGAAAAGTTAAAGATATGAGGTGGTATTCTGAGATCAATTTTATCTCAGATAAAATAAATTATTTTATCTCTGTTAAAATCAGTGAGATAAAATGCCCTTAAAATCTTTTCAAATCAGTATTCTGAGAAACATTTTATCTCAATTTTATCTCATCCACGACACCCCCATGTATGATACAATAACCAATAAGAAATCTTGTTAAATCGCACTCTCATCTTGCTCAGCCAATGAAATTGCTTTCCACCAGTAGGTGGGACAAAAAAGCGTGGATGCGTTATTTGTACAAATTTCAATACGCTGCCTGCGCTTGCATTCAAACGCAAACGCATTTTGACTGGTATTTTTCTGAAAAAATAACTTCGGTATTTTCCGAGGTTTCAGCATGCCATTTTGAGGATCATTTCAAGGCTGATATTAGTCAATAAAATCTTTAAATTCAATTCAGTCATCATACGGGAATGTTTCTAGAGTAATACAGTTGATGATTATGGTATTTTTCTTTATTTTTATCTGAAGACTAAAAGTGAATTTATCCAGAAATATTGTGCATACTGGACCTCCGGGAGATGAAATAGCCCCTTTCCAATTTTAAGTTTCATTTTATCTTTTCCTACAAAGTAAAATGGGCTCAAACGCAGAAGCTGCACATTTGTCTTATAGCTGCAGTAGGTACACGCGATGGAGATAAAATGAAGATAAAATCTGAGATTTTAAAGTGGTCTCAGAATACCAATTTCATTTCAAAGATAAAATAAAAAAATTTAGGGATAAAATGACACTCAGAATACCACCAATGGATTTTATATCATGCAGAGTGGTTTTCCATTCTTTTCTGATAACTTACATTTTAAAAATGGTGAAATGATGTGAGATGGTTTTATAATTAATATTTGATTTTGAGTAATAATATCTCTCTTGATATTGTGTGCTTGTCTTCTTTGCAAAAATTTTAAAAACTCTGGATTTTTAGTGATAATGTATGAGTCATTTCTGTGCCTTATAGCAAATTTCCCAGTTTGACCTGTATTCTGAATACAATGTCTAAATCAGATCACTGCATCTTTTTCTCATGCCTCAGCTCATGCAAGAGGCCTGCAGCATTTTATGACACACCCAGTAACTATAGAGCGTAAACCTGATTGTCCTGTGACTGTTGCTCAGTCGTAACCTATAGCAGTACAGAGTTTTTTGGGAATAAGTTAATCAGCTTCCACTTGTCAAATTGGCCACAAGTTTTTTATATTTTCCACTCTTACATATAGGTTAAAAAATGCATAAAACTGGAATCATTATGAATGAAAATTGCAAAATCTAACAAATTGCCCATGTACACATGAAAAAGAGTGATTGCAAGTTTTACACTTAATTGCCAATTTAGGGAGTTTGATTATTATAGTTTACCTTGATGACTCACCCTTTACTTAAAGAGAGCAGACTAGATTTATCTACAGTTGTACCTAAAGTGTAATGAATGTAAGGCATAAATACAAAGAAATACAATAAATACATCTACCATAGATAGCTGGCTTTTCGTGACACACCCTGTACCTGAAGCGAGTACACTTGATTTCCCTGTGCCTGTGCCTCAAGCCTAATGAACATATAGGATAAATGTAGAGCGCTACTAAAGCACTCCAGCACGCTGTCGCATATCATTATCACAGGTAGCTTGCATGCGCCACAGGGAAGGAGCTTCTTCTCGCCAACAGGTGTCTCTAGGGGATGGAAAAAGGAGAACATCGTGGAATATTCATCATTATGGGAGATTTAAAACAAACTAAAATGGGGGGAAAATAAATGAGTGAAGGAATGGAGAGGAAATATATTCATGGTTTGTTCTACAATTACAGGAGAGGTTTAAGGGATGAATTGAGTGTGAGTTTTAGTGGGGAAGCGCATGAATTATGGATGGTTAAAGACCAGTGGGGATCCATAAATCTGGTCATTATTAGGGGATGGCAATAGGGAGAATATAGTTGAGGATTTGAGTCTGCAAACTATTCCAATACAGACGCAGATTGCTGGCTTGAGGTTGCGAAACTGTGAGCGATCATTGTTTCGGTCCTGTATAAACCCTAGTAAGTTGAGAATATCATGGTTTTGCTAATGGGCCATTCCAAGGTTACTCACATTTTCAGAGTTTGTGTGCCTACCCAGCTTTCCTTCTTACCATTTAATACTCTGAAAATATGCCCATTCTTTCAACTGAACTCTTTCATTCCATCAGGTTTTTTTTTTACTTGCATTTGTGTTATTATGCTATATGTACCTTGGTAACAGAATTACCAGAAAATGGCACCACTTTCAAATAACAAAAATGTCTTGTAAAATAAAAAATGCATTAAATTATTACTGACTAAGATGGTTGAATTCCTTTTTATTTTAGCTTTTTCGATTCACGGATTTGGCTATTCCTGGCCTCTGAAAGTGATTGTTTTTACTATAAATCTGAAGTTAGCTGATTGTCCTTCCCATGTGGAACTTTCTTAACTTAAAGTTTCCAAACTAAGACAGTCCATGTGAACATAGCTTATAGAACTATTCATACAATAGAAGATAGAATAGGGAGAGAGATAAAAGGGTTACGCTTAAAGTTCAAGAATGCTATAAAAATGCTAAATCCAATGTTCAAGAAGAGGCAGATCAGAAGGTGGAGATTTAGATTTACATTTAGATTTACACTGAGCTTTCGATATCAGTTTCGATTTGGAGAGAGAGAGAGAGCAAGAGAGAGAGGAGGAGATTGCGATAAAGCAGAGAATGATGTTCAGGGCAATTTTTAGATACGATAAAGTAAACACCTGACAACTGGTGCTAGAAAGGCTACAAATGAGACAATGATTGTTTTGTTTAAGAAAAAAGCTCTGCAGAAATAACAAATAATGGCAAATACCAGCAACTTAAATTGGAGTGGGAGAAAAAGGGAGAGGGAGTGAGACAGGAAATGTCATATGGAATTATGAGAAGGAGATAAAACAATGAAGGAAGAGAAGCTAAATTATGAAATGTCAAAGACTTTTTATGTGTTGAATCTAGGACAAGGAGATACAGGTGATGGAGGACCGTGATGATAATGGAGTTATTATCTTGACAGTTATCCACAGAAATAAAAGAATGAATAAGAAAGCGAGGAGTTGTGTTGCATTTAGATGAAACTTCTTCCTGATTGAATGTCGCATTGCCTGTAGCCCAAAATTCATAATTGTCACATTCTTTTCCGTCAGCTAAGGGGAAGCCGTGTCGGATTAAGGGATGTGCGATGAGTAATCCCTTATGCAAATTGAGGCACACCTCATCAAAATGTGTGTTTTATTTCAAGAGAACTGTCCCCTTGAGGTAGGAAGGAAAGTCTGTTGATTACCAAGTCAAATCATTTTGAAACTGTCTGCATAGATGGATTGGTTTGAATGTCCTCAAAGAGCAAGATGGAAGATAGGAAGCATCTTCATGTGTGAACTTCATTCATCAAAACCTTTGCTTTTTCATGGCTTCAAATCTCACACAAAGCATAATAAGCTTCTTAAATTGAGAAGTGGAAAGGATAACTATAGGAAAAAAAAGTAGTTGACATCAGGGCTGTAGCTGATTTTCAGAGAGAGTTCAATAATTATGATCTATTTAAGTGAAAATGTGATGCTATGCTTTCTTCATTATGTTTTTGTCTTCAGTAAACCAACCCAAGATATATAATATTAAGCTTTCTTTCAAAATCCTCATATTGTAATAACTGGCCAAAACCCGGTCAGTTTTGAAAAGTGCCACTATATGATTTTCCTTCCAGATTGATCATTTCTCTCATCACCATTGTTTTTATATAGCAGATATTGACTTATGGTGAATTCACTGATCTGAAATTCATATCTAGTACAGTTTTAACTGAAGTACCTCCATATTTCACTTTTAATTCCTCACTAATTGGATGGTTACTTAGAGTTCATTGTCTTAAAAAGAACCATCTGGCCCAGCCATAATCGTGCATTAAAATGATGCTGTTGTTTTGGAATGTGCAGTCATTTACATC
This sequence comes from Echinometra lucunter, assembly GCA_029962745.1. Lineage (NCBI taxonomy): Eukaryota > Metazoa > Echinodermata > Echinoidea > Camarodonta > Echinometridae > Echinometra > Echinometra lucunter. The sequence goes on along the minus strand of CM057161.1, from coordinate 18,890,852 downwards.
ATACTGCTCTCCCCTTCTCTCATTTTTTTCTTTTTTAAAATGATATCCTTTACTCTATCAAGTTATTTTCAAGGTTTCTTCGTCATTAGTTGTGTGTTATCTAGTTTTAGAAATTTTACCCTCAGCATCCCAATAGAGAATACAGAATCGCTGGTGTCCTATTTTCCTCTTTTTTTGCCAGGTTCTCTGCTTTTTCCTCCCTAAACACCCCTCTCTTCCTCTCCTCATTCTTCATCTCCATCTCATATCAAATGCCCTTCTTCCCGCATCCTTCATTATACTCTCTCTCTCTGTGCATCTCCTGTCTGTAAGGACTGCATCCCTTCTGCATCTCATTCTTTCTCCTAGTCATCCTCTTGTCTAGCCTCAAGGAGCATTTTTTGGGATGCGAGCGTAGATGCCTCCACTCTCATTCTCTCACATATGTCCACATCCTCTTCCTCTGTGTTCTTCATAGCAACGCATCATCTGTAACCAGATGGGAGGAACACTCGTTCAAATTTCACTCCAACGTGTCGCTGTCTCCGTTACCATGCATTAATTGCTAGCACAATCGCAATGTAGGGTGTGAAGGGATCACACTGAACCTATTGATGAGGAAAAAAAAAATATTGCTCGTCTCACCACCATCCTCATCATCATCATCGTCGTCTCTCATTCTCTATGTGTCATCCGGGTTGTGTGCCATGTTCTTCTCTCTCTTGTACACGCCTCATCGACCGTGCATCTATTCATTAAGCTATTAATCCTCTCAAGCTTCTCTATGCACATGTGTGCTGCAATGCTTTAGGAAAAAAATCCCTACAGTGTATACTGTTAACAGGTAGGCCTTTGAAAAATCTTATTTCGCTGCCCATGTGTCGAATGGTGTTTTCTGAGTAACAAGTGTGTATTGACTTTAATGCTGTGCTTGTATGCCTCCTCCATTGTACATATTTCTTTATGTTAATTCATTTTCTGCTACTTTGCTTTTTCACTTTTATATCAATTTGATTGTTAATCATGAAATAGTATTATTATGGAACTTCACGTCCATGCCGGTGACTACTGTTTCATATTACATGTCATGTTTCGAACGCATTGTGAAGAAGATATTCATTGAAGATCACTTTGTTTCATATTCTATCAGTTCATTTAGAGAACATTATACATTCTTTATCAGAATAATATTTTTAAGAAGAAGGAAATGTAGACTGCAATTCTTGTATAATTAATAAACAATCTTTTTTACAGTTGGTTGAATTGAATTTAAACTTGTTTTTTGTGGATTTGGGGTTATGAAAGCCAAAACATATTAATAATAATGCAAAGGAATGTTGTAATGGGAACAAGAAGTAAAGAGGAACTGTTATCTATACACCTCATGGGAATAGAAAAGCAAAATGATCTACTTCTCTTCTGTTTAGTGAGTTGGAGATATCCAAATTTAGCAGTGAATGTGAGCCAGTATTGGACATTGTTATACAGTGTATGCATATTATTACCTTTCAGACCATCACTTTGAAATATTGCATAATATATTTAGACCAGTCAAGATAATTGTAATTCTGCTAGGGGGTGTGATTATTAAAGGAATTTAACATATTGTCTACTGGAACCTGGTGTCTTCTGCTTTAATCTGTTAACTACCAAATCCTCTGATTCCCATAGCCTTATTACAGGCACCAATGGATTCCAGGAGGCAATGGGTTACAGCTTAAATGAATGAGAGAATTTTGTAGCAGTGACTGGGTTAAACACTGACTCAGAAAGTTATTTCTTCCTCACTTTCTCCTGCTAATTAATTGAGGGCTCGAATTCCTTAATTAAACAAGGCTCTAATCCCACAATCAATACATCTGATCAACTACATTCAGAAGCAGTTGCTACTTTAGAATAATTTCACTCATACATGATAATGCACATTAGGTACTTTATACCCTGAAGTAGATATGCACAGCTAGTAGAGATAGGCCTTCTTAGAAATATGCTGCTGAAGTTTTTGCCTTTCTGTGATAATATAAAACACATTACAGTCCTTGCATTTTCTAGATTGGTATCATTGGAAGTTTATTTTATAGCTATTGATTACAATTTCTCTTTTTTTTTAAAAAAAAGGAAAAACTATGAAAATTGAGAATTGAGATAAAAATTTGTATTCACAGACTTCCGACAGTGGTGGTTTTAGAAGAAAATGTTCAGTTTAAAGGACAAATTTTTATTGATCATGAGATCCTAGAGATGGCACAGAATGTTGTTGGCATACAATGGATGAGACATGAAAAGTTCAAAATAGATATTGCTCTGTTAGTATACATTAGCATTGGACATTGAATTCAAGTTCAATCTTTATAGGTCTTCGAATATGAACTTCATCCAAAACACTTCTCATCTTGTAAACATCAAAGACCACCCCCTGAGTTGTGTCTGCACTTGAAGGTTTTGCAACATGAACTCAACATTCAGACGTGCAAATTTGATCCAAGCATTGTATGAAAATGAAGGATGTTCTGTCATAATGAAAAAGAAAAACAACACTCGGAAAGCTGGAACATGGATCCTTAGTAACGAACGTCATCTCTGCAAGCTGGCATGGAGCAGACCCATTCTAAAGGAAGAGAGGAATTACAAACTAATTGCTCCTGCCGGATTGTTTTTCCAATCTGTTTTCAAACTTCTCCAGTTTCATGTTGTCAGTGTTACTTGATGCCTTGCAGTTGAACTTGTTTTTACAGGGACATCCATATGAAGCCTGACATTACCCTCCTTGAAATAAAAAAGGGCTTTTTTCCCTGTTACATATTTAGGCCTCCATAATTTTATGGACCTCTTTTAAAGATATACAAAAGTTATGTGATCTTATCCATAATCTTCATAAGAATTTGAGTCTTTGAGCAATGATAAACTTCTCAAAGGATGTTCATTAATGAAAACTTATTCTTTGAGGCCAAATCTGTGATAATCATGAAACAGTTTCAAATTTTATGCATTACAGACTTACTAATTTTCTTCAGTTTGGTGTACACCTATATTACATTTAGATTTAACACAGTGAAGAAGCAATCTCAGCATGATTTGAATCTGACATCAATGCAAGGACATAAAAATTCAAGCAGTTATGACAAAATTATTCATATCATCAAAGCATTTTACATTTTGAATCATGAATTTATGTAAGGTGAAAATCCCCCTGGTCTGAGTCCACTGCCTTTGCTAATCTGCACTAAGAATACCCTGACTCCAATCAGAATAATAGCAAAGCTCTAATGATACATTTGATTTTAAATCTGGGATTAAACAGATATATTTCACACCCTGGGCTATGAGATTTTGATCTGGTTTTCAGATTTCTGTTATTCTTGGCTGGCGGTCGACAGCTTCTGCTGATTGTTATGAAAATTGATACAGGAAGTCATTCTGACTTTGGCTCTGTTTCTGTCTCCAGATTTGATGACAGACAAAGGAAAACACTGCTGAGGTTCATTTTCATCATAGTTATGAATTTGAAGCCTCTATTTGTCACAATAGTGCCGTAATTAATCCTTTCTTTATTTCAAAGATTTTTGGAGAAAATCCTGTAGTCCAACTTTAAAAGTATTATTCTTGTATTGAAATTCTTCTTGTCCGAGAACCATTATGATTTTTGACACCCAAGCTAGTGTTGCACCTTTCATGTTTGTCATGATTCCTTGCAGTCAGGAGGAACATGTTTATGCAGCCACAGCGTAGCACCCCAATTAACTGCCCGAAAGCTTTCACTCCGTGCTGCCTAATTTGCATGAAGTAAACAATTTGTTTACGTAAAACCGCTATGGAGGAGTCTTGGCTAAACTGTAAAATCTCGCCTTAGAAACCACCAAATGAAATGAATCAAACTTCAAATTAAAGAATGAGAGTTGTTCTAACGCATCATGATAATAATTTGTAGCAGAATCATGTTTTATTATATGAAAAATTAGTGAAATGAGATGCTTTTTTTTTTTTTTTTTTTAGTCAGCAAAAGTTACATTATTTTTCATATTTTCCGTTATTGCCCAAGATCAAGGCTTGCATATATGAACAATCAAAGTATATCGAAAGTCTCCTCTGAATATCTTTTCAAAATTTACTGTTGGACGGTTATGTCGGGAAAAAATCTAAGGCAATGTCATTCATGAACCCTTCAAGATTCATCTCGTGTAGTCCCACGTACTCCGGTTCATGCACGGCCATCGAAGCTTCGCACTGTATACTGTGCAGTGTGACTGTGCGAAGCTAACTGAACTATCTGTGGCGTGAACTGTACGAGACCTGTGCACTTCTAGATAAAATAAATGGTTCAGAAAACATAGAACAAAGCATAGCACGGTAAACAGGTGATAAAATTTTTTACAGAAAGGAAACTGAAAGAAAATTATGTGCATACAATTATTTTGGCCTCGCATAAACAGCGAATTAGTCGAAGGCTTGCTGCTTGCTGGGGGCTGCAGCAGTGCTGCAATGGTCGTCGATATACACGCAACGTGCATGCATGCAGTGTGCTGCTGGCATGGCCTGCATGACTTAATGCGATCGACTTAGCCCATTCATAGAAAAAGTCGAAAAAGCGCATGCGCAGTAGAGACAGTTTACAGTCGTTTTATGTTAAAACCGTGATTTTTGAAGGCAGATTTACAGAAAACTACTCATTGCGCAAACATGAAAATACACAGAAAGTTAGCCTGGACTCTGAAGTCTAGTAACATGTCAATTGTTTGCATATTCATGCTCTCCTAGGGTTGTGTCGGGAAAAAATAAACACCTCTTCCCACGGTCCTCTGCAACTGAAAAATACTTGCATTTCAAAAAATACCCGACGGTTTTCAGCGAAAATGAAAATGAAGAATAATATCATAATTTCTGATGTAATCTGAAATTTTTATGAATTTTTGTGCCAAAATAAGGGAGAAAGGAGAGGTTGTATTTTCAAGGATTCATTGATCCTTTCTCAGCGAGGCGTTTGGTAGCCGTTACGAATTCAAAAGCTTTTACGAGTTTACGAGGATTTAATTGGGGTCCTATGCTGTGGCTGTATGAGCATAAAGCTTATCAGAAGATTTACTCATGATGGAAAATGGTGTATATGACACTAAAGCCTCATCCAGACATGGAAGAGTAAACCATTCAAGGAAAAGCCATGACAAAATTTGGCCTTTAAATCAATGGCACTGGGCATTTTTTTAGTTGCTTGAGACTATTGGAATGGGGAGGGATTTAAAAATGAAGCTGTTCACATCCGGCACCCCCCCCCCCCCCCCCACAGATCAGTGTGTCAAGATACAGAAATGTGCATTGCATGATACACACCTCATTCAGTTTGACTGCTGTTTTTTGTTTTTGTTTTTAATTTTGAAGTAGTTTAGCAGCTCATGTCTGAATGTGCCCTTGTGTGGAAGGAAAACTTTGTGAGCATGTATGTATGATATGGCACGATCCTTTCTTCAGAACATTAATGCATGATGGTAGTGGTTTGTTTGATTGAGAGATCGATGTCATGTTACCTGGCTGTGCATGATCATTGTTTACACCCCAAGGCTCAGTACTGGCCCCCGTGCTATTCAGCTTCTACATCAGGGACCCAGTTTACTGCTTCGTGTCTGAATGAGCCCTCATGTGGAAATGAAACTTTGTGAACATGTCCGTATCACATGATATGATCCCTGCATTAGAACATTAATGAATGATGGAGGTTCGTTTGATTGAGGAATCGATATCATATTACCTGGCTCAGATCATTGTTTACACCTTAATAGGGTTTTTTTATGAGAGCTGGTGAGTTGATCGAGTGGATGCTGTCTGTGTTTTAATTAACACATTGTTCTATCAAACAATTGAGGGGGTTGGTGCAATAAGGTGGTAACCAGCAAGTGTACTGTTCTGAGACAATATGTTGAAAGTTTATATCATGTCCTTGGGAGTATGCTAATTTGCATATCGTTTGAGCAATATATCATTAGAATCTAAATATGAAATGAATATATTTTACAAGATGGTGCATGGACAAGAATCATGATAATTCACAAAAGTGTTTTTTAATGAAACTGGGAGTAAGCACTTTATTGAACCGACTCCCTCAGTAGCTCCACTTTGGAAAGATGCTTTGGAGACTGTAATTTACACATTTTACATAAGACAGTTAAAATATAATGGAAAAGATATGGTTTAGTAGAAATGGAGAGGCAATTTGTCCGTTTTCACGAAGTGACGGATACGAGGAAAATAATTTTTTTTTAAATTTTGAGTTTTTTGCATTTTTGGACATCTTTCACTTACATCTTGAATCTCACATAGTTTCAGACCGTAATAATGTCTCATTACGTAACTATGTCAATGACGTCAACAAGAAAATACCTAGTAAAAGGATTTTCTGATTTCACGTAGTGACGGCGTCCCGTATGTTTTACGTGTGCGGCTGAGATCCGTCAACTCGTTAAAAGAATAAAAGAGCACGTCTTCGATTTGAATACGTGATCACGCACAATTAGGTCAAAATGCGCACTCATCAAGTCCCATTTGTTTAACACACATGCGGCTGAGATCCGTCACTTCGTGAAAACAAAATCACAGTGGGACTTGAATTTTGTGTTTTCACGAAATGACGGCAGTGTTTACACCTCGTTTTCTTCTAAAATGTAAAAGGAATGTGCAAATGATTAATAGTGGACATTGTCCAGAATATGCCCTACACGAGGATATAAAATTTATTCACCCTTCATACATAAAAGAGGTTGAGATTGAGGTTTGAAACTTTGAAAGCGATTTACTCAAAACTGGCTTTTTAAAAGTTGCGTGCTCATCCTTCACTTCATGAAAACAGGGACAAAATGTAGAAAGAGAGAGAGAGAGAATGGAATGGAATGGTGAAAGAGTGTTAAGTGAGTAAGACTGAAAAAGAAGTGCAGAGCTTCTGAGAATGCGTCACAAAGAAAGTAATTGCGTACAAGCAGGCTGCAAACATGGACCTGATCTTGGAAATGTCAGTATGTGAGGTGCAGCTAAGTGGACAGTATGAATCTAGACCATTCTCCCTACGGGGTACCAATCCCAGCATGCACTGCAAGCCTGCGGTCCAATTGATCAAACACACTGTATCACATCAAGCCGTCATATCTATACATCTAATTGTCGCCTGTTTCCCCATTTCCTTTTAATTCCATCTGACTAAACGTTTTGCCTAGAGTTCATGCTCTAATCTCATTCTGCCAGTATACTTTCAGTTCCTGCCCTTTAAATATAAAACTTAGTTTTGGTCATGTGACTACTTTGTAATAGAAACTGTTTCAAAGCAATTGGAAGCATTGAATAAGTAATACATAAAAATTTGTGTATACCTCGATGTTTTTAAATCATCAGATATTAGAAAATGAACTTAAATTTACTGAAAAGCACATGCACTGCAGACACAAATGGGTATATATAGGACTACACACATGAGTAGGGCCGATACAGGCCAAACAGCTGTATCTTGTCAGGTTTCAAATATGAGTCCATTTACAGAGAAATCCTTTGCGAGGGATATTTCCATTAAATCATATTCTTCCAAACTGATGTGAAAATAATTAGAAAGCTAACAAAATTAATTTTCACCTTTCCCAGTACACAGCTTCTCTTTAAATATCCTCTGGAAGTTTGTCCATTTTTTCATCTGCTGAACATTATTTGCGTAGGATTGGTATTTGTTTTTGATTTGAATGTTTGAGAAGAAGCTTCAAGAAATAGGTTATTGGATGTAGACAAGGGATGGGAAAGGTTGCTGCTTCCACTTAATTTGATTGCTTTGATGAGATTTATTGCTGACTACAGTCCATCTTTTACCTCCTTTTGATTGTCATTTCCCCATTCTCCCCTTCTTTGTTGTACTTTAAATCTGCTTTTTAATATGGAGCACTTCTTTTGGCCTTAAACTCACTGTGTATTAAATTGGGTTTTATGGAATTAATTCTTTGATAATTCTTAGGAAAAATTAGAGAATGACAAATAAAGAAAATAAAGAAAATAAAGAAATAGAATAGAATAAGGAAACCATTTCATGCTTTTCTTTTTTTCTTATCAAATAGCACTAACAGATCGTGAAAAGAGCATCATGAATTTCCATTTTAACAAATTGAACATTGTATTTGATTCTGTGATTCAGTTTGAGCCATTAGAAATTCAGGACATGCACAAGAAGCTAATCAGATAGTAATCCTGAAATGCGAGAGCTGTAATTTCCCATTTGTATTCTCTATTCATTTGTTAATCTATCCACTTTCTGCATCTGATGATATAATTCTGCTAGCAATGATGGGCTTGGGTATTTCAGTGAAATATCATTTCTCTCTATTGTTTTGGAAAGCTACTATTTCAGAGTTAATATGTCATGGGATATGTAGTTCTGCATTGTTGCTGCAGGTTCAGAGTTGATTGTCAGTCAGTATCAAGTCCATGTTGTATGGAGTGAGGCCCCTTTTTCTATTATCAAGTATGAAATTTTATAGTGGATAGGAGAGTGAAGTAACACTACTGTAAATCAACCAATCTTTCCCCCTTTTTTTCATCAGCTGCAAGTTCTTTCCCCCTTTTTTTCCTTCAGCTGCAAGTTCTGATTAACCCATATTAATAGTACCAAGCATTGTCTGCTATACAGTGTACCCATTCTCCAGTATATGGCGTAGTAAATAGCACTTTAGCTAATCAACCATCTTCTTACTTTTTCTCTTTCTCGCCCACTCCTTCCTCTCATCGATGATAATGATATGGTTACCATCTTGGATGCTCCAATATGGTCATCTTTCTTTGCCTGTGGTCATCTTGTTGTCATGCTTCCGTTGCTTACGTAGGTGAGTAAACTATGCAGTGGACTGTCCACTTCAAATTACACTCTCTCTTTCTCTTTCTCTCTCTCTCTCTCTCTCTCCCTCTCTGTTCCTCCTGCTCCCACCTAATCAATCACTCTAAATCTCTCTTTATATCTCCCATTTCTCTACCTCATATTATCTCTATTACTCTCTCAGCTCCTTTTTTCTCTCCTTTTTTTTTGTTGCTCCTACTCTCCAATTTCTTTAGATTATTTGCTCAAGCATATTATCTTTTGCTGTCTTTTCCTTTTTCATTCTTTTCCCCTTTCAGCCTCACTCTCCTTTTCTCTCAGTAATTTCCCTTTTCTTACTCTGGTGCGGCTCTCTTGCTCTCCTTTCTTCTTTCCCCCTCCCTCTAACACTAGAAAATTCCCCCACTCCAACATTCTATTTCTCAATTTTTCTGTGGCTCTCTCCCATTTGTCGTTCCATTTCCTTTCTCCTGCTCTCACCTCATCTTCTTCACATCACTTCTTTCTCTCTCTTTCTCTCTCTCACATACACACATGCACCCCCACACACAAACACACTAGATATGTTTCCCTACTCCACCATTCTCCATTTTTCTGTTGCTTTCTCCTCCTTCTCCATGCCCTTCCATTTCTTTTCTCTTGCTCTTGCCTCATCTTCATACCACCATCTCTCTCTCCCTCTCTCCCCCTCTCCCTTCCTCTCTCTCTTCAGTGGTCAGATCATTTGAATGTCAGAATTGACTGTGGGGCCTTCCAAAGGGTGAATTGATGAATTATTTGGATACTGTTTACTAAAAAATCCTTGCTGGTTTTGCGCTTGAAGCACTTGCAGCCATTTTTAATGTGTACGTGTAGCTGAAGACCATGGCTCCCTGCTGTGTGCTTTCAGTGTACCCAAGTGCAAAAAATGTTTCTTTTCTCCATGTAGTAATAAATTTCTGATCATCACTATAAATATGGTATTGTTACCACTTGTTCTACAAGTTGATTGTCATTTTTTTTTTAAACTTGTAAAGAAATAAATGTAAATGTGCCCTTTACATCTCAATTACATGCATGTACATCATTTGGGAAACAATATTTGAGAAAAAAAATTTCAAGTATAAGTCTTTGTGGGAAAGTAAAACCTAATGCAAATTGTTAAACAGTTTACACACACTTTTTTGCTTTTAGATCTGATTGAAAATTATTGTGATTTCTTTAACCCATTCGTGACAGAGGTCCACATTTTGTGGTTTGGCCTAATAACTTTTGATGCAAAGCCCTAAAAATCATACCAAATACATGAGCAGAAAGAGCAAAAAATTCTACACAAACTGTGCCCATTTTGGTTGCGTCAATATTCGTTGTTTGATGCTGAAAATTTTTTAAAGGAAAATAAGCATTAAAATCCTTAAATTGGCAATGTGATAGAAGGTTTAAAATCACCGTTTTCCCCTGCAAATTGGCAACTTTTTGACTTCTCATCATAATTTCTGTCAATTTATATTCATTTCACATACATGATGTTTTATAAGGAAAATGTAGCAATAAAATAAAAATGTTGGTGTTGCCAATTTGAAGAATAAAGGCTGATCAAATTAGGCTTTAAATAATTCCTGTCACGAATGGGTTAATATGACTTAAAAAGTGATTTATTTCCACATGATGTGTATGGAATGGAAGCATATGCAATATGGATAATCCTTGACACAGAAAATTATTGACACATTTTGTGTGTGTGTGTGTGTCATTCCGAAGCAAGTTTCCTGGGACGATTAATGAAAGGAATATTCCAATTTATGATAGGTTCATCAATCAGCCCTTTATCAAGAAGTGGGTTGGGTATTTGAAAGATAAATCACATTTATCAATGCTTCCTAATTGACAACTAGTTTGCATTTTTAGTTTCTCTTCAGCACAAAATATGTGGAGGACCAAATGTTTCCACTTTAAGGTTGTGAATTTTAGAGTATCATTTTTGTTTGCTTTTGTGAAATAAACTGAATAGACTGTAGGGGTGAATATAATTTTTTTTGTCTGAGCACGATGAGGTGTCTGTTGCCATAGTCACCATATCAGCTGCTGATGTGAAGTCATTATCAAAATATAAACTTTTTGACATTATCAAGATACCCAGCAGAGTAATGTGTCTGATGTCAATTCAAAGTCTGAAGTGGATCAAAATGGGAGATGGAAGGGGGGGGGGGAGGGGAAGAGGGGCTGTGGTTCCCAGAGTGAAAGGTTGATTTGGACCGACTCCCATAATGTGCATGCATATGATCATCAGCTTCAGCCCCACCAACCCCATCCTGGATCCAAAGGTGCGTTTTCAACAGTCTGCTTTTTCTAATCCCATGAATCAGCCTGATCAGAGAATACCAAGCTTATAAACACACAAAAAAAAGGAACTCCCCCCCTTAAAGGCATTAGCTAACTTTGTGAGTAGCTGATTTAAAAAAATTCTCAAACTAAGATGAAACATGTGTATGAGTACTTGTATTTGCACTCAAAAACCCTGAAACCAACCATAATTTGGAATGAAAAAGTGTAAGTTAGACGCAAATGGCAATTTTATTATCCTTCGTCTCACGAGGGATCACATTTTAAAAATTTAAAATTACTTCCTGTGGATATTACACTTTGAAACTTTCAGACTGGTATTTTTACACTATAACCCTTATGTTTATCCCATTTTCAAGTAACAGAACAAGATTTTTAAAAATAATAACAGTGATAACCAATGTCTTTAAACAAAATGCTGTAACTTTTTAATGAAGAGGTTTTAAGCAAAATGACTTGGCATGAATGTTCCTACACTAATTTACCAACTTCTGTGTGAAAATGAGATTGATCCGTCAAGTCATGAATGATTGAGCAGGCACTAAAGGGAAAAATGTCACATTTTAAAGTTCACAAGCATCCTATCAAAACTTTGAGTCAAGGATATCGGAACACATTTCAAGTTTTCATTGTTTGAAGGCATGCACTATGAATTTCATGTGCTTCCCAACATTCCAAATGACCTGAGGGCCAAATTTCGCGCTTGAGTGAGCACAAGGTAAAAATTGCAAAAACTTCAGTTTTGACTTCCTTCGCATGGTAAATTTTATCTAATGCAAAGGAATCCGTATTTTGGATTGGTGTTTGTACCTTTTGCTATTGATACCTATTAATTCATGGTTGAATGAACAAATAATAAAAACAAAATATCATCAAGTAATTATTGCTTTATTTTTGTGCACTAAAAATCATATTGATAATATTTTTAGCATGTTTATATGACCAATGTACATGTATCAATGATCCCATGGCATTTTCATGGAAAGTTCACGCTTCAGTGAGCACATGAAATTCATAGTGCATGCCTTCAAAGAATGAAAACTTGAAATGTGTTCTGATATCCTTGACTCAAAGTTTTGATAGGATGCTTGTGAACTTTAAAAAGTGACATTTTTCCTTTAGTGCCTGTTCACTCATGCATGACTTGACGGATCAATCTCATTTTCACACAGAAGTTGGTAAATTAGTGTAGGAACATTCATGCCAAGTCATTTTGCTCAAAACCTCTTTGTTAAAAAGTTACAGCATTTTGTTTAGGGGGGAGTTACTTTTTTGTTGTGTTAAGATAAATGTGAACGTCTCCATCTAACATCCTATTGTGGTATCACAATTCACGTTGTTTCGCAAACATTCCATCTTTAGCAAATGTGAAAGAAAACATAAGATATGAAAATAAGATCAAAGCAGTCACTTGCCCTTTGCATTCAGGAAGAGCCCCTCAGTTCTTTACCTCATCATAGGAGCTTCTTTTTTCTTTTTATTGTCTGCTCTTCAGAAAACAAAGTGCACTCCATCGTCTAGCATTGTCATTTAAGATATATTCTATGATCGTTTGGTAAAAGGTCAGTCTGTAGATTTAGGTTTAATACTCCACTTATTTAGTGATTGGTGATGGATGGTTGCTATCCTACGTGAGGCCAAACCAGTGATGAGGCCAGGGCCCTCTTGTTGCCATGGATCTACAGTCCTTAACCCTTACAGTGCAGTAAGTGGTTTGAACTAACCATCTTTTGCAATGTATATAGTCCTTAGATAGAGGATGAATACCTTCCTTTGTTGGGTATGGATCAGTAAATCATCCAGTATATTCATATAAAAAATTAATAATTGTTGGCTGTGATTTTTACAGAAGAAAATGGCTATTGGAAGGCATATTCTGTACCCCTATGCTGAAGCTGAGATGCTTCAGTGTATTTTATAGAAATTATTTGATCTGTGTTGCATTTCTACACGTCTTCTTAGCTGTGAGAAGTTGCAGTTTTGCAGCTAGTTTTATCTGAGCATCCTTCACAATTTTTGTTTGAGCAAAAAGGGTCCCAAATAAAGTGCATAATTTTGTTGTTACATGGATTTTGTGCCAAATAAAATGATTTGCATTGAGAGATTATTTAAATATGAATTGTTGGTGCACTTTGATATAACATATATTTCTAAGGGAGCCTGATTTACTTGTTTGTGCCCTGTGGGTTCTGAGAATTATGAGAATGAAACAAGCTGTGTTTTGATGGGAGCAGTGAAAAAAAAAATTACAAAGGAGAATTTAAACAACTTTTTTTTTTCACTATTGATGATCCTTGATATTCAAGTGGTTCGAACATTTTATGTTTTTAAGATTTTACCTGTGCATTTAATTTTTTTCCAGTCAGAGATAAGAATGTCCTCAGTTTTGAAACAAAATATAGGTTAATACATAGTGAAATAAGAAAAATGTGTTTAATTATATTTGACTGGTTGTATATATTCATATAGCTGGTAAATAAAAGAATAGAGTCAAGAAAATGATGACACAATGTTTTTCACATGTGTTTAATTATATTTGACTGGTTGTATATATTCATATAGCTGGTAAATAAAAGAATAGAGTCGAGAAAATGATGACACAATGTTTTTCACAGTATCAAAAGATGAAATTAACCGTTGTTTTGTGAGGATTGTCTCATATAAGATGACCTTTTGGACTGGTCACTTGTAGACCACAAGCAGTGCAAAGTAATCAACATATGCTTTGATCAGTTGCAGATTATCTGTTTGATTTAATTGATAAACTTTATTCACTTGGCTAAAATTTTATGCATTGTTTCTGGATTTTGAAATCTTTTGAAATCAGTATCTTATGTTGAAATTGGGTGAAGTACAAGGATTCTTCATATTTGCAGTTGCTTTTGAATTTGTTTTATTAATAAGACATCCGATAACTTTTTGATGTCCTTCAAAATTTGTGTCTCTATTTTGTAATGCTGAGACACATTTGTCAAGTGGGGACTCTGACTTTTACCAAATTTTATCAACTTTCCATGATTGAGTTTGGAGGAAAACTTGACAAGTTTATACTACTATTAATAATATGTTTTGTTTACCCAGGGTAGCCTCTTCAGTACTATGTACTGTTCTCCCAGAGGACCCTGCAAGCATATTATTACCCCGGCTTTAGCATGGCTACCATAGCGCTCAAATCCTACCAAGTACCCACTTACTACACCTGGGCGAGTGTGGCAAATGTAGATTAATGTCTTGCCAAAGGACGTTAGTGTTGCAGTTTGACAAGTGTATTTTTTCCTTTAACCTGTTGCCTTTGGAAAACAATGGTCCCTGTACTAAACCTATGGAGATTAGAGAATTCAGTTGTCAATGGGGTAAAAGAAGAAGAAGTGTTGGGTAGAGTAGAATTGTCAAGGTGGCATTGATGCAGGGAAGGATGGGGGACAATATTGATTTGCTGCATGGATCTTATCCTAACTCCATGCTGTATCTAGAACGGGATCAATACAAGACCTAAATAAACAAAGATAGAGAGGGGCATTGGGCAGACTTGTAAACTGAAGAAATCCTTTTCTGGAAGGGGTACTAGTAATGGAAACTAAATGACATATGATGATATTAACAATAATCATATAGTGTTCTGCACAGCCCGTCTGCAATGTCTGTCAGAAATTGATTCTCCTGGGGCCCGTTGTATAAAACACAACTTCAGGAAAATCAAATGCAACTGTATTTTCAGCCAATCAGAAGTGTGCTTTAAGGACTTGTGTTTGATTTTTAGGAGTTGCGATCAAACACAGGTTTTGTGCAACAGTCCCCAGGCCCCAGCGTTGGTTATACAGTAATTGTAGGCATACATGTACTTGTATACATGAATTTTACATATATAAATAAATACATAGTATAAACCAGTACAGTCATTTAAATGTTTATTGTAAATGGTACTGACTAACCTTTTGTGTTGTCTCTTTTTTCACAATTTCCTTATCACATTTTATTCATATGTTTGATTCAGAAGGAATACCTAGCGAAAAAAAAGTAATTGTGGATCACATTGCCGAGTGTAGTTTGAGAGAGAGCAGAGACAATATTGTCTTTGATTGACAATTTTAGATTGCTTTTCATTGCTCAGATCTTTAAGCATAAGAAATAAATCGCAAGCATTTGAAGATAATCGAGAGATAAAATACTGATCTTTCTTTGATGAAAAAGGAGACACAATGCACAGATGACAAATGAAGAAGAAAAGTAGGAGTAAAGAATGTTTGAATGTTAAGACATGAGACTGAAAAGGATAGAAGGGACTCTCAGGAGATCTTTAAGTCATCTTAGAAGATGGAGAGGATCAATTCTTCATCTAAAACATCTCTCCTCCAAATCTCACATCTAAGACATCACTCCTCTAAATCCCTCCGATAAGACATCGAGGAAACATAACGTTATCACACCATGGGCGAGACAGTGTGTCTGCATGCTTATAATCAGCATCGCCTGTGAATCTTCCAACTCCATCAAACGCCACGGCGACACAGACACTTGGGATATTGATCAGCGTCTGGATTGGATAATGGTATTCATGTGATTTAAAGCTCATGGAGCTCGTAAAGCTATCACAAGGGATGAGATGCATCCGTTGCATTCATATCACACCTAGCTTACTAAATGGCATACAGAGATTTATTCAATGAGATGCCATACTCCCTCAGATAAACTTTCTAATGATGTGAAGCATGTAGAGATGTTGTTTGTCATATGATTTATGTACGGAGTATATTTTCATTTTGGGAAGGTTTTTTTACAAGCCATTTTGCAACATTTTTGCTGAATGTTCATCACACTTCTGAGGAGAATCTCATGTAACCATGCCATAAATCTTAACCAGTTGCCTACTGGAACTCGGTGGCACCTGTATTAAAGTCTATGGGAAATATAGATTTCAGCTTTCAATGGGTTAATAGATGATTTTATGACGTACTAGAGATAAACGTGTCAGTGGGATTTATAAGTGATATAAGCAGTAGAAGAAAAGAGAAACAGAATCAGAGACGGTAAAGATAAAATTGGGAGACAGCGAATGATTGAGGGAAGGGGAAGTGAAAGGGCAGGAAGGGGGAAGATAGGGAGACAAATGGGGTGTTGCAAGAAAGTTGCTATCAATTGCAAATAATTGCTAATTTTGAAACAACCATTGTGATTGGCTCAGGGTCTGCCCTTTCAAGAAGACATGCATGCAACAATGATTTTGATTGGCCAGTGACAATCAGTTGCAACTTGCAATCGATTGCAACTTTCTTGCAACACCCCAAAAGTCTATTTTGATATCATTAGCATTTATGTTGCGTATTTGTGTAAAGGTAGCTCAATTTACATCAATAAATATATACAACACATCTTTTGTGGTGCTGTAATCTTGAGAAGTCTTCCGTAAGCCCTATATATATAGTTCACAATTTCATTGTAATCAAACAATGAAATATTTGTACATTAACCTTTAACTTTGAAAAAAGCACAAATGTAAAAGTGTACATGTAGCCACTCACTGTCAGTCACATGACCATGTTACATCAGTCATCAGTGATTTTACACCGCAAATCATGTATTCAGAAGTAAGTTCCGTTATTCTGAGAACTAAGCGCATGCGTGGCCTGCTTCTACTCAGACTACTGAAATACAACCGCAAGAATCGGTGAGGCAAACAGCGGTATGTTTACTCAGACAAAATCCATCTTGGGAATATGAAATGTCATCGCCTCCGAGCCTGGTCGTAGAAGTAAAGAAAATAACATCTTCTTCTCCATGGCCGCACGGGATTGGAATCTCGATCAGAGGAATGCTGCAGACTTTTATGAAAATTAAGAACAAATACAGCATGAGGAGATTTGGAATGAGGTACATTTGAAGATCAATATGAATGGCATGTTTTACTCAGCTACTAGTGTGAATATTAACTGGTGATGTATGCGTCTCTTTCAATATATCTGTTCCAGATGGAGACAGGTTTTTTAGTAAAAATGTAGCAGTTTTTTTGCTTTGTTGCTTCTTAATTACTAAGTCCAAGTAATGCATGTGACTTTCTTAATTGCACAGGAGGGAGAGGCAACTACAAGATTTAAGTTACCTTTACATATATTTTTAGCACATAAAGATTATATAGTTACACTTTACATTATAGCTTGCTGTGGTTCGCTTTGATAGATGCTTTTTCTTTAGTGGACATCTTTTTTTGAATGGAAGTTTATACATATTTCGTATTTTGGAAAGAAATGAAATTGGCAAGATGCCAGATTCAGTGATGGCATTTAAAAGGTCTAATGGCTGCCATGAGAACTGTGAAATAAGAACCTTCTGAAGCTTTATAGATCATCCATCAAAAAGTAGATTTGATTAAATAACAGATCTACCAATATGGGGCAAGTAACTTGTATATCTGGTTCATGTGCTTTGTGTCTCTTGGTATCGTAAAACATCAAAATTTAATCGTGATTCAATTTTGACAATTTGTCGTGAATAAGATATTTTGGGCTATAATTTTCTAGTTGATGTGGAAATATACCCTACTCCACTTCAATTATTCCATCATGATATAGAATACAACAGGGATTTAAGTGAAAAGGCAGGATCACACAATCTTCAGAGGAAGATGGGAAATGCTGTCTTAAGAAGATGTGGACTTAGTGTACATATCCAAAGTCAGACAGCAGTGGCACAAATGGCCTTGCACATTTGATTGATTGTCAAGTTAGTGTAGTGTGATCAAGAAGTCATTGGGTCTCTCATAAAGCTTCCAGTGCAGCCTTTCAGTCTTGTAACTTTTAGAATGTCAAATAAAAAGAGGTATGTTTATTAGTAATACATTTCACATGAAGCAGTGCTCTACACTAACTTTTGCAGTAGGAGGTTTTGATTGAAATTCCTGGCTCAGTGATAAAATTGTTTTATTTTTATTTTTCATTTTTTTATTTATTTTATTAGGGGGAGGGCATGTGGTCTTGGCACCTTTTAATGTCAAACCTTGCACAAGGACAAAAATCCATCTCTTGGATTGCTAATATGTCTTAATATGTCCTTTACTTCACTCTTCTCATTCTTCTTTTGCCCAGTTGAATATTTGAATTAAAATATACTTCCTGTATTTCATCGTGGAAACTGAAATATATGTGTTTAGTTGTTAAAGTAATACTTAAAGCTCATATATTATTTTGATAATGCTAGGGCATTGTCAAGTATTTTTATGTTTATAAGGTTAGGATATTGTCTGCCACTATCATAAAATGATATTCTGTTCAGTCCTCTCAAAATAGGTACACCTATATCAATTCAGCCTGTGTGAAAAGAAATTAAAGCCATGCACGCCATCTAGTGCTGGCCATAATACACAGACGAAGGTCTGCAAGTCACACGGCTGCTGTATGGATACCCTTTCTTGCACCTCCAGCTATTGATAGTCTCTAATTACAGACCTTTTCATTTCAAATTATGAATACCTAGTTATAATGGTTACTAGTTAGCAAAACTGTTTTGTAAATCCATAAAGGCTTTGCATTTTAAATTTATTTATACAACATTTTGATGCAGATCGTCTTTTGAATTCTATTCTCACTTGAGTTGTGAAAGGGGTGACAGAGACTTCATTACATCAGACTAGCTATGGGGTGATATTGATTATGTGAAATCGTATACTCTTGGTAAAGCTTTCTTGGAATGTAATAAGCAAATTGTTTTTTTTTTATCCATGTGTCTCCTTACACCCTTACACTATCAAAACCAGATTTGCTTCATGCTTTTAGCAAGTTCATTGATCATTATTTTCATACGCGAAGTTGTTGAAAAAACTTATATGTAGTTAGGATGTGATGATGAATTTATTCTATATTTTGATAATGTTGGTGGGCCACTTTATTTGAAATTGAGATATTTCAAGAGGAATTTTGTCCCTATCAATCAAATGTCATCTTAGATTTATGCCAGTGTCATGATATGGATTACAAAGAAGCTTGGATCTTCTATTTCAATAAAGAGACATGTTTTTCTGGTTTCTGTGAGCAGTTCTTTTGTCTTCAGAATGAGACTTTGAATGGTACACTCACACAAGAAATAACTTCCTGATTATGGGCCTTCTTCTGGAAATGATTTTTTAATGACAAAGTAGTTTTGATGTAATTATAGTGATTTTGATTTTTTAGTTACTGAAATGAGAAACATATATATAAGAGAATGATATTAGCATGGCATGATGACACACAATTTATCTGTTTGAAAATCTGTAAATTTCAGTAGGAAAATTAAAACAGTGATTAAATGTTTTCTATGATGGAACAGTCATGTTTGCTAATGTATTTCAGTACATGCATGTTTCTTGCCAAAACCTGGGGTTATTAATTATTCAGTTCACCTGATAGGCATAATGGCATCTCATCAGATGGAATTTAGTTTGCAGACATTAGTTGTTTGCTATGTCAGACAAAACTCTGGTAAGCTTCTGAGTTGTGAAGAGAAACTTTGGTTCTTCAAGTTTGCATGAATTGGTGTTGAATTCTGATTATTACTCAGAAGAAAATAAACATATAAGAATCATCTGATTGAATATTGCTTTCTCTAAAGAATTTTATGTATTTGTTATTTCATTGGGAGAAAAAAAGAATAAGTTACATACAAGCTGTGCACATTTCTTTTCTTTTTTGCACTTGATCAGTTACATATATTATGTTGAAGGTCTCCTTCTGTGTTTAGAATATATTTCCTGAGAAAAACACATACTTGTATCATGTTTACCATGTTTGCGCATTGCAGCAATAGATACAGGTACTGGACGGATATGAACTGTACCTAACCTGTAGACAAACCGTGTTACCTGATGCCTGGCCGCCCCTCCGGCCTCTATGCAAAGTATGCCCAGGTAGTTCAGGTGTTATTTTAGCACATATACCAAGGAATACAGCATGGATCGTATGACAGGGTACTCCCTAGGAGCCTAGTTTGTCTGGAGGTACGGTTAAAGGAGTTTTGAGGCCTTGCTACTAACTGGGTCTGCTTCAATTGTTTGGTTGATGGAGGTTTGGGGGCCTTTGCTGCCAACTAGGTCTGCTACATATGGTTCCTTTGTTTGGTTAAAGGGGTTTGAGGCCTTGCTGCTAACTGAGTCTGCTGTGTCTGCTTCAATTGTTTGGTTAGAGGAGGTTTGGGGGCCTTTCCTGCCAACTAAGTCTTTTAAACATGGTTCAATTGTTTGTATGGTTAAACAAGGTTTGGGGCCTTGCTGCTAACTTGATCTGCCATGTCTGCTTGAATTCTTTGGGATTTGGGGCACAGCTAGGTGGGCTTTGTAAATAAAAGAGTTCAAACAGGTATCTCAGATTAGAAGAATTACTGCAGCTTTCAAACAGGTGCTTCTTCAGTAGGTCTTCAGTGTACTCAGAGAGACATGGACATATTTCTAATTTTATAGTGAATGTATTTTTCATTTTGTCAGATTCATTTGCAAAAATTCCACATTAAAAGATTTGATATATTTTTGAGAATTCTCTGTTTCTGTAGCATAGCAGTGGTTAAGAAAAAAAGTTTTTGATTGGATACATACCACTAGTATTGATGTAATAGAAGAACTTTAAAGTGATTACTCAATGGTAAACATTTTTTTGATATATGATCGAGAATAGAATTCTAAGAAAAAATTACATTAAAAATATGATTTTCAATCGAAATCAATGCATTTTGGCTAATTTCCTCATAAAAAATCAAGAGCTGACCAAAAAATTTGAGTATAAGGTATGACGTAAAAGTGGGTACCCAGCTTCGCGCATTGCAGTTATGCTGCGCGCTAGACTGTACAATATGTAATATACCTTCCGCGCATTTTGCTAGAAGTGCGCGACAAGGTACCCACTTTGACGTCATTTTGACGTAAAAGTGGGTACCCAGTTGAAACTGGGTCACAGCTGAGGGGTCAAAAATGTCCCGAAATCTTACCACATTTTGGGGTTTCCTTGGCAACACGGCTTTTCAAAAAACTTTAGGCAGATGATTTTCTACTGATGGAATCATGCTCTTTTAAATGAGCTAACATTGTTTCAGCATTGGGTACCCCCTTTAAGGCAATAAAGGTGGCCAAGTAAGACTGACATTTAATGATGCATGTAGATGCATCTGTGGTGTGAATCAGTGGTTTATAGGATAATGAATGGGGTGAGCATAGGGTGGTGGGATGAAATATCATGGTGTACCACTGGAGTCTTGACTTAAAAGGTTTGCAGGATGAGGGTGATGATGGTGATA
Organism: Echinometra lucunter; assembly: GCA_029962745.1. Lineage (NCBI taxonomy): Eukaryota > Metazoa > Echinodermata > Echinoidea > Camarodonta > Echinometridae > Echinometra > Echinometra lucunter. Next base: position 18,869,473 of record CM057161.1, on the reverse strand, counting down.
ATGGTTACCATGGAAACAAGGTGGGATACAAAAGAAATTGAACTCCAGTCAAAATCCATCTAGCTTGGGTAACTGGATTTCTTTTCCATTGTAGTGGTCTTGTCATAGATCAAGATAAAAAGGATAGAAAGAGTTCAAACATAGAGAGAATGAGAGAAGTGAGAGAGAAGGGGAGAGAGAGAGAGAGGAAGAAAGAAAAGAAAAAAGAGATAGAGATATGGAAAGAGATGGAGAGAGAATGAGAGACATAGAGAGGGAGAGAGAGAGAGAGAGAGGATGGGAGAGATAGAGGAAGGAAGATGTCGTGTTCAGTAAGACCAGGTCGTATCATGTTCATCCTGCCCCAATGAAAAAGATCTGACCCGTCATGTCACCCAAGTAGGGTCTCCTGTCATGGCAGTGTGCATCGAGACCAGTTGATCCTGATGTTTCCTTATCATGGATCACATCATTTAGAACACTGAGAGAATGGCATGTGAGAATGTTCTTGATGAGATGTAATTCTAGAGGGGAAGATGGATGATACATACTCCTGGAGGTTGAGAGATTAATAACGAGGTGCTACCGCTGAAGAGCACTTGGTTCGAAAATGAAATTGATTACCAACTTGCATGCAATGTGTTCGATAGACCTCATCGGGAATATACATGATCATGTAACCTGTATACTTTCAACAAAGTCTTTAAAATGAACAGTTTTAATAACATGTTTTGTGAAGTATTTCACAAATAAGTTTTTAAAGTCATTCAGACTATCAGAAGGAATATGAAACCTGAAGCAATCTATATAATATGGTATAAAAAATGATACATTTATATGAAAGAATCACTTTTTCTGTGTGGTCAGCCATGGATTTTGGCACAGATATGTTGTATGGAATGTATATTTTTCTTGATACTTGTGAAATGATAACCCGATATGAGATATCAATAGTTGAACCTTGTCAATGTTGTCATACTCATGCTATAGAATATGCAAGATTTATGATAAATTCTTTCAGTCATCTTTGTCTCTAAGAGAGAATAGATGTGCCCAATTCCAAATCTTCACTTTCTTTGTCAGTGATTAAATAGTGGCAGCGGTGGGATACATTCATATAGTATTGTGCACATATTCAATAAATCAGGGGGTTGGGTTGAAGCATTCCTACTGTTACCATCAGCAATTTTTATGAATTATTTATCATATGAACATGATGAAAGGACTGATTGAGATATGCTTGCCTTTGTTTATAATGAAATAGAGGAGCGAACAGTATGCATCGGTTACTTTCACCATGGAGTTGTGTGATAACTCCTTGCTTTCACCGAGTGAAGTTCTTTACCTATCATCATCTGTCTTGATGTTGTGATGTTGTGATGTTGTAAGAATTTCAGGTGTCATTACAGGGTTCATGTATCTCATCAGTATACCTATAGGCCTCTGGCTTGTCTCCGATAGGTGTTATTATAACACCTCTCCCAGATAGTTGGCCAGTCGTGTGATGGAAGTGAGGATTTCTGTTTAGAAGCGTGTCTGCTCTTGTAGTGTCCTAGAACTTGAGTGCTCTTGAGCTGTTGTACCTTTCATCTTCTCATGGAGGGTCCTTTTGTTACTTGATTGCATTGTTATTATCATCTGATACATCTCAAACAAATCATTCCATAGCTAAAAGCACCTTCTTGTGTTTTCTCACATTTTAAGAAGACTTTCTACAGTATAAAGTTTACCATGATGTTCATATCACACATTTAATACTAATAAAGCTTTCTATTAAAGTAAATGGCAAAGGGTATAGCTTCATGTTGATCTCTAACTCATTCTTCAAAGCTCTGCATGCTGAAAATATAATCCCATTGTCATACTAAATATATATTCTAGGAAACTCTCTCCAGTGCAAGGTTTTGAACTCATATATCAGTACATTCAAGGAAAACAGTTTTGACATGGATGTGATGTCTTTATTTATACACAACTTACAGATGATATCTTGAATATAGTGAGTATTAAGGAAAGAGATGTCTTGCCTAATTATGAGTATATTTTGGGCTAAAGTTGGAAAGAAATGCCTTGCATAGGGTGATGCTATACTCTTCTTTATGCATATTCCTTTGGTTGTCATCAGTCTAAGCTCCGGTGTATTTCTGATGGATCCATTATTAGCGTGTGATGATAGAAGCTTGGATTGATGTACTTAGAGCGTATGAGGGAGTGATGAAGTAGTATTAATGTGATGGACAGAAGGAGAGAAGAAATCCTTGGATTGTATCCAATAGGAGGAAATTAGTCTAATCAGAATACTCTTGTTTACCTTTATGAAATTTAAATAACCAGAAGATGAACTCATCCATTGTGGTGAAGATTAAGAGTGATAACATAAAAGCATTTCCAAGCTCTTCCTTTTTATTTTGTGTAAAATATTTATTAAATTAGGAAGTGTGTTTATCATAAAGCAAAATATCATGCAGATTCATTGTCAGGCAGACTAGGATTTCCTCATGATGTAACAATTTCATTCTTAAACATGGGAAGCTTCATTATAAGATGGAAAACTTCCATTTCATTAGATCCAATAATCAGAATGTTATTGTAAAGAGGAGATTTGTTAATCTTGCTGTAAGACACTATCATCAAGCAGTTGCATCAATGCATTCCCCCGATAAGACTTTGATATAATCTTTTAATGTCATGACCACTTGCATCATCAAGCGAATGAATTAGGCAGGTTAATGTAACAGATAGAGGAAGGAATTAATCAAGCTTGTTATTGAATCAACCTTGATTGAGAAATCAAGTGATGTCTTTTAAGACCCTTGGATTAGACTTGACACTTGGCTTTAGAAAAGGACAGAAAATGGGGCTATAGTCCCCCTTTTGGGATTAATCTTACATGTTAACCTCTGTATAAATAAACTATAATGGATTAGGGATTTGATCAAGGGATTAGCTTTTGTGCATGAGCAGACATTGATTTATCACTCATAATTGGCTCATCAGTGATGTCTCCAAGGACCCTTGGATTAGACTTGACACTTGATGATCCTGAAGGGTTTGAAAGGGGGTTCACTGTCCCCCTTCATGGGATTTGAGCTAATTTTATTGACCTCTGCATAATTGATCTACAAGGGATTAGGTACATTACTAGTACCAGGGAGAAGCCATTGTGGTCACTCATAATTGGCTAATGAAATGACATCTCCAAAGACCCTTGCATTAGATGTGACACTTCACTGTTCTCAAAGAGGGCTGAGGAGTAGGTTGTCTCCCCCTTCAAAATACGTCATGTGTTGTACGGACCTCCTTATATAATTAGTTTGTAATAGATGAGGTACATGATCAAGCCTTTCTGCTTTCAGGCAATACATGATTCTAAAGGGGGGGGGGGATAATGAGAGGATTGTGGGCATCTCTTCATGGGGTCTACTCTTGTATTGACCTATAATGTATTAGTGATTAGGGATGGATCAGATCAAGAGATAAGCCTTTGTGGATGATCAAATATTGATCTATAACTGATGTTGGATCATCAGATGATGTTCCTCATCATCTTGATGATCCTCAGTGGGATTGAGAAGGGACTTTTCATTCCCCTTCATTGGATTTAATTAACATTTTAACTGCTGTATGATTGATCTACGAGGGATTAAGGAATTGAGGTTGCACAAGATCAGACATTTATGTGTCACATACATGGTTGGAGCTGATTCTGCATTACTATCTAAATGGAATGGATTTTTAAAAAGGATTGATGAACATCAACATTGGTGATGAATGTGAATTGAGCTTGATATGCCCATCGGGCCTAAGCGCATGTCATAAATTCATGTCTATTATCTTAGAATGTTCAAGATGCGTAAATTTCAATGTGGATTGGTCAAAATTGTGAAGAAAAGTTGGATGGCTGTCTGAGATGATTTTTACTGTGCATGGTTAGTGATTCCCAACTAAGCAGTTCAATCAGGAAGTCATAGACAAGTTCAGGTTTTAGTAAATAGGTGTTCCTTTTCTGGTAGAGAAGGAAATTGTATGGTCCAGCCATTATGGGCTTCCAAGATAGCTAACTTTACTTAGAATTGATGCCCCCTTCTTACCCCCTTCTGACCCCTCCTTGTCCATACACACAGTCTGACAGTGGTTTAACTATCAGATTAACGGTAGGATTGCTCATCATGCATGCGTCATGTTGGCAGGAAACCCAGGACAGGTACATCCAAACAGTGTTAGATCCTGTAGTGTCCAGGAAGCCCATGTCCAGGGATGCCAACCTTGCTGTCATAGTCATCATGGGGTTTATCCATCCTGACATCACTGTCATGGAAAGTGGGTCTTTGAAAGGGTCAGTAGGGGAAAGAGGGGGAGGAGATCCTTGGCTCGTCAGGGGTGGTCATCCAGCGCCCAGAGTAGGATGTCATTGTCAGAGAACTTTGGTGCTTGACAGGGTTGGAAGATGAGGAAGAGGCAGTGGGCCCTTGATCACCCAGGGGTTCTTCCAGTATGAGTAGGACATTAATGTCATCAATTGTGAGTGCTTGGTAGTTCTAGACTTGGTTTGATTTGGGAGGGAGAAAGGGGAGGGTTCTTAGGCCATCAAGGAGATAATCATTCTGAGTCATATCTGGGGCAGTACAGAACATACATACTTCATGACATGAATCTCTTGAACTTCAGTGATTGCACCGTTGGTCCTAGCATATTGACAGGTATCTAGAGGTCTGTACTCATACTTCAACATGTGAATGTTGATAAGTTTAATCATCCTTTTATCAGTAGAGGCCATAAATGAGGGAAGATTATGAACATTTGTAACAACAGTTGTGGACATGATTGCCTCATAATCTTGCAAATTCTGTGAAATAGATTTCGGGCTTTCATAGAAAGTTTAAGACCATCACTGGTGATTTTACCCTCCTCTGAATGGAAAAGATTGCTATCTGAGTATTAACCCATTGAGAATGATTTGATTTTCATATAACACACATTTTCTATGGACCCTAGCCCAAGTTATCTTGGGCATAGCATTCAACGGGTTAAGCTATTGATGACATGGCAGTCTTGAAGAAGAGGGCAGCCTGTAGGTCCACATTCTAAACCCGTAGGAGAAACTGAACGTACAGATTGAATCATGGGCTTAGCGAGAAATGCATAGGAATCGGGGCAGGGTGGGATGGGGGCTGGGATGGGTAAGGATTGAGTTGAGAGTGAAGTAAGAATAGGGGTTATCCCTTGGTCACAAAAGTTGTATGTGTGTCATCAAGATAGATGCTGAAGGATGATTCACATCTCAGGACAATGCGGATGAGAGGCCCTCCATCTCATGATTGTTACATAAGCAAACCATCTGTTGAAGATTGATAGAGAAGTGAAAAAAATATTGGACTAAGAGCACAATATGATGACAGCTGTTGCTTCACACATTTTCATACCTCCATGCTTCACATATGCATTTACTGATGAGAGCAGTCGGTTAGAAGGATCAACATGGAAAATGTCAAAACAGTGCGAAGTCAGAACGATCAACTTGTTATAATCAAGTATAAGAATGATAAATTTTGTCAAAAGTAATAATGCAATTGTTTTCATTTCTCTTCCTTTTCTTTTCATATTTTCAACCTACTCACTCGCTGTCGGTGTTCATCACTCTGCTGATCAACCCTCTTGGTGTACAGGTGAGTAAAAGATTAAGTTCAGTTTGAAATAAGATATCACTGAGATGGAGATGAATAGATACATAAGATTAACAGGTAGATTGAAGATAGAAATCAGTAGAGAAAGAAATGCATGACTCATGAAGAGGTATTAAAGTGATTACACAATGGTAAACAAATTTTTTATATATGATCGAGAATAGAATTCTAAGAAGAATAACATTAAAAATTTTATGATTTTCAATCGAAATCAATGCATTTTGGCTAATTTTCTCATAAAAAGTCAAGAGTTGACCAAAAAAATTGAGTATGAGGTATGACGTAAAAGTGGGTACCCAGCTTCGCGCATTGCAGTTGTGCTGCGCGTTAGACTGTACAATATGTATTATACCTTGCGCGCATTTTGCTAAAGTGCGCGACAAGGTACCCACTTTGACGTCATTTTGACGTAAAAGTGGGTACCCAGTTGAAACTGGGTCACAGCTGAGGGGTCAAAAATATCCTGAAATCTTACCACATTTGGGGGTTTCCTTGGCAACACGACTTTTAAAAAAACTTTGGGCAGATGATTTTCTGCTAATAAAATCATGCTCTTTTAAATGAGCTAACATTGTTTCAGCATTGGGTACCCCCTTTAAAGAATTCAACAAGAGTTGAAGAGAATCCCTTATGAAAGGTAATGCAATCACAGTGTCTTGGGGAAAATGGAGGTAGATAAATTGAATAAAAGTTGGAGAAAGAGGGGAAAATCAAACAGGAGAAAAGGAGGATGAGGAGCTGCGGGGGGGGGGGGGGGGGGGTAGAAACAAAGGACTCATGATAAAAGAAATCTTAAAAATCTTTTACTAAAGTGATAACTCTTTCAATTAGTGGCATACATGTGTGTGTTTGGTAATATACAAGTTAAAACAAAGTTCCAAGATGTATAGATTTTTTTTTAAAGTTGTAAGGCTTCAGTATAATGAGAGGAAGGGATAAAATGTGACAGATGATGTAGTCTGGCATTCATGTTTCTATATGGAGTTTATTGATATCTGTATTTTTTATCTCTAGGGTAACATTTTTTTAAAGATACTTGTTCTTTTTTCTTCTTTTTTTTTCAAGAATTTTGAAGGTTTGCAGTGATTATATTAGCACTGTTCTGAGAATAGAACCGCAAACTATTGTCAACAACCTTCCGATTGGAGAAAGAGCATTTTTTCATTGCTCAGAAGAGAAATGCGGTAATGCTGGTTTTAGATAAAAGAGATGGAGAGCACTAATGAAATGAAATCCAAAACGGATATTTGACGTCATTGCTGATTTCAAAACAAGATTTCAAATCAGCATGAACTGCTTCGTGCGTACATCTGTTGTTTTGCTGCTTGCTGTTTTCAGAAATCAAGAGGTCTCCATGAGCTTACTGAGGAGTAACATTTACCACTATCGATTTCTAATTGTCAGTTTATCAGATGTATCTGTGACCAAGCTAAACAATTAGAACACATGCTGACTGAAACTCAAAGGGGCAATTCAACATGCTGTTTATACTAATTGAGTAACCCTTTCAAGATTATTTTAGTTTCATACAAGGTGTTTTTATGTGGGCGGGGCAGATATCAGTTAAGGAGCCATATACTTTGCTTCTGTACCATGTAGGCTTTGGAATGTATACCCCGCTGTCCATCTTCAAAAAAATATGATCAGATTTGAATGCTGTGAAAAAGACTAAGAGTAAATCATTTCAATTTAATGCAATGTCAGTTTATTAGCCTGAAACTATTTTGACAGAAGTGGCAAGATCAATATTGTCTTTTAAATATTATTTTGTTTGTTTGTTTGTTTGTTTTATTTCCGTATATAAAAATGACACAAATAAAATACATATACACAAAATATAGTGGTCATAGTTACAACATATAAAGTGGTAAAGGTAATGGAGTAAATAAAACATACGGCTGGTAGTCCATAATCAGCTGCAGTAACATATTGCTGCTGGTCTTCCATGGAGCCAGTTTACTTGGATGATAGAATGATTACCTTACGTATAGGAAGATGACCAAAAATTAAAGAAAAAAAACAACAACAACAACAACAACAACAATAAAAGACAAAAAAACAAATACTTGTTATTGAGTGTTCAGACTTTCATCTTCATTTTCTGTTGTTGCGTGCAATGGTCGGATTATATGCTTTCGGTCTAGGGGAAGGAATGACCAATAAAACAGGGTCATAACTGATATGACTCACTTCTGACACACATTGTAAGAGCCAACCCCTCTCCCCCATCCCCCTCCCCCTCCCCCCAAACTTCTTGAAAATTCAATAGTTCTATAAAGAGTCCATACTAGTCTCAATTTCCATGTTTGGCAAATTTTCAGCGGTACAGGCTGTTCTGATTCTAACCTACATAAATTAAGAGATCTGAGATAGAAAGAACAAAGTGCACAAAATAATGAATTCTTTTGAAACTTTCTAGTTTTACACTTTCTAGCATTAATCACTTAATTTTATTAGCTGGAACTGCTTCTACATGCTATGCAATGAAGCTACAGCTCAGGGACTAGATGACTTAGACGAGATTCATGTACCAGTCTAGAAACTTCTGAAAAGCGCATTTCCTGTAGTAAAAGGTTTCTTAAACTTAAGCTTGTTTTAGAAACAACTTTGAAATAGAATAGATTTTAGTATTTGCTATCTGCTAATAGCTCTTTGACCATTTACTCTTGGTCAGTCATCAGTATGGATATTTGAAATTTCCAGGAAATGATTAAAATCTATTTTGGACTTTCCTTGATTCGTTTGATTTTGAATCAGATTTTGAGCACAAATTGGCAGCTGTGCATGATTTATGATAAGCTGTTGATTGATAGTCATGCTGTGTTTTGTTATATATTGACCTTGTCTTTTTAGCTTGATAAATATAGGCCAATTATTACATATTTCCCTTAAGATATCAGAGCTCTCCAACTTTCTTAGATTTTTAGTAGGCTTTTGCACTGTCCTTCCATCTAAATGCTTTGACCAAATGTCAGTTTAATCTGACAGAGGGCAGCAGATAGAAGTCTTAGATAATTTTGGCAGAGAGTAGAGAGCATCACCTAGTATAGAATTCAAAAGTATTCACATAGCTGTAAGAATCTAATTGGCTACTTTCAGTTGATCTTGTATAAACTTAGCTTTAAATTAATTTGGCTATTCTTCAAATGATATTCAAAATATTCTGTCCATGTAATTTGAGAAAACTTGTTCCCTTTTTCTGAAATGTTAAAGAATAGTAATGTAATTAATATATCAATGAATGAATCTTCTTTTTCATTTCATTTTCCAGAAGGGGGCAGTGTTTGGTAAAATATATGGAGGGGGCAGGTTTTTATATCCAATCCCATTATGAGAGGAGTATAAAAGCGCCATGTGCCTACATGTAGATGCTCTTGTGGTGAACTCAGATGAACTTGAATTGACTACTCACCCCCCTATCCTTATAATTGCACCCCTTTCTCTTCATGCACCTGTCATTTTCGCACCCTTCAAAACTCCTGATTGCACCCATTCATTCATTAAGTGAAGGCCCTTTCACTTCCTTCAAACGAGAGGCTTGAATCACTGCTGAACATAGTACCATGAATGTCTAGTCAAATGTTTGTTTCTGTAGTGAGTAGGTCCAGATGGGAAATGAAATTTTAAAGTGCCCTATAGGTCAGGCTGCATCATTTCCTTAAGCTATATTTTAGGATGTGAAACAGAAAAGGCCCCTTATGAAGTTTTTTGATTATAAGGAGAATTCCTAGTCAACAAACATTTAAAATGTTCAGTTATGACCATGCAATACACATATTATGACACTTTTATGAATCTTTATAACTGGGAAGATATGAGCGGGATGAATTCTGAAATGAGACATTTTAAAGGGAAATTTCAGGACATTTGATGGATATGAGTAGTTTAAAGTATTTGATAGTAATATTTCCCCAATTCCCCTATTTCCCCTTATTTCTCTAATTGTACATTCCTTAATTTTTTCAAACAAATGAAGGTGGTATGGAAAAATGCTAACGTAAAATAGAACTTTCTTTTCCATTCCAGCAGCCATCCTTTGAACATTACAGAATACCTTTAAGCATCCATTCTATTTGTAGATGTTTGAGGTATTGTCGTCGTAAAGGAGCATACTGAGACAGTAATTCGGTGCATGTGGGACTGGCGACAAGCAGTCCCATGCTGAGGTCTGGTTGTAATTGCTTAGAGCGCTAATCAGATGGAGTTGTAAATTCTTACTTTGATTAAGTACCGGTTTCCCTTCCACTTCCTCAGCTAGCCCATGCATCTCCAATGTTGAATGATTGACATACATCCACCAATCAGAATCACTGTTTCATAATTTAACTTGTATACATTTATGTAAGCATGAGTTTGATTGGCTAGATGGCAGCATATAGGATAAAGCATAATTAACCCATTAGCTCCTGAAAACAAGTGCCCCTGTATTAAGCCTATGGGACAGAGAGGATGCAGTAGTCAATGGGCATAGCATTTGTAGTGTATTTTGCTTGTGGATACACTTAGGCCTACAACTTACAAATAAACAAATGAAACTACTCCATCAAAGAAAGATTTTAAAGTTTCAGGCAGTTTGCTACAGAGCCAGGAAGCCCAGGTAATAAAGAAATTAATGACATTAATCTAATCTCATCTATTCTTATGCAATTATCCATGGTTGGATGTAACCAGCTATGATTTGCATGAATTTCCCTTCCTAAATTGCTCTTCATAGACCATTCCTTCTCTATTAAGAAATTGTCTGTTCGGAGCCAGAAGGATGTTAACTCATATCATTTTATACAGACTTAAAGCCCTTCTGGCTCTAAACAGACGAAGTGTTAAACTTAATCTATAGGGATAAGCAGTCTATCATTTCCAGGAATTCAGTTTTGTTTAAAAAGTCTGGAATAGAAACTACGTGCCAGTCTTTTCTCTGAGAGGGATGATTTAATTTCAAGTTAGGAAGCTCTAATGAAACCCTGCCGGCATGGTACACCCCAAAACTCCACCCCGACATCCCACGGCATCTTCAGACACTCTGGCATCAGTGACTGAGCTGTGGTTGCTCCAAGAGACCGTCTTCCTCCCTGAATGCATCCAACTGTGTGATGTCCATCTGATATCTAAGAGGCATCCTTTTCTATTAGTCTTTGAAATCCAGACTGCAATTTTATCATTGAAATAGATCTTGTTTCAATTTGTATCTTGTTGATCTTTATAAAAAGTGTTTTTCATATTCTTTTGTATATTCCTTATTTTCTATTCAGTTTGATGGATATGTATTTCAGTGCATCTTAACATGATTTTTGAACAATAAGTTTCTTTGCACAGCAGAAATTAGTGATGTGAATGAAAATCAACATATTTTTGTGAAATTGGATAGTTGGAAAAGAGTAAATTATCCGAGTACACATTCTTGACAAGCCCAGAATTCTTAGAATTTGTACTAATGCTTAGAACCAAATATAGAAAGAGAAACTTTGAGTTCTTATGTGAAAGATGGAAAATGAATTTGTGGGCTTTTTCATTCTTTTTTATTGTCAGTTAGGATACATATTATAGCAGAAAGGTTCCCTGAAAAGGATTTCTCTTTGAATGCCCTCATATTAATTGCTGAATGGTTTGGGACAAACATTTTTGTGTGGTCCCACATAGCCTACTCATTTCTGATATGTCTTTCTGGTAAAGAGGGTCAATTTCTTATCAGTTTGATAATTCCAAAATCTTACACTAAACACCTCTTTTCATGCACAACTCATCTACTTTCCAAGTTGCTTGGAGACGGTTTCTTTTACAATATGATTGCATGACCAGAACCCAACTTTAACCTTGTCTGTGGCTGTCAGCCATAAAGAAAGACACTGCATAATATGATCAAGGGTCAAGGCCTGTCATAGACTAATATTTCAGCTGATATGAAATATTTCTTAGCCTAGACCTAGAGGCCTATAAACTAGGGAGATCCCATCCTAAACTTCATCCTCAGCAACTTTCTATACCCCACGTCATGTCACAACATCTCTAGTTACAAACTCAAACTCCAGGGTTTATTTACGGTAGCAGGCCCAAGCAGGGATTGAAACTTTCTGGCGAGATATACTGGCCTCTTGGCCTGAAGTTGTCACAGAGGACACCGGGGGTAGCAAAACTTGTCTCTAAAGCTTGTCTCTTATTAGAGCAGACATTGCTACACAGCATAGCCTAGCAGAAGGGAAAAACAGTGCAATGTTTTCAGGAAATAATTCTCCCTGTTGCCTCATATCTTCAACAAGGGTCGGTGATCACTCAGCTCTTCATCATCACAATCATCTTAGACTGATATACCGTGTTTACACAGTGACTCGGCTCGGGGGTTCGACACGCGACCTTTGCTCAACACGGCAATTTTATGTCATGTAAACAGGATCAGTTTGACCCGCAAGCCGTGTTGAACACCGCTTTTTTGATCCGCCAGAATTGCAGGTTTCGATCCGTGAGCCGAGTCAATTTTTTTGTGTGTAAACAGAAAGCCGTGTTGAACCCATTGACCTAGGTCATTGGGCGAACTAGGCAAGTCATCACAATTCTACTTCCGTTCGTGATCCACGGGCCGTGTTGAACTCGCCTTTTTTGTTTCCATATAAACACGATCACAGTTGCCCTCATCGCAGCGTTCAACCCTGCTTGAGGATTCAACACTCGAGCCGAGTCACTGTGTAAACACGGTAGTAGTCAGTCCATGCTGGTGGTATTAACATTCCAGACTGGTAGCTGCTGGACCAAGAAGCTTATTAAACTCTGTCGCCAAGTCTTCTTGGAATGGAAGACCAAAGACTTGAGATAATGATTTGAGACTCCACTGTCCAGCTTTCATCTCTTTTATCTGCTTCGATGGACCTGGAAGCCTTGGATATACATATCTCATGCTTGATATCTATTCAGATTTGTTGGATTTATTTTTTGATTATTAGACAGAAAATAAAGCGGCTAGGATCCTTTGGAGAATTTATTTGAAAAAAATTGAGAATTAATCTCAACAGTTTTTTAAGGAATATTGTGAAATATATGACTGGCGATTTCAATCGGAGATATGTTTGGATTGTTTGGGTCTTTGAACCAGACTTGACATACCTCAACCATCTCAGGAGCAAAACACATGTGTTTCTGAAGGCTAAAAGTCAAAAGGAGATCAAGCACATAGAAGTCAAGAGTGAGACTGGACATGCTGTCATAGCAACCAGCATTTTTGATTCGCACCAAAATAGAATCAACAACTGCCTACTATGAAATGACCATGAGTTATTATCCCTTCTGAAATTAATTGTCTCTTGAGGCATCCCAAGAAGTCCTCCAGTGTTTTAGCATTGGAGTCTGTACAACACCTTGCTATTAACCCTTGACTGGTGTTGACGCTGGTTTTATTGCTCCTGTGAAATGTGAGGAATCCAATTAATAGCAGACACTGAAAGCGTCCACAACCAACACGACATTTATGGTGGAGCTGTGAAAACAGGCTTTAGTAGTCTTTTGTTTTCCATCCGTAAGATCAAAGCCTGCTGTATTACTGAGTCTAATGCACAAGTGGACAGTATAAATAACAACTCTTGGTCAGTCTGCATTTTAATAATTTCATTTGAAGCTGAAGAAACACTGCCGTTGGAGTCTTCTCCACAGGAATTTCAAGCGTCCACAAGATGCCAGAATCCTTTCCTTCTGCATTTTGATGTGGATTACATTTTGTGGTCATTTTACAAATTGTTGCTGACCCTGTTGCATCAACATCATCAGATCCTATATCCATCCCCTCCCAGGCCAGGATAACATGTCATATTAAAAATGATGCAGTTCATCCTAGGACAGATCCTTCTGCTTGGCATGTAATCAGCAAATTGGCAGCATTTTTTCATGAAAGGAAGATTTGAGCAGGATATCGGTGCACGAATCATAAGGAAGTAAGATCCTGATGGATTGTGGGTAGTGTCCAAAGTCCAGCTATTTAGACAGTTGTTCCGTGATAGATTTAGGGTCTGATAGATATGGCCACGGTCATCACGCTCTGAATACTTTCACTCACTTAGTCATCTCCACGTCAACGGACGAACTTGTCAAGTTTGAAGTGCAGCACAAAACTGCCTTGTTGATCCAAATTTCCCTGGGAATAGTTGAGAGAAGTATGCAGTGGGACAGCTATCGAACTTGGCATGTGTTGCAGGAAGGAAAGCAAGCAACTTAATGAGGAGAAATTAGCAAGATTTGATTAAGATACTACTTTGAGCGAGTGATATAATCTCATTGCTTCCACTGCTTCAATTTTTATTCTGTGTCAGAAGTCTGTGGATCGTATTGGATATAATATTATAAGGTGAACACCACCTACCCTCTTATTACTGAGTTATAACACCTAATTACTCTGGAGCTGAAAATAAAATCTTGCTGAATTCAAGGAGATGATAGCTTGAACTGGGATTGAAATGGCCCCAATCTTTGCTGGCTCAACATTGATCTACCTGAACTCTCCCGAGACTACTCAACTCACTGCTGATATCCCTTATCTATCGATTGTTGAACTTTGTCTAGGACCCACTTAATCAACATCATTTGAAATGGACCTACTTCTGATAGCCTTATGGTATCAGTGGAAATGATTACACCATTGCAGATGGAATACCTGTACAGAAATTAAATCAAATGCAGCTATAATCAGATTTGCAGTCTCGTATAATTGCTGTCATCAGTTTTTACATTTATTTTGTCATTTTTGACATGATTGCTGGATTCTGATTGGGATATTTGTGAAATTCCCTACTGGTGATAACTTTAAAAACAGCTTTGTAAGCAAACTATGGCTTTGTGCGTATTTGACTTTAGTTCATTATTGACGAGGGACTGTCATCTTTTAGCTTGTTTCCTTCTCTGACGTTAAATGGCTCACACAGCTGTGGCCAATCGTTGCTTAATCTAGCGAGAGCTGGGCAAAGCTGCAGCGATGCGGACTTTATGAAAGTAAATCCACTCTGATAGGATTTTAATGACAAAGCCAAGCCAGTATTACCCGTTTTCATATTCATAGCTCTCCATTGTGAGTGCCATAGACACCTTTGTGTGCATTGTTTGTGCTTTCAGTCATATATTGCCGATGGGATTGATCAATCGGGATAGTAATATTTTGGGATGCGGGGCCAGAGACCTGAACTGACTTGTGGTTTTGGTGAATGAATTACACCGTCATTCAGGAATATCAGCATCATCTGAAGATTTGGATGCAATTTCTATTTCATTATCATCCGCAAATTGAATGCAGGATTAATTTCTAAATGGATTATAATGAACTAGCTGGATGCACTATATTCTGTTTGAGATAAAATATTGAAATGCTGAAAGAGAGAAAGGAAGAAGACAATCAATTTGATTCATCAGTGTTTGGTATTTTGGGTCATGCCCTCTTGAATGGGGCAAGAACAGGCAAGGAATACATTTTGTTTGTTTGTTTCATAAATATTTTGATGGGTGAGGCAGGCATTCAATCAAAATTGGAACATCTTAGCAACACTTAAACATTCAAACATCCTTCCTCAGTCCCCGTGCCAGCGTACAATGACCCTTCAGAACCTTGTTATGGAATTTTAACTCTCCTTGTATTGCGATCTTCGGTTCCTGCCAATGATATAGCCTGCATCCCCTCTCCTTGTTCCTCTGTAATGTCGCCGTAGCGACGCATCTCGTGCTGTGGATTGCTGGAATACCAGAATGGATTGCTTGCTAAATGGGCCTAGCAAGGGGCAGTTTCAAATGGAGGTACGGTTGATAGTGTTTCCTATCTTATATACCAAATAACCTTTCTTATTTTAAGTTGGAAATATACATATGTTTTCCTCTGTGAGCATGTACAGAAACAAACTACTAAATACACTAAACATTATGACCAGCACATCATACTCTTGCCTAAGAACAAGCAATTTTTGTGCAGCAATTTTTCATTTTATGTAATGATGAAAACAGCAGTTAAGTTTAGTGGCTTAACTAACTATATATGGCATTGAAAGTAACAAGATAATGAAACATTTTGATATAGCTAATCTTTTGGATGCCTCATAGATATCATACTTTGCCCCCTCCCCCAAGAAAAGGGAGTAGTATCCACAGGCGCGTAGCCGGGGGGGGGGGGGGGCTGTCGCTCCCCCTAAAACGCCACCAAAGAAAGAAAAAAGAAAGAAAAAGGAAAAAAAAATGTGAGCGAAAAAAAGAAAAAAAGGTAAGAGAACGTAAGAAGAGCGGGAGCAGACAAGGAACAATGAGGGGGAAACTCCCCCCCCCCCACCCTCCCCGCTAGGAAGCGTACTTCGCGCGCTCAGTAAGTGATTCGCACACTTCGCATGCTCACTACCGCCTCCCCTAAAATGAAATCCTAGCTACGCCACTGATTATCCACAGTTATATCAAATTTTATTGCAAAATGTCTAAAAAACAGATTTGAGAATTGTACCAACAAAATGAGTGTATTTTTAAAGGTTGTATCACTTCTTTACCTGATGAGAATACCCCAGTTTAGAAATGCTCATGTGTCACGCAATGTATGAAACCACAAAAGGGAGAATTTTATGCACTTCATCACAAGTTTGTTTCCTGATATCAGGGTAACTGAAGGGTGAAATGTTGAACACATAATTTCAGACCTCATAAGGTTAAAGGCCTTCATGTTCAAAAGGCTATGTGTATTTCTTTATTGTAGTGTCTATTATAGAACTCATTATATTAATGATGTCAGTAGCCTACATTCAGAAGTTCATGTGACTTGGATTTGGGGTGCATGAGGTAGTAAAGGTGGGTGGGGGTGCAGTCCAGGGGTTGTAGGGTTAAACCCCTCCAAATAGATGATGAGATACCTACTTGGCATCCTTTTCACTCGTCGCCAAGGTACACATAAACTGCAAATGAAAACCCCACGACTGTGGTGATGGTTTGAAAGCCAGCCAACATGGCAGCATGCATATCTCACATATTTTCCATGATGCCCCCGTGTTTTTATTTTTTCAAATGTCGCCCGCCCATGCTATATACATTACGCTGTGTGTTTATGCTATAGGTGACTGGGATCCCTTGCTGGGGTTTTAGTTGCATTGCATGCATTGCATAAGAGTCGCTCGCAGGGTTTTTATTCCATTATCTTGACGCACCCCATGCTGTTCAGCATGTGAGGCACGTTGATTTCTACCAGTCGCCATTGCTTCTTACCTGTACAGTCATATTACCTTCATGGTGGTTGTTTGAATGCAAGCTTGACCTCTGCTTGAGATTTTTAAAAAAAATCATCAAAATGGGATGAAATCTTGCAGATATTATGGATGACAAGGGATGAATTTCAGATTTGGGATTTCCATGGATTTCTGTGGTTTTCTTGCTTGTTATTTCAATGAGCATCACCTTTCAAAGATGCGGTAAGTAAGCCAGAGTTGAATGGTTGTTATCCATCATCTAAAGATGCAGCTTACGGATTGTCTTACTCTCCTGAAGCATCTAACAAAACACAACACTGTTGAACTTTGATTTCTAGGTTAGTCGATTTTGCTTTGTAGTGTCTTTTGGTATAATTCTTATAAATGCAAATGATCAAATATTTTTCAATGTGATTTGAATCAAGGTAGGATTTATGCTGTACCTGTTGATATCAAGAGATTTTTAGGTAGGGATGCCAGTGATATCAGATATGTAATTACAGTAATAGGAAGTTTGGTGTAATAATGAAACCAAAGCATTGAATTCATACCTACTGGAAGGAGATCTTCATATAACCGTTGTGCTCATTTGATTACAGAGTAATTTTGTCTATAAAATTTGAATTCTTTCTCTAACAACTGTTATGGATTTCTATGTCATTGAAAGACAACAAACTGAAAATGTGGGATAAGAGACTTCTTTTACTTTCCTGTTTTTCTTCACTCACAGGCTCTCATATTCGAGCCTTCTTTCTAAAACAAAACTGCATTTCTCATTGGTTGTCTGCTTCTTTTACTTTCATTCTGTCTCCCTCTATTAACATGTACCTCTTGCTTTTCTCTTTCTAGCTCTATAGCCCTCTTCCTCCCTTGTATTAGTTCTTTATCAGTATCACAACAGGTTTATACTAGTTAGAAATCTAGAACTTTCTGTCCTGACACATTTAGCATGCATTTCCAAGCTTTGGGCAGAACAGAAATAAAAGAATACACTGGCTGAATATTGATTTTCATTCCTTTACAATTCAATCCCAATCACCTTTAGTGTGGCCACCCAAAGAATATCTAGTTCTACCAAACATAAAAGAAATAAATCAATATTGTTTCACAATATTACAATGAAATAACCTCGCGACAATGTCATCGTACAATGGTGCTTCAGATTTCCAACTCGTAAAATGCCTCATTTATCTTGTTTGGTAACAATTTAGATTGCTCAGCTGCTATGTAGATGTAGTTTACAACCCTCCTAGACCTACGATGTTTCATTTGCAGCAGAGAATGTAGTAAACACAATATACCTTTTGTGTTTTCAACATGAACTGATTTAGAAATGGCTTCAGTGAAAATATCATCATTGACAGATGGCAGGATGGTGGAATATATCCAAAACTCATGGGATCGATTTTGTTTTTATTCTCAATAACTCCGATGATCTGGAATTGTGATGATATTTGTACTGGTTTTGATAATCATGGAATAGTTGTAAGAATTTCATGGTGGAAACTGTTCTAGATTTGTCATGGATCTTCAAAGGAATATCAGCAGGTGTGAAATATTATTTCTAAAAAATAGTCATTGTGTTTCCATACGTAAGAGTCAAGTGAAGAGTAAACTCAAGTAAGTCATAACTTTTGACCTCTTTTTTCTTTTTGTTTTTATTAACATATATACAGAACAAGAATACTAACAGCAATGTCAATCCAATTAAATATCCTGTGCACAGATAACCAGTAAGCTGGCTACACTTAAGAGACTTATGTCGCAGTCACACCAACAAAACCGACTCCAAACCGATCAAACTATTACGTTATTTTCAATGACATACCATTGATCGGTTTGGAGTCGGTTTCGTTGGTGTGACAGCGACATTAAAGCCAGTTTTAAAGACAATGGAAGCGTACAACATAGTAAAACTCAGCACAGAATAAGGATTGAACCTGAGACCTTGTAATAAAGCAGACACCCAAACCATAAAGGCATCAAAATTTGGTTGCAGTGTTTGAAATCTACAATATATATATATATATAGAGAATTTCGAATAAAGAAAATAGCAACTTCTACATTGCTTAGAGCTATATTATTAGATACACCAAACAATATTTAGTATTTCATCTTATCCAATAGTTGTCATTTCAGTAGAAATTATGTTTCATAATGTTCATAATTCACAACTATAAAGCCTTCTGATGAAATAGGTTTATTCCTGTACAACTGAAACTTATCTGAATGTCACAAACCTGGAGATAAACTTTGCATTGCAGGCTGGCCTAGATTCCTAGCACTCCCAGTTCTAAATATTTATCTTTAATTCTCATTGCATATTTTTCCTCAGGCTCTGACATATAAACATAGCAGATGAAATTACTCTTGATTTCAACTTCCATTTTGGAACAGCTAGCCAAGCCTTATGTACAGACTCACTAAATTTCATGTTTAAAAAGAAATGGGCAATATTACTATTACATTGACAGAGCATGAGGAAAAATATGACTTACTTGAGTTTACTTGACTCTTTCATTTTGAATGGGTGTGTGTGTGTGTGTAAAAAATATTGTCTATTGATATATTTTATTTGTCATGATAGCTTAGTAAAGTATGATTATGTAAGTCAGGCTAGCAATAAGAATTTAAAAAAATAATAAAAAAATAATGATAAACTCTGTATAGAGATCTTGAAGTTCGAATTTTCGCCCATAGAAATGATGAGATTTATTTTATTTCATAGCATCCATCATAGCAACGCATTTTGCTAGCTCAATGTGCAAATGGATACTGATGCAACACTACAAAGTGTAGTACAGAGAAAGAAAATAGGGGAAAAGAAAAGAGAGAAAGAGAGAGGGAGAGAGAAAGAAAGCGGGAGAGAGAAAAAATGAAAAACAGACAGAAGGAACATGAAAAGAAAAGGAGTAGAGAAGAGAGAAAAAAATAAAAGAAAAAAAAAGAAAAAAAATGAAACAAATAAGGAATATATATACATGTACATAAAGAATGAAATATGGTATCTTTGCATATTCTTCATTGATATTGCTGCCATTTCTGTGACCCTTAGAGAGAACTTGACCTGTGTTTCTATGTAGGGACAGGGAAATAGAAAAAAAAGGATTATAGAATATTCTCATCAATGATTTTGATTGCCTCCTCGACTTTAGCCAGAGGTCAGCCAAGTATTCTTAATTCAGGCTCAATACAAAAGAGAACACTGCATATACAACATGCTTGCTTTGTTTTTATGATTCAAAATCTGTTGCTTATTTTCTTTTTGGCTTATAATTGTTAATGTCCTGGCTAGATATTTTCAAAATGTGCTATTGTTTTTTTCGGTCAAAAATAGAATAATGGTCGTGATATTAAGCTCTAAAGCTCAGAAGATTAAGTTGTTTTTGAAGTGCTAATGCATCCTATGACCTTCCCTATACCAGTATATCACAGTGTCCGATTCTGAGACAGGAAACCTGGTTTTGTGGTTCTGTCACCGAAAGTTGTGTGGTTCGATGATCTCATTGAGGGGTGAAAAGGGGTATTATTTGAAGAGGGAGATGGGGTGAAAATAAGGTTAATAGTTGCCACAAAAGCAAATGACTTGACATTTTCATGATGTTTTTTTCTATCATAACTTTTCTAGGTTGAAGGAGTGAACATAATACAAAACTAAAACAGAAATCTGTCTTTGAAATTATGACCTCTGCAATTACTTAAGTAGTATAAATGTGTAGCTAATAAATCTATATTTCATTAAGATAGATTAATAATCAGTTTGGGGTAAGAGTAAATTATTTGGTTTAGAATATCCAGATGCCATTTACTTTAATTACCCTTGTCAATATGTCAAGTATCCCAAAGTTGTGCCATATTAATTAATAAAGACACGGTTAGTTATGCAGCAGCCAGCTTTAATCAATCAGACTTTATGGCTATTTGATTCTAACTATTCTTATTTGGTGTAGTTGGCAGAGAAAGCATGTGTACTTCATGAAAGTTACTTCTGTACTCGATTTTGTTCTTATACAGCAGTTGAAACTGACCAGAGTATAGAAAAGGCAAATTTCACTGATTTTGTAAATTCACTATGTGGCCTGAGCAGTAGTGTTGATGGAAGATCAGTCCATGCGTAATGTTGTCCACATCATATACCTTCCAGTTAATCAATGAAGCTTTACCAAGATGGGTTCGTTTTTATGAAGACAATGTCATGGCAACATCCACGTAAGCTGCTGCATCCATTCCGCCCTCTGTTCAATGACCTAGAGACTGATAATCATGTGCTGTAATTTAATTGACTGGAATACGAGATGGGAAGCTTCTGTGGTCTCCATGACGACATCCATACCTTGTTCAATATGTGAAAGGGATGGAAATGCATCATATGCATTAATGTAACATGGTTTATGGTTTATTTGAATATATATTGTATCTTCTGATTTGAATGTTACCTCATTTTGCCTTGCCCTTCTCTCTCTCTCTCTCTTTCATTCTCACACTCTATCTTTCTCTCTCATTCTGTTCAAGCTTAAGTACGTAATACTGATAATATTCCATATTTATGATATATGGTACTGTACATATGACAAATGTCTAGCTATTACCTGTATTGGAACCAGATCCAATTAATCAACAACACATGCAAGCTAACAAATTTATTTACTCATTAAGGTTATGATTATGAATATTCATATTTTGGGGGCACTCATTTTTGCTGTTGAGAACACATCAAAAATGCATTTTATATTTTATTTACATGTATGTGAAGAATGTAGTTATTTTAGCACTGTAAATTAATGATATTCATATAAGATAAGATTTAGGAACCTTGCATAGGTATAGGCATGCAACAATGAAACAGATGTTTGCTAATGATTAATGTAATCAGTGATGATTTATGACAGGTATTTTATCTTTGTTGTCTCAGAATATGACTTCACCAAATTTGGTTGAGCTTGTAATGTTTCTGGAAAATATTCCTCAAGAATGTGTGGTATGCTTAAGATGAAAAACAACCAAACAAATCTTGTCCACTAATCTTCATCACTGCTTTCATCCTGTGTAATAGCCACAAATCCCACCAAAACCAAATCTCTCCAATCCAAATCAGTTTATGAAAGCGATCCTTCCTCCACTGATCCTTCCTCCATGTAATAACCATTCTCAGAACAACACCACGGCATACCAAAGAATAGGACAAAACGTTTAAGATCCTTTATTGTTGGTGTTATAAAAGCTTCCTCCATAAACAAACCAAAAGTTACCTCCTTTATCCCGGTACACCTGAGTGCCCCCTTATCACTTCCAACAGTAGACTCACCCACTGATAGGCTAAGTGCATGGATACCGGCTTCCCTCTGTGTGTATAGGTGTGTTGTGTGTGTGTGATAGACTGCTATACACGTGGACTAACCACACATTAGTCCAGACTGAGGAAGTGTTTAATGGACTTTAGTGCGGAGTTCCCGACTTTAGTGAGAACATACCAACAAAACTTCGCAAAACAGTACGGTCTGATACCAGCAAGAAATGAAGTAGCAGTAACTCTTCCTATATATGTGATACACAACCTTCTTCTCTTACATTGGATAATTAGTGGTATATTTTGTGTCTGTCTTGGAACTGTATAAAGGATTATTTGGGGGATTATTCTGAAAACTTTTGAAGGAATGGGATTGTGCTGTCCGAACAGGGAGACTGGTTGATTGTTGAGACTCTAACCTTGGAGTTGCCCCTTCCTAGGGGGTTAAATACAGGGCATGCAACATGGTAAGTGAATTAATACAGGTTAGAGAGGTTAAGATTACTGGAACATTGATGTCTGCATACTCACTCCATTCTCAGGTAATGCAGCCTACAGTGCACGTCATATGTGGTTTATAGTTACCATGATAGATTATTGTCACAATTCAAGAACTGCTTGTATAGCTGTCACTGTGTCAACCAATAAATACAATTGTATTAGTTTTACTTTCTGTGACTTCATATAGGACTACATATTTACATGTACATACAAAATCTTGAAATCTTTTGGAGAGATATGACTTGATCCATTGGAGAAAAAAATATATGACTTTTGAGTTCAGAATCAGTTTTAGGAATTAAAACATTTTTTTCTCAAAATTTTCTGTTAATCCATGAATTTATGAAAAATCTTTGTAAAGTTGTACTAGTTTTGAAGAGTACTTTTTACTTTGTCAAAGTTGGTATCTTAAAAAAGGGCTGTAGTTGTTATAATACTTCAGAAGTTGCGATGAAAACTGAATTTTTAAAAAACATTGATGTATTCAATCTGAACATAATGCAAGATATTGACTATTAGCCAGGTGTGTTTGTACAAACATGAAAGCCTGGGGACATTTGAAGCAGAACACCTGCCATCCGTGATGACGCCAGTCCCAGAAATATCAAAATTTTCCCACCATTTAGTGACATTACTAAAGATTAATGCCTACCAAATGGTGCATTAGACCATGTCTAGCCTCAAGCACGTTTTTATTGATTCTAAATAATATCATGATGAGTCATAATTCAATGCATCACTTGGGATAATTGGGGTAGAACTCTTATGGAATTCCTTCTGCTCATTTTTGTTTGTTCGTTTCTTTTATTGGTTCCAAATAATGCATTTTGTCATTAGTCATCATATGGGGGAATCCATGTTTGAATGATTCTTTGTTTACATATAAAACATTGAATTGCATTTCTAGTGAAATATTCAACACCTAATATTGTGGTAAGTCGTAAAACCATGCATTATTGCTGAAGCATGTTGACTTAAAATATTTGGGGAGTATTTTGTGAAAAAATCAGTGGAATGGAGTCAGTGAATGATAATTTTTTAAAAGTTACCTTTTGGAGAAAGAATACTGTATATGACTTTTTAGTTGATTAGTGTATTCTACACAGTGCTATAGTAAAGTGAAGTATCTCTCTTTGAGGTAAATCCAGAAGTGAAATATTTGAAAGGCAAGTTATTAATAGATTTAAAAAAAATTATTGCCTCCATGAACTGAGTATGACAGATGTGGGAAGGGGAGAAATCGCTAGTTATTGAGCTTAACACTTGTTCTAAGTGCAAAATTTAGATTTTTTTCCTATATATTATTTCCATTATATATTT
Organism: Echinometra lucunter; assembly: GCA_029962745.1. NCBI lineage: Eukaryota > Metazoa > Echinodermata > Echinoidea > Camarodonta > Echinometridae > Echinometra > Echinometra lucunter. The sequence goes on along the minus strand of CM057161.1, from coordinate 18,845,527 downwards.
AACGAAGGTCAGTGGACTGTTTAGATAATAATAGAGTGTAATGGATTGGTGCTTCAGGCCTCAGGTTAGATTACAGAAACATCTGGATGTGAACAGCTTTGTGTTTTGAACCCTGACTTTCAGAAGTCATTAGCATAAGGTCACTGTACATCATAACTTTATAATCAACTGATTTCATGATGTGAATTGCAGAGGGATGTAAAACCATTGTGATGGAGACCTTTTGCTTAATGAGCACTGTTGTGTTTTCATCATGGTTATAGATAGGAGAAACAGGAGATGGAAATAGGAAGTAGAAATGTATCACCCTGTATTATATGCTACATGTATAATATGTACCTTTTTTTTTTTTATAGGATCCCTTCATCCTCACTTCATGTACGTATAAGATAAACTTGAGTTCTAGGGAGCGTTTTATCAAGTGTCCTGTCAGTGATTTTTACCAACAACTGTTATAAACTACTGAAATCCTTGCATCTGATTGGCTGAGAGCAAATTTCTCAGTAAAAATCACCGACAGGACACTTCATGAAATGCCACCCCCCCCCCCCCCCCCCCCCCCCCCCCCCCCGTCCCCGTCATCTAAGTATAAATTGAAAGAAATAGTTCAAAGAAATTTGGAAAGGATGATTAAGTAATGCACACATACAGAAAAATATATGTACATGATTTTAAGGAGCCATATGTTTCTTGTCATAACAAGTACCAAACATACTGATAAATTTATTAGTTTCAGCAGTTTCATTTGATTAGATCTCACTGCAAATTATCATTGTGTGTTAATGTTCTCTCAGAGGCTCCTATACGTTACCATTCATTCTATACAATGCATAATATGATGTATATTGCATTTGTGTTTTGAAAATTTCCTTACTACTTACGGGACAATGTTTATGTCATCCAACTTATTGTCATAAAATGTGTGATTCCGTGACTATCAGTCTCCCACTTTCCTGTTATTCACAAAGCATATAAGTATATAAGGAAATAGATTCATATATAAGTACTGCAATGATATCTGTTTTGACAATTTGCTTATTTCATGAAGTTGATAATTCACGTGTATACACTTATGTATATTGTGTACAGGATCATTGATTTTGATTTAACATTTCTTGGTGATCTTTCATCTGTCACTTAAATAGTAGTGAGAGACATTTTTTTTTTTTTACTCAAGATTAAAATGATAATGTTCTGATTGGATTTAGATATAAAGCCTATGAAAATAAGTTTTGTGGTATCACAACTGTGAGATGGGATGAAATGTCCTGACTGATAACCTAGCATAAATCAAAGGAAAGGCCTTTAATAAGTAATTGTGATTGTGAGAAGGATGATTTGAAAGACCACAGTCATGGGACCTTGATCTACATCAACAATGAACCTAACCTAGATGATGATAACAAGGCAACATGCTGCATCATATCCTGAGCTTAGTCCAAGTCCATTACCTGTGGAAGTGAGAACGATAATACCCTACTGGGTGAATTATGCATTGTTTCCTAACGATATGACAGGGGAGATTAACGCTTGTGGACAAGGGGGGAAATCCCCCTTTTCCCCTCATATCCTGGCATACATGGTCCTGCTTCCTGTCAGAGATACATTTAAGTTATATGGATGATAACGTATTTCCTCAACCAGAAAAAGTTAGAAATTGACTAGATAATGAGAAGAAACAGGAGATTATCATTGGTTTCACATGGAATCAAGGGAGTTGATGGGATCTTTCATGGATTTACACGTATGCCTTAGATATGATTGAAAAATAATCCTGACATAACAATGAAAATTGTACACTGACTTGATCTCACATTCTGTTCTTTGTTGAAATACTTTATTTTCACATCATCTGCAGATTTTTTATTCTGTATTCCAATGCCATTATATTAAAATGGTTATACTTTGTAAATTTAAATTGTATTTTCATTCTAAAAAAGGATTGGTCAAAATAACCAATGTGTTGGTGAATATGTGTCCGACCAAAAAATTTGCCAAAATCAACCAAATTTTGGTTCATTTTAACCAATAATTTGGAAGTATTGACTATCATATTGGTCAATCTTTACCAATGTTTTTGGTCAGACATATATTAACCAAAGGATTGGTCATTTGACCAATCCTTTTTTAGAGTGTACTTTTGCAATACTATGCTTTTCTTCTTGGGGGGGGGGGGGGGCTGCAGTCTGATTAAGGGTTAAATCTAGACTTTGGTCAAGAGCCTTTGTGACTCACACTAAAAGTTATCTATTCATTTTTTCTTTGAATTTTAGATGTCAGATTTTTTATGTGTTGAGACATACGGATATACATTTATAGAAATGTAGGTGTGGTGAATACACTTTTCTTTTGATATCCAGGCTAGTTCTGCTAGGGCAATTGTGTTGAAAGTAAGAGTAGAGATAAATTGCAGATTTGTGAAGTGTTTTGAAACTGAAACTTTGAAAGCAAGTTATGCCAATAAGGAATGTAAAAGGTCCAGGAAATGGGAGGAAATGGCAGATTTATGCATGCTGCATAATTTCTTGGAACTAAATGCTTTATAACATACCTGCCTGTTTAATTATATATTCTAATGTAGTGTGGGCATAAACTCTATATAGTTATACTGTTGTATGTACATGTAGATCCATTGGTCTGTGTAAGTCCTACATATCTATCCCTTGATCCTCAATACCTTATGCCTGAAAAAAAATTCACATTGTAGCACTGTAAATGGACTTAAGAAAAGGTACCATATAGGCCTAAAAGTATTTTTGGGGTATTTTGGAGGGCCATGTGTTAACTTTGTGAATTGTATGTCCAATGGGATGCAAAGTACTACAACCAGAAAAGTCTCTCTTCCACCTCCGTGATGCAAGCATACCGTTATATATGCACGTGGACACAATATTGTCCTACTTGGTTTTGTTTGTACATACCTAAAGCCTAAATGTACCTGTTTGTTATTCAGCTGCGATGAATCAGAAAACCATTTCCTGCCATTAGATAGAGGAAAAGTCCATCAAACCATGGACTAACAACAAATACAGCTCTATCATGAGAACAGCCATGTTTATAATATACATGAACATTAATGGCTACCTTGCTGTGTGAGAGATAACCTTGCTAAGTTTTTATTTTGTCTGAACAGCTATGCCTAGCTTGCATTTAATGGATGTCTGTTGGCAGTGTCATTGAGACTTAACTTCAAGGAAACCCCATTTCTCTCTCAAGAATCAGCATGCATGTAGGCGTAATCCTGCACGCTATATTTTTTTACTAATTTTTATAAACCAGGATGGGTCATGTCACTTTCAGAGAATAGGTGGATGGATTTCCCTTTTCATTCTTCCTTCCTTGTGGGTAATTAAACAGGAAATTATGTGCATTTCATATCGGATGATTTAGAAGGAAAAGCAATCATTTTCCAATATATTGCATAGTGTATATGTATTCATGATACAAGTTTGTGTAACCTTCCTTTCCAAAAAGTACATTGAGTTACTCTTTCATATTGCCCACTCTTCTATTATAGTCTTTTGCTTACCTTTACATACATTAGGAGCTAAAATTAATGTCCAGCAATATACATGTTTTGTTATAAAACCCTTCTGCTACTGTCTGAAATATAATATCCAAAATGCCAGCCCAAGTTCTTTTTACTTGTTGCTACATAGTCAATTGCTACATGTATGTTGGAAGCCTGTAGCACATTTGAGACTGGTGACAGTCTGGATATTTATAGTACCAGTATAGCTTGATTCCATAAAAAAATTAAAGGCATTGGTTAACATTGTTATGATTTTTAAAAAGTCTCATTTTGTTACTTGAAATGGGATAAACATAGGGGTTATAGTGTAAAAATACCAGTCTGAAAGTTTCAGAGTATAATATCCACAGGAAGTATTATTAAATAATAGAAATGTGAACCAATGTTTGAAAAATATACGAGGGTCAGTTGCACAGACCAGACATAAGGAGTGCGCATGCGCAGATGGCTCAATGGATTGCACTGTGAGTATTGGCGGAAGGCACATAACGGTATTTTTGAATTCATGCAAACGGTCCTCTTAGTTCACTGTCTCTCGAGACGAAAGCTAATTTAATCGCGGTTTGCGTCTAACTTACAGTTTTTTATTCCAAATTATGGTTGGTTTCAGGGTTTTTGAGTACAAATACAAGTACTCATACACGTGTTTCATCTCAGTTTGAAAATTTTTTAAATCAGCTGCTCACAAAGTTAGCCAATGCCTTTAATGAGAGGCTCGTCATACTACAGAATGTAGGACAAATGCCCTTTTGCAGTCAAATGCTGCTACTTTTCTTTTGCATGGCTCTTTGTTCCTTATTTATGTGATGGGGTTTGTAACTATAGAAAATCAAACAAACCTATGAGTTCATCCAAGTGTTTTCCTCATTGTTATAATCCCCATTCACAAAGTTGCCAGAATTCTTGGCTGCCTCTGTGAATTCATCATGAAAAGAATTGATAGTAGACCAATGATCCCTGAATATATGACAAATTTTGCAGATTAATGCTGATTCACCTTAGATTATGGGTCGTGATGGTTTGATATTTGTAAGAAATTGAGGATAGTTTGTAACGTGACGTAGATTGTGACGTAGATTGTGACATTCAGTTAACCTTGATAAAAGGTTGTGAATTTCCTGATTTTACCCCAGGCTTCACAGTCGGTTTATTCTGATAACATAGAGATATGCCATAATCGTAATGACATCATTAAGGATTTTAGGTACATGCACTGGGTGTAGTTATCTTGTCATCAAAGAAATACATATTCCAACAATTTCTGGGATTTTGGGTTGACTCTTGAATTATTCACCTGACCATGGCATTTTATTTGAGAGTATTGAAACAGATTCTAGTTTGTGAATGTGTGTTTTGCTCATTCATTCTACTTGAATGTGTAATATATCTTTTAATGCTTTCCCCTTCTTGTAGTGAAAAAAAAAAGCATATTGCTTTTAATGCTTTGTGCATTTTAAGTATCTTACATGAAATGCCCTTTCAGATTGAAAATCTTCCAATTCATTCATATTCTGGTAAAGCTCCTTGTGCGTAAACCATCAAAACTTCCTGAATCTGTTGAGGATTCTTAGCTGATGATAACTTTCCTCATATGCTGGGACTCCACCCGGCAACGTTCCCCAAGCGGAAGCCCCAGCGACGCACAAGGAGAAATTGAATCTGGGGTGGATATGTGTATGCCCTTCACGCTTGGTGGGTCTTGAACTCTGTAGTCTCCGGTACGTGGGAACACGTCTTGGAGGGGGTAGACAATGAACCATCTTTGGTTGGAAGCTTTAAGAAATTTGGAGATGACTCAGAGGAAAGGTGAACTGGAGTGAAATGTTAGGGGATATGTCGCCAGGGTACCTGGCTAAGATTAGGTTACCAGGGGGTAGGTGAATGTCAGTGCTGTTTGGTTTTAAACCCTGACTCTTCAAGCTTTGGAGATATTATGAATTCATATCTTTGATAAGCAATTAAGCAGGGAAGATCAGGTAACAAACTTTGAAGATCAGGAAACAAACTTTTTTTCAGAGCTTTGGAGAGGGGGGGGGGGGGGGGAGGGGAGAGAACAAAGTTCCAAGGGAAAGCATACTCCAAATACCACAGAAACATAAGTATAGAATACCAAGAAGTTTATTGGTCAGAGGATTATCCTTTTATAATTGAGTAATTTCAGAAGTCATTTGAAAAACAACTTGAGTGTCTGTGGTCAAATTTTTACAACAACAGCAATTAATTATTTCCCATTATTCCCCGTCTCATTTATTGATGAACTTAATAACATTAATGCATTTTATCGCTATCTAATTTCTTATGTTGGTTAGTATGCAAAGTTAAATCATTATTTTGACATTCCTATTTTTACATATCTACATCATAACAAGCTTTAACAGGAAATCAAATTTGTGATGTAAATGATGGAAATAAAAACATGCAGGCGTAATCTAAAATATGAAACTTTATGCTGGCATGTTGCGTACTGAAATAGAAATGGTGGCTAAAAATGTCGCACGTGCATGAATGATGCTTGCAGCGACATATTTTCTAACCAAGTTAATCAAGCCTAATATAAAGAACAAATTAGATCACCCACGATGCTTGTTTTTGCACATGTACATGCATGCATGATATGCCCATGGCTATACAACATTTGTTCTCTACACCTCAGAAAACTAACAGGGGTTGAGAAGTCTGTAAACGTCAGTAAGGCAAAGCTGAAAGTTGGAACTCCTCAAAAGTGTGCCCTTGTTGTTCTGGCAAAAATGAAAATATTTTGACAATAATAGGAAGGGAGAGATTAAATGTTACTTGACTGAATCCTGGCTACTGTATTATATAGGGATACTGAATGTGCACATGAAGCAGAGGTAGAAGTGCTTGGAAATTGCATTTTCAGGATAACATGCAGGCCTATCTGTCGTTTCTGATGAAGGGGATGGGGGGGGGGGGGGGGATAAATGTACCCTGCATGTGCTCCCCATAGGGATTTATTACCCCTCCTGAAAGCTTGGAGGTATTTTGTGGTTTAGGATGGCAGTAGATAGATGATGAAAGGATGGGAGTGAAATGGGTGTCTCCCGTTTCCTTATATGGACATGGATGTTACATACTGAGCATTCATGCAAACTATGTTTGTCCACATCTTCCGCTGTATTTTCTTTCAAAAAATATGAAACAAAGCTTTTCAAATTATCTATTTTGTATCTGTTTGAAAAGTAGTCCTCACATGAAGTTCTGTCTGCTTCACCAAGACAGTACATTCCTAATTGCAGTATATGAGGAAGTTCTAGGAAATACTTGACTGTATATTATTTATATAATTTAGTGTTAGTGTTTCAAGGTCATACTGCATGAGTTTGTGTCTATGTAGATGTGGTGAATGAGTGGTTGATTGAAGGCAAGCAGATATTTCCTTGTTAACCTCAAATTATGCATGTTGATATAATTAGTGGGTTTGTAAAAAAAATGCCATAAGTGACTTCTTCCTCATGGAGTATCACTTAGAGGAAAAACTTTCATATGCATTTTGTGGCAAAGTCTTAAGTATGTTGCCAAGTTAGAGATTGTCACTTTGTGTTTTGCGAAAGCTAAACTGTAGGTCTAAAGATTTTCTTTAAGAAGCAAAGATGAAGCCAAGGGTTTGAGTAAGGGGGGGGGGGGCAGGGGGGTAGAGGGGGTGAGAGGGAGGGATGTGGGAGGGAGGATGGAGAGAGAGGGAATATGGGGAAAGAGAAAATATAGAAGGGAGAACGATGGAGAGAGGGGGTGAGAGGGGAGAGCGATGGAGGGAGAGAGACAGAGAGAGAGATGGAGAGAGAGATGGAGAAAGAGATGGAGGGAGAGAGATGGAGAGAGAGATGGAGAGAGAGATGGAGGGAGAGAGATGGAGAGAGATGGAGAGAGAGATGGAGGGAGAGAGATGGAGAGAGAGATGGAGAGAAAGATGGAGAGAGAGAGATGATGGGAGAGATGGAGAGAGAGATAGAGAGAGAGATGAAGGGAGAGAGATGGAGAGAGAGAGAGATGGAGGGAGAGAGATGGAGGGAGAGATGAGGTGATGGGGAAGAGAGGGGAAAAGAGACACTATGGAATGGAGATAGAGTTAGAGAGGGGGGGGGGGAGAGATAGAGGTGAAAAAGTAGAGAAAATACAAAAAAAATCTGCAGTTGTTACATGTGTTCATAAGAATGGCATATTGAATGTAACAAAAACTATGACCAGGAGGGAGAGAGAGAGAGATGGGTGGGGGGGGGGGGGGGGTAACAAGGGAGGAAATAGAGAAAGTAGGATCTGTAGTTTTTGCTCATATATGACCAGATCCTCCAGTGAGAGAGTTCACCTCAGTCATTGAAGATGTGCACCTGCTGTACCGAAACTGCTGCACACTGACCAAAAGCAGCACCTGTACTTCAAGGATTAAAGGAATGGAAGACATCAACTCTCATCCTTGTGACCTGACAGGATTGGTTAAGAAGACGATCTTTCAGCTCTGGCCTTTTGATGGTTCATCTCACTGTCCTATTGACACTCCAGCCAGTGTAAATCAAGTCAAAGCATACTGTGTGGCCTCCCTACCTTTGTACATTGACTTTTGACATGATGCCTTGATGGTGTTCTGGTGCAGACAAATTTACCTTTTGATTCACGTCCTACACTTGACATTCTGGTGGATCATTTTATCTGAAGAATTTGATGAAAACTCTTCATTCTTAAATTATTTTGATGATTACATGAAGCAGACTTATTGTTTGAGACATGCATGTGCATGCAATTTTGATAGGGCTTCTAATTATGTATGGTTTCTTAAAGGAGAGCACTGCAATACATTGATAACAACTTATGGTTCCAATTTATAACTACTGGTAATGATTTTTTAAAAAATTATGTGACTGACTCATTATGACCAGCTTGTAGACCATAAGGCTTGCTTGTGTTATGAACGTTAATGACTACAGAGTATTCAGATTGGGTGGTGTACCACATGTATTACAAATCTACAGGTCATACAGTACCTGCATTTTTTCTTCGCATAATCGACTTGGTTGTTGTATGCACACAGCACATCACATTGAGATGCATGTGCCAATAGTGTACCAATACACTCTTGTCCTCGCCTTGGCTACCTGTACATCAATGTAATATGAACTCCTTATTGATTCTAACTATCACTTTATTGTATATTGTATTGCAATAATTATCATGTAATAGTATAAGGTTGAAACAATTAAAAAAAAAAAAATGTGCACAGTATCTGATGTGTTGATCTGCATTGACTACTTTCATATTGATATACTGGTGATTGCTACCAAATAGCCAACAGCATCAGGAATAGGTCTACAAAACTATATGAAATTATGTTTCTGCTTTGTTTTCCTGTTTTGAAAACATTTTGTTTTAAACTCTTAATGCATATAAAACTAATGGAGAACAAACAGTAGGTATGACAAAAATGAATAGTGGTTGTGCTTATCTGGGATCATCTTTCATTGGATCAAATCTCGCTTCTACAATTTCTTTCATCACCTTTCCATAACTCTCAAAATGACCATCCAGTTGATGCGGTCCCGTTCCCATGGCAACCATTGACATCAGCCTTTGATGAGAGACCAGTCTCCTCCACCACTAATGCTCATCATTCAGGTGTTTGGAGATTACACAATGCTACTCCCCCTAAGGCTTGGTGGAAGGCAGAACCCTATAAATAAAATATGCTCAATCCCACGCAGTTATACACACCCTTATACTCTCAACGTAGCGATAGCACTCACATTCAACACACAGGCGTAGTGACTCTCTCCAGCTCTGTATGAAAATCAATTTTTGTGATCCATCCTGCCATAACTCTCCTCTTGTCACTCCCTCTCTCTTCCCAACTCTCACTCCTGAAAGGCCTATCTGTAGCTCATTTGCATACATATGAGTTAAAAGCCACAGTGAGGCCACAACTGATATTGTTTCCTTCATTAGCGAGAGCGTGGATGGATCATGCGCAGAACCTTCTACATACTCTGCCAGTGAGAAGATAGAGAGAGAGGGAAGGAGAGAAACATTGTGAAATGCTTTTATCTACACGCTTACTCTGCTGTTCAAAGCGCATGGATGTATGGCATATGCCTCGATCTATCCTAAACATGTTTGCGTTGGCATGTTCGTGTAGATACGCCAGGATCAATTCTTGATTCCGATGCCTGTGGGTCTTTCTTGTCATGCACATACGTGTTCAGAGGGGGATTTTAAGAGTCGTTTATTTCCTAGTTTGCTGGTGTTGGATTCGTTGTGTCATGGCGGTGACGACTCGTTATGGAATGATCTCTGCTAACAGACAGCAATAATCCAGGATAGAAATGGCTTTTTCCTTCCTCATGTTTGCGTATGACCCGTTCCTACTAAGCCCAAAAGATGTGAGTACTTTGCTTTTCTGTGGTTATTAATGCAGAGCCATGATCTCAAAATCACTGTGGGTTATTTATCTCTCATGTAATAAATATGGGGTGTGATTTTAAAGGTTTTGAAAAATATATTTAAAGCAGAGTTGGATGATAAATTTATTTGAACTTTCTGTGAGAGGAGAATCTGACTGAATGTGTGAATGATTTGAATAGTGGGAGATTAATTTTTAAATTGGCCAGATTTTGACATTTTCCTCTATCCTTGTTTGTGCCTGAATTTAAGTGAATTAATTTTTATTAGTTTTTTATACATATAGTGGGAGAAATACAAGAATTCATCATTGATGCTATGATTTGATCACACATTCTTTTATAATGCAGTCAACATTACACATATGTTATATATCAAAATATATATAATGTTGTGAGTGTATGTACAGCTATATCTTGTACAGTGTATTTCAAGGAGTAGGGAGTGACAGAATAAAATCCTTTTTAGCACAAGAGCTTAAACTTTTTATGGCACACTATTAAAGCTTTGTTGAAGTGCCAGATAGTCCATCTTACAAATCCCACTAAAATTATGTGCTAAACTGGAAAGATTATCTAGCTCATTTGCATGTTTTTAATCAATTCTCTGCTGTATTTACGTTTTGGGGTTCAAATGATTGCAAGTCCCTTTCATCTATGATTGTAGCAGGATGTGATGAATATTACCATTGATATTAATGTTACACAGCATTTACATGTATCACTTGGTTTATATAAAGGACAACATTCTATCAAAGAAAGATTCTATGGACAATTAAAACTATTAAATGAAAGAGTACCTAAATAAGTACCATGCATATTGGACTTGCAAGGTTGCTAGCAAGTTTACATTAATAGATAATGCATGAATTTGTAGACATGCTCTTTAATACTAACAATGAAACAGTACTGCAGACAATTTATTCTATTTTTAGGTACACTGTAGTTTTGATAAGTATCACTGAAGCATTTTACTTTCTGCTAATGTTTTTTAACCCGTTGAACGCTAAGCCCGAGATAACTCAGGCTAGGGTCTATGGCAAATGCATGTTATACTGAAATCAAATTGTACAGGTTAAGTGAGTCTTTGCTTGTAGCATTAAAGGCATTTGTTAACATTGTTATGATTTTGAAAAATCTCATTTTGGGAAAATGGGATAAACGTAAGGGTTATAGTGTAAAAATTCCAGTCTGAAAGTTTCAAAGTATAATATCCACAGGAAGTATTTTTAAATGTTAACCAATGTTTGAAAAATATATAAGGGTTGGTTGCACAGACTAGACGTAAGGAGTGCGCATGCGCACATGGCTCAGCGGACCATACTGTGTGTATTGGCATATCACATGGAGGGAGGCATATAATGGTTTACTTGAATTCGAGCAAAACAGTCATGTTATTTATTGTCTCTGAGACAAAAAATAATGAAATCACGGTTTACGTCTTACCAACATTTTTTCATTCCAAATTATGGTTGGTTTCAGGGTTTTTGAGTACAAATACAAGTACTCATACACATGTTTCATCTTAGTTTGAGAATTTTTTAAATCGGCTGCTCACAAAGTTAGCCAATGCCTTTAAGGGAGTCTTTGCTTGTAGCATTAAAGTTTGTTATAGAACACCAGTATGAGATATATGGAATTGTGACCTTTATTATACATTAAAGTACTTGGTTAATGAATAATTTCTTTCTGGTGGACTACATGGCATTGGGAGTTTAACCCAGGAAACCTATTTACAGGTAGCGTTGCAGTTAGTCGATTTTATGATTACGTAACATGAACCTGCTGCTCCCTTCAATTATCAATCTCATCTGTCTCTACACCTCTGTTCTCTCTCACTTTCTCTCACTCTCTCTCTTTCTCTCTACTTGGTAGTGCAATCAATATCTGTCCCTACATTATTTTAAACACATGGGACTGATTAATGAAAACACATGAGCCTGGCGTCAGTTTTCTCATTTCCGCGCATTGATTATGGAGCAACTTCAAGAGTTATCACGTGTGTCCTCTTTCTCTTTGTTGTCTTCATTACAGAAACATATGTCTGGTTGTCGTCCAGGTTTTCTAAGTGGAGTCTCTGTTGTAGTGTTGGTATTTCATACTTTGAATTCCATAGGTCCCTAGAACCAGGCTGGAACATATGTCATTGAATCTGATGGTTTAGATTAGTATCTAAATGTTTAAGGGTGTAACAGTCAGTTTGTGACTGAAAAAAAGTAGGCCTCCTGAGTCCTGATAGATGCAGATAGCCAGATAGTCCACTACTTATTTAATTCACTAACAGGAAACTTTTGTGACACGTCTTTGAAGATTACAATGTGATGAATTTATTACTTGTTATATTTTATGCTAAAATGAAGAGTCATATCATTACAGTTGAAATTTAAGAAAAGCTTATGTTTTAAATGTCATCAACATCAGTAACCTTGAAACTTGAAAATATGAACAGCTTGCTTTGGAACAGTACTTCATATTGTTGTTGTTGCATGTAAAGGAAACAATATAAAGTCAGCATAACCATGGCACAAACAAATTTTACTGCATTATATTGCTACCTCAAGCTTGAGTTCTTCTATAGTGTAATAATGCTTCACCAATCCCTAAGATCTGTAATAACATCACATGACCAAAACCACAACACATTTTAAATGACAGACTGGGCAAACCTATCATCATAGCGATTAAAAGCTTTGTTTTGTATTGAAGTTTTTTATGCATATAGACTTTGCATATTGGATTGGCAAGCTTTCATGTGGTAGAACCAGTGGTTTTATAGGAGTAGCTAAGCTACATGTATAATGCATATTCTGTGGTTTCATTTGGGGATGTCAGACACCTCAGTTGATTGGTTTTGTTCTGTTGACATATATTCTTTGAGACAAACACATATGCACTTTGTTCATTAGGAACCATACATGTATTTGCACTTGTGGAACCATTTCTTTGCCTTCATTTCTAATCATTATCAACTCAAATGTCTCCTGAGAGCAAGAGGGCATTAACACTGTAAAAAATGACAACAAAGAACTAATATTCGAAATACAAGAATGAAAGTCTAGACAATATATGTACATTTCAGTTGCTGGGAATACTCTTTTTTTTTTCAAAGTATATGACCCTCATGAGCATGGGGACTTAGACAACTCATCTTCATTACCAGTATAGGTAAGAACCAGTAATGTATGGAGTTTTTATTTTGTAGGAAAAGGAGGAAAAGTTTTACTGGTATAGGTTCAGAAGAATCCTTGTAGCAACTGGTGCACAGGACACAAGATTGTCGATGCACCAAAACTCCACAACAACACTGTCTCTTACCATATGATACATATTTCTGTCTACACTGTCATGTAGTCAATATCACTTCTAATTTGTCCAGTCTAGCACACATTTCTTCCAATCTTGAGTATGAACATGAATGCACTTTCGCAGAGAGCAAGATGGGCTTAACTCCATAAAATGATTGGAGTTAATGCCCTCTGTCTCTTACCATGTAGTACACGTTTCTGATGAAATGCTTCCACTTTCAGCCATCTTTATTATAGCTACTGCATTCTTTCTTTACCCAGGGTCGTAAAGGACCTTGAATGATATATCCAAGTCTTTTAAAAGTCTTGCTTCATCAGCCATCCTTGAATATGAAGTATCAGTTTATATATATTCAACAGACCATGTTCGCACTTGTCTCTGTTTGTTTTACAAACCCTCAAAGGTTCGAAGATTTTAGTTTGAAAGAAAATTGAGCAGGTTCTGACAGGATATAAATCATTTTATGCAGTGCCTTTGAAAAAGGATCATGTATTGTATTCAAGCTCCTTTTTAAGTCTTGCATTATTGGCCATCCTTGAACATGGAACATCATTTTATGCATCCTCAACAGGCCATGTTGGCACTTGTTTCTGTTTGTTTGAAAGAAAAAAAAAACCCAAGAGAACTAAAGATTATACATTGAACAATTTGATCAGGTTCTAAAAGACATAAATCATTTTTTTTATGAAATGCTTTTGATAAAGGTTCTTTGAAATTGTTTTCAAGCCTTTTGCAAAGTCTTGCATCATTGGCCATCCCAGGATTGAAGTATTTTATATATATCCTCAGCAGATCATTTTGGCACTTGTCTCAGTTTGTTTAGTAAATTCACGAGGAAAAGAATGATGATTGGGCACTGCCATGTGTCAATTTAATGCAGTGTCTTTTGTTTGCATTTAACAAAAAGGTTCTAGTAGTTTCATGATTTTCCCTGTTGTCTCTCAGGAATACATTTATTTTAGGGACAAGAATAAAAACGAAATGCAGATATTTCAGTTCATGCTCTTTCAAGATGAAAAGGCAAATCATTAGATACATGTATCTCCTTAATAGTACGTTCATGTAGTACTGTTTGTTTTTCTACAGTTTTTAGTTTGTAGGGAGTGGAAAATTGAAAGATTGAATTTTTGATGGAAATAAAACACTTGAACATTTCTTCAAATTCTTGATTTATTTCATGTCTTCCATCTTTTGATTCCTTCCTCATTTTTCATGATGTTATGACTTTAAATAAGTCTGGAGGAAGGAGAGTACATTATCTCCCGATTATGGTGCATGCTGATTACATTATGTGCTACACTGAGTATTCATGACATTATGTCTCGACAAGTATGAACTGAACATATTTGATGACCCTTTTTCAGACATGTAGATGCATGCACACATACATGCACATTATATTGTATTGATAGCCTCTAAAAGGAAGCAATTTCTTGATTATGATTAACGAGCAGTTTATTTCTTTTGTCAAATATTCACACATTCTAGCTAGCTCAGCTATATGAAGTACAATATCAACATTTGCATCTGCAGCATACATAAATCTCCTTTATGTTGGTTGAATAATGATCAAGGGAAATTTGTTAATATATACTGGGCCACAAATCATCACTGCATTTAAAGACACACCATCCGTTTAAAGAAACACCCATTTAAAGAAACCCCATCCGAACATGCTTCAGCGATGATAATATGTATCCAATCCATTCGTAATTAGCTTTTCTGGCTGCTTCTTGCCGTAGGTGTCACTTTGTGCTTTCGTAGGTCTGCCGGAGCCACGACAGACACGCTAGATAGGCAGCGAAGAGAGCATACGAAGCTTGATAAGCGATGTCGGTGGTGGTGATGTATGCAGCCAAAATTGCAAGTGACATTTATTTCAACCTGACAGCTTGATACACATAAATTTTAACACAGAGACATGTCAGGAATCAAGATTATCTGCACTTTATTCATGTATGCTTGGATACACAGGATGAGATAAGGGGCCTACATGTAGATGTTTGAATCGCATGATGTCACTCATGCTAGATTTCAGAGATTAGGAATGCTTCAAGAAATCAGAAAAAGAAAACGAGAGATTTTCATTAATTTGACAGGAGAGTGAGGCTTTATTCAGATCTGGTGAGGAATCTAAGACTCGTTCCACATCTTCCGTAGAAAGCAAATTTCGATGCATTAGCCTAGATAACATTAATTTGATTTGCAATAAGAATTCTTGCCTGAATCTGAAGACATGAAGGGAAGATTAAGCTCCTTCACTTATGGGGGGGGGGGGGGGGTAGGAACTGAAATCCTTATTTGAGATCAAATCGGATGTAGATGAGTTGTTCTAAATGTACTGAAGTCAGCATTTTTTTACAAGAGGAAATTTCCAGTTTGCAATATGCATGGCAAATGTTCTTCTGTTTTTCATTTAGTTCAGCAAATCAAACTGCTAAAGAGTCTTTGGAATTTTTATTTATACTGTAATTATAATGTCAGCTTCAAATAAAGTTGAAATTGGAAAAGATTCTAGCTTGTTGCTTTGATATTTTATGCAATTGAATGTTTATTCCATATCTTGAATGATAAATACAGATCTATAACTAATTCAAGGCTCAGGTATAGCTGTGGAATTCATGCCTTGACCACGGGGATAGCTTGCGTCCATGCATTATTTACGTTACTCCTTCATCATACATCAACCAGGTATAGCCTACCATAAATATTTAGATTCCCAGTGAGGCCAGCTTGAAGCAAATGAATTACATGCATTCGTGAATCTCATCTCCTGTGGAATCCTCAAGATGATATAAGATACAGTGAGATCGGTGTAACGGAATGAGAATAAAGGCATGCCTTCCCATTAGAATTCAATGTATTCATCCCAAAGTCCAATTCAGTTATTTATTATGAAAAAATGGGTTAATAGATAGTGATGACTAATATTTCAGAACAATGACCGTTTCCGTGTAAAGGTTATTTGAAAAGCTGTCCTGTCATGACAGGTGAAATTTTAGGTTTCCTTATTACTTTCTGCATTCAGACAATCCTTTACTTTCTTCAGAAATTTTTTTCAGTCCTTTCACTGACTTACAGTAATTTGTCTGCTAAGAAAGTGAGAACCAGAATGTCATTAGCTCCGTTGGCAGCTGTAAGAGCCATAAGGCCTATAGACAAATGTAGTTATGAACCCCTTTGGCTCTAAACTTATTTTATGTACTTCATGCAGTAGTATCCTTTCCAATCTCAATTCCAATGGAAATGGGGATTAGAACTACTTGACCTGATGGTGCTTTCAATCCTTTTTTAATTTTCTTCCTCTTTATGGAAATATTTGTGACTCGTTCTGTGGAAGCAATTACAGCCAAATTGCTCTGTGTATAGTCATTGCCTCATTTGCAGTAGCAGAATAATCAAGGCTGAACTTGTTGCAGTATGGATGAAGTGTAATATTCAGAGACCTGTGTGTGGGTGGATAAGCATAACTGTGATGGATGGCGCGAGGGGGAGGGGGGGGGGGATGGCGATGGAGTGTGTGTCCCTCCTTATCTTTTTTAAGCACTGAAGGTGCCATCGGGTTGCTGAAAAGATATTAGCGCCATCTTTAAAATACAATGTCATTCAACATGAAATAAGCACAATGGCACCACTTACTGATAAACATATACCACCTGACCCTGCCCCCCCCCCCTCCCCAACACTTTTTTTCAAACCCCAGATCTGCTAGTGTAGACAGTCAAATATTACCTTAAGCTCAAGTGGGATAAGAATGAGAATAGACTGGTATTGCTGACATTTATAATGCTAATTTTCTCACATGCTCTTGTTTTGAGGTTGACTGATATATTTGGAATTCATCCTCTAACAGCCAGTTTACAATGATTTCCAATGAATGGTTGTATGCCTTTGCAGATGTAGAATAAATAATCCTGATTGATGGCTGCAGCTTAAGTCTTTTCTTTAGCTCTGATCTCATCTTTCATTTATTTTTACTGCCACTCTATTCATGTAGGTAGACTTTCATGCATATATTTCTGTGGTAGTTTTCATGTGCTGTAAGTAATCAAATCAGACTCTGAAAGTAGACAGGACCCCCCCCCCCCCCTCTGGTACATAGACTTATCTATTACATCAAAACATGTTTACTTTCATCCATCTAGAATTCGTTCTTTGATATTGATGACAAACACAAGGCACATATTTCCCTTATGGATTCCACAATTCCACATTGTCCTGACAATTACAATGTCGATTTTTTTCATTCTGAGGAAAACGAGGCAGGGATAACATTGCATGCATGATCCCAGTTTCTCGTAACCCAAACCATAGCACGTCTTTGTTCCCAGCCAACCGATGGGCAATGTTTTCCACATTCCCCACACTAGATTGAGATGATATTAGCGCAGAGTTTGTTCGCCGTGGAGGTATTCAAAGTGAAAACCGATACAGAAAATTACATTACTTCTCCGGGAGGAGAGAAGATTCGCATGGCAGCCTAACGCTTGGAGGTGATTGACAGGGTGTACTGGAGAACATTTGGCTTAGTTTCTCTCCTGTGATATAGATTGAGAGAATCAGGCTTCATGGTGGAATAATAAGGCTTGCATATATTGATCTATGGCTTGAAAATGCTGCCCTACATATAGTTTGAGGAAGAAAAGCATAAAATAGTTGAGCTATGATTTCTATCAAAAGCCTGACATACCCCATGTATAATTTATTTCTTTTTGGTCATTGTATGAATATCAAAAATTAGTAATTGAATAATAAAAAAAACAGGAAAGAAATGGATTAATTAATACTACATGGAAACTCGTTATAACAAAATCATTGGAACCATGAAAAATACTTTGTTATATCAGGAATTTTGTTATATCAGGATAAAAATACAATGTAGTACAAAGAGCTGAAACCAGCAGAATTACAGTATTGAATCACCTATCCGATATCTTGTTTTATCAGAGCTCTTTATAGGGATTTTTTTTTACTGTATTGTTATTATGTTACTTATTTTGGCCCTTGTTACTTGTTTTGGCCCTTGTTACTTGTTTTGGCCCTTGTTACTTGTTTTGGCCCTTGTTACTTGTTTTGGCCCTTGTTACTTGTTTTGGCCCTTGTTACTTGTTTTGGCCCTTGTTACTTGTTTTGGCCCTTGTTACTTGTTTTGGCCCTTGTTACTTGTTTTGGCAAATGGCCCTTGTTTGCTGGTACAAATATAAACAAATTCAGTCAAACTCCTCTTCATTGTGCTTTCACTGCTGTACAATGCTTAGGTTTCATGTGTAGGGCTATGTCTGAAAAGCCCATCTTTCTTCAGAGATTCAGGTTTTAAATCCCACTGCAACATTACCTAAAGATGTAGGTCACTTTTTTACCTGCATGTAACACCCAAACATCTGAGAGTCAAGTGCAAGGAAGGAAATACTTTTTGCTCACCTTTGAGCCTGCACTTGGAATGTTTCCACAGTTGGAATGATTTAAGTGTCGGCTTTGAA
Source organism: Echinometra lucunter (assembly GCA_029962745.1). Taxonomy (NCBI): domain Eukaryota; kingdom Metazoa; phylum Echinodermata; class Echinoidea; order Camarodonta; family Echinometridae; genus Echinometra; species Echinometra lucunter. Next base: position 18,826,805 of record CM057161.1, on the reverse strand, counting down.
CATGGTGTCCTCAGAATGTGGGGCTAGGTAGCCAGCTGGCAAAGCTATCAGCTGCGTGCTCTCGTTAGACTCAAATGAAAGCCAGGTTTTGTGTTGACTGAGGGGGGACGGGATGTGTTCTACTTCTGTAAGTAATGTAATTCGACGAGTGCTAACCCTTCAGCCTCCAGGACCTGTCAGGTATCCTCCTACCACAACAATCAGCAAAAGGGAGGAGAAAAGAAGTCTGGGAGACATTCCCAGCTAGTTACTGTTTACTGAAGAGAAATGGAAAGAAGTGAGTAGATATGTACATACATACAGGTTTGTGGGACTAAGGAGAGGAATTAAATTAAATAACTATACAGAATTTAGAAATTTCACTCAAGAAAACACACTCCGCATTTCATCTTCCACATCTGTAATGAAATTTGCATGATTGTTATCATTTTGGATGCATTCCAATGAAGGGTACATTATTGTAGAATCATATTTATTAATGTACCCCTATACCCTTCACTTTATGTACACTTGCTTTACTCCACATTTCGAAGTTCAAACGACCCAAAACATTCCACAATGTGTTGGCATAAACAGGGCTCCATCTGTTCCAACAAACTCCCTTCATCACATAGTATCGTCATCCTCTCTCTGGTGGATAAGTACTATCATTCCCCTAAACCCAAACATACATCATCAGCATCCCCTCTGTATCAACATCTTCCGAAGTATCCAGCGTTACCAACATCATCATCCCTAAATACCTTCCCATCTTCATCATCCTCTTAGTTGCTATTGCTTTGACATGGATTTAATTCTTATGGCTCATTACTTTGCTTCTCATATGGCTTATTAGTAACAGTGTGATTTTTCCTTTTGCAGAGTGTTTCATAGGAATTCTGATTTCTTTTATTGCATAGCAAATATATGATCTAGGTATTCACCTACTTGTTTGCAAGGAGTTCATACAAACTATGTTACTGGATTGTATATAAAGGAGTCATCAAATCGTTGCAATTTTCATGCATTACTGAATGTCTGACAGGTAAGTTTATACAGGAAGTTGAGCTAGAGCTTCAGGTTCTTGTTTTATTCCATTTCAAAGTGTGGAAAACATAAAAAGCATTGCTATTTAAAAAAAAAAATTATATATAAATTTCTGTTATTTCTATTTGTTCTGATAGTTCTGATCAGTAACTACTATGGCCAGTTACCATGGTTTAGACCACGGTTTATGTAAATTAATTTAAATAAACCATTTGTAAATTTACATAAACCGTGGTCTATGTAAATTAATTTAAATAAACCATTTGTTAATTTACATAAACCGTGGTCTAAACCATGGTAACAAGCGTGAATTTTGTGCCCTTTGCCACAAACACACGTTCATATTTGACCTTCCTAAGCGTACGCGCTAAATCAAGCAGACTAATACCACAAAATTTGCCTAAACCATAGCCTGAATTTAAACCACTTTTGTGAATTCCACCCTATATCTTTTGGCTGAAAAGGGAAAACCTAAGTTCATGTTTTGACAGTTTGAAATATTATGATTTACCGGTATGGGTATTTAGAGATGCTATTTGCACTTTAAGCACATAAATTATTAATGGCAGATCTCTTGTCTTAAGTTTTACTCTCCAACTCTGAATTCTATTCAATATTGAACATATGCTATACTAGATATCCGGCTCCCACGTTATTCAACTACGCTTGATTTATGATGGTGATGAACTCTTTTCTAAATGTCAAGTTTTTGTTCGCACTGCTCTGCGTCCTAGTTTATATGAAACCTGATCAGCGTGGTGTCCAGTAGAGCATGGACCGGTAAGAAAGAGATGAGATCCGCAGCCCAGATCATCTTCACCCTAGCATTTAGCCTCTATCTAGCATCCCATATGACACCTGCCCAACTTTTGCTCTTTTAAAATTAATAGCATATCAAGGCTTAGTGTGTTGCTATCAGCAATAATATGTGTGTACGTAGATGTTTTTAAGGTTTCAAAATTCATAACAGTATCATTCTTATTCAAAAAAATGATGTGATATATTAGAAAGACTATTCCTTATACTGTATTTCCTCTTCTTCAAAGTTTTTGGATGTTTAAGTTATGTTACACAAAATATTTCAGTCTGTGAGATTCTATTCAAGTTTTAATAGGTATTGACCTGTATGATGGAGTCTAGTATGATAGTTTTCATTATAACCTAGGGTGATCAATATCTAACAATTATGGATTTAAATGTAAAGTTTTAAATCGTAGAAGCCATATTGAGAATATATAAAATTATATTCTGCCCCAATTTATGTGCCACTTGTGTATTTCAATACAGTCACAGCTTTGTAGCAATTGATGTCACCCTGGCATCCAATCTTTTGTTTCTTCTTGCCTACGCAAACACACTTGAGTTTTAATTACAGCAGTCTCACTTTCTAGCATTCTGTGTAGGAGTGAATTGCGTGGATCAGAAATAGATCTTTATTTGGAAACTTTGCTCAGGTTATTTTGCGGATACGGTCACCATGGTGATGGGAAAAAAGCATTGACCAGATAAATAGGCATCAGTCCAAGCCTCATGTTAGAGGATAAGTTTCTGTCCAGGCCAAGGACATGTAGCCATATTTGGTATCCAGATTTTATTTTTGATTGGCACTCAATCATCAGTTTTGGCTCAGTGGTCAGTTTTCTACCTGAGGTGTTTAACAAAATTCTTTAGGAAACTTGTACCTTAAGATGGATTATCATTTGCATTGATTTTCAGCATACATGTAACACAAAACAGAATGGTGATGTCTTTCTTGTTGAGAGAGCATGAAGGCCTAAGCTAGAATTTGTAAAATTTAATTTCTTTACCAAGGGAGAAAGGTAAGGTACATGTAGCTTTAATAGCAAAAGGGCATTGTGCAAAAAGACTCATAAAGAATGCACAAACAATGTATTGTTTGTGCTGTGGACATGTCTTTTCGCACCACTCCATTTCGCTACACTACCTACATGTAAAAATGTGTACATTGCAACATATTTTTGATCTTCATTCACATGTGGCATGAAAGATTATGATGTTTAATATCTAACTATTTTTCAAATATGACTTGCTCCATATGAAGATTATTATCTTATATAAGATCATTATGTGTCAGCATTCATCGTCCACACCACTAATGACTTGGCTTTTGAACCATTAGGGAATTGTGTATCATGCTGTAATAGGATGACTCTTGGTGGAAATATCAGGCCAGCGCCTGAAATGCCGAGATCGTTTTTGAGTGGATCATTTCACCAAATAGATCATTCACCTTCTATGTTTGCCTGGCCAGCAGGCAGGCCTGGTAGGAGTAGAGAGAGATCATAGAGAAAAGAAAAGAAGAGAAGAGGGGTGGGAGGAAGGGAAAGAAAGAGAGAGAGGAGGGGGGGGGGGGAGAGAAAGGAGAGAGAGAGAGAGAGAGAGATGAAGAGAAAGAGGGGAGGGTTAAGAGAGACAGCAGAAGGGAAAGTAAATAGATGAAAATAAACAAGGAGAGTAAAAAATTGAAGAGAAGAGAGGAGAAGAGAGGAAAAATTCAGATTTGGGAGGAGGTGGTATGGAGGTAGGGGAGAGAGGACAGGAGAAGAGAGAAAGAGAGAGAGGAGAGAGAGATGGTCTAGCTCCACTGTAGTGAACCATGGAAAGCTCCCTCATGTACATACTCTTGTGCTTGTTTGATGTGAATGGAACTTTTGATATTATTCTTTATCTGTATAGAGCACCGAAGCGATGATGTCACAAAATTTTTTTTTGGAATTTCAGAATTTCAGATACCATGTCTCGATGGAGCATGATGAAAAACATCCGCAGCCCAAATTTTATGGGAATCAGTTCACAGTGGCCCAAGGTATGGCCACATGAATAACGTCCCTACCTAGCCCCATTTAAATCAGTGTAAATTGGCCTGGTTCTAAACACTTAAGAACCAGGCCAATTTACACTGATTACAGTGGGGATAATTAGGCATTCATGTGGCCATACCTTGGGACTCTGTGAACCGATTCACATCAAATTTGGTGTGTGGAGGTTTTTCATATGCTCTGCCGGAACATAGTCATGAAAATGCTCAAATGCAAAAAACAAAATTTGATGATGTCACACTTTGGTTCTCTATAGAGAAAAGAACAACAACAAGAGGAAAAGTTATCACCAAATAAACGGATGCATCATCATCTAGGAACCTCATTGTTTAAGTCCCAGCATTCATTGTAAACCTATTGATATAAACATATCACTTTAATGGCCAATATGCTACTTAACATTGACTCCGAGCTCGGGATGTTGGTATGTTATCATGTTTACATCATTTGGTCATGCTTCTAGACTCCATGACTGTAAAGACTGCCATGTTTTTACTGATACCTTGATTTACAGTAACCCCTCAAAACTGATTTATTCTCATATCTTTGACACTTTATATGTCTCACTTGGCAAATGCTTGATCTTCTTAATCAGGATCTGGATGTCTGTGCCACCGAGTCACCGTGCTATAAAAAGTCCAATGACCAGGTTTTTAAATTTGGACTGTTATTGTTATTCTGAAGACAGCGTAGCCTTGGGAAAGGGCATTTATCCCATTTGCTAGAGATTAATTTGATGAAAGATGCATAGTCAGGGTATAGGAAATGGTAAAGCATTCACGTTGGGTTTTTTTCAGTGTGGTAAGTCATTTTCAAAAGAAAATTATGAAGATATTTGTAGCTACAGCAACCTACTTTTTTTCACTGCATAGTTTTACCTGTAGCTACATTGCATTAGTGAATATTTGTGATTTCTCTAAATAATCTATCATAAAGCATAAGCTTTTTATGCATGTATGAAAAGGCATTTTCTGACAATTAGTAGTAATACAATGTTGGAATTTCAGCTAGATTATCTTTGGCTCAGAAATTAAATCATTTTCATCCTCTGTCACCCTAGAGAGATGAATTATTCAAGACAGACAGAATCAGTTATCTGGTTTCATCTGTCCTCATTCATCAATCTTCACTCACCTTCTCCTCATAATAGCATTCCTACAAAGAATAATTCCATCACCATCTGCATTTCAATGCAGTAGAGGCTCAACATCCACTATGTACCTTACCCTGCTCCTCCCTATGAACATGTAACCTAATTAATCTGTTCCCATTGGGCTAAGCTCAACTGTAAATATTTGGCTTTCCGAGCATGTTCGTGATACCACAGTGCACTTCACACACTAATCAGATCGAGTTTTTATATGTGAGGTGTGGGGGGGGGGGAGCTGGTAATTGTTTAATAGTTACCAAGCAGTACTCTAATGTTATCGTATACAGGGGTGTCTTTGATGATAATTGAATTTGAATAGGGCTTCTGAGCCATGATAAATTTTCATGACATGATTATGCCACCTTGGTGGATTATTAATCAAACTTCAGACCTGAGCTCATCACATTATCAACATTTAGTACATTGCTAACGAGTATGATGAGATATGGATAGAATGTTTGATATGGTGGCTGTAAGAGTAAAAAATAAAAAATAAAATAAAACACCATCGTATCACTCAAAATGTTTATTCTTGTCATTAAAGCTATATTCAGCTCTCTATGATATTATTTATCATTGTGAGAATCACTTATGCACCACTTTAAAGTATTTCTGATTCATTAATGACAGTGATTTGAATGAATAATGAACAGGATTGTGTCTCTTGAGAGACTGAATGCCTTCCCACATTATTAGATCAGTGAGCTGTGCATGAGAATTTATCATTTTATAAATATCACTTATATGTATGCACCACTTCAGATCATTTAGGATTCAGTTATGACAGTGATATGAATCAGTAATAAACAGGATTATTCTTTCTTGGGCTATGAATGTTTTACCAGATCATTAGAGCAGCTTAGATAAGATGATGTTTCTTTATTAACCCAGTGACTACTTAATTCTCTAATTCCAAATCCCATATTCTTAATACAGGAGCCATGCAATGGGTTTAACTATTTACATTTCTTTCTTTATCCCCATCAAATGTCAAAAAATGTATCACAGACTTATCTGATGAAAAACAATATCATTAATCTTGTTTTTTTTTCTCTCTTTGTTTGTATTTCAGTCTACTCAGGTAGAGTCCAGACTGCCCACGTTGCAGCCAAGGAGATCTCTCCTGCCTGGACCCAAAACCCACTACCCACTCCGTAACACCGACGTCAAACCACCACACCTCGTGCCATCGACACCCAACGTACCGTTCCGCCATCTGGTCGTCGGGCAGCGTGTTGAGACTTCGGACGGACGGGTTGGCCTCCTGCACTTCAAGGGCAAGACACACTTTGCCCAGGGATGCATGTGTGGGATCGAGCTTGACGATCCCATTGGCAAACACAACGGTTCCGTTGACGGGATACACTACTTTGAATGTGCGAACAGATACGGGGTGTTTGTGCCAGCCCACAAGGTCCACAATCTACCTCCCCCATCGCCTTCAAGCCCCACATCAACTCTTTCACATAATTCCAGTACTAGTATATGCAGTAGAGAGAGCAAAGACTCTAAAACCGTGCAGTAGGATACCCACATTAGGTTTAGCTAGTGGAAAACTCCCAAGACCAAAGACATTACCTGTGTGTAAAGACTCCATTTCCAAGCTGAAGTCGAACAAGAAAAGCAGTAAGAACATTGATTGTGGAAAGAGTGATACTTCTTCGGAAAAGTCCTCGACATCCAGCAAGCTGTTTCAGTCCAAGAAAATCAGCCCTGTGCACACCAGTATTACCCATTCTGGGTGGACAGGTGACAATAGAACTAAAGGCAAGAGGACTTCAGATACTCAGGTTAATAAACTAAAACCAAATCATAATACTACTTTCACTGTGAGTGACAACAAACGACAGTATGCGCGGGTGAACTCGCCAAAGGATAAACTTTGTAGGAGTAGTGGTACAGAACCGAGTAGCAAAACTCTTCTTCAAAGGAAACTTGCACGCAATAAAAATGTGAACAGCAAACTCAACTCCCGCCCAAGTCTGAACGACTTGACAAGAACGTTTGAAGAAGGAGAATCAGAGGAGAGCAGGAAAGATAAGCCTGATATTGTAGAAGGTTGTTACTCAAAGTTGAACGAGACCTTTGAGCTTGACAAGGAGGTGTCATCATTTTTTCAGGAATCGTGTTCAGGTAGCCTTGGTTGGGACGACTCACATTCGCTAAGCCCGCTCGAGGACAGTTCATCTGGTCGCGAGAAATCAGATTCCAGCTTAGCTTGGGACTTTGAAGTTCCTCAGGCATCAACTCCTGTGCAAATCCATCTGCAAGTAGGCTCAGATATCAGAACTTCTATACCTGAGGAACCTAGGATTTATCCTCTAGGTATCGGAGCTACTGCTCCCGCATTCCCTGTTGACAGTCTATCCAGTTGTGATACTGAAAATACTGATGAGGAAGTGGAGTACAATGAATTTTTAGCAATTCCAACATTTCTAGATACACCGACAGGTAGATACAAATTTGATCTCTTAACTCCAGAGGAACTAGAACAAGCTTTGAATGATTACAATCTCTTGCCTGAGGAATTACAGGATGCAATAGAATTTGAGCCACAGTTCTCTGACGTGAAGCCGAAGATTTGGGAGCCTATTACAACTGTTGAGGACGAATTTTTAAGGGAGTCAAGCAACGCCCTTTTCTCAGTTCCCTTGACTGCTATGGATCCAGAGCTCAAGGAGAAATATGAAGGCATCGAAACACCACCAGTGGATAGCGAAGCAACCACACCACTAGGAATAGCTTCTAATGGAATGGAAGTAGATTCCTACCCACAAGAGGTTTATACTAGTGATGCAAATGGTAAACCGAGAGAGTATCCCTCTGTCTTACCAACACCAACATCAGATGGACACAGTGTTTGCATGGAGAACAAGTATGGGGATCATGTGCAATCGCAGGGAACTCTAAGTGATGCCAATGATACAACTCTTGTGGATAACCCTTCTAGCATGGACGATGGTGTAGACCTCTCTGAGGATTTTGAAATGGAGGTGGATCCTCACAATACCACATATGATGTGGATGTGGACCTTCTGGACCAGGAAGAAGTGGAGACTCCTACTTCTACTTCTTTTGTTGTTCAGAAGTGTGCTGAGAAACGTCAAGAAGGGGATGGTCAAGAAGTGAAGGTGGGTATGGTCTTTGAGAGCAACAACAACAGCCATATGCCAATGTCTCCTGTTGATCTTTTAGAAGGAACTCATCATCTAAAGACCTGTGATGTGCAGGCAGCCATTCCAGAGACAGATAAATTTGGTGCCGTTATTGTTTCTTCTGGAACTGAAGTGGAAGTTTCACAGCATAATGGAACAACAAGTGGAAGAATAGTGACATCAATGCCTCAAACAACTTGCTTTCCCGTCACTGTTAGTGAAGTACAGCAAAGCAAATTGGAGCGTATAATGATGGATACTGAGGAGGATCTCAAATTCAGAATGGATGAGATGGCAGTAGAAGCCAACATGGCTGACCTAGATGAGAATAAGAGTGTGGAATCAGAGTGCAGCAGGACGGAGAGTGACAGGGCTTCAGATAGAAGGGATACGAAGACACATACTGGCCAACCTAATGGAGAATTACAGGCTGTCATGGAGGTTGGAATGTGTCTCATGTCCCATAATGAATCTGCTGTCACAAATGGTGTCAGGAGTGGGATGAAAGATGTGAGCCAGCACTTGAAAGACGAGGAGAAAAAAGATGATGAAAAACCGAATGGCGTTCCTAAGAAAAAGTCCCTGCTGCTTACTCCAAAGAAGGTCTCCAAGAATCTCACTTCACACTCAACCCATTTCCAAGTCACCTTAAGTAGACCAAAGACGGGAGCATCCTCCAGCACATCCAAACCACCACCTACTCAAAACAAAGATGAGAAAGATAACAAGAAGACCTACACACCATCGTCCTGGCGGAATGAGAAGAATGGACCAACAAAAACTGGTGTCATCCCTAGGAGGAGATCTGCGGAGAACCGACAGGCCAGTCGGTTGAACGACAAGAACCACCCAGGACGATACTCGGCCGATGCAGCGCATCTGGTCCATAAGCTCCAACCCATCTTGGATATCAAGGAGAGTAGAAGAGCGGAGAGCTCATCATCCATGGAGGTAGATCCTGGAAGCATCACTTCGTCGAATAGGAGCATGAGGTCAGAGGTCACTGCCAGCAGCACGACATCCAAGATGAGCTCCAAGAATACTCAGAATGGTGAGTGATGTCAAATCAGAGGAACATCCTTATGTTGCTTTTGGCCATTACCAGTGTTGAGGACAATTCCTTGCATTTCTAATGTATTTTTTTCCATGTATTTTAAGGCATTATTGCATGAAATTATCTCAACAGCAAAGCTCTCCTTTGCAATTCTTGCATGTTCCTTGTCATTTAGTGTGAAGACACAAGACTCTTCTCTCATGCATAAAAACTTTACCTGTTGGTCCAAAACAAATTATTTGAGCTTCTGTATTGTAAGGGCTGTAAAGTAATCAGAAGGACATCTTTACACAATCACTTAAACTGACTGACAGCTGTTTAAGAGTGTCAACAGAGGTATCCCATAGGACACAGGAGCTAATAGACACACACTTTACACAGAGTAAAGTAGAAATTTTTGAAAAAAGAAGACTTTTTCAAGTGCACTACTATATAGAGTACACCACTTCAAAATAGCAGATGTGACATCCTCATCTTAACCATAGATGTATTTTGAATTTGATTGTGTCAAATCAAATTTGATTTAATGACTTTGTGGCTCATATACTCGTCTTAAAGCTAATATTGTATTCTTGATATCATCCAGGCAAACCAAACAACAAAACCACCCTGTCTTTGAGGAACTCCTCTGAAGCTCGAAGACATGAGCGTAAGCCTAGTTCCTCCAGCATGGCTTCAGACCACTCGCAGCGAACTGAGTCTAGGACTTCTATCGCCTCAAAACCGAGCTCCAATGGGTCCAGAGAAGGTGAGAAAATAAGCATGTTTCCTCTTGATCTTTTGCTTAATGAGATAAGTTTGCATGCTCTACTAGCTGTTTTTGGCATCTTTTGATGTTTGGAGATCAGATCCATATGTGGATGGAGCCACTGTTTATGTGGTATACATGTGTACTGGCCTTTCTCATGTGAAGGTCAGTTCACATAGGTGGACATTTTTTTTTTAAATTTGGGGTAGTGCAGGAAGATGCATGCTTGCACCACTTTTGCAAATTGCTGTTAAGTTTGCTTTTTGCTTTGAAATTGAAGAAATGGCATTCCTAACAGCACTCTACTGCACTACTCACAGATGCTACCATCTATGTGGACTACCAACCAGATTAAGATCTAAAACAACTACAATATGAGATAATTTTTTATCAAAAGTACAAGAATATCTCATGAAAACAAAGTTATGTCACTCATTAATTTCAGTAAAGGAAAATCAGATGAAGCCCATTTTTTTTTCGAAAGCTCCAATCAGTAATTATTAGAAATGAGAAAGGCCAAGACAAGAATCAACTATCTGTGATATGATAGGTGATATTTCATGTCAGGGAAAATAGTGACAGTTCTAGGTACTTGTATGTGGCAGGGTAGAGTGAATCAATGAAGTATGTATATTACATGTATTGTAGGGCATGTGTAGGTTTTTAGTGTATACCAGGTATGTTTAGGTTGATGTAAGTGTTGAAGTCCTTTGTGTATTTACATGTTTAGATAGATGGGACTGTATCTCTTTAATAGCAAGGATATGTCTATGACAGTAGTCAGAATTATATTTCATAAATGTAGAAAATAGATTCACACTTGTCAGACCATTTATCAATCATATGAATTAGTTTAAACATGAAGGAGAATGAGGAGGTTTTATTTCTATTTATTTATTTTGGAGGGTAATTATAGCTTTTAGCATCAATAGAAAATGAAATTGAGGGAAAGGCATTTTGGATGGATATATATAAAAAGCATTTTACCTGTTAAAGTCTGTAAAATTAATCCCCTGAATCTTTCTATGAAAAATATGCAATCGATTTTTGGGTATTAATATAACACTGGCTTTCCAGTCTGCTGACTTACATGCTACATTATGTATGGTAATAGTTTAGTGCTCTAAATTGAATACTTCTCCCTGAAATTAGTTTGGGAAATAGATCCATATAAAAGCTTGTCATTGTGAAATTCTAGAGGAGCATTCATTAAACAACACACTGTGTTTCGGTTCATGGTCTCTAATGGAAAATTACAGCTATTTTTAGCCTTTCTGTTGGCATTTTCTATTAGCTGTAGGAGGCTCAAGTGGTAACCTTGAGTTTCTACAAAGTGAAAGGGAAGATGTACAGATTGGATTGTCATGAAGATAAGATTGTAATCTGAATGGTTGGGGTTTAGACTAAAAGCTTTTCAGCTTTGTTCATTTGATCACTGCTAATTGATTTTTCCTGTCATAGTATTACTATTGGATTAATCAGATTTTTTTTGGTCTGAATAGGAAAAGGATTGTATGTATTTCATATTCAAATCTCGAGTGCTCTTAATGAATGGGTCAGGTGCTGTTACACAATTTGGGAGCATTGAGAGCAGTTAACAGTCCAATGGTGGTCTGGTATTTTTTGGAGGGAAGGGAGGGGAGGGGAGGGGGAAGGGGAGGGGGAGGGGAGGGGGAAGGGGAGGGGAGGGGGAGGGGAAGGGGGAGGGGGAGGAGGTAATATTCACAATTTTCTATAATGTATTGAAGTACAGTACAAAATATAAATGTGGAAAGATTTAGATACTTTCCTTTTCTCTTTGCGGGATGAATAAGAAGAAGATCAACTCCTAGATGGTGATAAGTCGGTATAGCATGGTATACATTATGTGGATTAGGTATCAACTGTATTATTCATCTGTAGGATGATGATACTTCAAGTTGTGAAATTAGGAGGAGATTTTGAGCGAGTTTTCAACATGTTTTATATAATTCAAGTTTGTAGCCTTCATCACAATTCATTAAGAGGAAAATCAACAATATCTGTCTGTTTGTGATTCTCCCTTACGATCTGGAAGCAAAAAATTGCTCAATATATCCTCCGTGTATCTTGCTCTACCAATGCAAATATCAGACCCCTGTACGTGACCAACTGTTCCTCCTGATATTTATCTCTGATCAGTTTGAGTGGGTCATCAGACCCATTAGGGAGGCTTCGGCCTTTCAAAGAGCAATGCATGATGGGTAATTGATGAATCCTTTATAGTTAGACTATCTATTCCTAATGACTAGAACAGAAGGATGTGTTTTGATGGTAGATAACAAATAAAGAGCCATTCTTAAGCCATTTGGGGGATGAATAGGTTTTCTACATTATGATTTGTATAATTTTAGGGAAATTGTGCTTGTTTGGAAAGGGGGCACGAGGTTATTTCTAGAATAGTTGTACAAATCTTTCATGATAAAGATTGATGAAAGGAGAGTTGATGGAATTTTTAGTGAAAGAAAAAGGTACATTTTCGGTTTTCCCTCTCTCTCTCTCTCTCTCTCTCTTTACTGGTATTCCAAGTAAAGTTACTAAATTACTAAATATTGTATAAAAAAGAAATATTTGTATTGTTCAAATTTGCTCAGAATCTCTTTCTAGTTTTTATGTACATATAATTAGATAAAATATATTACAATAGCAGGCATGGAAGAGGCATTATTAACCTTGTAGTTTTGAGCAGTGATGTAGTTGGGACCAATGGATGCCCTGGACCTGGTCTAAGTCCAAGACCTACATTGTAATAAAAACATGAGTTTAACATCAGTTTTCCTCCTGGTCATAATCATCGTGATGTCTGAGATCTTGGTGTTGACTGGTCGACCATAGAACTTAATGCAAAGCAAAAGTGACCAAAATTTTTCTTTTGGTCTTGGACTTGGTCGTGGTGTCCATAAAGTCAGCCTTTGGACCCCCAGGTCTTGTTCTTAATTACATCACTGCTTCTAACTTAGGAAAATTGCATGATTATTAACCTCTAACCTTGTACAAATTTCTTCTTTGTTCTTCATCATGCCCTATACCATGGTTGCATGCAAACCCACTCTCTAACATACCATCTGCCATTTCCTTTCGTAAACATTTCTTTTCCCATCCCCTGTCAAACATTTTCCCCATTTCTATTATTTCTTTGTCTTCTTTTCTTTTTTATGTTTTTTCTCTTCTTCATCTGTGTTTTTCTTGAGTTTCTCTTCCTTTCCTCACATCCTCTTAATCCAATGAACTAATGGCCATTGACCTTTTCTTTCAAACTTGTATTGTTACATATCACATCTAACTCATGTCACTCTTTCTTTCTCTTGCAATCTTCTCACACTCTATCTCTCTGCACTCTCCACCTATCTCCTTCATCATGCATCCATCTTCATATATATTCATACCTTCATGCTTTTTTGCTATCGGCATCTCCCATCTGTAGCGAGAAATGCCCGACGCAATCGCGCAACGGCCGGTTCCACCTCGTCCAATAGAAGTGAGTATTATAGTACCAGTAGATTCATCGGTGGTTCCACTCATTTTGCTTGTGGTTATTTACTGTGATTATTTGTAGCTGTTTGTTTTTTCTTTGTGACAATGACATGCAATCTATTTTGGGCTTGTGCATGATGTGTATGTGCTTGTTTTTCTATCAATTTGATTATATCTTTCATGTGTTAAATTTCTCATGTGGGAAAAACTAACCTGATTTTTTTTTAATTTAATGATGTGCATTCATTTATTGTTTTGGATAAGGACATGTGAAACAAGTGAATAAGTCTTATATGAATTGTGCTTTTCTCATTTCATGACAATAAATGCACTGTCCTCAATTGTCTAAACTTTCCTTTGTATCATATTCTTATTATGAAAAGTGATTTGCTGTATCAGATATATCATCCAGAAATGTCTTGTTCAATTATAGTTCAACTACCCCCCCCCCAAAAAAAAATGAATAAAATAAAATGAAATAAGATAAATAAATAAATAAAAATAATAAAATCACTTTCATGGGCCATGTTTGCATGGAGTTTTGATGTGTGTGTTGGTAATTGGTATCGATACAAGTTGCTTTGCAGTTTCAAATTAGATCATAACTTCCTTGGTATGTGTCACTTACAATTTGTTTCACTTTGATTCTTCAACATAATGTAGATATTAATTTTTCATTTTCTTGTTGATCTTTTTTCACTTGTGTAGAAAGTGATATAGAGACATGTTTGTTCTTTTTCTAATCCATCTGCCTTTTATCTCCTGTCCTTATTCAGCTTTCAGTATGGACTTATTCAGAAGGTTTTACAATTTAAAGAATTAAATTATCATAAATCGGAAAGAAATCCCATATTTTGATTTTATATTTAATTGTAGCATTTACTCATCCATTTTCCACCAGATCAAACAAGCAGGGTATTTTCTCTTGTGTTATATTACCAATCATCTGCTCAATTTGTTAGAATTCAGACGACTATTTGCTCTATTTACAGACCTTGATTGTCTGTGAATGTAGAGTTTTATACACCTTTGAAGTAGATCAGATAATAGTACCCTTTACATGATAAAGGTCACACATGAGACAGATAATCAAAGTTTAGAGTCCAGTTTACAATTTACTTGTACAGATCTGAGACCAGTCTTTGCTTCCTAAGTATGCCTATAGACGTATATCTTCTATGAATATAACCCTGATAGGACACCTAGCTACCCTGTTTGATTAATATCTCTCTCTCTCTCTTTCTTTGTAATATTCTTGCTATTTTTCTTTCCTTTGCCAAGCTTTTATCCTTCCGTGTGCTTTACATGTAATGTATTTGCACTTATATATTTCTACCTCTATCTCATCTTTCTTCTTCCTCTTATTATCTCATTTTTCCTTCCTCAATCTCTTTATATTTCTCTCTCTCTTTCCTGTTATATTTTTCTTCATTCATATATTCCCTTCTTTCTCTTCTTTTTTTCTCTTAAATATGCTTTTCATTGCACTTTTCTTACTCCTCTCCCTATTAATACCTCACTTTCTTGACGATTGATTTCAAAGCAAGTCTGGTTAATGATGCACAAGTCGAAAAGCACTGATAAATAATGAAGCAGCGTAGCATGTAACATAAAGATCACTTAGCACACCACTTCACTGTGAAAATGATTTTCACCCAGTCTTTTGTGTCAAACTGCACACTGCCCTCTTGAGTTTACTGCACAGTTAGTTTGTCCTTCTGTCTCGCATACTTGCCTCCTAATACATATTTGATTTACATCTTGTGTTCGATCAGTGGTTATTGATTTCGATGTTGAATGGTTTAATACTGCATTTTCAACATCCCTTTAATTTCATTTCAATAGCTTTTAGTCGTTTCTAGGTGTATTTGTTTGTCTTGATGTTTGAAGCTTGGATATTCATGCCTAATTTTGTTAAAGAAAAGAAACCTTTTCTTTCTGGAAATATTTTCTTACAATAATTCTGAATAATCATTCATGACATTTGATTAGTGAATATAAAGTTTGGACACCAGTTAAGTTAGTTCAGACTCAAGATCAAACAGTTTTTTTAAACTTTACACATTATTTTATATTAAAACAACTAAGTATTACTAATGATTTTATAAGCATGATATGATAATGTCTGTTATTGATTTCCTTCCAGATGTGACTACCACCAAGCCTGCAACATCAAGTACCTCCTCACGCAGTCGACAGAGTGGGACTACAACCAGTGGACGTACAACCAAGTCTGCATCCAAGACTAGTCAGGATACTACTCATGTGGATGCAGGTATAGGCAGTGTTGCAATATTTATGACTTTCTGATTAAATCTGGGATGAGATTCTTTCCACATATCATTTCTGAATATCCCTTTTTTTATCTTTTTCTTCCCTTTTCTCTTTCTTTTGTTGTCATTGTATATTTGTCCTGTTCTAATTGATTCCTTTCCAAGAGATGTTCATCAATTAATTCTTTCCCTCTTTTCTTTCCCTCTTTTCTCTACTCTCTGTATTACTGGGAATGAGAGTTTGAATGCATTTTTCCCATTACTTTGGTGACAAAACCAAGTATCTAATTTAATTGTGAATCATGAATATTCTATATTTGAAATATCCTCTCACAAATACTCCTTGTTCATTCGGTCATATGATCTTGATCACTTCTTTTTTGACTGAAGCTCCCACAAGAAAGATTGCCGTTCCATCCAAGAAGTCTTCGGATCACCACAGCAAGAAGGGATCCACTTCTCAAAAAGGTATTTTTTCTTTACTTTTTCTCTGTTTTTTGCTGAAAGAATACTACTGTTAGGGAGCATTTTCCTTTGAGAGGATATGAATGACCTTTATCAGTTGTTTTGCCATCACCATATTTGATGATGGTCTTTGATTTATTAACATATCTTGGCCATCAGCCAGCATATCTTTTCTTTTGGAAGGAAGAGGAGGAAGGTGTGGGTTGAGTTACCGTAGCAACTGCATCACAAGCTATTGAAAGTCAACCTTGAAATCTCATTATCATTGTAAAGTGTCCAGTCGTGTTAGTCATGCTCTGTGTATGCAGATGTTAAAGATAAGTTTCTGGAAAAAATCTTGAGGATTGACAATCTGACATTTGAAATTTAAAAAAATCAGAAACCCCACTGATGCAGATGAGTGATGAAATTGATAGTTGAACCTCAAAGTCCATTTTAATCCTGAATCTGCCCAGTGCTGCCAGTCATGTTGTTTACTGTGTAGAAAACAGAAGATTTTTGCCTGTAAATTGCATGGTTTACCGTCGTATTTTGACCCAAAATATCTCGCAAATAGCAATCTTGGGAAGCACGATTAATCATCCTGATTTTACCTCGGTTTTTGGCCAGACCTCTTAGTCATGCTCTAATTTTGCAGTACCTTGAAGATGTATTCTTGAGGCAAATCTTGGGGCAAATCTCGGGGATTATGTACTCATTATCAACGACTTTAGTCAGACATTCAAAAGTGAAGATTTACTCAATATACCACCTTGAAGTCCAATTATTTTCATTCCAAGTCCATTTCTCTGTCCTTCTTCAACTTAGCAGCAGATGGCAATTCTTGCAGCTAAGCTCACCGATTATAAACTCATTTGAAATATGATTACTTTGAGATAGTCTGGAACAACTGATTTTGATTTCCATGGTGGAATCTGCTGATGGATTACAAGAAAGTACCCTTAATCCCTTGTAAGTCAGAACAATCTTGAAGCATGAAGACACCAGATTATGAGAGGAATGGATAGAATATTTATATCCACTAGTATAAGCCTTAAATATTAGATATGAAGTACTTGCCTCAGGTATTTTTCAGGTAGATTTGCATGCTGCTGAAATTTGTCAATATACTTTTGATTTCAATTTGGACATTGACTTTTCTTCAGATAATTTTGTCTCAAGAATTGTGGTTTGTGATTATTATATCTAGGCAACATATGACTTTAAATGTAAAAGATAAATGGATGAAATATTGTTAGAACTCATTACTAGTACATTCAGAGAAATTTTAGCTAGATAATTCCTTTAAATTTCAAACATTCCTGTCCTAAATCGCAAAATGCTGCAAAGTATATCTGGGAAAAGGGAACATTTAATAAGATTTATCAGAAATAGGAGTAGATATTCAGCGTTCCACTTTGAGCCTATATTTAGGGCGATAATAACATTGAGGCGTGGTAAATATAAGTAGATCAGTATGCTAATTGAATCTTCAACATGAATACAAACATGAGTCAGTATCATGCAGCAAGCCATGATGTACTGGAGGTGGAAACATATCCTCTACTGTAAGCGGGTCAGTGAGAAAACATACTGCTAGTCATGCAGTGGATGTA
The DNA here is from genome assembly GCA_029962745.1 of Echinometra lucunter. Taxonomy (NCBI): domain Eukaryota; kingdom Metazoa; phylum Echinodermata; class Echinoidea; order Camarodonta; family Echinometridae; genus Echinometra; species Echinometra lucunter. Next base: position 18,809,007 of record CM057161.1, on the reverse strand, counting down.
TATGGTCTTCATGTGGTAAACACCCTATCATGCTTCAAGTGGACAAAGTGATTTGGATCAGGCTTAAGAACTTGTATACTGCAAATACATGTATATATCATTATCTTCTGGGTGTATTATTTATTGTATGAATTCCAAAATTATTGATATATTTTGTTAGAATTATAGACAGGTGGCTTGTTCAAGAACTCTGATTATGAAGTTATCAATATTAATTTAATATGAAAGGTTGATGATATTTGAAAGGAACAAACTTGTTATAAAAAATCTTTTGAAAATATGGCATAAGCATTTGTAGAACAGTAATGCACACTTATAGCTTAGGCATACAATGCATCTCTCTTTTATACCTCTGTGAATATTTTTTTTTGTTTTTGTTTTTGTGCCTTGAGGAGTTTGTTGGCCATACAAAATTTTGGGATGAATATTAGAAGTGGCATATGTCAGAAATGCTATTCAATGTTCTCCTGAATTCACAGAGGAAACACCTGTCTGCATCGTGATCATTTGTGATGAATGAAGCAGGAAAGGTTGGGAAAATATGAAGATATTTGAGAACAGGAAATGGAGATATCTTATCCTGAGGAATCGTCTGACATTTCTTGAGTTATGTTGCCTGATATATCAGATGGATGGCAGGAGTAGAGAGAGTCTGAGAAGTTTTGGGGAGAGGCCATTGGCTACCCTGAGTCACCCGTCAGCCCTTGAACGAGGACAAGAAGTGACAAGGGAATGCTATAGATTCAGCACCGTGCCACCTTGATTTCCAATCTTCTGATTCTAAAGCAATATCCTGTTGGAATTTGCTAGGTATTGCCTATTAGTCAAGATAATTTGTTGATTACTGGTTGTAGATGTGTTAGTGGTTCTGTATGCTATCAGACACTGTCATTGACAGGCTATTGGTAATAACAACTTCCTGAGACTATTTCTAGCTGACATCTCGGCAGCTGTAGAGGGCTCCTTGACGTAGATTGATCTGGAGCTGTTCTTGCTGCCCAGGAAGCTTCCCATGGAAGGACTCACTGATGAGAGAGGAGGGGGGCCCTCATACCCCAGAAAGGGGTGCGAGGGGGGTTAGGGATTGTGCTGACGCACACACGCACTTACCCAGCGATTAACACATTACTGTCGTAAAACTTATGCCAACACAGAGGAAGAATCAACTTGAAGTTGGGAATAGGACTATCTACGTGACTGCTAGAGCCCGCTGTGGAATAGGAAGATGGGGATATGGTGATATATAGGGATCGGCCATTTTGCGTCATGTTTACAGGCAGGTTTAGCACACGCACCAATGGCGCTGCAGTAGGAATACGACCATGCATTTCCCCTTTGAAGGTCACACTGGGTCAACGTATTGCCTCTCATATTGTTTGGACGAGGACAGAGTGTTGCCAACACCAGGCCAAGTTGAAGGGTAGATATCATGTTCGTATCTTTCTTCAAACTGTACTTATTTGACTTTTTAGTGAGATTGTTGATTTCCAAACACTCTGTTACAACATGCTATAAACTGAAATACATGTCTGTTTATACTTGCACAATTGGCTGCTGTCTGTTTTCATATCCAGTTGTGATAGTCTGAATTTTAGAAATGCACGTAATGTATTGATGGTTTAAGAATCAGTTCTAAGTTTTTTTGAGAGTATGAATTCTTTTATGCCCATACAGAAACTGATGCTTGATCCTTGTTGTCGCCCTTGGTTTTTTTTTAGAACATCAAGGAATATTGTTCTTTTTCAAAGAATTTTGCTTTTGCATTTGGACCTCCTGTTGTGTTGTCAGTTATAAGTGAAATTATCTCATGGATTTATTTTTATCCCATTATGGGGCTGTTAATAGTAAGGATAGTCTGTTTCATCTTAATACTAGGTTTTCCCTTTCCAGCTTCTTATTATTAATAGCTTCCCCATTGTATTGTTAGATCCATTAGAGACTGATATATTTATTCTCTGTGCTAAAAGAAGCATTTGCATACTGTAATTCAAGGATCTATTTGCTAGCTCTATATTCCAGTATTTTCTTTTATGTTCCTTTAAAAAACAAAGTTTTAATGGAGACTTCCATAAGGGAGGTAACTTGATCCATGGTGAGTAAAGCCCTGGATGACATTTGGGAAATGAGCAGTGCAGGAAGTGGACATGTGGGAGGGGTAAGAGACCATGCACCTGTTTCCCCCTCTCTCTCTCAGAAAGAAGGGGGACCATGGGGAATGAGATGTTCAGATCAATCATGATGGTTAGCTGGGTTGATGGGGGGGGGGGGGGGTAGGGGAGGGAGCAGCAAAAGAGGTGTATATGTAGCATGCATCTAAACTACAAAGGTATGGAGAGAAGCCTAATAGGGGTTGAGATGGTTATTTCTGTTAATTAAAGGCGTATAGTGCGGTTGATGGGCTGGGTGGGGGGGGGTGGGGGAAGGGAAGGTAGAGGGAAGGGGATGAGAATAGGAGAAAAGACATATGGATATAATTCATTACATAATTTTGTATCATAGGCCTGCAGATTGTAATGGTATTGTCCAAACATTTCTCTTTCGTGAAAGCTATGTCCTTTGATATCCTCAAGCATCCAGAAGCATTTCCCACTCATAAATGATATTTTGAAATATTACTAATCCTTCCACCCATTTGTAATTTTTAACAGCTGAACATTGATTGATAACTAAAAAAATATGACAGACATGGACTTCAATCTGGCCACATGGGTGCCTTCATGTTTACATCTTTAAGCAGTATATAGGAATTGAATATTTGAAACTACGAGAGAAGTGAACATTCAGTCTAGCCGTAGCTGCCTCCATCTTGGAAACTACAGTGTATGAGAGACATGAACATTGTATCTCACCATGGGTACCTCCATCTTGGCAGCATGAAGGCTGTATATAGGAATATCCTGCTCATAAAGCCCACCCTATATCCTTCTCTCTATCCTTTAGTCCCTGAGATGTTTTATTCTGATTGTGTAACAGCCTACCGGTTCACTAAATCTTCACCTTCCATGGTGGAAGCTGTCACCACAGCAACATTTTCCTGTTCAATTTCAACTTTTTGACGGAGAATGGAGTTTATTGGCATCAGACTTTATTTCTTGAATTTTTCTCTTTCTTTCTGAATTCAGAGCTCTTGTGTTTGTTGGCTGTATTGTGAGATGTGAATTTGTTTCCAGTAGCTGATTGTGAAAGAGGAATTCTTAATAGTGTAGTGTAATAAGAATCCCCTGACTGGAGCTAGGCTGACAAGTTCAATATCTTGTCAAGGTAGATTGAAATTTTTAACAAATCTTACCTATTCCTGAATCCAGAAATTTGCTAAAATATATTTATTTTAGTGTTTTCAGTGCAGCTGTTTGTAAATTGTAAGGCAAAGATGATAAATTTAGGAATGCAGTTTAAAAATAAACTCATAATAACAGATGACTTGTCCATAAATTGCAATTATGAAGTACAGTGAACACTTCAGTACAGTATGAAAGAATCTGGCACAGACTCGAGAGTAACATGACAAGGGATTAATAGGGATTTCAAAAGCTCTGAAGGATTAAAGAGATAAGAATTAGCATATCCTCTTTATTTTTAACTGACTAACTCAGGACTTGGGTAACAGATGCAATTGTTTTATGCATAAATGTTTAGAGCGTACGTGTCTGACATAGCGTCACGTCTGTAACAGTGGGCAGTGCCTGGATATCGGACACTGGTTACTAGTTTCAAATTGGGAGAGCTAGGAATGACAAAAATATGCATTTTATTTATGAAAGCAAGTGATATGCCATCACCTCAAACCCTTAACAAAACATTTTGTATGACCACTGATATATGCGTAAATTTGTTTGCTAGCACATCATAGTTAGATACTTATCTAGTTACATATACATCCACAGTGACAATTTTTGAAGTGTACCCCTGTAGCTTTTTTCGGCATGTAATTATATAATTTCAGAAATCCATAGTAATAATTGATGTGGCACGTAATAAGGAAAGCATTTGAGATCATCCTTCTTTCATATTGCGCTCTCTTAACCGAAATTTTCTAATCTTTAATGTTACTCCTTCAAGCATCTCTACATAGGTCATGTAGGGGTCAAATATGAATCGTGTGGGTTAAGGTGATATACACGTAGCATGGATAAAGTACATGTATAATATATTGTGGGTGAAGTATCATAATAGTACAGTCTATGATGTATAATATAGTATGGGTTATTAGGTACGATATAGCGTGGGATCATATAGTGTGTAGGCGTGACATGCATAGAAGCAGATGACGTTAGACTCTCAGTGTGTTGGAACAGTACCTTCTGTCCATGTTATTCTAAAGACTGATTATGGAGGATACTAAATGACGTTGAATCTCAGTAGAGAAATATTTTATTATTGTAGAATCAATTTATTACCTATGACTTAAGCTAATTAACTGGGTGGGGAAATTTATAAGTTGGCAAAAATTTCTTCAGTCATATATTTTCCTCTATTTTTGTAAATATAAAGTGACTGTGACTGTAAACAAGGATAGATTTTTTTTTAAAAAAAGGTATTTATAAATATACAAATTAGAAAGTATTCCAAGTTGAAGGGGATGGGGGGGGGTTGAAAGAAAATATTGAAGAAAATATGCTAATTCATGAGTTATATTGTAAATTGAAAGTATATAATGCATGTGATGATGATTTATGTAATGTTATGATAATGCCCTTACACATGTTTAGATATACATGGTTTGGGAAGTGAGTGGAAATGAAATATCACAAGGAATCATTTGGAGATTTTTGTTTTTCCATTAGTGTCTTTCAGTTCAGCTCCAACATTTAATGAACATATGGTAGGAATATTAGTGCACAACATGCAGGCCTGTAGATCAGAGCATTGTAAGACATACTCGTGTTTTGATCATGAATGTTAGACATACTTTGAAGTTTAATCGATAGGACAGATCTAACCTTTTCTCTCGAGGAAGCTTTAGACGCATTGTCTCCATCATCAAGTGTTTCCTAGTCTAGTATCCTGTATGAAACTCTTTGTATGTACAAGGCTAAAGATCGTTGATGGTGAAGGCTCTTACAACCACCCGTTCCCATGTACCATCGGCTGCCTGCACGGTATTGTTGTGTGTGGTACCAGGAGGGTTAAAATGGGCTTGGGAAAACAAAGATGAACTTGAAAGTAGGAGGAGTTTGTGAAGAATGTGAAACTTGAGGAATGTTTTTACTGATTGATTTACAAGTTTCTTTAGTTAAGACTTACCAGACTCTTTATGGGAATTTTATGAGAATGCATGGTAAATGGTTTTACTTTTGGATGCATTTGAGCAGAAAGAAAGTGAAAATAGGCAAGAAAACAAGGAAATCATGTAGTGATTTCCTGCACAACTTCCTGTTCGAAACTGCCACCCATATCATTTGTAGGTCTTACGTTTGGAAACCACCTTTACTCAAATATCATGTGTTAATAAACATAGATAAGTATTGCACTGGACATGCTAGTCATTACCTCACCTTAAAAGGATTGAATGATCAATTTTGTTTTCATATCATTCATACTTTAAAATTTGTCTTTGGTACTTGTCATACTACCTTTATGTTTTGTTAGACTGTTGCATATTTGACTCATGAAAATTTGAGTATTTCACACCTAGCGCTGAGCATGGCACCTCAATATTACATCAGGCTAAATTGTACACTATCTACCTGTGCCCATCCTCTCTGATAATAGTTAATACTGTGCAAGCATGACGTGTAGATCACTCTAGGATGTTATATTTTGACCACAATGAGGCCTTCGTGTTTTAGATTTCATTACCTGTCACTTCCTTTCCAAAACTCCCTATTTTTAATTCCTTTTTTCAAAGTGCAAGTTGAGATAAGGCCTGTTTACTCCTGTGTTGATTTGTTTGTGTAGGATTCCACATAACTACCACCATAGCATCATCTCGTTTTAGAATGTTTCATCATATACTATGAAGTCATCTAGTAGTTGTGCTGTTTAAACAGGAGAGGAATTAATATGTATTTTTGTAATTTGCTTCCTTCAATTTTTGGTGGTAAGTGTGATGATTTCATTTAACTAACTTCATTTCATTGAACATTGCACCTTGGTTTGTCTAGGGGAGATTGGTGGCAATATTTCAGGAATATAACATATTGAAAATTTGTAGCATTCCCAATAAAATTATATTTTAATCTGACCAGCTTGATAAGAAGTCACTATTTATGAGTTGGTCTGTTTCTGCAATTAATGAGGAATGTTTCATGCTCCAGTTACCCCTGAATGATAAACTGCTTTCACTGGAAGATGGCAATTTAAGTGTTATCTTCCTCACTCTCCTCTCTTGGTCACAGGGCACAGGATATAATATGTGGGACTGAAGTTCACTGAACAATTACATTTTGTATATTTTGAAAACAGGATAGGAACAAGTGCTCTGCTCTTATCAGCTCTTTGTTTTCAGGTAGTATGTAGGGTTGTTGTGGATTCCTTTTTTTTTTTTTGAGAGTGAGTAGATTTGATCTTGAAAGCATGCGTTGCCATTAGGGAATTGCTAAAAACAAATGTTTGAGTTATTTGAAGATTCATTTGACGGACAGCTTTCCTTCTTTTGTCATTAAGTTGTAATTCAACAAAAGCATGGGAGCTTGTGCTTCAGCATTATGTTTCTGTAAGCCAACTATAGTTTTATGCAAGTGAATATACTCATTGCTTTCTAGGAGTGTTTAGGTAGTCCAACATGTGGTGGACGTTATTAGTATTTCATGGTGTTGAGTGTTTTCTGATGGGTGACTCAACTAACTGTATGACTATCATGTGGTTGCAATACTGGATGTATGTTCTGGAGATTGCTTGGCAGCCATGTGTTGTATTCCCTTGATGGTTAGTCACTTGGTCAATATATAGCACCATCAGGGTCACAGTTAGAGGTCGATCCTCGTGTAGCAACCTCTTTCTCCTGTGCCTGACTACTAGTGGTTCTTCATGGTGAGAGAGAAGGGGACATCTGTAATTGTAGAGGTGTATATTGTAGGCATCTTATCTTTATGTCATGTGAAAGAACGCATCCGGAATGCAAAATGGAAAATTATTGAAAATCAGATTTTTCAAGCAATGATTGATAATTTCATGGGTAACATGTAGACCTTGTAAATTGATATACGATCTTCTTGTGGCATGATCTTTGCTAAAATTCTATTCCAATATGTGAAAATAGACATTTTAGTTTTTGCATTTTTGTATTTTGCATTCCGGACGCATTATTTCGCACAAGGACATAAAGATAAAATGCCTAACAAAAGAATTTTTAAGTGAAACTTTCGCAATTTCACCATTTGGCTGCAATTATATCTTTTGATAAACCCTGAAAGGTGTCCATTGGATAAATCTCCAGACTGTCAACCACAAGATACAGAATTCAAATCCCCGCCAAAGTAATAACATCCTTTGGCAAGACATTAATCCAAATTTGCCACACTTGACCCAGGTGTAGTAAGTGGGTACCTAGTAGGATTTATTGCCTGAATGCACAGAATACTGTGGTTGCTCGAGCTAATGCTGGGGTAATAATATCCAGAGTCCTTTGAAAGCACCTAGAGATGTCATAATATGATATGCGCTTTACAGAAATGGCCTGTTATTGTTTTTATTATTATTTGACTTGATTACCTTGAATTAAATTATATCTACTAATCTTTTTTGTCGTGTTCTCTTCTTGTCATCCATATAGATCCCCACCAGGACAAACATGGCCACAAGTCCAAGACGACAGCGCACACCCTCCATGCCTCCCCTCCAGATCTGGTCTACACTTCCCTGGTCAATGGTGAAGCATCGCAGGAAATCAAACGTCTGGAATCACTCTGTGAGACAAGGTTTCATCAACTATCTCAAGCCAAAGAACAACTCCAGGAAGCCACCAAGGGTTTCGATGCCATGGCAGCGATTGTCAAGTACCTATCACATGAGGTTAGTATTTTGAATTACTCTGTGATTACCTCTTAACGCCAGGAACAAGTCATCAAGATATCTTGGAAATTTGAAAGATGAAACCAAGAAAATTGCTTAGGAGATGATCTTGGATTCTGGTACTGACAGAAAATACTATTTGAAACTATGAATAAGGATTTTCTTCCAAATGTTGTTAGAAAGTTTGTTAGCGCTGAATAATGGGCAATCATGACAGATGTGGAAAAGAAGCAGGTACATTGTAGTCCCAACAGCAGGAGTAACTATAATCTCATTTTCAAACGAGAGTGGTTTCTTTTTGTATATACAGTGCAATTGCAAACAATAGCCACTCTGGGTTCAACAGATAATCATTGACAGCTGGCAATACCAGCATTCCCTGCAAGGAGAATCCCAAATAGGCCTATAGTGGTTTGCTGCCGCTCAGATGATAATGAGAACTACTTATCTATTCCTAAACAAAAATTTTGTTGTGTTTTATTCGTAAACAAAAACATTGTTGTGCCTTGAATAGAGACACATATAGCATGTTGCTATATCTGAAAGTGCATGTAACAGTTCATCTTGTTTTAATTTGTATTACACAGGTTGATGCCTTCTCTGCCCCATATCTCAAAGCTAAGAATGAAAAATTGCAGAATCAAGTGAGATTGTCAGCGATTAAAACAGGTATGTAGCAGACTTGCAACGCAAGTCATAATGTTTATCATTATTAGTCATCACAGTCATAATAAACCATATCCTAGTCAGATTGCACTGTAGTTTAGATTACGTTTGAAATGTTGAACCTCTGATATGTTCCTGAAATAAAAACACTTACAGGTAGCTGTAGGTTGAAGAGTTTTGTCGGTGATTTTCACTGACAACTGTTATAAGCTACTGAAAATCCTTGCATCTGATTGGCTGAGGGCAAATTAGTCAATGAAAATCACCAACAAAACTCTTCATGAAACGCTCCCCAGGACTAATACAGTATGAACCTAAGATCGAGACTGGTCTCCATACACTGCAGCAAACCCTTGAACAATATTAGGAGATGCATGTGACTGTGTCACATGTGTGTGGAGTTAAAGATTAAAACAAAATAGGTAATTTGAGTAGAATAATTGCTTGATAGTTAATTTTTTCCATCCCTTCCTCTCTCTTTATGTCGGCTCAACAAGATGCAGAGATCTATGGTCTGCAAGAGGAGCTTAAAATGGAGACACTCACTCATGAAAAGGAGATGAGAAAAAAAATGGACTCCTTGATTAGAGAAGTTTTGCATAATTGTTCATTTGTCTCCATCTATTTTTCTTTCTCCCTCTCAGCTCAACAAGATGCAGAGATCTGTCGTCTCCAGGAGGAGCTTAACATGGAGACACACACACATGAGGAGGAGATGAGGAGAACGGAACTCCTTCATGTGGAGGAGATTCAACACCTCCAGGAGTCACTGCGATCCAAGCATAACAAAGAGATCCAAGCAAGTAAGCACAAGGCCTTATTTCATGTTGCTGGTAGCAAAGCAGGAAGAGGTAGAAATCGGGATTTAGTTGGGATTTTTTTTAATGATATGCCTTCATGTCTTCTACAGTGTACTTGTTAGTTGGAAATTAGGTAGCTTAATGAAAGAGAGTGCCACGAAAAGACACATCCAGAATGCAAACGATACCAACAACAATAATGCATTTTGCGTTCTGAACGCCTCTTTTTATGCCACTACATCTTTCAGAGCTACTGTACCTAAATTCTTTTTCTTCTGTGCTGTCAAAAGAATTGTTTATATTTGCTACTGAAGAATTTTATGAATGCATTTATATTTATTGGTAGATGACACATTTATTTAGAAATATCTTACTATTTTCTTCTCTCACAGTGGCCACTGAACATACACAAGAAATTAGGAAACTAGCTGATAGTCACCAACAAGAGGTGAGAAGAAATGATAATGATGATCATGATCGTGATCATGATGATGGTGATGGTGGTGGTGTTGGTGGTGGTGGTAATGATGATGACGGTGATGATGATGATGATGATGATGATGATGGTGATGATGGTGATGATGATGGTGATGATAGTGATGATGATGATGCTGATGATGATGATGGTGGTGGTGGTGATGATGAAGATGAAGGTCATGGTCATGGTCATGGCGATAGCGATGGTGATTATGATGATGATGATGATGATGATGATGATGATGACCATGACCATGACGATGATAAAGGTGGTGGTGGTGGTGATGATTATGATGATGATGGTTATTTTGGCAATAGTTACTGTTATGGTAAAAGTAACACCAGTGATATCAGTAATGATGACAGGAAAGACAGAATGAGAAATATTTTTAAATGAAAAAGATGATGTTCAAATAACACTCTTTTTCTTTGTACCACCACAGATGTGTGACATGACAGCAAGCCATCAGAGCCTAGTGCGAGACATCGAGGACCAACATGCTGAACATGTCGCTCAGATCAACCAGGATCATATGGAGCATGTAGAGGAAGTTATAAGAGAGAAAGACCAGGAGATAGAGGCTGTCAAGAACGATGCAGAGGAGAGGATCAGGGAGCTCCAGGTATGAAGAAAATTAAAGCAATAATGCGAGAGTTGTGCCACAGCCAGTACATTTAATCCTCTGAATACTAAGATGTACATAACTTTGGACAAAGAACATTAAAAAAACATATTAAATTGTCTACCATGAAGACAAATGAGCTTCAAAATGAAAATAAAATGTTAGACATAAAATGATGAATCTCCCTCTCTCTCTCTCTCTTTTAAAAAAGATAAAATCTATAAGGTGTTTCATCTTTATGTCGTTGTGCGAAAGAACGCGTCCGGAAAGCAAAATGGAAAATATTGAAAGTCATGTTTTTTAAACAATGATTCTTAATTTCACGGGTAGCATGTAGACCTTGTGAATTGATTTACAATCTTCTTGTGGCATGATCTTTGCCAAAATTCTATTCCAATATGTCAAAATAGACATTTCAGTTTTTGCATTTTTGTATTTCGTGTTCCAGACGCGCTCTTTCGCACTACGACATAAAGATGAAATGCCTTATAGATTTTATCTTTTTTAAAAGAAAGAGAGAGGGAGATTCATCATTTTACGTCTAACATTTTATGTTCATTTTGAAGCTCATTTGTCTTCATGGTAGATAATTTAATATGTTTTTAATGTGTTCTGTCCAAAGTTATGTACATCTTAGTATTTAGAGGATTAAATGTACTGGCTGTGGCACAACTCTTGCATTATTGCTATTAGTGCCACTCAAGAATTGTTTATGGAAGAGGATTGTCCGTTTAAAGCCCATGGAAATGCAAAATTAAGAAACAAACACTAAATGACACATTTAAAAATGTAGATATTCAGAATCATACTTGTATCTTTTTCTGCAGCATCATACAACTCTGTAAATAATATTTGTTATTAATGGATGATATGTATTTATCTTGACAGGATGAAGTGTACAAGTGGAAGTACCAGTGTGATTGTCAGACCAAGAGAACACAAGAGTTGGAGGAAGCCTTGAGAAAAGATGATGATGCTAAAGTCCAGGTAAACAATTATTCCAGAGATGCACATGTACATCAACCTCCTCTGTCTCTTATGTGCAATAGTCTTATTTCACATTGTGTCTCGTCCTGAGCAACTAGAAACCTCAGCCAATTCACTGAATCATGTGAATGTAAAATGGAAATCCTGTTAGTCGTAATAGTTGATTTATGTTCTCTATCATACTCTGATATCATTCATTCAAGAAAGATAAATGAATTCTTAAAATTGAGCATCTCTCAGAAGAATGATCATTTTATGTTCACAAAAAAAGTGATGATTATGATAAATGCGATGATTACAAATAATATTGGCTATGAATGCCTTAGCACAAATGTTGCTTCAGCACATGTCATATAATTAAGAGTTATGATTTTGAGAGTGCACATGAAAGTGATTTAATGTTGATGATAATGATGTTAGAGCGATTGATATTAACGAGGACTCAAACCTCTTTCCGCAGGCTGCCATAGCTCAGTACAAGCACCTACCAGATGAGGTAGCCAGTATGAAGGCTGTCATGGAGATCAAGAATCAAGAGATACATGATCTCAGGATAGCTAAGATGGCTCTACAAAAAGAGGTAAGTAACAGTTGTTTTACTCCAGTACAGGCTGTGGATACTTTATCATTTAAACTTTCTCTTCAAAAACCGCGTTTTCCATCTTACCATAGTGTTAAGTAAATACAGAAATCTGTCACAAAAAGTGTTGTACATGTATGTACAACACTATCTCTTGAATAGAGTCTTGTTAAAAATCTAATATCTGCTTGTCTTTGTACTTTTGTGTGTCTATCTCCCCCATCTCTCTTTTTCCCCTTCTTTCTTCATCTCTCACTTTCTCTTTTTGCCTATCCTTTCTGTCACAATCCTTCTAACCCTTGTCACCCTCTCAAAATTCTCTCTTTCTGTCTCTCTTAAAGTCTTCCTCTTTCTCTCCTTTTCTGATAGGTTCTTTCCTTCTGTTTCTTTCAGTCATCAAGAAGTCCGTAGTCAACATGTTTTGTTATTTTGCTTGAGAAACAAAGTTTGAAAAGGTGCTGAATAAAAAACATGATCATTATTACCCTTACCATTATTCCAGGTGGACCTGATAGCTGAAAAAGATGAGAAGATTAAGAACTTAACAGCCAAGGTGGAAGACGTTCAAGCACTCATGCAACGGAAAACAGAATATGAGAGGTATGTAGTCAGAATATGAGAGGTATGTAGTCGTTGAAGATATACTCTATGGATGTAGCACAGCAGAAAGGAATGGAGCCATCCAAGGGGCATATTAGTAAGAAGTGGGATAATTATGTTATATTGACTGGCCTTGAGGGGAATATCAAAAATGTTACCCGAAAAATGAATCATATTGTCCCGAGTCCAAGACGAGGGCAATATGGATCTTTTAAGGGCAACATTTTCGATATTCCCCGAAAGTAGAGCCAGTCAATATAATTATTATTACCTACAGCTATAGGATGATGCATAATTCAAGCCCATCATTTTGTAGCAATGACAAACATGTCTGCTAATTGCCTGTCCGTCCCTCTGATTTCAGCTTATTCAGGCAGGTATGTAATCCTGGCTAAGCGATTGTGACGTAAACGGTTACCTCGCGTATCCATTGTTTTTAACCTCTATCGCGTACACAATACTGCGCGTTTGCACTTTGCTAAATATTTGGATATTATGGACCCGTAATTTAGTACACAGGCGCAATAGGAAAATGACAAATTTCGCTGAGGAGGGGAATATGAATATTATTACCCTAGTCATGCAGCTGAGCCCTGGCTGAACCATTGTGACGTATTTTGTGTTGAGTGAATCAATTAGACAGACAAAATACGCGCTTATATCTTGTCTCCAAAATGCCTCATTCAGGTAATAATGATGTTTAATTTTGTGACAGAGAAAAGGAAAGGAGATGGAAAGGTACAGGAAAAATATTCTAAGTTTAGCTTCCAGAATTATGTAATGAATGCTTCTTACACAAGTTGACAGATAAGAAATAGAAAATATTAGATTCAAATTTGAATTTAGTTTATTGATAGAAATCCAAGTAAAGTACCGGATTTGCAAGATGGATATGTATTGGACAAGAACATACTGTACATGCTGCTATTTTCACATAATTAAATTTTCGCGCTGAGCGAACCAAGAACATATTTGCGGGTTCTTAAATACGCGCCGCGCAATCACTCACTCACAAAAGTGCAAGATTTGATTTGATTTGACATTTCAATTCATTGAAATTGTGCTAATATTTTGACTAGTTCTAGAAATCGCGCTTGCCGAAAATAGCATGAAATCCGCGAAAATTAATGTACCACAAATATATCTCCATTTACGGTTTTCTTCAAATATTTCATTCCATCTCCTCCCCATTCAGGCAACTATCAACTGAGCATGTTCAGCTGAGAGCATCTTACGAGCGTGAGAGTAGTGTCAATAAGAGACTTTCCATGGAGAACGAGGAGCTAATGTGGAGACTCAACCAAGGTGATAACCTATCACCCCCGCCCCGCTTCAAGGCCACTTCAACCCCTTCCCCGTCCCCATCACCCACGGGCGCACGTAAAGGCTTCTTGCGATCCAGCTCCACGGAGAGTCACGAAAGCGGCGTATTCTCACCGAACCATCCGCATTAATCGTTACGATGAAGTACAAGGATGGGCTCGCACAGGTCCTAACAATGCAGTGTAACAGATACACCAAACCATCCACAAGTATCAATTTGATGTTATAATAGGATGGGTTTGAATGGGTCTCTACCAACGCAATGTTTTATACAAAACATCAGCATTGATTGTCTTGCTGAAGTACAAAACTTTTCTTGCATTGGTCTGAGACAATGAGGTCTAAGCAGCAGCTTGATTGCATGCCCTTTGATCATCATGTGGATGTATAGGGTGTGTCAAGAAAAGACCGAGCTGCAGCCTTACAAGGCATTTTCCCTCCTTTTTGCAATATCCTGAAGAAACAGGGATAATGCAGACAGAAATATTTGCAAGATTCTGACATGCATTATCACAAGGTGATTTGTTGCAATAGGAAGGAAAATTATAAAATTAATGAAATAATTAAGATACCTGCAGAAGTTCATTGATGCTATAAAATGGCACATGAATAAGCATGATATGTGTGAAAAAGGAATCCATGTAGGTGACATTATCTTTGCAGTTTATGTAGTATTTCATTCAGAGTAGATCATACCGAGTGTTGCATCTTTGTTACATAACAGCATTAAACAGTAGACCATAATGGATGTTTCAAACTTTTTGAAAACATGAGTTATGTGTGATTCTTTTGTGTTCCTGAAATCTTCTATTGGAACAGTTTGTGTCATTGAATTAATTTTTCTTGTCAAAGTTGTGAGATTTAACAGTAATTAGCACAAAGAGAGCAAATACCTCTCTTGAATCTCTCGGCAATGTAATGTTTAGTGTTTGACATTTGCATTTTAGAGAATCAAGATCAACTCAAGTGATAATGAAATATTGATAAACATTCTAGCAAAAAGCAAACTGAATTGCTTGGAAAACTTTTCAACTCTGGTCGCCATTGATTCCTCCACTTTTTTTTTTTACATACTGTGGTTAGCACAGGTGTAAGTGAGTTTTGTAAGACTCCATCTTCGGACATATCATGTGATTGTGTGCATTAGGCATCTGGTTTATTTAATCATTTAAACATAACAAAGATTTCTCCAAATAGTGTGGCCCCTGCATGCACATTTATGTATCACAAGGATTGCTTCAACACACATTTTTCATGTATTCTTCGAGTTTCAGTGATTATTTCAAGTAGAAATGGACCATGCACTGTACTTTGTTGTTTGTAGAATGGAAATAATTTCTTTTTCTTTCTTCAGTGTGCCATTCATATTTTTCTTGGGTGCCAAAGACAAAATATATTGCCTTTATTTGGAAATAAAATGCTCTTTTGTTATGTTTGTTAAGGATTGTTTCTTCAGATAGATATTGAACAAGGAGCTGTATTTCATTACAGCTGGTAGTTGTCAGTGAGGTGCGACAAATGGTTGCCATGCCAGTAGAAAAAAAAGTTTTTATCGGACATTTATTAATTCTGTAATGTATAATGTAAGCAAGCTGTAGATGTAAAGAGATAAATGATCACAGCTCATAATGTAGTGAGAAGTTCTAGCTTTAGTCCATGGTGTAGTGTCTGCGTGTTGGTTTTCAAGATTTATCAGAATTGTTTTCCATGATAATGCAACCCTTATCCTTGTATCCTCCCCATACCTGTATCTCACCAATCACAAGATGAATATTTCTGATTGTAAATAAAATGTTTATTTGTGTAATTATAATATTCTATTGATTATTTTTGCTTTATTTTTAAAAATTTTCTATCAAATTATTCTCTCTGTAATTACCTCATGAAAGATCTGTATATCTAGCTTTGTGTAAATGATGTGTTGTTTCATAGTTAAATTATTCCTATCTAGTTCGTAGGTCATGAACGATGCTCCCTATTAAAGCTTACATCTGAAACAGCTACTGCTTCTAATTACAAACAGAACATAATTATTTTGTACATGATGTAATAGTTACATCTTGATCTTGTGATAAAAGCAAGATATCGTAAGCTATGTACAAACATACAGAAAAAATTGAGGATAAAGCTGGGGATGATGACACTTTTTCTTCTTTTTCACTTCATGGTAAAGGCACTGTATAAATCCATATTGTTTTCAGATATTGGATAAATCGATGATTAGTCCTGATTCAATTTTATAAGAATGTGAAACATTCATTTAGAATTATTTAGTACAAACACATAGAGTAGAAAAGTAATGATCATGAACTACTTTTTGACAAGGAAGCTCCTTATAGAGGAAGTTATCATTTAATAAAGAAATAAATGTATAAGATGCTGTCAAGCATCTGATATTAAAAAGGAAGAATATTACAGAGAGCTGTAGCTGCAGGTGTAAAGCTTTATTAGGGTGCATTGTTCGTAGATTGCATGTTGTTTTTTTTTCTATCTTGGGAAATTAGGGACCAATCTTGGAGACTGGTTGCTTATCCCTTCTTACTGCTTTAATTGGTGCTACTCTATCAAGTGTTAGATCGGTGATGGGATTTCATTACATTTTAGCTGTAAAATCATACACTGCACACAGCACCACACTCTTCTTTGTTGGTAGACTTCGAAAACTTATTCTGAATTGATTATTATGTTTTGGTGATTAGCTAGATTATGTCTTCTTATTGGTGGAATAGTTTCCTCGTTTATAGATATTATCTTCTCATGTCTCTTTATTTTCTTCTTCCTCACCTTCAACTGTCATTTTGTCTCATATCATTTTATGTTTGAATTCTTTTTATATTGAGGAGCGTCATTTCTATGTTGATTAAATCAATGAAATATTTCTTTCCCACATTGTCTTAGCGTTTCATTTCATTTATTTAATCAGTTCATGAATATGGGTTATATTTTGATTTATTAGCAAAGCTCACAAGGGAGAAATCGGAAAGTGAGTTATTATATTTTTACTGAGGTAAAAAAAAAAAAGAAGACCATTTTACTCTATTTCAATACCAGTTATTTGATACTTACACAAAGGCATATTTATCCAATTAGAAACTTTTGAAGTGTAATCATTCATTGGGGATTAAAGTATGGATTAGATTTCATGTACATTTCTATGTTTGAAATATATGTTGAGGGTTATCTGACAAATTGCATTCTCTACATTCCAGCAAAAATCTGGTAGTGATAGTTCATTTTGACTGGATTATTTTCATTTGATATTGAGAGGAGAAACAGCTATCAATATTTGAAAATGGAACTTCTCATTGGAACATAGACAAAATGTTAAGATTATGTAAATTGGTAGATGTCATTATTCCTGATGTTCTTGTACACTACATCACCCATTCATCCATTCCTTAGCATTGCATTGTAGCTGTTTGCATGTGTTTGCCAAGTAGATCTGTAATTTCACACTACTAGTTCAACAAAAGTAACATCACTTTATGTTTATGGCAGGAATGTTTAAGGAACAAATGTATGTGGTGTGATACATTGTATAGATGTAGGTGAATATGTAGACAGAGTGAATCATTTGAATGAAAATGCTGGGAGCACAATAAAATAAAAATGCTAGAATAATTGCATTGAAATTATGGTAGCCAGGAACAAAAAAAGGCATTAGGATTTTTGTACTTCCTTTCAGTTATCGTGTCTTCAAAGAAAGGGGAAAATAAAAATAATAGCATTTAGTCAACTACCATTTTAACTGTAGGTAGATTGACATGATACGTATTACTAACTTTAACTTAACAAAGGTATGAAATCGATTCTAGTTAGCTAACAGAATAAAAGCAAGGCAAAGAAAGGAACAGAAAAAATTGATGTCTGGGGTTTTCTAATGTTTAAACTCAGCCTATTTGCAACTCAAGCAATTATCTCTAGGTAGAAAAACCTTGATAGCAATGAGTAGACGTGTCTGTAAGCTCCCTGTACAAAGCTTATGTTGCTATGTATGTTTCATCTGCCTTTGTATATAGTTTTGAAGTGTTCTGTCATTGTTATGTCTGTCTGCTTCTCTCCATCTCACATCCTCTCTCTTTTTTATCCTTCCATTTCTCTACAAAATTATCTTCCCTGCTGTCATTTTATCATGCATTTTGTCACATGCACATATATATACATGTATGTGTCAGGTTTCTCCACTTTTGTAGTCAATAGATATACATCTGTGTTTGTCTTTCATTTTTGAAGAAGAGAGAAAAATCATCTCCTATAAATGTATGGATGTCGTGATACATCAAGCAAAGGTATCTTTTTCTGAGCTTTTTTCCCCTTCATTTATCCCTATGAGTTTTGGTTTAATGTGCCGCTCTTTCTTCATTAATATTCGGAAGTGAATTTTTTGGTAGCTGAGGGGACATTGAAATCTTAATGTCAAATTAACATTTTCATATGCACTTGAGATCCTGTCTGAGATAAATTGAATTCTCTTGTTGCAACTTTATTTAAATGATACGAGGAAGCAATATACACTTGAACTTTATGTCATGTAAATCTGTAATTAAAACTTAAATAGTCTAAAGGCGACATTACAGAGGTTCTTGAAGATGGGTCTCAATCATTCTTTCCTGTATGGTCATGCTGTAACCAACAGCTCTTGTACAAAATAAGAATTAAATGCATTGAAGAAAAAAAAAATAGCTCAAGCATTTTTTCTGAATGGTGTGTGAACATGAATTTTGAAGCAGCATTATTAATCACAATCGGATACACCAGAAAGGAAACTGTTTTTCTTTCAGCTGTTTATCGCAACTGTCATCTGCAATTCTGCTCGTGTGCTTGTCAATGTGAAGTGTGTCGCTTTCTCTGAATGTGATGTGAAAAACTGTAGGATTGTAGGGAGTATAGTGCACATTTTGAATTTTATCATGGTGTTGAAATCCCATTTCTCTGATTTGGTGTATCTATATATTGTGACTGTACAGTATGAATAATGCCAATATTATAATTTACATATTTAAAAACAGATATAATATTTATTGCATCTTCTGTGGAATAATTGCTTGTTTGTTAAAAGAAGGAAAGGAAATATTTCAAAAGAATTTTTTGTCTTCCTGATATGCGTATCAGGCAGAACACATCTTTTTATGTAGCTGTAAATTTGTCGTTTACCCTGAATATTTGGTTGTTTTTAAGAGAGAAAAAAAGGAATTGTGAATTTCATGTATATCTTCAAAATATTTGCATGATTAATTTCAGGTGTAAAATAAAAGTTTTTGTTTATATCTAATATTCATGTCTCATAGTTTAACTACTTTTTTTTCAACAGTAAATACATTTTAAATACACCGTTTTCCTATTTCACTGTCTAACCTCTCTCCCCCTCCATCTCTCATCTCTCCCCCCCCTCTCATCTCTCTCCCCCCCTTTTTTTTTTACTCAATCTCTCTCCTCTTATCCCCTCTCTGTTTCCAAACAGCAGACATTTCAATCAAAATGGGGGGAAAATAGAAAAAAAAACAAACAATGAAAACAAAGTCAAGAGGTATATTTTGAAATCATTTTATTTCATAATATACTGCTTTATTTTCAGACATCTTCTATGAGTGGAAGTGACAAATAATGTATGTGACAGCCCACATGAAAAAACCCCCCCAAATTTCATATCTTACGATCCTACGTAAATAAAACATAACTGAGAGAAGAAGACCAAAGAGATTATAAAACTGAGTTTGAGTTCTGCACCAGTTCAAAATTTCATTATTAAACTGCAGATATCCAGAAGTATCGAATTACCACAATCAGTATGGAAAAGAAAGAAAAAGAAAAAAGCCCCCCTGAATAGTAATGCTTTTCTAATATGTAACCTATTGATCAGGATAATAAATAACCATCATACACAGTTTAGATTGTACAATTCACATATATGTCATCTCCTTATTTCCACCAACAATATATCATTTATACATATGATACAATAATACAGAACTCATTTTCCTTTTCAATGCCATGGGCTCATCACACACATAAAAAATATATGCTTAAAGCATTCTGTATCTTCAAACAGAAACTGGTGTGACCTTAAGTAGATGTAGCTAATTATTTGATAAATCATATCGTATTTGTGCATGCGGCTTGTTCTCATATATGCAACTGGACTTGATGATAAATGGGGATACATCTCGGAAGTCAGATTTCATTCCATTATTCTATTCTGTAGAATCCTTCAGGCATGAATATTCTAAATTTGTACCCTGAATATGCAAACTTTGCTTTATGTTCAATGTAAAATACAGTACTTGAAATTGCCATTTTAGTTTTATTTCACATCTGCCGAAGAGAGCATAACAAATTTTTCCAAAGAAAAAAATCTACAAATGGAAAATCATATTAAAAGACTTTTGGTTTCATGTTTAATGCACAAGCTTGCATACTGTTTAAGCTAATATTTTAGCGAACAGATATTTTAGCGATTTGAGACAAGTTTGACAGGTTAGCGAGTTATTATTTTCACGTTTTGAAAGATATTCCTATACATATTCTATAAGTATATAGGCATTTTACTGAGTGGAAATTTTGGTGAGGATATCATCGCGAAATTGGCGAAAATTAAACCACCGCGAAAATTTCAGCTTATACAGTACTCAGTGCTAGAAAGAGATGGAGAAGAAAAAAGGCTAAGAAATGCTGCTGATGAAAATGACTACTTATGAAGCCTTTGCATTAACCTATTAGCACATTCAATATGATCTTTTTTTGAGAAATGACAGACTTACCTGTCTGATATTAGGATTGAAATCTCAGCTTTAATATTATGTCATAAAAGTGAAAGAAATTTTATATTTGTTTTAAGGGAACAAACAATTGAAATGAAGCCCAATATATCTAAGAAATAAGTTACATTACACGTATAAATCCATCTGTTTTTACCCTTGGTATATATTGCCTAGCAGAGTTTTTGTTTTGCACATGAGCACATAATTTCAGCAATGCATAGAGATCATTTACATATTCCTTGTTTCAGGACTGTACTGATATTCTCTATTCAAATATCCTTTGAAGGTTTCCATGGTGGTAGAACATATGGCAGTAGAAGGCTTCACGCTACACCATGAATTCTTTCTTGGAAATGAGTGTGGTCCAGAAAAGGATCTACTCACTGTCGATGTTTCAGCAAGAATGTTCTTACCGTCCCCAAGAGAATGAGCGCTGGTAGGAATGGTCCTCCTGAGGACGGTAAGAACATGCTTACCAAAACTTCGAGAGCGAGTTCGTCCTTTTCAGGACCACACTCATTTCGAAGAAAGAATACATGGTGCACTGTGAAGCCTTCTTCTGCCCTATTCTCTATTTAATTTCCAAGTCAGAGGCTCCTACATCATGGCTACTTCAAGATCAGTACGAGTTGGACGCCATCCCTACAAACATATATAACAATACTTTGAATCATTACTAATTTGGAATCAGGCCATAATGGGCTTATGAAACCTTAGGTTAAATATAATCTGAATATGGCACATATTTCAATTACATGTATTTCTTTTTGATAGTGCTGAATGGCACTAGCCAATATATCTTTGTCTTGCCTTTATCTGAATCTCGATCTTTACCTTGCTTTACATTTAAGTC
Organism: Echinometra lucunter; assembly: GCA_029962745.1. NCBI lineage: Eukaryota > Metazoa > Echinodermata > Echinoidea > Camarodonta > Echinometridae > Echinometra > Echinometra lucunter. Next base: position 18,787,387 of record CM057161.1, on the reverse strand, counting down.
TAATTCATATTAATTCAGATTTATTTTGATATGATCTCCCACAAAGTAATGAATAAGGCTATGATGTACATGTAACACTACAGCATATCAACAGACATACCCCTAGGTCAATTATGGTTAACTGATGAATTGAAAGAGACTTTCCCTTCCCTTCACAATGACACGTAATTAATAGTATGCTACCCTGTACCAGATTGTCTTCACACTCAACTTTTTGTAAGGGGGGGGGGATGTAGATATGAAACAAGTGAATATAAAATGTCAACAGGGGGGTGTTGCATAAAGCTGTTTGTAAAGTTACAAATGACTTTACAAACGACTTTAATATGGCAAACTAAATGGGATTCTTAATCATTATAAATCACATCAGCTAAAGGAGAAATATGCAAATGTAGAATGACATTATTATTGTTTACAAACATTTTTATTGCAAAGTACATTTCTGCCACAACTTTAATGAGATAATGGGAAATGCAATTACACTTTGTTAAAACATCATGAAAAAAACATTGGGCATCACAATTGGCACTTCATATTCAAGTCGTTCGTAAAGTCATGCGGACTTTACGAACAGCATTTTGAAACACCCCCCTGGACTAACTTGATATCAAATCCATTTCAATGGAGAAAAGACAGATTGGTACTAGTCAGGACTGTGTAGTGAATGAATAAATTTTCATTAACCACCCCAGACAGAGAGTAAAGAGAGGGGCATGCTGGTTCTGAAAATATAAAACATCCACAACGTACCTATTAACTTCATTTTTTTTCCCAGATTCTATAAGTAATTCTGTCTAACAGAACATTAAATCATAGTCATATAAAATGAAAATATTTTACAACTCACTATAACCCACTTATCACTGCAATCAGAGATGGAAAACTTCGGAATGCAGCATTCTCACTCAAAAATGGAAAATGTCATATAAACTCAGAATCATTTTACCTTCATTACATGTATACAGTGTACATGTACATCATATTTGATCAACAGGAGTACTACATGAAGGACAAGCAATTTTCAGCAACATTTACAAAAAAATAATTACACAATAATGTAGCAAATAAATATTTTTTAAGTATCTCTAGCATTGCACACTTAACATTTCTACTGAAACAGAAAAGAGAAGAGGTTTTCTAATTGACTTCAATTTTCGGAAAGAAAGAATTTTGGGAAAATGAAAAGCATGGGATTAATCACTGATTTTATAAGAAGAAATCCAACCCTTCAATCATGAAATAAAATATAACAGTTACATAACTTATTTTGATTATGACATGTACCACCGTCACTACATAAATAATCTTTTTCAAATAACTGTTGATTCAGACATTCAAATTTTCATCAAATTAAATGAGGAAAAAATCATAACAATGTCAGAAAAATGACTGAAAAAATAGTGAAAGACACCCGACCATGCTTTCCACAAAACACCAAGAAAACTGAAAACTTGTAAAAAAAAAAAATCAAAGATTTTCAAATATTTCACTCAATGTTTGGAAGTATATGAGGTGCAAAAAAGTACAATATTTGTGCTGATAATCACACGAGAAAATCACTGTGAGATTACAATGTACCAAAAAGAAAACATGTTCCACAGCAAACTTTGTTTGGTCAGATTTTGTGAAAGAAAAGTAAGATCACACGTTTCAGAAAATTTGGAATCAGTACCATGTTTGACTTAAAATCACATAAGAGCTGGCAAGTTAAAATTTAAAAAGCAAAATATTCAAATATTTAGATTTTGATAGAAACATCAAAACTTGACAGAAATAAAAAAACATGAATGGGATATGAGGCAGGGAAAAAAGAAAAGCCAGAGCGAAAATTATCTATCTTGCCTCGTTGCAAAAAAGGTGTGAACCAATCAAATTCTTATAAAGTTATAGTGATGTCACCAGTTTGTCTGCGCAACTTTTGGCAGAACTCTTTTATTTGAGCACTGACGCATTAATTGGAATGCCTACATCCTCCCTGCATCACACATTCACATCTACAAGCCTGAAGAAATCTGTCGTCTGTAATTAGGTAATAATAATACTAATAATACATAGGATTTCTATAGCCTCTTTTCCATTTTGATTAAATTCTCAAGGCGCTTTAAAAATTAAAAAAATTAAAAAAATACAGATAAACAAAGAATGCCTAATGACATTACAACACAGAAAAGAAAAAGAAAATGTCTGTCTTCAAACCTAGTACCTGCTAGTGAACAAATGTGATTTAAGGTTGCCCTTGAAGGAAATTGAAGAGTTTGCATTCTTCAGCTCCTGTGGGAGTGAATTCCACAGGGCTGGTCCGGCTTGAGCAAATTGCTCGATCCCCCAAGGATTTCTTTGATAGTAAGTCTATGGTAGGTATTGCTATGATTCATAATATTTCGGTGAAAATTGCATCTAGTTTTCCTATTCTTAAATACAAATAAGTCTATGGTAGATACAGCACTGCTAATGAAACATATATGAAGCAAAGTCAAAAGTCACACAATTTGAATACGCTGGAGCTATGTTTACTGAGAAAAAAAACCAAGAGCTAATGATGATCTCATAAAGAATGAAATATCTAAGGCCGGTTTTCATGGGCATGCAAATGTCAAAAAAAAGTGGCAGAGTCCAACATATACATTTTAGGCTCTGAAACTGTGCTAAACATGTGCAGGGTTACGAAGCTTTGTCAATTGTCTGCGGGATGCTAGAAATGTTTGCAAGAAATATAAAACATTTTTGAAACTCCTACTGATCTAAAAACTAACAACTGAAGATGCTTCTGAACCCCTACACATGTTTGGAGAAGTTTTGGAGCCTGAAATATGAATGTTGTTGCTTTGCCATTTCTTCAACATTTGCATCCTTTGTGAATGGTTCGCATGCTCATGAAAGCCAGCCTTTAATAGTACAAGACAAATTACATTGTTTCGGTTTGTTGCATTACCTTAATAGTGGGTCAACCTATAGAGATTAATAAATCTCAAAAGAGCATTGTGATATAAAAGAGGGTTCCACACTAACTTTTTGGAGGGGGCCCCAGATCAAAATTCCAGGCTCTGTATGTATCAAGCCCTGTGTAAAAATTGTGTTGGGGGGGGGGGGGGGTCCAGTCCAAACTCTGGGGGAGGGGGCCCCATAAGTCCCAGGCACCTGTAAGTGTTGAGCCCTGTATGACAGAATTCTGGTGAAAAAGTAATGGTAATTGCATGTGACTTGCAAATAATGACTACATTTTACACCATTTTTGTGCTAGTTTTACTAATGTTGTGAAGTATACTCCAGACACAATTTCTTCGGAAGGATAACCCATAACATCTGCAAGAATGTTTTTCATGAAGGCAGACTAAAACTATATGCTAATCTAGTGAACTCCGCAGTCTGGACTTTTTACTTTTTCCTGTAAGTTATTTGGGGTAATCTTATCACTTTTTATTAATTTTTGTTTTTTTTAGCAAACTCATGAATCAATTCAATTTGCAGCCTGAGTGCTAGGAAAGAAGCAGTCTGTTTATAGATATATTTAAGCATCAAACGACCTCTACAGCAGAGAATTGCATACTCCTTGCCTCACCAACTGTCACGCAATGCCTAGGTTCACCAGTGACTAAATAACGATGCTCACCAGAAACTTGTTGGACACATGTATATCACACATTGCATCAGAGTGGGACTCCTGATACATCAAATGATTGTATAACCCTATAACATCCATCACAGCATAATTCTGCTATACCCATACTGTTGAAAATTGCAACTGATTCTTCAGCTAAATGCGATACAGCAGTCCTTCTCTTTAGCCCTCATGACCATTACAGTTGTCATCGTGTGATCAGAAGTCCAAGTCATCGACTTCCTACTAGCACTGTCCCATTCTCGCTACAAAAAACAGATGTTTCATATGAACATGAAATATTCACGTCTTCATGTTTGTGCATCATCGTTGCATTGCATCTATAATAACCAGTGGGCTTTTAAGTTGCCACTGATCCTAATGCTTCCTGATTCTTCTGTTCAGTTCAGATCAGTTCTCATTTGGTCCACACATTCCCTCCATCCACTAGGTTGAAGGTGTTGTTCACATCACCCTCGCTGCACCCGAACAAGTACCTGCTTCTGTATTCTATTACTAGCTCTGCATGAGAACCATCCTCTCCTAAACCTTCTCCTGAGAAAGGAAAGGTTGTTGTTCATTTTTCCACTTGTGAGGTTGACATATATAGAGTTTCTGATGATGAGCTGGACTAGGCACCTCTCCTTGAGTTTAGAGATGGAGGTGGTATAAGAGGAGGAAGAAGAAGTACCAGGCAGATGGTGTCAATAGCAACCTTCTCTCCAGCTATCATCTCTCGTCTTCACTGAACTTCGAGGTGAAACAGCTGACCTGTCACATCAAAAGGTAAGTTGTGCATATGGTAATCATAGCAGCAAGACAATATTCACCTTGACTTCAATACCAGACAAACTGGATTGACCAACCTTCAATCTGTACCCAAAATGATAGATCTAGAATGTTAGATGTGTGTTCAATTACCACACTTTTCTCCTGTGATTTTCTCACATCCTAATCAATTTTTCATAAGAAAGATTGCTATTGATTGCCTGAAATCACTGTTGACAAAAAGGATGAACTCTAATGCAGGAAAGTGGATACCACCTTGGAGTTTATGACAAACATGGGTACCAAAATTTAAGTGTTCTGAATCTGATATTTTCAGTGTTAGACTCAAGCTTTGAAGTTCAAGACCAAGTCATGTGAACTTCATGATCACTTGCAGATACTATCCAAGTTTTTCACACAAAGTCCTTGAATGAACTCTATGCGTGTGTGTGTGTAATTGGGTTTTTACAGACATGTATCAATCAGATATGATTATATAAGTCTGGGTTTAATCTAGAGTTTGGAGATGGACAAAAGACGTGACCTAGACTCATTTGTGGGTGAAGACAAAGAGCTGACTGCAGATCTTATCGCTAGACCAACTATGAGAACTTACATGTTTCAACAAGAGGCAAATTCAGGATGTGAGATTTGATTATAACTGACCAGTAGCTTACCTATTACTAGAAGGAGATGGTATACCACTCTTAGGAATAACAGCTGACCTGGGTCTAGGGATCTGACTCTTCTCCACCTGACTAGCTCTGACTGGAATGCCACTACCACGATGAGGTGATGCCCCTCTTAGCTTGGTGGGTGATGGCTGTTTTAACGTCCTGGGAGAGGGCGCCCTAGGATTTAGTTTAAAATAAGAATACATGTTAGATCAGATGGCAAATAATTGTAGTGAACAAAGTTCTTTAATGACATTTTTACATCACTGATAAGACCTCAAGAGACTTGATGGCAATTCTGAAATAGCTAGATACCCATGAATTTGAATTTCTGTAAAGTTTGTTTCCTTATCCTTTCAGAGAACATTACAAAGGAATCGAGAAGTGAAATAAGAATTAAGATTCTCTTGCCAGTACGGTATCTAAATCACTTTATGTTTTCCTACATTTTGTACACCCTAAAATACATGCAGATTTCCAATAACTGTAATTATAACCCACAAAGTCTTCAGTCTGAAACTCTTGTTTCTTTTTCTTCGTAGTTCTTCCCTTGCATATTTGAGGATCACAGGATTACAGAGGGCCATCCTCAAAAACAACTCTGTTTTTTTTTAACTCATCCCTACCATAATTCATATACTTTCTAATGTAACTCCTATGTACTTTGTATCATTAGTTTTGTTTTTGTGGTTGAATAAATTTGAATCTGAAGATTAGCAAATTGGGACAAACCTGATAACAAGTTTTATGAAACAGGACCCCAAAGTTGGTTTCCATAGGGATCGACCTGACTCTGACTTACCTATTAACAGGAATGCTGCTAGGTTGTTTTATTTTACTTCCCGAGTCTACACTGGTCACATCAGGTTGGTAATGATTCTCATTGTTCATGGGAGTCTGTGGTGGGGTACATGGTGTCGGGTGAGGTGCCGGTGGCTGGATCACGTACGTACGATTGTTCAGGTTAGGCATGCTACCTCGATGACCAGGTGGTTTCTCAGCTGTAATAAACCAAACAAAATTATTACTATGTGTCACAATTCATACCATGAATTACTGACATGATTTTTTTTTTTGCATATCTATAAAAAAATTTCAAGTGACTAATTCCTAAATCATTATGTTAACAAAGTAAGTATTTGTGAAGATTTCAATACATTGTTTAGGCAATGACAGTGGGACTAACTTCTCAAGATATTACACTTTTTCAATAGCTTTTCATGTTATAGCTGGGGTAAATATTTTGTCCATATTGTGAATTTAGCATCCACTGGTTCAATCTTTAAGTTACATTGCTTGTATGATGTACATGTGCCCCTATGAGAGTACATTTCCTTTTGTAGTATACATGTAATGGCAATTTTCTTCTAGACCATCAATCTTTGTACCACAATTACTTTTAGACCAGTAGAAATATTATTTTACAAGTATTTACTGTAAGAACCTCAGGTGCATGTATGAGGTATTCATGAAGATGAAATATCTTATCGAGTGGAGAGTCACAATGATTCACTTGATACATGTACCACTGTAGCTCTGCAAATTACAAATTATTTCTACCTTTCTCATTTCGCATTTCTCTTACATATCAAACAAATATATATCATTGGCAGTTAAGTGATGATGATTGCCTTGGTACTGTGAAATGATGTATTAAATGATGGCATGGATGGTAATGAAAACATTTAAACTTATTAAAATTTTACTTATAACCATTCACAATGTTATCGGCAATGCAGTAAGCTTTGAATATTAATCAATCTGCCTGAAATCTAATAACTGCATACTAAACGCTAGGTAACTAGTCACAACCTACTGAAAACTAGGAAGGAAACACACACAATGCAATTTCAAGATCTCTACTTCATTTACTACAATGAGTATCTAAGAGGGCAAAGATGTATATGATATACATTTTATACAGGTAATGATGGAAGAGAAGTCTCAAAGACAAATGGGGTATCTGACAGGAAAAAGGAGTATATTACCTACACAGTTACAAGCATATATGCTATAACAGTAACTGTTATTACAGGAATACTATGTATAATATTCACTGATGCAATAGATTAGGTGGACAAAATGATGCTATGCCATTTAGACATTCAAGTAACTACTCTTATATACAAGATATTAAATACAAATTCACACAGGTAAAATGCAAGATTGTTATATACATGTTGTTAGGCATTAATACAACTAAATGAACAAAATGCACACATGAATGAGTATTTAGTGAAATATTAGGAACAGTGCTCAGTATTCCGGGTGAATCAAATGCAGGGCTTGGTCATCATGGCGACTGCCTTCGTGTTCTTCTTGCTGCGTGAGCGAAATGGGACTTACCAAAGAAGTTAGTGGGTCTTTGCAGTTCGGCCATGATGTCAAGACTTTCGTCTCCTTCATCTTCTTCCACCCCCTCATCTTCCGCGTTTAGCATTTGATTCAAGGCTTGCCTGGCCGCACCAGGACTATAACTATATCTACGCCTATCCCCTGCATGGATGGAGTGAGGTTAGAGGTGAAGGGTCAAGGGTCACAGCATGTGACAATGATGAAAATGATGGGTTTAGTCATGATTACATCAAAACCAACACCAAAATCAAAACAAAATCAAGCAAATGAAAGGGGTGAATTTAAAAAGAATGAATTAGTGAAAAATGAAATGAGAACAGAAACTTAATTCAAACAATATATGTAATGTAAAAGCATTGATAGATGATAAAAGGGGGAAATAGTAAGAATGGAATGGAGAGAAAGGAAATTCATGTTGGTTAGCATGGTGTATTCAATGATAATGAGCTACTGCTGTGAGGCTAAATTTGGAATGATTATTGCATTTGTGATAATTCTATGAGTTAGCTTTCATGTATTTATGACTGATTCTATCTTTCCTAGAAACAATGAACTTTCATAACAGAAGAAAGACATTGGAAACAGGAAGGAAATGAAGAAGAAAACAGGATACAGAGGTTAGATCAAAGAAGAAATAAAGAGTGATACTAATGATTTTAATAAGCCTGAAAGGTATATGATAGTGAAATAGGGAGTGACTGAATGCATTAAAGCAACCATAAAAAGTCATTCTTTAAGACAAACTTTTTTTTAAATAAAGGTTTTCTAGACAAAATGCTTTTGTTTCTATTGCCTTGATACTACTACATTGTTAGCATCATTTACATTTTGCTTATGTTAAAATTATGATATGCCCTACAAAGATTACTCCAACCATACATTTCCCCCTCAAAAGCAACACATTTGCAATATTTCTTTTTCACTTATTCTTGGCAAGAGGTGCAAGAATACTTTAATCTGGAGCATGCACATTCTTTAAAACATAAAATTAGATACATGTGTCTACACTTTAATAGCACAATATAGAAGCACAAATTTCAAGCATTTTTCAAAGGAATCTACAATCATTTTGACAGGAAATATGGTGCAGTGCACCCACACAAAAACAGCACAGATAGTCAATTGGTTATATAGTCAAGCTAATTCTGTTGTACTATCTCAGTGATATTGAAGTTATTTACTTGGAAATAAGGTTGATGATGTTATCTTTGTAACCACTGAGGTAATGGTAGTACAGTGTACTATACAGTCAAAGATCTATTTCCTCCTCACAACTTCCTTTCAATCTCTTCCTGTTTTCAAAGTGCATTCACAGAATAGCTGCACAAATGGGGCTAGTTGTCAAGTCAGGTGATGAGCATGTGCAAAAATTAACTTCTATAGTTTGTGAAAACATTTTAGAAACCCTCCTTGAAAAGAATGACTGCATAGGTGTGTCCAACTTACGTTCATTAAAAGAGACCTTGGTTCTTGCTTTAAAGATGATTCTGAATTTTTAAAACTAATTGTTGAATAATGTACTTCTAAAAGTGCAAGATGCCACAAAATATCTGACATTTAACTAGTTAATTTCTTGAAATCATAGTGTACTAGGATTGTACGGTAAACAAGGACTCTGCCGGAATCAATTTACTGGTGCACCTGCAATATATTATTACATTTGTGATTTTTTGCATAATGTGTGTTGGTTCTTTTCAATATTGATGAAAGTCCAGAAGTTTTCAGATTTCCATTTACATTGTGATAATCCACTCAACTCTAACATGATACAAGAATTCCTATCAATTAAGTGACAAACCAATAAAACATATTTTAGGACAATTTCTCTTAAAAATGAGATTACCTTTAAATGGGGATAGGCTAGTAAGAAGAGAATGACTGACAATGTGTCATTGTGGAGAACATGACAGCACGTTGGTTGACAGTGAGAGAGAGTGAATTAGGTCAGAGAGAGAGAGAGAATGGCTGGTATCACCACAGCTTCCTGCATGGGTGGGTATGACCATACCCATGGCCTTCGAACTAAGGATTACTTACTCACTCATGGTTACATACAGGTGAAATTTAAAGCTATTAGTTACCAAGTTGGATATAGGTGTTCAGGTCCTTCTGAGGGTCTTATTGCTTTCATATACATACAGGTTATGACATCTTAAACCTAACTGAGTTGCACTGGTGGATATTATTACTGTTCCAAGTCCTTCTAACCAAGGATTTCAGGTCTGATCTCCCTGTTCTAACCGAGGGTTTCATTATCTAAAAACAGGCTCATCTTCAAGCTAAAAGTAACTAAGTTGTACTATTAGATATGACTGTACTATGCTCTCCTAAGTTAACCAAGGGTCCCAGCACTGATTTTCCTGTTCTAACCAAGGATTTCATTGCCTACAAACCGGCTCATCTTAAAGCTACTACTAGTAACCAAGTTCTATAGGTGTTCACATCTGTTAATCAAGGATCTCCTTACCTACAAAACAGGTTGATCTTAAAGTATTAATAACTGTGTTGTATTCAAGGATATGACCATACTACAGCCTTTCAACTAAAGGACTACTTAGTTACCCATAGCTGTATACAAGTGAAATAAAGTTACAAGTAACAAAGCAGGGACCACAGTGACCACCTTACTGTCCAATGTTCACTACCAGTAATCTAAGTTTCCTCTTTCAAGGGGTACTTTACTTCAAACTGGAGTTCATTTTGATATTTCAAAATGCATCAACTGAACATGATAACTTACATATACAGAGACTCATTTTGGATTCATGAGGGCTCTTATCAGGATTTCAGAAGAAAGCCTGCCCAGTGTCCATTGTCTTTAACTGATATAAGTGATCCTTAAATTATCAGAATCTTTGAGGCTCAATATGAAATTTACTGGGCTTATGTCTTGATTTCAAAGAATCAACATCCATACATGTATGGATGTCCAGGCTAGAGAGCTGAGGGATTATTGAGCAAATGCCTAAAAACTACAGTAAGTACCAAAAGATTAAAGAGTAAGACAATAGCCTGACAGATGTCACGGATGGTTGCCCCGAAGTGGTCAGACATTTCACAACCTTTGGGTCAGATACAACCACTATACTTGTGAAAACTACTACCCAATAATAATGAACGACTTCTGGTTTGCTCCCCTATCAATTACGTCACAGAGACGCCCGACATATGGCCAGTGTCATTAGAATTTGTCATTTACAATCATGCCAGGCCATCATCTTGGTGAACTGGGTGTCATTTAGTAAGCTCGTTTCATCAAACACTTGCATGTATACATATGTGTAACTCTTACAGACCCTGATGAATGCTTGCAAATCTTATTAAAAAATAAGAAATCCCAAGTCACAGATCAAATGCACATCATAGCCTACACAATGTAGAAGAGGGAGTAACAGCGGTGAGAATATGAACAGTTAGACTATGTCTTATTCTTGACTCTCTTGGACTACATGTATTCATATTTTCATGTATATGCACAGAAAATATGAACTAAATTTCATTTATAAACTTTATAGATTTCCCTATCATTTCTGGTATATCCAAAGTCCTTTGGAAGTGCATAGAGACGTTAGATAATAATGTGATATGCGCTATACACGAACAGAATATTATTATTATTATTATTATTATTGTTATTATCATTATTATTATTATTATCATTATTATTATTATTATCATTATTATTATCATTATCATTATTATTATCATTATCATTATTATTATCATTATCATTATTATTATTAATTATTATTATTATTATCATTATCATTATTATTATTATCATTATCATTATCATTAGCATTATCATTATCATTATTATTTCTATATCCATATTTTCAGGTTTCCTTTCTCTGATATCCTCAGGGGAAATAAGATGCGAGAGAGTACAGTGCATGAAATTGTCTACCTACAATCTTTAAACCCCTGGATATGTATGGACCCTTAAGTCTAACCTACAGATCAATAACATGAAACAACGCAGTGCGGATGCAATGCTTGCAGAGAATGATTACATGTACTTCATTATCAATTTTCTTCCCGATAATTGCTGTTTGCACATGTGAAGGTTGCAAATCTCATTAGAAAAATGTCAGCTCATGATAACGGTATTCAAGTCTCTCCAACCAGATAATATAAGACTGAGGAAGTATGTGAAAGGTCATCTCCTGCTCAAAATACTACTATGATGGTTTGTCTCTGTAGCTTATAATAAGTGTTCCAACCCCTAAAACCAGATAAATGAAACCGTGGAATTATAACAAAGGTCATCTACAATACAGACAATGCTTGGTTATATCACAGTGTCAGCTTCTGATAAACAATATTCAAATCTATCCACGCACAAATTGTCAAAGTATATGCAAGGTCATCTACAACACTAAAAACATTTGGTTTGTATTATATTATTTGTAACTAAGCACACAGACCAACTTGAAATGTCAGGCAATATCCTGAGAATAAAATGAGGACTGCTGCCAAAATTTCATTCTTGAATAGACTGCGAGAAATCATTCCACTCTATTACCAGTCCAATATCAGCTACTACTCTGAAGCCAAGAATGGTGAATTGAATGTGTAAACTGGCCTGTCAAAGAGGGCTGCAATATTGCCTTGACATTTTTTAGTATTAAAAGGAGACAAATTCTCTCTTGTTCTCTATATTCTTTGATGAGCATGTATGATTGTTCAATGAGTTAATAATTTAGTCTGTTATACACAATAGAAAATACAGTACAAAATCAAGACATATTTTTCAAAATATTTTACCTACTACTTAAATGTTTTTATAATGGATTTAAATGAAGTTATACACCTACATGAGATACATTACAAGTGACAGAACTGAAATTTCTGCAGTTTTATCATGTACATGTGTCTTCTTCCTATCTTGCCATTTGCTTGAATCAGATGTAAGATAATTTATGTTTGCATGACTCAGTATGATAGAGTTATATCATTGCTTGCAAGTTTGATAAGATGGCTTGAGGTCAGGATGAAATAAAATATTAGAATAACTCAAAGTAGCACCAAAAGATCTTGAAATAAATCCCTGATAAAACGCAAATGCAATGGTATGACTGCAAATAAGATGCCTGACTGCAATTTGATTTGCTGCATTCAAGGGATGAATATATGCTGCATAAAAGAGAGAAACTTTCGATACCTTGAGCAGCTTTCTTTGAATTTACCTTGGGTCTTCCCAGCTGACGTCTGCCGCCTACAATTTACAGAAAGATTAAATTTTAGCCCAAACACCAATACATCAGAAAGTTTCAAAGAGATTGCAAAGATTTTTTTTTTTTCATAACAGGATTTTTTTTTTTAAAGTGCAACATGTTAGTGCCAAATTGATTAAAAGGTGTTAGTGGTGAACAAGCTAGCTACCTTTCTGTTGAGTTCTCTGAGGATTTTCAAGGGACGGACTCCGTCTGACGATAACCTTTTTAGAGGGCGCTTTTAGCTCCCCATTTCGGGCCTCTGGGTGTCTTCTATGCTGACCATTAAGCTTGGAGTGTTCTACAGTACACACACACACAACACACACACACATGGGGATAATAGATGATGCAACAAATAAAAACAAAGGATTACAAAGTAACGTGCAAGACTAAAATGAATATGTCATTTCTACGCTAAATGTCAACTACAGTTATAATCATATAACGATAAATATACAACAAACCAATACTGTTTGTATTAAATGAAAATGTAATACTAATGAAGAAACACACACACTCTATAAGATAATAAAAGTCTACAATACCTTCACACAGTAATAAGCTGAACAAATCACCCTTTTTCCATTCATGCATGATAACTCACATTTGGATTTTATGAATTAGAAACCGACTGAATTTTTTCCAATCCTCAAACTTCCAAGAACAATGCTCTCTATCCTTTCTTATTTTTCTTTAGATTCATCCACATGTTTCTTCTTTTACAATTCACTCCCAAATGTCATAGCTTTTGGTTAGCCACAGTCAGTGACAGACTATTACATGTTACTGAGACCAAGATGTACATGTGACGCTAGGAATTCAATTTGCTATGAAATACTTCATGGATACACCCACTTGTGGATACACCCACTTGTCAATTATCATGTATTCCATTTAAAGGACCTTACAGGACAATGTAAACAAAAATAAACATTACTTTGCTCATATATAGCAAATATGGAACAAGTTTTTATACTTTTCAATTTAAGAATTGAGAATATTCTCCCCCCCCAATTTCTTTCAAGGCAATAACATTATCACAGCACGAGTTGTGAATGATGAAAACAGCATACATACAGCAAAACAACACATTCATGGAATTAGGCTTTTTCGACAGATGAGTAATTAAACCAAGGAAACATTTAGATCAGTCAGTTATGTTGGAATGTCATAAACAGGACGCGACATTAGCACAGCGACCACCGCAAACATGAGACCACAGCATACATGAGGCATGTTTGAGGCATACAGGTACAGGTGTACATGAGGCACACTGGGAGACATGGGGTATTAGCTAGGGATTATTCCCGATGAAACTTTTTTCAAAACTGGGATGTGATATTTTGATCTCCTGCATACCAGCAATTTCAAGGGCTTAAGCATCTTGCCACACAGCTACAGTGAAGTTCATTATTTACATTATATGATTTGAATTTCTACTGAAATTGAAAAATAGAATATCTGAAGATATTACGGCATTATAAATCCTAAGTCTACAAATTTGCCAACAATTAAAAACTTTACAGTTTAATGTAGGTTTCTGCCAGTTTTGTCATCAGTTTTATAGAGGGACTGGTGTATTTCTTAAAATTTTCTTCTGCAATGGAGTGAGAATTTTTGTCCATGATCTTTCAAGACAAATTAATATTTTCACACTTAATAAGATTAAATAACAAAATTGACATTACTCCCTTTTCTCCATTTATTTTCTCTGGCCTCATGACAAAACATATTCATATGCAAACAAAGAGAACAGGAAAAGAGGAAAACTCTGTGGACCCGAAGCTGATACACAGTACAAAGGAAATGAACAATGCTCACCACAACATGCGCACATATTTCAAGCATACAAAATAAACAAGTTTTATCATTTCTAGCAAAGATTTAGATATCTGAGCTGTATGTACATGATAAACACAAAGCACCATGAAGCAATGAAAACCCCTTCCCTCTGCCTAATGTACTGTATATAATAAGCTAAAAATACAGAGTGAAAGTAGAACCATACCATCTGTTCCTTTGAGTCTGTTTACAGCGTTATGTTTAGCATCGCCATTCCATCCATCGGGGGCACCTCGAGGTGACAACTCTTTCCTTTCGTTACCTGAATGGTAAAATAAGACACAATTACAAATAATTTATATTCATCAATGAAATAGTATTTTTTTTAAATACTGATTTTTAATCAAGCTGAGTAGGAATTAGCTCTGGAAGGCTGCATAAAGAAGATCCAGAAATCTCAAAAGGAGCTCTCGAGATCTACAAGAACTCTGAAAGAAATATAATTAAATCACAAGACAAGAATTACCCTGGGGAAAACTTGTCAGTTTTACAGATTTTTTTTTTAATGCTCCCTAATATGTTGATACATTTTCTGACAGAGAGAAAATTTCAAAGGCCAAAACCTGCATTTCTAGCTCAGCCTACATGCAAATGAATCCAATTTTCTGGGAAATTGAGTAGCAAAAAGATGTGGCAAAATTAGATTTAAACAAATTGAGTTGAGAGGGAACATCACAGTGTTTATCTTTCAGTTGGCATGCATAATAAGGGTGAAGATTTTTAACTGAGGATTACTGCAGAAATCATCCCCAGTGGTTGCTCTTGCCATGTGAGTAGGAGTATGTGGTAATCATAGACATATAATAAATTTACTAGACGGAAAGCAGCACGGGCGGATATCATTACGCAATGGCATTAGGCCCCGCCTCTTTCAGATCATTTGAAGGGGCCAATAAGCACCCGTTATCGCCATGATATTGATAACACTGTTGCATTATTCATATCTATTTCGCATATCAGTTTTAATGCGCATTTGTTGCGCATGCAATAAGCTGATGGGCATGATGTTTCAAAACGTGTACAAACACACGCTACTCATGGGAAGCATCTTACAAAATGAATTATTCAGTTTTGATCATGAATATTGATGGTGTTTAGGTCAGCCTTCTAATGAATTTGGACAAATGGTGAACCTTTAGGGGCCTGGTTGTAATACTACAAAGTCCAATGTCTGTATCATATTTTTCTTTAATCTTATATACAATAATATATTGAACCAAATCTGCAAATCATTCTTTTTCTAGAAAATAATAAGCAACGTCTGAAGTCTTTGTATATTGCAGTAAATTCTCATAAAGGTAGGCCTTGGTGAGCTTTCACTAACCAGGCTGGCTGCTGTAACATACACACAGGAAAGGATAGATGAAAGTGGACAGCATACCCCTTGATCTAAGATGTACCTAAAAGAGCTATTCCTATCTGAAGGGTTGCCATGAAACAGCACACAATACTGTCATAGCATATCAGTTACATGTACATGTACATGTATGTTGCTACTGTGGGGGACTCTGTAACTTCCCATTTACTTCCTGGAGTTTAATGTTTGCAATATCTATGCCAGTCATCATGAATTTTACCATGGCCTATCTATGAATACTGCAAAGTATTTCTAGGTAGATTTCTAGATTCACTTTACAACAAATGCAGCATATACAGTCAAAATCTCAATATTTCAATATTTTCACTTTTTTTTCTCCATAAGTCCAGTATGGTTGTTATACATGTACATGTGGATTGATTTATAGCATGCAGTAAAGTCAAAGCAATATTTTTTTCTTGCTTCAACTTTAAAGGACTTAACTGAATAGAATTCATTCACTGCTTTCATAATGTTGTGATCTTTTATTAAAGATCACCATTATCAAGAATATACATTGTACTTGTATGCCACATTCTGTAACAAGTTGAAGCCAATCCCACAAGCATAATTCCTGTTCTGTGCTTTCCACATGCTTTCCAAGTGCTTGGTATTATTTGTTTTACATGTACTTCAGTAGAGTAAGAATAATATTTATTTTGGAAAAATGTTATGTGCACACTATCCATCACTACAACAAACGATATGTACATGATAAAAACAGATTTTCTTTTATCCATGCAAACTGCAATGACAATGCCAATATTCAATACAGTTAGGTAAACAAATCGTAACACTAGCTCACAAGCAAGAAAGAAAACAAAGGCACAAGGTTAAAGCTACAGGAAGAAATAATCAAAAACAGGTTTCCAGCATGTCTTAATAGCTACAGTCAACATTTCAAACATTTACAAAGATCTCAAAGACCTTCACTATATAGTTGATAAATGTGCAACAGTGCCTGAAGTGTGCCTTTCATTTTTTTTTCTTCAATATGAAAGCCAGGGCAAGGCTATTATCACAACTGACATAAAAATCTATACCAAAAAAAATTCAACATACAAATCGTAGGTGGTGGATTGTTGTAGAATAATTGATACAACTTTTTGCAAACAGTGCATTCGGTTAAATGCACAACGGTCAAGAGATATCACTAAATAATAAAAAGCACAACCACTGCAAACCGTCTACATAAAAGCACAATATCAAGCAAGTGCACTGGAGAAACACATGCAATTTCTAGAGCAGTACAGAATTAGATCACTACAGAGCAAGCACAAAGAGATCTATAAAAATTTAGAAGCAGAGACCCCATGTCATAAAACGTGTTATCAATAAGAACTGCAATAACTGTTATAAGCTACTGAAATCCTTGCATCTGATTGGATGAGAGCAAATTCGTCATAGAAATTTGGCAGTTGTTACTGATAACAAGTTTTATGAAACAGGGCCCAGGTACATTCAGACATGCATTGGATGGGGACAGGAGAGTAGGACACAAGACACAAGATACATGACGATTTCATTCCTTGTCTACCTTCACCGCTCGGCCGTCGAATCTTCTCCTGTGACAATCGTCGACCAATGATGGGCCTTGCATACTCCCACTCTTCAAACTCTTCTGGTCTGTAATCCTGATTGTTTCTAGGACTATACAAACCATCTCTTCTTCCTCCTGATGCAGGAATGGGTGCATGAAGTGAAGGGGGGGGGGAACGGGTGGAGGAGAGGGTGGAATCATTCAGACATATTGTGTTGGGTAGGGTTCATGGAGGGGGGCATCAATTCATCTCAGTTTTATGATTTAGTATATCATGTATATTTCATAGGTAAACTATAATTAACTATGACATAGTAGTCTCGAATACACCTAGGCTTGTAAATGCTTTTTGAACATGTAATATTGATTAAAAGGTTACAATTTAATGCATCTGCAATGCTTTATCAGAGTAAGGGATCTTCATGGTTAGTTTAGAGCAAAGCTTGTAAGGCCCACTTGTTAAGTAGCAACTGCATGTATAGAAGTCTTATCTTGCTATATTATTCTTAATCTACAAGCCATGATTATATACTTGATCTGCAGATAAATGCATGTACTAAAACAATATTTTTTAAAAATGTAATTTCAAGTATTGCATTATTTTCTTTTATTTTACTACATTACTTTTTGATACATCCCCCTTTTTAAGTATATTACAATGTCACAAAATTTAAGACCTGTATGAAAAGGGTACCAAAAGTAGGGATGAAGCTTGTAAAGAACAATTTCAAAACATTATCAATACTAATCAATTTAAAATATTCTTCATTAAAAGAGGAAGAAATTGGTCAAAACTACTATCCATTAACTATCACATTGAGCTACACTACATACCACACAAGGGTACGTATAACACAGATGAGACAATCTCACTCTATCTACGGTCATATTACATAAGGATCCTACATAACTTTACCACACTCCATGCTCATCCCAGGCACACACAACACATTATGTGCATAAAAACAACATTGAAGAATCTATCTTCATAATATTTCTTGGTAATACTGGATCTTTTCATATAAAAAGAGGCTGCAGAATCTTTTTTTTTTTTTTTTTTTTTTTGCTTTCTTTTGAGTGAATGACATAAAAAATAGGAATATAAGTCTAGCAAGAACTGTAGGTCTTTTATAGGCTATAGCTGTTTTCTAATCCTCTGCAAGAGATCATTTTTATTTATATTTCTACGCAATAATCAGTTTTAGATGAAGAATAAAGAGAAGCATTTTTCACGAAAAATTAACAGTCAAATATACCTTCTCCTGCTTTCCGTATCCTCTCAAATGAAGGTCTTCTCCTGACAACATTTGACCTTTGACCTTCCTCTCCATCCTCACTCTTTCCTTCTGTGCTGCTAACGCTAGAGCTACGAGAGGCTGACCTGTGGAGGGCGTTTTCTGATGAGGCGGGAGAGACAGTTATCCTTCTTGGAGAGTTGGCTGGAGAACTGTGCATCGCTTGTCGTAAACCTAAAAAAGGGAAAAGGGATAAAAGGTATGATTTCATCTCTCATTAAAATTTTTCAATACATGTATGCATTAAATTGTTCTAGAGCTCAACAACTGAGATATCCTCAAATTTACCCAAGATGTACATCTTTATTTGTATGCTTGGTGTAAATGGAGGGATAATGCTAATTCAGGCTTCTGAAATAAACAAAATATGAATACTACACAAAGGAATTTATGAAATATGAATGCTAATTTATGTTTCAGGAATAATGGGAGCAGTAGAGCACAGGTAGATCTAAAAATATCTCAACTGTGCTCTTTTCCACAACTAATGGTTATAAATGCATTAGAAGAGTGGGTCAACCAACAAGTTTATGGATCTTTCCCACACATACATCCCACGCTCAAACACCCAATTTGTGATGTTGACCTACTTTCTTACTCCACATTAACAATGGAGATTCCCTTGGCATCACTGAAAAGAACATGCAACCTCTTGGCATCTGTAGAGATCTACAGAGGCTGTGTGATCCCCTTTCACACTGAAAGCAAGTGTTAACCTGTTGAACACAATTTGATTTCACTATAACACACATTTTCCATCGACAATAGCCCCAGTCATCTTGGCCTTAGTATTCTACGAGTTAGAAGTGACTGATCATGAACAAAATGTTTCAAGTTCATAAATGAGGATTGGAGAGATAAAACGCACAATCTATTAATATGCAATGTTGTTTAAAAATGTGGTCTCTTTCATACCCACGTCTCTCTTTTAACCCATTCGTGACAGGAATTATTTGAAACCTAATTTGATCAGCCTTTTTTCTTCAAATTGGCAACACCAACATTTATTTCATTGCTACATTTTTCTTATAAAACGTCATGTATCTGAAATAAAAAATAAATTGACAAAAAGTATGATAAGAGGTCAAAAAGTTGCCAATTTGCTGGAGAAAAGAGTGATTTTAAACTTTCTATCACATTGCCAATTTAAGGATTTTAATGCTTATTTTCCTTTTCAAAATTTTCAGCATCAAACAACAAATATTGATACAACAAAAATGGGCACAGTAAGTGTAGATTTTTTTTTGCTCTTTCTGCTCATGAATTTGGTATGATTTTTAGAGCTCTGCATCAAAAGTTATTAGACCAAACCACAAAATGTGGACCCTCTGTCACGAATGGGTTAATATGCAATGTTGTTTTAAAAATGTGGTCTCTTTCATACCCACGTTTCTCTTTTAATTATGAAACCAAGGGAAGAAGTCAGTGAGTGTGAACAAGTCATTTTAAAGTTCACCAAGCACTGGACAGATAACCCATTTCACTGTTCTTTACTGATTGCTACAGACACCTCTGAACATCCTTACAGAATCCATCTGACCCTTTCATACTAAACCAAGCATGAAGAAATCAAGTGAAAAAAAAAAATCATTTCCAAGTTCACAAAGCAGGGCTGACAAGCCACACCACTGCAATGCTCTGTATGGTGTCTTCCCTAAAGAAGCCATGTGACCCCCTTTCATACTTTACCAAACATAGACACATTGAGCATACTTTGATTTCAGTATAACACATATTTTCTACAGATCCTATTCAAAGTTATCTTGGGCTTTATTGTTCAACGGGTTAAGAAATCAAGTGTAAACAAGTCATTTCCAAGTTTGCAAACCCTGGACGGCATACATGTAGATGGACCATTGGACTGTTTTGAAGGATGATCCAGCAAACTTAATTTATCTCATTGACACTTGATGTCTTAGAACTCTTCTTGTGGTCACAGGTGGTGGTAGCAGGGGGTTAATTATGAAATTAGGACACTGGGCTTACTCTCTTCAAGGAGCTCAAACCTTGACAAACCTTGTCACTCTAGATACAAGCATACAATACTAGGTCTCAAGTACAGGCTTTAATACTTTCTTGTTGATGATACTCCTGAAAAACAATCTTGAACCTTCTCAGCCTCTCACATCTGTACTATTTTTAAAATTCACCAACTGTTGGCAATGTCAGATTTGATCTTTTTCAGAAGAGTTTCATGTGCTGCAAAGTCATCTCCCTAATAATACTAATACATGTATGCACATCAACTAGTGATAGGAGAAACAATGCAATTATCAATTTTTGAGGATTCTAAGAAATGAGACAATATGAAAATACGAACAATAAACAAAATAAAGAACAAACAGACAAACAGACAACATAGGCTAACTCTCTTGCTAGTATCTGTACACCTGCAACATCTTCAAGTTTTGCTAATCCCATCCTTTTTTTTTACTTGCCCTCCTCTCTCTCTCTTCTGCTCTGAGGCTGAGATGGACAAACAGACAAGCAGACCAACAAACAAACAAACAAATATTCTTATTCTACTTCCAGCATCCTAGCAAGTATCTGGACATTTGTCACATCTTCTAGCTTAGCTACATGTAATCCCATCTTCACTTCTTTTCTCATTCTCCTCTCACCTCTGAGGTGGTGATGGACAGTTGGACAGACAGACAGTCAGAACAAAAAGACAAAGTAACAAACATTATCTTATTCCACTTCTTGCATCCTAGAAAGTATCTGGACATCTGTCACATCTTCTTCCTTAGCTCATCCCATCTTCATGTCTTTACTCATTCCTCTCTCTCTTCTGATGTTGTGATGGACAGTCAAACAAACAGACAAAAAGACAAACAGACAAAAAGACCAACAGACAAACAAATAGTCTTACTCTCTTCCTGCATCCTTGCCAGTATCTGTACATCTGTTACATCTTCTAGTTTAGCTAATCCCATTCTCTCTTCTTTACTTGTTCTCCTTTCTCTCCTCTGTGGTTGTGATGGAGGCGGTGATTGACTTCTTGGAGATGTCTCAAGTTTATCTGAGAAGATAACACATACAAAAAGAAAAAAAAAGAAGACAGTTATATGCAAGGGGATGTCTTCATCAGAAAAAGGCACGATTTAAGAATGAAAACATATGTTCATCTTTATCTTCATGTTATTTACAATGCCAATTTGTCTGTTGATTTTTTCATGTTCATGCTGTAAACTTATGCCAATTTTCAATTCAATATAGGATATATGCCTGTTCTTAAAAGACTTGAATTGATCAAAAACTGACAAATTAAATCAACACAATTTCAATTTCAACTGAAATAGTATAAGAAAACAGTCAGGTGATAAGCCTCCTAAAGGATCCAGAGTATGCAAAGAATCTTCAAACTACAATACCGAAAATATTTCTTGAAGATTACCTATTCCTCTCAGTGGATCAACATTGCCCTGGTTTGGAATCTGAGGTTGTTGTGGTGCCATCGCAGTCGGCCCCATGCTATTTCTGTTTGCTGTAAAGACATGAAAACAAAACAAAAACAAAAAAAAATGTTAGGGAAAAATCAGTTAAGAATCACAGTAAGTTAGGCTAAAGATATTTTCAAGTGCGATGCCTTCCAGTGGTGGATAATAAAAAAGGACTACACTCATTAACACCCCTCAATTAATGGATCAGACTGAATACTCATGACCTGATATGTCACATCTTGTTCATTTGTTAATGTATATCCTAATAACATTTCCTTTAGAATGCAGACAAATACATCTAGCTCACTTTTCCTTAGAGTGGGGTTTCCAGGAAACTTTCCATGAAACATGACTACAATATATTACATTAGTACATAATGTTCTGCACATGTGCACTCCCAAAGGAACATCAGGAAATAGTTATGTGGTTACATTCACTTGACATCATAACTGCCTGCTGAATAAACTATTTCTTCGAATTCATTGAATAACTATGAAGATCCACTACATAAGGGTTACATGTGTCATTTTTCCCTGTTGATCAGTCTATCAAGACAACTTGTTTTTCAAATGCTTGAATATAATCACTTGGGAACTGTACTCTTGGATCAGTCAAGACCATAAAGAAAAATGAAATAATTCTGTAATTCACCCTTCCCATAGCCATGTGTCAACCTGCCAATCACAGTGCCCCTGTCCCTTTTCTTGCTCCCCTTTCTTATTCTCTGTGTTTCTGTCTACGTCACTTTTCCCTTCTGTCTCTCTCTCTCTCCTCCCTTCTCTCTGTCCTCCTCTCTCTCCCTCCCCTTCTCTCTTTCCATCTGTTCCTGTCTCTTTTCACCCTCCCCATTCCCTCTTTCCCTCTCTGCTCTCCCTCCTTCTCTGTCTGCATCAGACTCTACATCTTTCCCTGTGACTCTCCCTTTAAAGACATTGGTTAACATTGTTATGATTTTAAAAAATCTTGTTTTGTTACTTGAAAATGGGATAAACATAAGGGTTATAGTGTAAAAATACCATTCTGAAAGTTTCAAAGTATAATATCCACAGGAAGTATTTTTAAATATCAAAAATGTGAACCAATGTTTGTAAAATATACGAGGGTCAGTTGCACAGAATAGACATAAGGAGTGCGCATGCACGTATGACTCACCTTACTGTACTGTGTGTATTGGCGTATCACGCGGCGGGAGGCACATAACGGCATTTTCAAATTCAAGCAAAGTGGTCCTCTTAGAAATTGTCTCGTGAGACGGAGGATAATAAAATCGCCGTTTGCGTCTAACTTACACTTTTTCATTCCAAATTATGGTTGGTTTCAGGGTTTTTGAGTACAAATACAAGTACTCGTACACATGTTTCATCTTAGTTTGAGAATTTTTTAAATCAGCTACTCACAAAGTTAGCCAATGCCTTTAATTACTGTACGTTTCCTCCTGTCCATTCACTATATGCTAAAGTTAGTATGTATGCATGAGGTATTAATCTAAACTGATAGTCTGGTATAGACTGTGGTTTGGGTCATGTTATGAGTCTCCTTGTTGCATGAGAAAGCCTTAATCAGGAAATGTTTATTATTCTGCCTGTCTCCATGTCAAGATAACTAGACTACCAGCAGACTGGTCCATGGAAGATTTAATACCAATTAAAGGTCCACAGCAATCTTAAATCACAATTTGACACTAACAAGGTTCCAGTCCAGAGCCTTAAATTTTCTTATTGTTAAAAGGAAAACTCTAAAAATGTCAATGGGAACACCAAAACCAAAAGTTAGAGCAAAGCCTTGTGCACATATAACTTTTATAAAATTCTGAACAACTGATCAGATTTCTTTCAAACCTTGTGTGTCTTCCTGCTTTTACTTGTAAACCGCTTCATCCGTGTAGTGAAATATGGTTAGAGGAGAAGGAAGATGAAACTTGGTATATTTATCCCAGGCTGCAGTTGTAGGGAGGAAGTATAATATGAGTCCTTTGTACATAATTTTCTCTATTCACCAGCATGAAATACTTTCTCATAATACAGAGCATGAAAAAACCATATGTCCAACATGAAAATCCTGCAACTGTACAATTTTTGTCACTATCAATCTCCTTGTACCATAATAAAATGAACTGTACCTTGAAAAAGCACTCCTTTAATACAGTCTTCATGAAAAATCCCTTTCATATCTTTATTTTGATATTGACTGTCCATCATTATCCATTAAACAGAATAAATTGTGTTATGGAACCATACATGTACATAATAATCTTCAACAGAACTGCTGACTTGACTGTATTTCTGCCCCAACAATAAAAATACTGCACAAGCAGCACAACAATTCCTTCTTGTTCTTGTTGTTATTGCTGTTGTTTATTATTAAAGGTATGTACATGTAGGTTGCAAACTTGTTTCAATGTTTTCCCACATAAGTAGCAGATTTCTAAAAGCCTAAATATAGGCAAGTAACATTCCTGACAACAATGTATATTACCTCTTGAGACTTCATCTAGCTTTGCTAGGAGACATTTCTTGGCAGATTCTTGTTCCCTGGTAGGATTTTCAAAGTCTTGCCTGATCCAATCATATGGACTAACACACTTCTGTTCTGGACTGGCTATCTTGATAGGTGACGTATACAACCTGAAATATCGAAAGAAAAATAAAGATGAAATTCATGATTAAGATCTTCACAAGAACATTTTTTTTTATTACAAGCAATCCTGAATGACCCATTGTACATGTAGATACTGCTCAATAACTACCAGTTTTGTTTCTTTTTTTGTTTTGTTTTGTTTTTTTATTGGAGGGGGGTTTCGGGGTAAAAAATGCCTATGGTGAATATTAATCTACTTGTGATTGAGAATATCACGTTGTCTTTCGGATGCAGTTGCTTGCCACAGTGCACTTCATACAATGCACAGCAAGTGCAAAACAATTTTATAGAACCAAGTAGGCCAATACCTGAAAACACAGTACATCAATCAAAATCATTGAGGGTTGAAAATGTACATGCATACTGGTCGCATCTAAAGAGTACAAGGCCTTTCAACCTTTTTATTACATTTAATAAAGTTCACTCATAACGTGTCCTTGTTTACCAATTTTAATTTTTATTAAAACATTCTCTGCATTGCAATATGTTGCATGCTGCAGCAGAGCTGTCGTTTGGTCCAAGGTTATCAGTAAATATAACAGAGTGGAAGTCACACGTAAATAGATCAACAAAATCAATTTGCGGCAGATAGAGGGGACGGTTTGTTTATTTCACACTCTATTAAGGCAGGTAATTTCATTGGCTCTCTGCAACAGAGACTTAATATCTAATAATCAGTCCATGCCCATGTATATGTACATGCATGTATTGGTAAAATCCATTACAGAAACAGACTGCAAGCAATAGCAATCGCAACCTGTCATACCACTGCAAGTACATTGTACTGCAAAAGCGCAAACACTGTCATATTCCATCAATTTTAAAAGTACATGTATGTGGTGGAATGAACATTAATAAAAACACACCATACCAAAGTATTGTGCAATTTTGACTGGGGTCTAAATTCTCTTCTTTCCTTGCAAGATGAAAGCAGCATATTCACATTGATGTACATGTATAATTATACAATCAACAATGACTTACATCTGTATCTACAATGAACATGTACTAAGTAGGCACTACAACCCCCCCCCCCCCCCCCCCCCGGGAAAAGATATAGAAAAATCTATGCTGTAATAATCAGAATTCCATCAAACCCAGTTGGAGGGTCAAAGCTTTCAGACAAGGGGTCAACAAGCTTCGAGCAGAGTGCAAGGGAAGAAAGAAATTCTGCTCTAAATTGCTTGCCTTACAATGTTAATCACAATTTCCATTAATTGTAGACAGAAAATTGATGGCAAGAAAGGCCACAGAAAAAATGTGATTTTAGGCAATTATTTGATAGAAATTGAAGTATGAAAATATGGAGCATTGTGCAGACTTTCATAATCTATTTGTTGCCTAGAGCATATTGATTTGACACAGAAATTATTGCTCTTTGCTTCAATGATTGCCATCAGCATACCAACATTAATGCTGTGAACAATGTATTAGCTTATTAACTCCAATATGTAGCCTGGAGAATGTATTAATATATCCTTAAGAAAGGTGAAGTATATAAATGTAAGAAACTGAAGGCAAATAGTTTTCCATCAGATGTGTCAGCATTTGCTCCATCCACTGTATAAAGAAAGACTATAAACAGTTCTTTTTGGGGGTACAATAAATGTTCAGAAATGGGACTAAAATTAAGTTAAAATATCTGAAGTTTGAGCATACAAATATACATGTATGTACATGTAACATATACACTAAACTGAATACTAAAGCAATGCTTACATGTATGTCCACAATACATGCCTGCTTTTACTTTTGACTACATTACAGTGCCAATTTCATATCCATTTTCATGATCAAAAAGTTAAGGTTATAAAATTTTCATGTTTTCGTTGACCAAGTGGGAGAAAACCTCTACAGATAATTTTTTCTTTTTTGTTTAATGACAACCAATAATGCATAAATCTACAGTGGTTTTTTTTTTTCAAACTTTCTAATATCCTCAAGCTTTGAAAAGTGATTTATTCAAAATATTCTGAATGCAATATAATATTGAAACATTGTGTGATGCCTCTGGCCATCTTATCCAGAGTAGTCATCATCCGCAAAGGTGCTATTCCTGGGAGGCACGTAATATTGGAGAAGGTGGGATGTTTGGTGGTAATGATTCATAAGGCATGGGACTTCACACATACTGGTAATCAAGCCTTGTTCTCACATGCCGTTATGGACCGCCTATAAGGAAACTGCCGTAGCAAACTTAAATGAATTGTAAGCAGTGTGCCTCACATTTCAGTATCTACATGTACACTGTATGACACACAAACACTCGAGTACTGCTGGCATTCGTTTAAGCACATACATGTAGACGTGCAAATGTATTATATTTGTTATTTTCTTGTACCCTCTTTTGCCACTCATTTCAAGGTGAACTGCTACAGCAGCTTACCTTGAAATGTGTGGACATGCCTCTCAAAGAAGATGCTTTGAGATGGGTGGATGGACACTGTCACAGAAACACCCCGGAGGACATATTGCTTTAGGATGGTATGCCCAGGAGGAAGAGGAGGCCATACTGAGGGCAGCGTACTATGAAAGTAGGTCTGACATCATACCTGTGTTGACCAATGCTAGAGGCCTTATTTTGATTAATTGCTAATAAAGCCATACAGTGTACATGGGTATCAAAGCTAAACTAAGATGCATGTATTGTCTAATAAATCAAGTACAATGTACATACATGTATATGAGTACAAAACTGTCCATTTAAATGCTTTGCTTACATGTACAACTAAATATTCAAAAAAGTTCAGTACATTTGATTTGTACATTTCCAAGTTAGCAATTCAGCAATTATAGAACAGGTAAAAATAAAACAAAAAACGACAAAAATCCCTCAAACCTACAAACTACATGTACATGTAAATGGTTCACCTGCACATGTAAACGCTCATTTCATCTGCTTCCACCTTACTGCCAAATGATGTTCACTCAAGTATAAAAACCAGAGCATCTTGAGGCAGCCATGACGTTGAACACAGAAACAGGAGTGGATCCGCCCTCACTAGAGTTTATATGTATGCATGACAAACCTGATTATTCTAGACATAGATACATACATGTACCCTGGTACAAGTATAGTATAAAGTAAGGTGTATCCATTAGCATGCTAATGTCTGCAGTATTTCCTACATACATGTACATGTACATGTATGAGACCATAGTGATTTGTAACATCATTCCACGCATAGTCCAAACCAGATTCGAAGAACAAAGAATATATGTTTATTGCCTTATTCTGCACACAACAATGTCAACATTAGTAAAAACTTAATTTCACTGAGCTACATGTAAAAGCAGTAATGTGTAGTTCCAATTTAAAATCCAGTACATATTGCTGTAGCCTGTATGACATGTATTTTAATTTCTTGCCTCTATTGGGTATGAGAAAATTACTATTTTGTGGATAAGGTGCATGGAAAAGGTGCATGTGCATAGATACACACTAACAATCATAACATAATATTGGAATTTTGAAAACTATCAGTTTGATATCATGATATTTCTGTTTTAAATTTACTGCAAAAATACACTCCTTCACCAACTCCTACAAACAAATTCTTACTGATCACCCAAGTACAAAAACGGTGAAAAGATCATGAATGCTAAATATACGTCCAAAGTGAGATGTTTTTCCCTATCTGCAGCTGGATATCATCAAACATCTAAATGCATTCTGCATGCCAGGCTTTCAGCATAACAAACTATCCATCACTGTTATCCTAAACGAGAACCCTCCTCCAATACTGGTATATGCAAGGCATGTTAATCATATTCATTGAAGGAAGCAAGCATTATACTGCATCGAATGGCATGCAAATGGGGAGGAGAGAATAGTTTATCCTAATGTCCAGGTATATAGTACACTAGATGAACTATGCATGTCAGTGAGAATGACCAATTAGGGTAAAAAGGTACTTAGTGAAATGGGCATGTCAATTGCATTACATTGTAGGTCAATCCAAAAAAAATCAGAGTGGTTAGACAAATTTATTGATGCACTTACATTGTACATGTATATCTATATTTCCGAACTAAAGATTAGCTGTCACAAATCAGTGTTGCTATCCGTACAGTTATGAACCATCAGTGTAAAACTGAAGGATTTCAGTTTGTTTTTCCCCAATGAGCCTGAATAGAGACCCAGACAAGATGAAGCCTTGTATAGTGTTGTACAGCCCCTGAAAAGCCTAGAATGGGCCCAAAATCAATGAACACCCTGGAAATTCTCAGCACCTAGATTAGATTCATATCCTCAACTTTGTAACAAGAAACACCATAGGAAAATGAAATTACAGTGTATCCAAAGTTCACATAATATATTTTTTGTTCCTCTTAGTAGTTCTACATCAGAATAAGATAACAGGGAATTCCTATTCGTACAATCTAACTTTCCTCTTGATTGATGTTAGTTTCAAAAACACTAATAATCCAAGTACTTTGATAAGGTTAAAGAATGAAAAAAAAAATCAAGCATCCTACATGTAACTCACAAGTGATTATCCATGAGCAGTTCTTCATTGGAGTAAGACCATTATGTCTTACATTTTTTTCCAATCAAAAATTGATTTCATTTTCAAGCATATAAAATTGTTAATACATTGTATATTACAGTAATATTATATTAATCAAGTAGCAAAACATACATACAAAACATAATAAATCAAGGCAAAATATGTCAAAATATTCTGAGTACTCAATCCATACTTTCAGTAGTTCTACATCAGGGTAAGATAACAAAAAAGCTAGTTTTTGTAACCATGAAAATAACTTGAGTTGTCTCTTGCACATCAAATGTCAAATGGCACAATAAAACTCTTTTCTGTTACTGCTTCCTGAGATAGAGAGCCAGAAGGATGCTACATGTACATTGTAAGCTCAAGTCACTTTAAGCCCTTCTAGCTCTCAGCAGATGATATGTACATGTAGTAGATAATTTGTAGAATGTTACAGTAAGCTACTCTAATCGGCCAAGACTTATAAATAAAAGCTTCTGCTGAAAATCTTTCAGTGATAGAATGGACTGGCAGTGCATTCAGAGAAATGTCTTAACCGTGTGAATCCATTCTTTGTTTTCTTTATAGCAGGCTTGCTCTGATATCTCCTCTTGCATTTCTATTTCTTAACCCGCTGAGTACTATGCCTGGGATGATAACTTGGGCTGGGATCAATGGAAATTGTGTGTTATACCCAAATCAAATCATGCTCAATGGGTTAATATATATGCATATACTAGTAATCTTCTATCAGCCTACCATGTTGGTTTGTAATACACTCAAGGTTTACTGTAAATGTACAACTTGCAAAGTATGTTTCTAATGTTTTTCTCATAAGGATCTCTTGTTTTTGGATACCTACATGTACAGTGTATGTTGAAAATGAATTGTATTAGGCAAGGAAGATCCGCTTTTCTATATTTTTGTGTATGTACATGAATATGCATAAACACACTGTACAGGTGATTTTATTGTCCCAGGGAAAAAAATACACGGGGGCTCGGGGCGAATTCGCCCCCGAAACGCCAAAAAGAGACCTGGAAAACTAAAAAAGAGCCCCTGAAATTCTCATAGGGTCCAATATAAACTGTAATACAATGTAGAAAATTTGGGTGGGAGGGCTCAAAGAGTAGCCCCGGAAAAAAAATAATTAATTTTTTCCCTGGATTGTACAAGTACAATCGAATCACTTGTACCTGTACAATGTGTGTACTTTACAAGTACACGAACAATAACAAAGGGGGTCTTCTTAGTGTCATTTAATACATTAAATTAATATTTGAACAACACAAAAATAAAGGTGTGGTCTAAAATAATAAACATGTACCATCAAGTACAACTGTACAAGAACATATACATGTAGGTGAGAATTTTGTCATTAAAAACTACAAGGCAAGTCTGTTGAGGTACTCAGCCAGATGTTAAGAACTTCTCAACTTCCAAGGCCTTCGTGAGTTTTCTGCCAGAAACAGCTGCCAAAAGGGGCTACCATGTGTTCAAGTTGAACACCTCATGTAAATGTATAGTGTAGCATACTCTCTCAGCATATAAATGTACTTGGTTTTCTAACCTACATGTACATGCATGCCTGCCCAAATTTCAAGGCCTTCAAACCAAATTAGGTCCTTCCTTGCCCATGAAAATCATCAATAATTGACGATGACTTTGCATTTTTAAAATTAACAATTACTACGCAATGATCTGAGTTTTCATGGCATACATGTACAGTGGTACATGTATTAAGCATGTGAAAAATATGTATCACATACATATTTCTAGATCAAATTACGTAAAAATTACAAGATTAAAAACAAATCTCTGCCTAAGAGTAACAGTTCATTTTGTACAAAATGCTACATGAATTCGAGTGCAGCAGGTGACAAAAAAGTACCTTTAAAAAAAAAGGAACTTATTCCTGTGCAGTAGAACTAAGCCATCTGTCATCTTAAATTTTCTTTTTTTCCTGGTTACAGTAAAGATGAACATCCAAAAATGTAACCCCTCATTCCTCAACACATTGGAGAAATTCAAATTTATTTCATCAGTGAAGAGCATAAATTCCTCTTGACAGTTTCTAGGGGAATACCCCCTCCGGTTATACCTCACGCTCTCCAAATATGGAAGCAGATTTTTGCCTGACTCACTGTCTTCCCTCCATCCATACGGTCGTAACACAAACACACAATGTCTGGCTTACAGGGCTAGCCTTGTGTGAGGTAGACTCATGTTACCACAAGTTCATTGCAGGTACACACTCCTTCTGACAACAGTCTGGATTATATTTAAAGTCATTCTTCAGGCAATGTTTGGGTAAGCTTAACTTCAATTGAACAAAGCAATAAAAAAAGAGACAAAAGGTATGCATAAAAGTGCAATCTTGGGTATTTTTAAAATGTGCATGTATTTCAAGTGAGGTCATTGTGATGTCACCAAAGAAAAACCTTGAATTACAATGTACATGTACATGTACATGCAGAACTAAATGTACATGTAGAAATTTGCTTAACAACAACATCAAATAATTTATTTTTCAAACAAGAAGAATTAATTTCCCAAAAATGTGCACTCTCATATTGGTGGATTCTGTAATTTTGAGTCAATTTTCCACACAAATTGCATAAAATTGGTAAACAATAGAAAGACACAGTTACAAAAACCATGCTTATTGAAAACTAGGTATTTCTCTGAAAAATGCCTCTTTTTCATTTACAATACGCATGAGTCTTCATCATGAGATGAAGATTCAGTATGTGAAACATCTACATTGTGTAAATAAATCAAAGTACCGATGAAATTGAAAATTAATGGGGAAAAAAAAAGGATAGGAATACCCTTCTTTTTAAAAGTATATCTCATTTCATAAAGCTGCAACTTCATTATCACTCAATCTGCCTGAACTTGCATACTGGCAGTTTACATAATTTTATATGCCAAACGTTATCAGAGAAGGATTCATCACGTTCAAATTGGAAGATGCATCAAGCAGCAAGGAATGACTGGGTCCACGTAGACTTGGTGACTCATCGCTGTAGTAAGATGTGACTGGCCTAGAGTTCACCAACAGGTGAATGAAGGCTTTAAGCCTCATTCCTACATAATGCTGTTATTTACTACCTCACAGACAAAAAAAAAAAATGCCACAGAAATATGAAATGATATCAATGAAGTGTGTCTCATGTTTCTGTATCCCATACAGTAGCTGACAGTTTATCAACAGGTAAATGTAAATGAAAATGGATACTAAAAGTTTTTTTCCAGTACTACAAGATGCTTTTCAATGCCCTAAGGGGGGGGGGGGGGGGAGGAGCAATATAAAATGACATCAGTTTAATCTAATGCACCTCATATTTCTGTATCTTACAAGCAGTTAAAGGAGAATGCTTAGGGTATTTATCGCCTTTCTGGGCTCCTTGTCACTTAAGTACACTGTACATGTAGTTTGTAGCCTTGCATGGAAGTTTAACAGTACAAATGAACATAATCTACACTTCAATGATTTCAACTTTCATTCCATGCTTTTTTAGCCAATTATTTACCTTCACATATTTGTCAAATTGAACTGTACCATGACAGAAAAACTGCACTTGACATTCTCCACATGTACCAAGTATTGTTCTGGAGCAATTCTTCCATGATGGACCATCCTGCGAACCTTGGCTTTAGGTTTTGGTTATATTTACATTGTGCAACAGTGCCTACACCTACATGTACACCTACATGTACATACATGTACATGTATGTACATGTATGTACATGCAGATCTTGTTTTAACAAAAATGTCTTGATGATGGAAGAACTGAAAATAAATTTTCACTGATTGGTAGGGGGAAATGTTCTCAATTCTGCAAGAATACATGTACATACATGTATGTTACATGTGTATTAAGATTTTAAAACATACTGATAAGTAATCCTTGAAAGTTGATGAATAATCCTTTAAGTTAACTCCCTTCAATTTAAAGGCAGGAATTAAGTGTCATCTCCTTTCATCCCTAGAAATTGTCAAATTTAACTATTAAAAAACACCCTTCTACAGTGCTTACATGTACATACTGCAATCACTACATTAGTGTCTCTATACACTTTAATTGGAAAATAATTTATGCATGTACCTGTACATGTTGTAGGTGCTGCAATTAGTACAACCAAACTCATTCAAAATGCATTTTAAAGTGTACAAAGCACCTGGAAAAAAAAAATTGTGTACAGTTAGTACATGTGAAAAAACCCAAAAAACTTAACCTGGCATTCTAGTGATGAACAGTTAAGGATTTTGAAAACATGAAGGATAACATAAGACCATATAAATGATATTTTATGAAGGCATTTACAGAATCTAAAGGCCGTTTGATTCTGTAAACGCCTAAATTCATGCCTGTGTCAACTCCAATGTCTCTTTATAGTCTAGAAGTGATATTTTAACAAATATCTTATGTTATGTAACTCATTGATCCTTCCTTAATTACAATACTGTAACATCTCCTGGGAAGCTACAAGTTTGACAAAACCTGAACCTAAACTCAAGTTTTAAAAAAACTTTTACAAATTTGTACCTTCACATTTTCTGGGCCCATTCCCAACCAATATTCTTTAGACTTAAAACTCCAAACATTTTTCATATTCACACTTGCCAAATTGTGAAATAAAAATAAAAGTGCAATATCACTCATAAATACATGTACATGTATTTCTTTGCCTTCATACACTCTACTACTCTACAAAGTTCCAAATTGCACAACATGCATTCGAAAGTACAAAATGAATACATGTTGAATTCAATTGGTCATCAAGACCCTCGCATACATGAGTACATTCTATGGAACTCTCGGAATTTTACAGTGTAATCCAGCAGTTACATGTACTTGAGCTCATTCAAAGGCAAATGTACATGTACATGTATTACATGTACCTTTATTACCTTTATTACCAGATGTACATCTACTGGAAATATGCAGAAGTCTGCAGTCGGGTTAAGTCTAGCTTTCTATCCATATTGTCATACATGTACATGTATATACTTGTATTGTTAATATCACTGTTCTCTCCCTTCTACCCAACCCCCCCCCCCCTGCCCCATGTGATTGATTGTACATGTACATGTATATATGTGTGGCTGTGTGTACACATACATGTAGTGTTACAATACAATTTAGTTTCAATTTACATGTATGAGTTTACAAATTTTTTCCTTCTTTTTTTCTGTTTTCATACACATTTCAATAATGTACAAAGGGAACCCACAGGCTTTGCTTTTTTTTTTTTTGTTCCCTTTTTCATTATTTTATTGTACACAAAATTTAAAATTCTAATGTTACTTGATGTTAAGGGCCGAGTCATTCAGGGTTTTTTTTGCTAAACGGTTAACTGTTTTAAATAAACGGGCGGTTTCGTTTAACCGTTTAAAAGTACATACACCATGTACATAGAAAAAATGAAAAGAAAAAAAAAAAGAAAAGATAAGCCTTCCTCACAACTGCCCAAATATTGCTAAAATTCACATCTTATACATGTACCTACAAAATATCCTCCCAATGTCCATATTTTCTTGAAAGGGGGTTTATTTTAGTTGTAACTAACAATAAAAGGAGAAATTATAAGTTCCTTCTTGGTTCCGAAAGACCAAGTTTTGAATCATACTGTATTAGACCGAGTACACCAACAAACATGAAAATAGACACTTCGAACTGTAGTGCAATTTTGGCGGAGTTTCGAGAATAAAAAAAAAAAGATCTCAATTTTCTTGGTGCAGAAATTCATTCTCTACTCCACACTCCCTATTAGAATAAAATAAAATAATAATCAGAATTTTTTCATACCTACTTTTTCAGTGCTTTTGGCTACAAATTCTTGACTGAAAAAAAAAGTTAACTTAGGCACTGTGGGATTGGGATGAAAAATGCTCACGACTCACGAAGGTGTCAGAAAAGTTACTAGAATTTCACATTTGAGATAAGTGAAATTTCCTTGTTATCATCTGTATTCCCCATTTCCCATGAATGAAACTTAGAGTCAATGTGTTTATTATGGATGAGAATTCAGATTATGACAAGGGAATTTCACTTGTCTAAAAATGTGAAATTCTAGTACGGTATATCTTTTTTTTTTTTTTTTTTTTTTTTTACTCTTTTTGACCATTGTCAGCTCAATCCCACAATGCCTCAGTTAACTTTTTCAGTCAACAATTTGTGGCCGGAAGCACTAATTAGTAATTAATAAAGTAGGTATCAAACACTCTAAATGTTTTTAGTTTTTTTTCTGATGGGGAATGCGGAGTGAAATGTACATTTCTGCACTAAGAAAAATTCAGTCCCACACGTGTAAGTTCATGTTTGTTGATGAACAATGTAGTTTGATGTACATGTAGTAGTCAAAACTTGGTCTTTCAAAGCCAAGGAGTAATTGATAATTTCTCTTTATATCGTTAATTTACAACCAAATTAAAATACTTTCGAGGAATTTGAAAATGAAATTTGAAATTGGAAAGTCATTTCACATGTGTGAGATGTTAAATTTGGCAATACTTCTACACAGGTCCTAGATCTAAAGCTAGCACCCTGCAAATTAGACCGAAATTTTCTGTCTCTAGCAGTCGTCGTTGGCCTCTTCTTATAACGGTAGGGTCGGCACTCCTCCTTTTTAGAGACAGAAGGTAAATCAAGGGTCCTAAACTCCTAACGTTAGGTCATCTCGGTTGAAAATCTTGCAGCAGCCAACCTCTATCTCTGTTCGCCTCCGCGCTTTTCGCTGGGAGATCAGCGAATTCGCAACTCCTTGCATTTCAACCGGCCATATTCAAACGATCGACCATGTACGTTTGGGCATAAACGTACGAACGATGTTTTTGTCGTTGTTGTTTCATATTGGTCGATCGTCTGAATAAGGTTGAAATGCGAGAGCTAGAGTCGCAAATTCGTTGATCTCCCTGCGAAAAGCGCAGAGGCGAACAGAGACAGAGGTTGGCTGCAACCGAGACGACCTAATGTTAGGATCCTGGATTTACCTGAAAATGGAGAGTTAAAAGGGATAAATCATAAAATCGGTAAGCTATATACTCAATAGTCAATAATAGTGCATAATGATATTTTTATATTCATGAATAAAGGGGAAAAATCGATGATTTGAGGTAGTTTTCTCGTTGTGCTGCCCAGCACAATGAGATTGCACGCACAACGCTCCGGGGCGCTTCTGTCTCTAAAAAAAAGGAGGAGTGCCGACCCTACCATTATAAGAGGCCAATGACGACTGTTAGAGACAGAAAACTTCGGTCTAATTTGCAGGGTGCTAGCTTTAGATCTAAAACCTGTGTAGATTTAGGACCCCTGATGTAGACTATTCTCTTTCTCTCATTCTCTGTTAGTTTATCCATTAATAATTACAAAAATTAATTTTTGTTACAAAAAGAATGTCTCTACATTCATCATGCTATGTGTGCATTTCCTAAACCATGAAATAACAAGCAATTTGTTCAAAACCATGGATAAGATCACTGTGATAAAGCAGAGCATAGTAGCATCTACCTTATTACTTTTGTTATTTCACCAACAGTGACAATGTGACAATGCCTCCTCTTCCCCATAAAAATGTTACCGGTATTCTGTAGATCTAAATCTAGATTAGGCCTAGGCCTACATGTATATTTTTCTACAAGCGGGGCCTGTTACAAGCATAGATTTTTTTAAAGGTGTCTCCACTTGCAAACATAACTTATGTACTATGCCTGTACTATGTACTAAATACTACACATTTGTATGTTTTAAAGTGGAATAAACTGAACTGAAATGAAGTGAAGTGAACTGAACTGCACTATCACTGTCAGTGTCAGTCATGTCTCAGTGTCATAAATAAAAGTTGGGGCATCTTTTTTTGTTTTTTGTTTTTCTTTCAAAATCAAATACTCACCAAGTATCATCATCACTATCTCCTAAGTTTGTGTCCAATACTTTGACACCATCAAGGATACCCTTGTCAGAATTTCTTATCCTTGTTTCATTAATTTTTCCAGATTTAATATCTCCATTGGAACTAAAATTTGTGTTGGCCTCTGTCAATGGCAGATTTCCATTGGAGCTCGGGCTCCCGATTGCATCCGCTTTGCTACGAAGCAGTTCGTTCTGTTTTTCAAGCTTTCGGACTAAATCCTGAAGCTTTTTCACTTCGATTTCTGGGTCTATCGTGTTCTCCATTGTTTAAAATCGTCTCTGGTTCACTAAAAGTTGATAATATCGAAGAAATTCGTGTCAACTGTGGTGTTTGTCTCGCGTCTCTTCTTGCTCTACGGAAAACTGTTCCTCGCCATCTTTATTACAGCAGAATAATACGCGCATGCGCGTTGAATCTTTAGGGCCGGCTGCGCCTCGCCTACACATACATAGTGATGAGCCAAGCTAAAACTTGAGCTAGATTTTAACACCATGAGTTGTAATTTTGAAAATCAATTAGCTTTTCTAACGGCCCCACTAATTTGACTATTGAAAATGAAAGTGGATAGATGATTAATCAAATTGAAGAAAAAAAAGAAAAAGAAAAACGAAACAGAAGAGCAACAAAAGTACAATTATGGCTTATAAATAAAACCCTAGTCTAACACGAGTTGTGAGTTTTGGAATATTGAGTTATTAACCAAGCAAGTATAAAGTGTCATATGTTTTGGGGTTTTTATTATCATTATACCATTATTTTAACACTCAGTTTACTTTCTGTGTTCCTGCCAAAATAATTTGTTGGTTTTTGTTGTGCTGAGAAGAGAGACTGTTAAATTACTGAAACGAAGTGAATATATCAAGTAGGCCTGCATCTTATAGACTAAAATTTGGTGATGGATTTTGGCCAGGTATACAAGATGCAAGTCTGATTTCCCATAGGTTCAAACTATCCTTCTGAAATGATCTGAATAGAAATTGCTAAACAAACAGAGGAATAAATGAATGAATGAATAAACAAATCAATACATGAATATATGTATTTTTAATTCAAGTATTAAAGTTTCAAATCTGGTCTCAGAACCACCCCCGTGAGGTTTGTTGTTTGAAATCTTTTCGATTTTACTCTGAATGATCTTGATCTTGATCACATTTTTTTTTTCGAGTAAAATTCTGAAATCTGAGTTTGTCCGTTTTGGTGTTGATCTAACAACTGTCACATCGTAATTTTCTGAGAGAGAGAGAGAGAGAGAGAGAGAGAGAGAGAGAGAGAGAGAGAGAGAGAGAGAAATAATGGTCGTGATGGCGCTGTTGGTATAACTCATAGAGATTCTATAGGATCTCTATAGTATAACTATGTGGACATTAGTTTATCTGCAACGTTTTCTGTATAAGGACGAACATAGTATGACATAGTACCATGGGTGTCGATTTGTGTTCGCGGTTGGGGGGGGGGGGGTGACTGATGCTGAATATCCTCGACCGCGGAGCAAAGCAACCGAGCGGGGAAAGGGTGTGGAGGTTCAAACGTGAAGGATAGACTAAGCGGGGGGGGGGGGGTGCATTATTAGTCTAATCTACCGTTCTTCCAATTAACCGCACAGAAATTGTTGCAAACAATATCGCAGAGGTACATCCTCATTACTTGAATGAGAACTTTAGGGAATTAAACCTTTACTTAGAGTATGAACCATTCCGTTTCTTATTTCGCGAGCGAGCGAAGCGAGCGAGCCGAAAATTCCACTTTCTGCTATAAGAAAAATGTTATTTGTCGTCAAAGTACACTCAAGCAATATAAGATGTTTGACTAATGCAGCACCTCACTGGTCCAATTGTTTACTTTCCTAAACCACGCTATATATATTTCAAATGTTACAAGCGAGTGAGGCGATATAGGAGAAAACACATTCTTATTTTGTCATCAAAATCCACTATAGGTCTATAAAATATCTAAATTACATATTCGAGTGAGCGCAGCGAGCGAGGAAAAAATTACATTCTTTGATAGCCTCAAAGATATCTAAATAGTTTTGATCATCTATATAATTGCATGCCAGATAATGATGCTCTATAGCGCATCGGTTGCCATCTAAAACCATTTTGTTTCTATGAGCGAGCGAAGCAAGCTACCGACAAAACTCTTTCTTTCTAATAAGACGTAGATTTTCCACCAAAATGAATTAGATGAATTTTAAACCATTTCCCTGTATTCGAGAAAAGCTTTACATCTCGCCGTAAAAATATTACAATATTCGGACGTGTTGCTGAGGAAATAAGAGCGCTTGCCTCCTGATCTTGTTTCTATGAGCGAGCGAGCGAAAAAGGGCTATTTTTTTAAATACTGAGAACAGCTAGGTTCTAGTGTACTGTTACTCCTGTTTTATGATTTTAATAACATACACTTTATCAGCAGCCTCATTTCTCATATTTGGTGTGATAGGAATAGGCCACCGGTCACAGGCCATTATCTCAAGAACATTCTTCTGTCATGCGTCTTCGACTCCTTGCAGTTATATTAAGTGTAATAATGCATGTATAACACTGATAGAAAGACAAGATGCAAACCAGTTTCATTTTTTTTAACAAACCCTGATAAAAATATCAACTGGCACTGGTTAAGATAACAAAAGATATTAAATGCGAGTAGAACAATTATAGCATACTATTTGATAGAAAGACAAGATGCAAACCGATTTAAAGACAGTATTGTAATATCACTGGTTGGGATACTTAAAATGCGAGCGAGCGAAGCGAGCGAGCGCTGAGAGCTTTTTCCCTTTCCTTTCCTTTTAAAAATGATTTATTTGCTCTTTTCTTTATTCTCTCTGTCTTTGTCTTTACTTTTTTTTTAAAAGATTATAGGAGGCTTTGAAATTTTTCATGTTTTTCATGGTGAATTATTAGGGGGATGATTGTACAGGCCATCCCCCCTGACCGAAATATTGGGAGGGATATATCCCCCCATCCCTCCGGTATCGACACCCATGCATAGTACAGATAAAATATAATGTAAAATAATGAGAGAATAATGAGATAATTAGAAAATATTACAATGAATAGCAAAACAAAACAATACAAATACAAAAGGATAAATTAAGTAGGAATCAAGCGACCCTGTAATCACGTCTTAAATGCAATTATGTAGTAAAAAATGTAAAGGCCTACGTTTATGAAGAATAATGAAACAAAAAAAAAAATACATATAGTGCTTGATCTGTTTCTATTGCCCAATCCTTTTCGCAAAAAGGATGTAAAACATGTATAAAGTCAAGATGAAATAACAAATATATACATGACGTTGATCTATCCCCCCCCCCCCCCCATCACAATGTACACATATTTGGGCACCTCATTGCCGAACATTGGAGTAATGAATCATATGTTTGGGGTGCACTATCCCCCCCCCCCCCCCCCCAAAAAAAAAAAAAAAATAAAATAAAAAAAAATATGATAACAATAATAAAAAAAATAATAATAAAAAGACTTAAAATTTTTAATTCAGAAATTTTGGGTGGGGTTATGGGAACCCCACCTCATAAGCCATTGAGCACTTCAAAATGAAGAGAAAATGACTCACCGAGATCTCTAACTTCCTTTTACCATCTCGCAATCAATGAGATAAATGCAGTTCAAAATTAGAAAGTTCCATGTTGGAGATTGTGAATTCCACAAGTGAGCCACCACTCGACATTGGCGTGAAATGTTTCAATCTCAAAGTGAGTTGTCGTCTGTTTGGGTTGGTGGAGGCGGGCACAGTCAAATGCATTTATCGATCAGTTGCTGATCAGACGGTACACGTCGAAAACTCTGCTGGATGTTCTCCCATATTATCTATGAAGAGAAGCTTAACAAGACTCGGACACAATCTGTTGTTACTGCTTTATAGGTACGTATAATATATCTATTTTCTTTTATTTCTTGATACGTATATATTATTTATTTTCTTTCATTTCTTGATTATTTCATTTATGGATTTTAGTAGTGAACAATTTTAACTACGGTAGGTAATATTCCATATTCCATTCTTAAATTTGCCTACATAAGAACATTGTTGTACATTTTAATTTCATAACAACGTCTTTCGTTGGGCAGTTATATTATTTTTCAAAGTGTATGTCATCCCATCATAACTCATTGCGCAAGTAGAGTGGAAACATTATATCATACCCATGTTGATTAGCTTTGATAGTATTGCATGGCCAACCACAATGCTAAAATAATATATAAGGCCACAACAACCCCTGAACCTCGAAGTGCATTTACATAACCTAGAGGCTATATTATGTCCTGGATTGCAATTTGTAGATCCAGGGAACTTCAAGTATTTTGCTAATACAGAACGAGACATTGTACTACTTGTCCAGGATGTAATTTTTTATACGTTTTTTTTTTTTCATGTACTTTTTTTTTACAACTGGACAGGTGACCCGACATCCTGAACTGACCATAATTGTGGTAATAGAGATATTGATATAGTGGCCTGGACAGATCATAATCTAAACTAAACGGGCCACTGTAATACCAATCTTACCAAGCTCTCACTGCAAAACGAATCATTTTCTCTTGTTCAAATTTACCCGAGCTTTGCCTTTTGTAGCTGTTATATAGATGAATAGAGGGTAAAATGTGAAGCTGTGTACACAGTTTGACGATTGTGGAATTCGTGTTTTGAAAGGCCAACGCCAAATAACATGCTATATGTCGCATGAAATCTATTTCACACGACTTGATGAAAAACGTAGTCTCTTCTTATTGACACCAATCAAGGAAAAACACCGCACTATTACTTGTTCATTTTGTGTGATGTCTCATTACCTGCTATGCTGCTGCTGTCCTTGTAAAAACTGTGCTTCATCTGAGTTGAAGATTTACCCATTAAACCCTCAATGAAAATCCGCGAATGTTTTTATCTTAAATGAAATCGCTTGATGAAAATTCGACAATTTCAATGCTTTAAAATGCAGTGAAATATACCCTAGAGAAAATGTGATATAGAGGTCTGGAAACAGTCTAAGAAACAGCTGCATAGAGCAAAATGGTATTAGGAGATCTTTCAGTAATATGCACGACAGAAATATGATCAGTCTTGAACACCATGAACACGCTGACTGATTTTTTAAAATATTCTATTATTTATTTACTATTCTTTCCCGTGTACCCCTCTGTATACTTTTTAACAAGTTTTTTTTATTTTTTTTTTGACGCGAAGGAAGCCACATGCCCGACGACTTGTGTTTTCAACTAACATGAATTTTTCTTAGTCCCCTCCATTGGCGTAAATCCCGGGGGATGGGAGATATATCCCCCCCCCCCCCTCATGTCAAGGAAAAATGATGTTGTAATAAATCAGTTGGTGAAATTTTTCATAAAAATGTCACAAAAGACGGTCATATAGTAGAATTTTCATTTGAAATGCTCTTAAAAAAAAAAAAAAAAAAGGGGCCCTATCTTTCGCTCGCTCGCAAAATGAAAGAATCATTTGTGTGGGGGTCTGCTCGGGTGAGTAAGGGTGTGTGCGTGTGTCAGTTAAGTGTGAGTTCACGCAAGAAATTTCGGCAAAAAAGTCGATCATCCCCCCCCCCCCCACTCCTCAAAACGGATTTAAGCCGGTGGTCCCCTCAATTTTTCTTATAACTGATTTAGTCATATTTTCTCTTGTTGTACATGTCGATCTGCAAATAAATATAATAACATATTTTCGACCTAGGCTGTCTATACAAAGCTTACATTTCTGACATCAAATTGTCGAGTCCAATTTGCTTGGCTGAGAGAAAGGTTGGTCAATTATTATTTTGGATTTTTGCGGAGGATGGGCTAACATAATACAAAGTCCGAAGTCGAAATTTATAGGAGCCCTGCATGTTTAAGACACCCCAAAAAATCCGGTGTGACTTTCATTATCATGTTAATAAACCGATGATACTGTGCAGTGATCCATTATGCACAGGAAAAGTTGACGGGAAATCAAAAGTAGGCAAGGTCATGAAGATATTTTAGCGCGGTAAAGTTCAGAAATTGTCCGCGGCATAACAAAATACACTATTTTAAAAGAAATAATATATATAAGAAAGAAATGAGTCTTGCAAAGCTTGAAAAATGAGACGCATATCTTTTGGAATGTCATTTTCTTGTTTTCCTCTCCTCCTTCTTCTTCTTCTTCTTCTTCATCTTCTTCTTCTTCTTCTTCTTTCTTCTTCTTCTTCTTCTTCTTCTTCTTCTTCTTCTTCTTCTTCTTCTTCTTCTTCTTCTTCTTCTTCTTCTT
Source organism: Echinometra lucunter (assembly GCA_029962745.1). Lineage (NCBI taxonomy): Eukaryota > Metazoa > Echinodermata > Echinoidea > Camarodonta > Echinometridae > Echinometra > Echinometra lucunter. Next base: position 18,743,984 of record CM057161.1, on the reverse strand, counting down.
CTTCTTCTTCTTCTTCTTCTTCTTCTTCTTCTTCTTCTTCTTCTTCTTCTCCCCCTCTTCCTTTGGCTTCTTCTTTATCTTTTACTTTAGGCCGATAAGAAGTGAAGTATAACAAACTTTTCTGTCCCACCCAGGTTATCCTTCTTCCAAGTAAGTTTTCGCAAATGGGAAATTCTTCAGTAAACGTTTATTCGATTTCAAAAGTGCACTCTCTGCTAAGGAATTCCATTGGTTTAATGTTGAAATAGCTTGACCCATTTTTCCTCGGCTGCATATTTGAGAACAACAGAAGCACAGAAAAACCTGGTATAGCAGAAAGAAGGAGAAAGGAGAAAGGTCACGGAGAGATAGAGAGAGAGAGAGAGAGAGAGAGAGAGAGAGAGAGAGAGAAAGAGAAAGAGAAAGAGAGCGTGAGAGGGAGGAGTTCGGGAGAGACGGGGAGGTACATGGGAAAGAAATACATAAAAAGCTAAATAATATGGCTCTTGGATATTGCGTGGAAATTTGTAAACCGTAATACATTAGTCGTTGATAATATCAGCCACAAAAGATTCTCAATAATGATAATAATGATAACAATAATAATAATAATAATAATAATAATAATAATGATGATGATAATAATGATAATAATGATAATAATAATGATAATAATAATAATAATAATGATAATAATGATAATAATGATAATAATAATGATAATAATAATAATAATGATAATAATGATATAATAATGATGATAATAATGATAATGATGATAATAATATGATAATAATGATAATAATAATAATGATGATAATAATGATAATAATAATAATAATGACAATAACAATGATAATAAAAAATAGTGTAAACTTTTTTCTTTTGTTATAATTCGGTATTTATCAAAATTTAAGCAATTGGCAAAAACAACAAGAATCAAGAGAAAATCAAGTAAATTACAAGAAAAATCAAATGAGTTACAGATATATGAAGTATTAAAGAGCAGCATAACAAAATAAAAACGGTGCACACACCGTCCAAGGACGCTCATGGCGCTAGCCCAGCAACAGTTCTCTTCAATGGACTTTCTAAAGAAGTCTCCGACATCGCATTGAGCGGAATAATTCAGAAATTCAAGTAAATTCCCACTTCCATTAATGTAATGTCTGCAATTTGTGAATAAAAGAAATAAGCCTGCAGAATTTCTAGTGGAGGGCCGAAAGATAAAATTGATGAGGTGTAAATTTGTGAAAAGAGAACAATGCCAAAACATGGGTGAGACAAGATGACATCGGCATGCAGGAAAACTATACAGTAGATTGAATGGGGGGGGGGGGGGGGAGAGGAGAGAGAGAGAGAGAGAGAGAAAGCTGTTTTTGACAAGAATTACCCGAGGGCTAATGGAAATTGACCTTATACTGACCTTGCCCTTGGTAGGAAAATGAGGTCACACAGGGTTAATCATATGAACTTCGACTTTTCAAGCCATCTGTGAAATCTTTCCCACAAATTGACACCTATAGGCACTGTACAGTTTATTTTGCCTATTTTTACCCGAAAATTCCTTCGTCGTTAGTATACATTTTGTGGCACAAACTAAGTACGTTGATGCATGAGGCCTTTTGGTAGGTTTATGTGATTCGATAACATTCAAGTGTGCCCTTTGTTATCATGAACCGATTTCACTTTGACATTTCTATAGTTTGTTAATTACTCAAAATGATGTTACCATAAAAAGCAGGAAATTTTCCTTGATATGAATCAATGGTGATCCCGGACGTAAACAACAAATTCTCGCAGTTTACCCTTCCAGAATGAGGGCGGGGCACTTCATAAGTGGGCGTGGCATCGTGATCATCTTAATGTACTGCCTCGGTACACTCTGCCCGATGGTTGCCACTTTTTCAGAAAAAGAAAGAAAGAAAGTGGAGCAAATTCTAAGCTCGCTTTATTACAGTGAAAATGTTGTTATGTATTAATTCTCATTGAGAGAAAACAGATTTTTTATAATTTGCGGGATCGTGCAGGTTGAGAGAATGTAATGATCATATCACTTAAAAAAAAAAAGACACGATGGTGCTAATAAGGGGTGTTGTCAGGACACATGTGATATTATTTTGATAAAAATGGACCCAACTTCCCTGAAAATTCAAGCTAATCCTTGGAACTGCTATTATATTTAAGTTTTTCCTCGGCATTTATTTGATAAATTTGGGATTGATTTGATAAATTTTCATCGTCTCCCCTTCCAATAGATGAAAATTCCCGCATATTCTGACAGCAGTAATTGGCGAGAAATACCGCAAAGGAAGTGAGTGGTGAACTATAGCGACCTACTTTGTACACCCATAACATTCGAATGGCCCCTCTGTGACTCATTAGGCGCTTTCACACCTACCCGATCAGGAAAAGTACCCGTAAATTACGAGAACTTGTTAAGGCCCCAAAATTCCCGATAATAGTTCTGCGCTTTCACACCTACCCGAAGCCAGACCTTTTCGGGGTAAGTTCTCGAAGTTACGAGCATGCGCAGAACGATTTATTTTGCAGACGAGGCCCGCGCTTTTAAATTCGCTCAACTAGCTCAGCTCTTGCTATGACAGCGCTAGCTATATAGTAAGCTCGATGCGATCATACGTCTCTACATATTGATGTACACTTGCAGTCTGATAATCTCTCTTTAGAACTTTCAGTTTATTTTTTTTTTATTTCGGGAGGTATCCTCTCAAATCCGAGGCTGGCAAGTCTTGCAGCCAGCATATCGTAGTCTTATTTCTTTGGCTGAAGGAGGCCACTGCCGTGTACACCTCCTCCTCCCTCCAAATCGCTATCAGCGATGATCAGATGATGATATACTACCGTATCGATATATCAGAATGAATCATAAATAAAAAACACGAAAGGGGAACAAAACTTCACAAAAACAACTCTCAAATCCAGACTGTGCGGGTACACATACGATAACGACGTCCAATACGTACACACAGTACAGTACACGGTTCGTGCGCCAGTGCTTGATGGAATAGAAGTTCTCGTAATTTGCTTTCACATTACAAAAATCCCCACGACCTTGGAGAAAGTACTCGTAATTTTGAGAAAGTACCTACTAATTTACGGGTATTTTCTTACGGGGATATTACGCGTAATTTGGTTTCACACTGGCAAAATACCTGGTATTTTCTGATCGGGGTAGAATACCCGATCTGAAAATACCAGGTATTTTTCCTGATCGGGTAGGTGTGAAAGCGCCTATTAAAGAGATTTCATCCTAAAAACTCGTATCATTTCATGCCTGGAAGAGAACCGATAAATACTATATCTATCAGTGGCGTACCGTGGGTCAACGCATTGGGGGGGGGGGGGGGGTGGGCACCGAGTGGAAGTGTGTGTGTGTGTGTGTGTGTGCGTGTGTGGGGGTGTGTGTGTGTGTGGGTGTGTGTGGGTGTGGGGGTGTGGGGGTGTGTCTGTGTGTAATATGTATAATGTTATTTCTATCATGTTAACAATTACAACAGAAATCTCGAAACAAGATGTCATTAGGGACGTGAAGCGTTTTTAAATTTTGAGTAAATGACGCATTTTGCTAGATACCAACCTGTTTTTAGACTTTGCAAGCGAGCGAAGCGGAGTGAGCCAAAAATTAGAACTTTATTTGCAATGAAATTAATTTTGTTATCAAAATACACTATCGGCCTATATGATATCTCAATTACATATCTGGTCACCTCGCTGCCAATGACTCTATTTTAGCACGTCCCTGGTGTGTTTCTAAATATTACGAGCGAGCGAAGCGAGCGAGGAAACACACACTTTTTTGACGGGAGAAGTAGTAACCCCTTCAGTAAATTACATTGTGAGCATATAAAACATTTGAATTATTTAATCGGTCACCTCACTTGCTCGGTTCCTTTGCTTCAAAACCCATTAAACAATTATTTAACGAGCGAGGAAAACATACTCTTTTTTATTGTGTATTTCGTCATGGGAATACACTATAGGCCTCTACGATATCTAAATAATCTATTCGATCACTTGTGTGCTGAATATGACTCCACTGAGGTACCTCGCTCACCGTCCGAAACCATTCTGTTTTCACGAGCGAACAAAGTTAGCAACCCCACCCCCCCCCACACACACACACAAACACACAATGGATTCGTCAGCCAAAATATTATGATACTTTGCTCACTCGCTTCTGAAATAAGCTGATTGTCGTGCCCGAAATCATCTTGTTTCTAGATTTACGAGCGAGAGTAGCGAGCTAGCGAACGAAAATGAGAATTTTTGTTTTTAACTTGGCCATTATCTACTGAAAGTGTATTTATTTTTAGGGAAACTTGCCGTTCGATTTCTTGGAGTGAAATCCAGAAGTGGTTATATTACTAACATTCTATGAGTGGATGAATATCAGATTGAGACACAAGATGCAAACTGGTTCCTTTCATAAAATAGTAATTATCAATGACACTGGCATTGGTTAAGTTACTTATATGCAACTAGCGAGCGAAGCGAACAAGCGCTTCCCGGTTTCCCATTTTCCTTTTCGTTGTTTTTGCCCATTCTTTTTGCTTTTCTTCTTTCTTTTCTCTCTTCTTTTTTCCCTTTCCCCCTCTTTTTCCCTTTTTTTCCAGCCGATTTTGGGGGGGGGGCACGTGCCCCCCCCCCGTAGTTACGCCACTAATATCTATAAAAGATGACTTATTTTCATTAACGAAACCGATCACATTATGCATCAAAGTTATCATATATCTCCCGACGATGAAGTTTTTAAACACTTGTCAATTGACTGACTGTCAAAATATTGTGAGCATGTTTGGTCGTCATGAGTTACTATTTCACTTATTTTCCCATCCTCATAAAGCCTAAGTGATCTAGACTGGTTATTTCAGGAAGGAAAATCCTTCAGTACCAGATTATGCCCATCGTGTAGTAACCTACAGTCTATTGTTCGCCAATATATATTTTTTCTTCATGCTAATATCAAAGAATTCTGGAGTATGAATGTATTGTTGGCCAATATAACAAAGAAATTCTGTAGAATGAATGACCTGAATAGAACGTACATTGGAACCAACTCTCTCATCCATGAAATATTTACTGAGTGTGCATGCTATACATGTAGGCAACATGTCGACAGGGAAGTAATATCTCTTCGTACCAGCCTATAAGAACTTACAGCACATCGTACGAGCCTGTATCTGAAATGAAACTATCGCGTCCAATAATCATAGCTTTCAACTTTCGAAGTACTGTCAGATCAATAAATAAAACGTGACTGTGAGACACTCATACTCTAAATTTCTTCAACTTAAATTAGGGACAACTCCAAAAGTCGATCAAAGATCTTAATTTATATGATCTAATAGATTTAGAAATCAGTCTTACTGATTATAATTTCTTAATCTAATTTTGGATTTGTCCCTAATTATACAATCGACTTAGATTAATTACTAATCTAAGAAATTCATAATGTAGGTGTACATGAGCATAATATGACAGACCTTACTTGGCAGAAGGAGGGGGAAGTGCCTTAATAGCATCCCTTCCGTTTCCCACTTCTTGAACCCTAGTTCTAAACAGCAATGAGTGCTATTACTGAACAATATTGATGTGCGATTATTTTGTGCAAATATTGGACGGTTGTTGCTCCACACAAACTATTATACTTTGGGCATGGTGCTGGGACGTGGTGGGTTGCAGAAAGCATTTGCATAATTGGTTGTATCAAGAAAGTCCTGATCGAATTAAAATGACTTCGCTAATGACCGTTATATCCAAATCAAAGCTGATATCATAGCGGTATGCTGATTATTCCAGCTCGTGGAGTATTTATTAATTTCGGCCATCGCGCATATAGGTTGATATCCAGTGGTCAGATAAGAGGAAATTGAGACCAGACAGTCTGACCCCTGACCGTATAATACCTTATGGGAGTATACACTGGCGTAGCGTAGGTCAATTATGGGGGAGGTAGAGTTGGACTGGTTATGGGGAATTTCGGGGCCACAGGCCACTCGATTATTGGCTAGAAGACTGGTAAATTAAAATTTTGTGGTGCATGTGGGAGCCGATTATAATAGGTTAGAGAATCGGTTACAAGAAATTCCCTTCATACAACAAAATTTCACTACCAGTCCGCTGCCGGGAAGGGGGGGGGGGTAGGATTCATTCCCTGATTATTATCCCTGCAGTCATAAATACGGTTCTTATAAGATGAATTATTAACTCCTAATTTATGAATAGTTGATGCATGTTATGCTTTCCCGGGCCTCGTATAAGACAAAGCTATGGATATTATGAATGACTGATTGTACTCGACAGTCAATAGCAATTAATCGCTACCTTATCTATTCATCCCGATCTTTAATTTGCCACCGTTATTCAAAGCCTGTTTTACGAATAAGTGCTTTCCTTTTGACGTTTCACATCTATATTGTAAGAAAGGAAATATCGGGGCCTCCTCTGAATTTTCAGTACAAAACTTAATAATTTATTTATTCAAATGAATACTCTCTCAGATCTCATGTCCTCAAAACTAAAACTGAATTTTGCACAGTGAAAAACCTAACTCGAATTGATAATGGTTTATGCTCTCAAGGAAGGAAATCTTCACAAAGTTGTGAAAATTTCTGACAAGTATAAAATACTAAAATGAAAACACTTTTTTGAAAAAATAAATTTTGATACCAGAAATGGGAATAAAATGGCTTGAAATATGCATGATTATGACATAATGTATCTGTATGCTTTCAAAATCCTTTGGAAGTTACTTAATTAGTAATTGTAATTTCTCTCCAGACGAATACTGGTTAAAACAAACCAAAGCAGCAGACCAAAATATATAATGCGCTACAACATAATAAAAGTAATTGCAATATATCATTGTTGACAGAAATATTTCTTTCTACATTATATCTTAGCGTATTATTTCATTCTTTTTCTTCCCGTATTAACCACTTCCGTCGTTTCTAATACTATATAAATCTGAAGGCTCCGATGTTTAGAAAACGTGACTCGTACACTGCTTTGATCTTTACATCACGGCGAGACATCTCATTATTCTAAATGACACTTTTAGTGTAAGGATTCATTTTCATCCAACTCCCATCGGTCACATAAACTTACTTCTTACTTGAATGAAGTGTTACCATGGTAACCTAGCTAATTCAAATTAATGCATACATCAAGGATACGGTCCATGGAGGTGATTATTTAAATGTCCACGAGACCGAAAAAATGACCCTTTATATTTCTCTTTATCCTTCAAAATGATTGGAAGCTTTTTAGGTTTCGTTCCTATATTGCAGCATCGTTATGTCGAAGACACTTAAATCACATGAACTCTCCGTATGTGATTTACATACATCTCTTTGTAGCTGCCAAGGAAAATACTGCACTCTCGTAAAGACACAGCATTATAATTTTATGTTTTATTATTAAAGACAAAACGCTATAATTTTCAAATTATATAATTGAATTATCTTCACTGACGATGAAAGAGTTGTGTATTATCATTACGTAGTTCCTGCATGTGATTTGCATGCCAGGGAAGTCTATACGTCGGTCGCCACTTCTTAAAGCAGTATATTACCATAATTTGTAAATTGTTTAAAAGTAGTCCATAAGGTTAAACGTTGACGCTTTCATAAATTCACGGAGGAGGGCGGAATAGTCAACCTTCTTGATGCTTCTCTTGCAGTTTTGAACGAATGTAATTTACCTTAAAAATCTTTAAAACTAAAAAATCAGATTAAGCACTTGATAGACCTTCAAAGGAGAATAAATACACCAACACTAGACACAATATGCGGATCTTGAAAACCTTTGTGTTATCATCGTTTTTGTATAAGAGAAAAAAATACAGCAATATGCATATATAAATCAATATAAATAAATCACTGTATATACAACCATCATTTAGTTTTATAACATAATTTGTTATACATTAAATATATATTCATCAATTAATAAGCAAAATAGAATAAATGAAATGAAATCCCTTCTAAAAACATGAAAAAGAAAGCGTACATACATACACTTACGCACAGACACACCCACACATACGCCCACCACACGCACATGCAATCTACCCACATTCGTGTACAAAATGCTACACGCACAATTCGTAACCGGTTATCGTCCTATACGGGAAACAGTGCCTGTGGGCATATTTATGTCATATTCTCATCGTAGAGTATAGGCAACGAACGAAAAATGACCTCCAATCAAAAGGTAAGCTACATCTGTAAAGATCAAGGAAAGGTTCAGAGAGAGAGAGAGAGAGAGAGAGTTGTGTTAGAGATGAATCAGAGAAAGAGAATGAAAAAAAGAGAGGGAGAGAAAGAAAAAATAGATAAACTAGAGAAAGATCAAGGAAAAGTCTAGAGAGGGAAAAGGCGAGAAAGAAGAAAAATGGTCAGGAATGAACCAGAGATAATATCAAGGAAAGATCTAGAGAGAGAGAGAGGGGGAGAGAAAAGCGTGTTTGAGATAAATCAGAAAAAAAATGTATGCTAGACCAGAGGACGGTTCTCACCTGAATCTCCTCGTCTCATTCTCCTTCTTGGTCAGACTTCCTGTTTCTACTGACGTTGTGGGGTGAGCAGGTGCATCAAAAAGGTCCCATTCAAAGGGAAATATCAACCCTACTATGTACTCTAATAACCTTCCTTTCAAAGCAAGTATTTTGTCTTATCGAATTTATACATGCAGGCCTTCCCAACGTAACTTGTAAATTGAAATTATTCTACTTTCAGTACTTGGCATACTGCACCCATTTCCTCCGCTTGAATGGCCGCTAAATTAAACAAAATTAAGTCCCTCCCAAAAAAAAAAAAAAAAAATGAATAAGAAATAAAAAATAAACAAACAAATAAATGAATAAATAAAAACATAGATACATGAATAAATAGATAGATAAAATAAGAAATAAAAGATAAACAATAAAATAAAGTAAAGAAAGAAAGAAAGAAAGAAAAAATTTAAAAATGAAAAAAGTCATCTTTATATATCTATTCAAACATTATTTAATCAGGATGATTAGACTGTTAAAACTGTTTTACATTATGATCCTGAGATTAAAAAACAAGAGTATTAAAAGCAAAACAGATATACAGTATAATTTAAATGACAATAAGGAATCAAGGTACTAAGCATGATCGCACTAAAATGCATTACATACTGAATGGATTGTACACAAAATTAATTGTTTTTTAATTTGTAAACAAATTTTCGGCATTACTTTAACACTGGGAATAATGCCGAAATTTTCTTTACAAATCATAAAATTTCTCCCATTAAGCTTCTTCATTTACTAAAATTAATTGTATACAGTGTCTGATTTCGGAATGATTATGATACACAATGGTAACTTTTTGCATTAAATCTTATTCGTAGTTACCAATTCTACGATTTTTCGTTCAACTACCCTCAGAAGTATAACGTGTCCCTTAAGCTTTGAAATTTGTGCAGTGGGAGCTGGCTGACGTCATCAATTTCTTTCTTATAAAATTAACAGGTCCATTATTAAATTTTGCGATCGGATAATGTGTCGAATGGCTGCCTGTTTTAGAAACAGTTCGTCTTCAAGCTATTCCCCCAATCTTATTCTGTGCTCAAATATATAGAGGAACTTTGAAAGCAAAAGTATTTTCACCCCTCTTTAAAAATACTTGCGACGGGAGATGAGGAGAAAAGTTTTAAAAACTGAACAAAACAAAAACAAAAACAAAACAATGCACACATACACACACACACACACGCACACACCCTCACACACACACACAAACACACACAACACACACACTCACACACCCTCACACACACACACACACACAAAGGCAACTTTCATGTCTTTGTAAGACTTTACTTCTGGATTTGCATAAACGTGATCCTTTGGAATTGAGCCTGCATGTAGATGCTGCATGCATAAGACGTCAAGTGAGGACAACACTGATATTATATTAGCAAACCACGGGTCGTGAGATGATGTTAAACTTATTTTTTTGTATTTCAGCGTAATTTTAAATGATTCTATTCAATTAAGCAGTTTTGTATGTTTGCTACACAATAATTTGATTGATATTATAGTGTGCAGATTGATCATAGTAACTCCTGAATTATGATTGGTGAGGGAAATCTGAATTTATGAGTTGTTCAGAACGATATAGCGCATTTCATTACACAAAGCACATTCACGTTATCAAATCACACTTGATTTATTAAATTGCGCTCCCTTCACCGCAATGTGGTAAGATTTAGGTCTACATTGAACACGCCAGCATAATTCATTTCAAGGGCCTTAATGTATAAAATATGATAAATGTAATACTGGCTTTCGAAGCAGGTAATCCCTGAGCGCGGTTAGTAGAAGATTCATGTGTTTTATCTCATCAAATTTCAACTCGTATACCTCTCTTTTTGGGGGGGGGGGGGGGGAGAGAAAGGGAGAGAGAGAGAGAGAGAGAGAGAGAGAGAGGGAAAGAGAGAGGGGGGATTTTTTTTTTCTTTTTTTTTAAAATGAACACACATGCACACGTTGGTAAGCCTATATTCATTTATTTGATGTACGATAAAAGAGCAATGTAGATAAAATGCCTTGCGCAAGGGCCGTGTCGGGGATATAACACCCCCCCCCCCTCCTCACGTCTCCAGTCAAGCGCCTTAAACCGATGGACCACGGCACCTCCCTCACACACACACACCAAAAAATTCACATCACTGAATAGAAAAAGCAGAGTGTCCAACCTTGTTTTAGAGGGTCTCCTTTTACTACAAATTCTCTGGAAAGCGAGGCTACCACCTCAGTAACAAGGGGCACAAACTGGTGCTTCGGACTTAAGGTACCACCACTTTGGTTTCGGGGGGGGGGGGGGGGAGGTTGAGGCTATAGGGCCGAATGTCCCTCAAGTCCACCACTGTTTTACCTGTTAAAGTAGTAACTTGTACGTATCGGCAGGGCATATCTGGTCAGAACATTTGCATCATACAAGTACTATTACACAATCTCGCATTTCTTTTGAACTTTGTTATAGATTTCCAGAAATTGTGATTGATAAACCCTTGAAGAAAAAAAAAAATAGAATACCTATCATAATACTGGCCATATTCAAAGTCTACTCCCCACACACTTAACATGTCAGACGGTGCGTAACCGATACCCCAGTGGGAGCGATCATACAGTAAGGGCGGGAAAGAGGCGTAGGAAATATTAGACATCAATTCCCGCAATTTGACTCCTTACTGCAAATACAGAAAATTGAAGAGCCATTAATAAACGCAGTGTGCAGTCAAGTAGAGTGCATAGTGCTGGTATGGGGAGAAGAGGAAATACAACGGCTACAATCGTCTCTCACTTCAGATGAGAGCTCAGCTAACAGAACCCTCGGAAAGTTACAACACAATTTCAAGAGTGATCGAATTTGATTATTCCACTTTCCAAGAAGCGAGGTAAGTCTTCTGCCCATACATGCAGACGTGAAATATCCGTTTATCCATGGCGCCTTCTCGCCGTGCTTTCGGCGTGTATATACAGCTGTTGATTCCCGCTAAATCTCGGTACATCACGCCACATCTCCATTGCTTCGTTGCATGACTGTGATTTGCTATATATACCTTCCATCGTGATTTCTCTTTCGTGAGGTACTTACCATTGTCAAGGAACGTTTTGACTTCATGGGTTATGTTTCTACTTCTGTTTTGTATTCTCGGTAGCCACAGAAAATTCTGAGGCAAATAATGTATCAATATTTAGGATTCTCTGTTGTTGACTTCTTGCTTGGGGAAAGGTAGTACTATATTCTTCACTGCTGGAAAAAGAAATAAATTTGTTTGATCAGGATTCAATTGCCATTATGAAATGAGATACGACAAAAATTGTGGCTCTTTGTCTTTGCACTGATTTTCTTACAAAGTGTGACGTTGAGATTATTCGAGTTCGAGTTCTTTTCTAAATAGGGTGCATTAATTTTGATAATTTTGAAAGTGTAATATAACCACCACATTTTTACTCTTTCAGATCACATAAAATTCACTATACGCAGATCTATATGGTAAGCGACTTGTAATATGAATCCATTTTTTAACCTTCGAAGCCATGAATATGATATCCCCTGAAACGATAAAATGGTTAGGCCTATACCTGTCAAGGCGCAATATAGACTGGGTCGAATCTATATCCTTACCATACGAATCTGATTCCAGCCGCAAATATATACCAAAAACACACTTTTCACGTAGATGTTATCAGTACCAGTATGTACATTTTGTTAAGATGCTCTTATTCCAAAGCATATATATGAAATAAGTCTGAGGAAATTGACATACGCATTTCAGCCTTTGGCTGATATTATTAAAATAAAACAGTTCAGACTTATAGCGTGGTATCGTTATCTTATAGAAAAGTGAAGGGTATGTCCCTGTGCGCAAAGAGCATTTTAAGGATTGTTTATAAGTGTCCGATTTCCAAAAAATTTGACATGGACTCCTGTCGGATCTAGAGCAAAATTATGCATGTACATTTATAATGTAACAACTGGCTATTTGCAAAATTCCATAATCAGTGTGGGCAAGATGATTTGAAGACGAGAATGGAAGGGAAGAGTACAGTTTTGTTAGGCGTTTGCCCACTGTTTGAGAAAGTGCATGTTCTGGATATCCGTGGATTAATTTTTCATTTCCTTTCGAATCCGTAAAAGAGAAACTAAAGTTGCTATTGCTGCGCAGACATGAAGGTTATACAATTGTAATATGAAAGCAGAGCTTTACAATTACGTGGTTATTCGATCCAACTCTGTTTGATATATTTCTTTGGCCAAATTCGATATCAATTCATATTCTGATAATGGGAAAATGTAGTAACGGTATCCACAAAAGCTCAAACAATCTACGATCATTAAACGAAGTGAACAGAAAATAAAAATGCGTGATTATTCCGTCTATTTTGGTTTAAAAGGGTGTCCTTAGAATTCGTTTGAATCATACACATTTTCTTCTTGACTTTCCTCCCTCTAACTCTCCAACTTTCATATAATACGTGCAGACCCAATGCGTCAGTGTTCAGGTACAGGATCTTGCAAGTCTGGTGCTTGAGAAATTAGGTGAAGCCTAGATCCATGGCAAAGACCAGGATATTTCCATTATCCACTGCAGGCGTAGGTGACAGTTGTTCCGTGCAAAAATATTGACATACATAGTTTGTAGCTCAAAACTTTATTTGAAGAAACGATGACTGGATCCGTATCCAAATAATACAGTCTTGACACCAAAAAGAGGCCCGCATAACAAATATTTAACCATCTTAATGTCGCACACTTTTCATGTGGAGGGGGTGGCTGCACAAAATTTAAGCGAATGAGAAACAAATTGAAAACGAATAACGGGCTGAAATTCGCTGTAAGAATGTTGATGGGGATGGGGTGGGTGGGGTGGCTCCATACCTTAGGCAACAAACTTTAAGTTTCCTCATCAGAGTTGGCTTTCATGACTGAATATCACAGTGATAGATATGATCTTGACATAATCAATTGTAGTAGAGGGCAACAGCATGTTGGAAAGCATAGATTACTGACCCCAATGTACAGTGCAGCGTCCGGTCGTTAGTCAATGATAAGAAGGCGCACTTCAAAAAGATTGGTGATGGTGGATGTTTTCCTTTTGAAATCAAGACAGAAAATGTGATCAATGATACACCCAATCTTTGGATCATCGTCAGCTTTCAATGAGTGACAAACGTTTTCCCACAAAAGAGATGTGTGCAGTGGGTGACGGTGCTCAAAAATGTGTAGGTGGCGGAGAAATGCTCTCGATGTGTTTCCCTTGTCTTTTCAAAATCTGTGATGGCTAAATGAAACTGACTCGCCTCTATTATTATTATTATTGTTGTTGTTAGTTTTAAAGTTTTACTTATCATTGTCTCTTTTTGCAGAGTTCTTCTACAGACGAACAGTGTGAGCGAACAAGATGAGTCTTAGTAAGGTGCTTGAATCGATCCACAACAACCATCTCGAGTTCATTCGTATGGAGATCTCAGATGTGTATGGCATCGCCCGATCAAGGACTGTACCAGCACGCCATTTTGAAAGCACGTGCAAGTCGGGTCTCTTCATGCCGATGGCGACGTATTCTTTCAACGGTGCAGGAACTGACGCAGACGAATATGGTTGTGGGTTGTGTCGGGAGGTAGGGTATGGGGATGTGAAGCTGTTTCCAGACCTGGAGACCTTTCAGGTCTTACCGTGGTGTGAGAGTACAGGGCGGGTCCTAATGAATGGAGAACGCGATGGGAAACCTTTGATGGTATGCCCTCGACGGATTGCTGAGATTCAGCTGAAGAAGATGGAGGAGATGGGATATTCTCTTCTCTCGGCTCACGAATATGAGTTTCTACGTGGTGGATTCCAAGACACGTGAACCTCTCCTGAAGGACGCAAATCTGTTATCAACGCTGCGGACATACACAGACACCAAGCTACTGCATCAATTGATGAGGGACCTGTTTAAGGTTGGAGTCGACATCGAGAGCGCAGAAGGTGAGGGCGGTGTCGGACAGCTTGAGATAACTTACCGCCCAGCTTCTGGAATACGTGCCGCTGATAACGCACACACCTACAAGTTGTCGGTGAAAGAGATTGCTCGGCAACATGGCTACATGGCGTCCTTCATGTCCAAACCCTGGCCAAACAGGAGTGGTTGTTCCTCCCACTTCTGTCACTCTCTCTGGGATGCCAAGACCAAAGAACCTCTTGTGTTTGACAAGGGCAGTCCATGTCAGCTATCTGAAGTCGCACAGCACTGGATAGCGGGACTTCTAGAACATGCGCCAGCTCTTACAATTCTTGCGTCACCCACTGTCAATTGTTTGAGTCGTCTGAAACCAAACACTTTCGCTCCTATCAATTCGACTTGGGGCATTGACAACCGCTCCACCGCCATACGAATCAAGATTAACGGACAGAAGGGTACTTACATTGAAAATCGTATTGGTGCCAGTGGCAGCAATCCCTACCTTCTCCTCGCAGGTACCGTAATTGCAGGTATGGACGGCATCAACCGAAAGCTTCCGCTTGCTCCAGAATTCCAAGGAAGCGCGTATGAGGCGAACAGTGTTCCGCCAGAGACTCAAGAGCTCCCGAATAATCTTGAGAAAGCAGTAGAGGCGCTAAAGGCAGACAAGGTAATGGTTGATGCGCTAGGCCCTGACTTCATGAAGTGTTTCTTGGCGATGAAGAAGAAAGAACTTGTAGAATCCCAGCAGGCTGCTACTAACAAGGATGACGAGTGGGAAAGAAAGATGTTCTTTGAATATCTGTGAGATTATGGCACCAGCTGAGTTTTGCTTGGTCAGCAACGGAGGTTCAGGACGTTATAATTGATGTGAAGTCAAATGTTATATTTTTCACAAATTGTAGGAGTTGCATGATGTACTTCATGTTCTAGATTGAACCATATTCACGACGAAGATTGATTTTGTCGAACGTTAGAGTGATATCTATTAAAATGAATCACCGACTGTTTAGTCGAAGTGATTGTTATTCCCGAAGCTTCTATACTTCACAGGAATCAAATTTGGTCTTTCTCTGGGATTGATGCTTTCAGAATAGAATTCTCTGCGTTACTTGGTATACATTTATCCATTCCGGGTCGAGCACAAACCTCACATCTATATACAAATGACTCACTGCGAAGGTCCAGTTAAGGAGAGAAGTATTGTTACTTGAGAGGCATACTTAATCTTCTACATTCCATATCATGCTAAAGATTTCTTTTTAAGTGCGACATACCTCAAAGAGCCATTACGCACAAATCTTAAACACACTGTATGAGACTTTAATCATTTATCGATATCTACTGTCCATGTATATACAATGATTAAAGGAATTGATATTATCGTCAATTCCTTTAACCTCCAAGAACTTAACTAGATTCCACTTAAGCAGGGACGTAGAAAAGGAACAAAGAGCCAAGAGTCCAAAGCATTTCTTCTGTTGCACACGGACACGCAAACTCGGCACACTCGGCACACTCGCCCACACGCCAAAATGAGAGGAGCTCCGACGTATATCATGTATATGCCACGATGACGTATGCTCCAGGTCTACCGGTCATGAGACATAGAGTTAGGGTTAGGCTTGTACCTGGGTTTTAGGTTACTTTGAAGATTAAGGGTAAATATAGTGCTTACCTAGAATTATTGTAATTAAAAACTCAATTTAAGGGCATTGACCGTAATGTGTCCTGTTACAAACTTTGATAGGCCTATAATATGAAATTTAGTGAAAATGTCACACAGTAATTATACATGGAAATATTTGTTTCTGTACTTTTTCTTTAATGAAAGGATCCGTCAGAGTCAAAGCGAGTGTTTAAGGATCTTTCGATCATGAGCTACGCAATTTGAAGGTATAAGAGAATCGAGTGGATAAAGTCATTTTGTATCTTTATTTCGCACAAATTAGAGAGAGAGAGCACAACAAACAGATCAGGGAATTACTTTTCTGCTTGAAATGCATTATAATCATTGTGCAAAACTTAGCACTTTAATGTACATTGTTTCTTTATGTATCATATATTTTACGTTTTAACAGACATAACTGTATGTGATTTTTCATTCTTAAATGTCCACAATTCTTGTTCAATGACCTTAAAAAAATTCTTTATTTTCTTCGCGATAATGTTTCTTGAAATTCCAGTTTTTCACGTAATACGTATAATTCTTGAACTCCTGTATGGAGAACACGCATTCCTCATAAAAACACATTTTTATTTTGAGTTTGGCATTTTCTCTAACCTTTGTAATGCAAACAGAATAATATAACACTATTCCGTTGTATATTCCTGCAGTTTGACATGAGGGTTTAGATGTACATTGTAAGAAAAAAAAAAAGGATTTATGTGTTGTTTACAATTTCTCTTCTATATATATCAAAATTATCTATTGTTCGCGTAATATTTATATATTTTGTATGTTTATACTTTGGATGCTGTATTAAATTGAGATGATATATGATTCCTCTTGTAACATTGTCTCTCATTATGTATCTAATCGAAATGTTTGTTTGCAAAAGGGATCAGATCCAGTTTTGTAACTTCAGAGAAAATGCATTTCTTTGCCAGGCTTTGTACTGGCGTCTATGGAAAAGTGAAATTAGAGCATTTTTTCACGAGTGCTTTAAAAATTTAGCTTGGTAATTTTGTTCAAAAGACAAAAACACAGGTGAATAATGTTCTGATATCAATAACTCATTTTCCATCAAAAGTGGATCTAACCCCTTTTGCAAACAAGCTATTCAATTACAGATAGTGGCATCCAGCTGTATAAGCAGAGGCGTTGCTAGGACATTGAACAAAGGGGGCTGTTCTAAAAATCGCCAACAAACGTTAGTGTATAAGCACATTCATTAGAGGGAGAAGGGGAAACATGAGATCCTACCAGGCACCCTTCCTCGAAGACGTGCTATAATTATACAAAAATTCATCATTTTTAGAGAAAAAAGGTACTCCAATAGTTGTATGGGAAGGGAAAAGCACCCCACCCCCCCCCCCCCATTTTTTCAAATCGAGTTTGGAAAACGCTAACGGTGTTTCTAATATACAATTGCCAATTTTGTTTGATAAAAGAAAAGAGGGAAAGAACATGAATATTACACTAAACGCAGTCACGCAGTGAAATCTTTAATACTAGAAAGTATTGGTGTAGTCTTTCTTTCATCGGGGTGTAAAATATTAACCACCAGAGGCCCGTAACACAAAGGTTTGCGATCAATCGCAAATTTAAAACAACTATTCTGATTGGTCCACACACTAAGGAAAAAAAATTGCACCTTCCCTAAAAGGGTACAACTCTGCACCCTTAAGGGTGCAAAATGTAGCTAACTGCACCCTTAAAGTTGCAAAAAGCTTATTAGGGTGCAAAGTTGCACCCAAAAAGGAGCTCCCAGTGTTGCATTTGAAGGGTGCAAAATTGCACCTTTTTTCTAAGTGTGCAGGGTCACCGTTTTGAACGAGATGTGCATGAAACCATGGTCTTGATTGGCTGTTACGACTTTGTGATTGCTTTCAAATCTTTATGTTACGGGTCCCAGGAAGCAACACGTTAGAATTTGACTCTAGAATGGTTCAATTTACATCCTACTTTCGGAAATACTGGTATTGTATCATTGAGGGGTCAAAAGTATATATAAACCTATATTTCTCTATCGATTAACGTGGTGAATTCTTTTCGATTGACATTCTTTTTGCTCAAGGTTTTTAAGATCCAGGGATACACTTGTTTTTGCACCTGCTTTTCGAGATAAAATGCATGAAGGGTAAATTAAAATTAATGGAGTAAACATTGATCATCGCCAAAGGGGAAAAGTTAAACGCTACAATGAATAGAGGACGAGGTCATCATAAAAACGAACTTTAAAAATGCAAGAACAAGATAAGTTAAAAGGACATTGTAGAATGTTTGATGAAAATGATAGGGAGAATAGAGAGAAAGAGTCAGATGAAGATAGAGAAGGGAAGAGAGAGAGAGAGAGAGAGAGAGAGAGAGAGAGGGAGGGAGAGAGAGGGAGAGAGAGAGAGAGAGAGAGAGAGAGAGAGAGAGAGAGAGAGAGCGCCTAGATCAAGAGATAGAGAATGGGAGAACAAGGAAGAACCAAAGGAAGATAGTTGCGGTGATGGGCCTTCTTGCTTAATTGCTTTCATTAATATCACTTTTCACTTAAAGTAAAGTTCGGCTGACTACTTTCTTATCGCAATGGATAGAAGAATTTCTTACAATCTTTGCCTGTTTCTATACAGTTTTATGCTTATACAATGCATTTCTTGAACGAATGGTCTCTTGCGAAAATCGTTCGAATAAAGAGAAAATGATCATGATGATGGAGAAATCAAATTATGAAGCAAGGTGTGAAAAGGGAATCGAATTTTCCAATTTCAGTGTATCTTGGACCATGCAGGTAACACTTCAAAGGAAATGGGAGGATCGAAGAAAAGGAAATGAAGGATGATTCCCCTCAGGATTATATTTTCACCTTTGAAGGATGATTTCGAGGGTAGTCCTGATAGAAGCAGCTGCTATGCCCGAGATTCCCAGGTACGAGGCAAAGAATGCATCAGCTTGATTGACCGAAACTTGACAACATTGGAACGTTTTGCAATCAGAGCATCGCCTTCCAATCTGGTATAGTAGTAGCAGGAGAAATACTCGTTGAATCCTAAGTATGATACCTCAAAATGTATTTTCCATTCAATTTACACCTTGACTCTAACATCAGAATCACGATTTCATGAGAACTGAATGATATAGCAGTATCAAATGCGCATGTAGTGGAAGAAGTTAATAGTGGCTGGAGAGGGGAGGGCATCGGAAATATGGAAGCATTTGCACAAAGATACAGATTCGATTCTAAATAAACTGGAAAGAGAACTTCGCCCTAGCAAGATTATATGTAGAAAAATGAGAAAAACAGAAAAGATGAAGTCTTGGAATTTATTGGAATTTATCAATATTAAATGAAATGTGTACATAGGGCCTACGCGTTGATGTGTCATGGTTTTGATTTTAGCATAACAGCTTCAGAGAGATATTCCACCACGGGCTGACTGACTGTAAAGCTGATTAATGCTGAACTTTAGCATGATAATATCTGTACACAAGAAAAGTGTCAGTCTCCAGACTGTTTGTTCTTTTTTTTAAAAAAGTAGTTTTCACTTCAATAAATCCTTACTTCCTATGGTGGCTTTTACATTGATATTTCTTGACTACTGAGGACTCCGAGAGGTATGTCCGATCAGCAGAAAATTACAGACGAGAGACTGAGTAACTCAACCTCCAGCAGTTAGGTGAAGGATTTGCGCCCTCTCGCATAATTTTAACGTTGCGATGATCTCGGTGTGTACAACATAATAGAGACAACACAAGAAAATGGTGGAAAGATGGCTGATCGATGTATGATATACGATTATTCACTTGATCGCGTGATCACGAATATATAATGGCTAATAAAAGACCCTTCCTACTCAATTAGGGCCTATCTGTATAGAATTTGAAAACGATAATCAACTTTTTTATATAAAAAAAGGAGAGACTTGGTGAGAAGAAAAGAATAGAAAGCAACAAAGTGCAGAGAGGTTGATAGAGATCTTTAAAAAAGTAAAATGGAAATTCATGCATGATTCTCTGAAAGTTCAGATCACAGAATGGCAAATCTTTAATTAGTAGCGCGGTCGTGTTTGTAAAAAGTCATGCAACTATCAATCTTTTCCTTGCACAGACAAAAAAAATTGAAATTTTGATTGATGGTGTGAACATGATTCAGTGAAGGGTGTTTGAATTATGTTTCTGGTAACATTGCTTGGAAATCATATCTGAATGATTTATTTTTTCTCATCTGGATGAAAGACATTTAAAACAAAAATGAAGTCACAGACCTCATAATACCTCTGATAGCAACTATTCTATTTACGTGTAAATTACCAAGGAAACTGATGAATGAAACTTAGAGGTTGGTGTTGATTAATCCTTAAACAAACAAACAAAAAGAATAATTAGTTGGAATCGTAACACCATGATCATAAAATGGTTGTTTTGATGCAATACTAGTATTAATGTGTAGGTATGGCCTGTAGCCACAATCACAACCATTGCACCAACCTTTCCGCAAATCACAACAAATTGGTTTCCTTCAAGCATAGATATTGGTGCAAGCTACAACCTATATAAACCTGTTCAGTTTTAAACACTGCAACTTATGTCGGACATAAGGGGGGGGGGGGACTTTCCAAATTAGAAAAAATAGGGTGATTCAATGGGTTATGCATGAGTCAGATGCATTGCTATAATATGTCAGTGCATAAATCAACTATTGTTAGGCATATACTGCAGGACCCAGTTGCAGTTGAAATGAAAACAGCATTCAAACTGAACAGGTCTATAGTTTTTGTCCTTGTTCATCCTTTCAGTCTGGTTTGTGGTATCATCTCGCCGTCTCTCTTCCCCGCCCAGTCGACCCCCCTCTCCTCCCCCACTTCAACTCCCCCATTTCCCCTGTCTACCCCCTCTTTTTTCTTTGATCTTTCGTTTTCATATCTCTCTTTCTGATTCTGTGTCTTCTCTCTGTTTATCATTGTTCCTTCCTCGACATTTACACCATTCTCTTTACATTCTGACCCTCTTATCTCAATATGACATTTCCATTGATTGTGAAAATGACCCGAGTTTCACAATTCCCTCTGGAATTCAAAGAAACCGGGAAGCCGTTGAGATAGGGCAGGGGAAGTTGTTGGTGATCACCATAGTGGAGCGATTATTAATCTGCTATTCAATACATGTCAATATGTTTGTCTTTATTTTCATGGTCACCATGGGAATCATGGACCTCTTGTAAAAAATATTTAAAAATATATGATGACTAAAGAGTACAGACTGATCAATGATTCGTTCACCACTGTCGGTCAGGTTATATACCTAGCCCATGTCAACCAGTTATTCTTTCCATGCATGTTTGTATTGTTGTCGACCCCTGAATTGCATGAAAATCTCCCTAGGAGGATTATGATAATAATAATGATAATGCTAATAATAATTCTTGTATAGCGCTTATCACATTATTTTCTAACGTCTCATATGCGCTTCCAAAGGACTTTGAATATTATTACCATGGCTTTACCCGGCAGCCATTACAGCACACAAGCAGTTTCAAGGGATTAATTCCTGCCAGGTACTCATTTCCCTCATCTGGGCCAAGTTTCACAAATGTAGGTTAATTGTGTTGCTTAAGATAAGAACATTAGTGATGTGGCAGGAATTCGAACCCCGTACCTTGGGTTCAAAGTCCGGAGACTCATCCACTGGACCACAACACCTCTTGGTACTATCCTCTAATAAAGCCTGAAGCACACTGTATAAGTGTAAACGGGGTAAAGATGGTCTTTATATGTTTACCCTCCCCATCCCTCCATGCGAACTCTTTCCGTGAGCCTGTTGACATGATTAACATCTATATACCTCGCAGGGATGGAGTCGAGGCCACATTTTGCCGGTCTTGGCCTTGGCCTCGGTCCGAGTAACGTGTTCAAAGTCTATAGGAGAAATTTTATCCATCGGCCTCGTGACTGCCGGTCTAGATTCTATCACTGATACCTCGCCCCCATTATCGTTAGTGAACAAAATAATAACTGCAGCGAATTGGAACAAAATGATTATAGTTCAAATATATTATATACCCATATATATATATAGGAGAGCCCTTGCGGAAAACTTTTCAAATTCCCTATGGTTAGTCCGCTCCCGACGATAATTACGATGACGTACCATGCATTAAGCAAGATAGGTCCCATTAATACAAATTACATACGTTTGTCTATGATTTAGGCTGACACTGTGATTAAAGGCATGACTACATTTATGTAAATTCTCCTGATTCAGACTAGTAAAAACACAATGACCGTATAAAAGAAGAAAGGCGACACAAAATAAACGAAATTTTTCAGACGAAGCACATTTACAAGACTTTTCTGTTTCCAGTATTTCCAGACGCCAATAGGCCTGGTGACGGCTGAGGGTATACATTATAATGACTCAAGACAAAATATTTACGATGGCCTGTGTGTGGCACAGACCTTTTAGTCTACTTCCGAATGTACTTTTTATGAAAATTATAGAGCAACACCAAAACAGGTTGGCATCACGTGATGGGGGTATTGCAGTATTTTCAAAGCAAGCTTACACATGATGTCCACATTTCACCACCTTGATAGTACTATATCGTTGATGGCTTGATCATAATCACCTTAGGCAATAATAACATCGATAGACTGACGTCTCTACATTGTACTGCAATGGTCAAGGACCAAAGGAGTATCACTCGTACTTTACAAACTTCCCTGTCTCATTGGTGGGCAATGACATAATTAACCAAAGAGAGCTATACCTGACGTGAAACTTTCAAGGTGAGGGGATTCAATCTGTTATCGGGGGGGGGGGGGGGCACTGTCCTAAATTTCGCTGAAAAGCAAAATAATAATAATAATAATAAAAATAAATAAATAAATAAAAATTGTCCACAACTTAATTTTTTTCTTGGGGGGGCATACCCCAAACAGCATAAAAAAGGTCCTTGGCTAAAACATTGGAGGGGGAGGGGAATACTTTGTTGCCTTTTTCAGGTGTATTATTCCTTGGGAGGACTTGCCATATTGTGTCCCTTCACTTTTTTGGGGGGAGGGATGTGCCCCTGTCCCCTTCAAAAAATCATTTTCTCTCTGCCTATGACCACAGGAATATACCAGCTTGATAGGCAGGATACGCCACAGCCACTTGGCTGCCACCCGCGAATGTCTTGTTAGAACCCAGTTCAGTTAGTTACAAAATCATTGGCGTAAATCCAGGGGGATGGGGGATATATCCCCCCCCCCCACTTTTTTGAAAGGGGGATGGCGTGTACAAATATTCCCCCCCCCCCCCCCCCGCTTTTTAAGGAAGAAATAATATTTGAATTAATCAGTTAATAAAATTTCTAATAATCTGTCATAAACAACCATCATATTTCAGAATTTTTATTTGAAAATGCGATTTAAAACCAAAAAAAAAGCACATATTTTGGCTCGCTCGCTTCGCTCGCTTGCAAGATAAAAATTAAAATGTGTGTAAGGGGGTCTGTGCAGGTGGGTGAGGGCGTGTGTTTATACTGAGTGTGAGTTCGACAGAAAAAAAAAATCGGCAAAAGAGTCGATTATCCTCCCACTCCTCAAAGTGGATTTACGCCAGTGTACACAATTATTTCTTAAACACAGCAGATTCGAAATACTTGAAAACTGTAAAGATAGGAAAAACCCATTTAACTTTTTTACTCCTGTATTAATGATTTAAACACACAAAGCTGTCGGGTATTCCCCCTACTGCACAATGAAAAAAAAAATATGGTTTTCTTTAAAAGCAGGCTAACAACCCGGATACAGTTATCTACTCGGGGTTTTGTCTTTGTTAACTGTCGTGATCACAGGACTCAACTTACACTACGAAAAAAATGATTTTTTGTTTTCATTCTTGGGGAGTAAATACATCATAATCCTATATGATCAAATATTAACAGGCTATATCAGGCGATCGTGCCTTTTCTTCTCTTGCCCCCAAATTCTGGAACAATCTGTATGTTTATATCTGTTCTTCCATTCCCCCCCCCTCTCTCTCTCTCTCTCTCTTTCGTTTTCTCTTCTTTACCGCGCTTAGTAACACTGTATTAATTAAAAGCTATATGAATGTTAAATATTGTTATTATTATCATTATTATCATGATTATCATTATTATTATAGCAACTCGTTCAGACTTTGATTGGTTCTTAGCGTATTACTCACACCTAGTTTTAGAATCATTCACTCCACTACTCGGCTGTAATACTTAGTTCAGTCATAGACTAAAAACAAACGTATAAAGTATAACAGAATAATACTAGTATGAAACAAAGAAAAACCTTAACAAAAGATTATTATGAGCTGAATGGTGGAGGTTATTACCTACTTGCCAAAATGAGAGGTAGAAATCATTAGAATAGATTGGCAATGGAACACGGCTTCTGTTCTTTTCTTTTAATTAGTGTCAGATATTTTGAAAACGGTGAACAAATCTTCGATAAATACACTAAAGAAAAGTTTTTTAAAAGATCTCAACTACCCCAAGGACGAAATACATGTTATGTCCTTAGTATTGACATTGGCCATCAAGACCATCAAACCGTTGTCATATAATTCAGGTCTTTCCGGTGCAATGACATGTTCAATCACGTATTCATTTCCTTGTATAATGACAATACTCTGTCATAATGCTTCTGGATATAGTGTGGTGATTTAGTCATTGGTACACCCGTTAGGACCGGTTCAAACTGCTTTAGTTATTGTTGCAAAAGTTGAAAATGAACAGCAATTTATCATTCAAATCATGCATGCATGGAGTATGCAAAATCGTTTTTAGACTGGATGACTTTTCGCAATTATGTTTGACACATTTGCATTAAAAAGCATCGAAATGAGATATGATAATTTTGCCTCGTCCATTCATGTACTTTTGCCTTCTATATAAATTGTCCATTCATTGTGTAAATCTATTAATATGTGTTTTCGTGTCATAACTGTGCATAATTAAAAGTGTTCTCTGTTTGTTCCCTTCTTTTGCAATGCACATGGCAAAAAAATATATTAATGATTTTATGATAATAATTCCTACTCCTCGGCCGAGTCATACCAAAGACTTACAAAAATGGGACCTTCTGCCTTCTAGCCAGGCGCTCTGCATATAAGAATGGAGAAGAGTAATGATAACATATTATGTTATTACAAGGCCCGCTGGAAGGGCAGCTGATAGCTGAAGTGACTACCCTGGGTAAATAAGAGTTATTATTATTATTATTATTATTATTAGTAGTAGTATTATTATTATTATTATTATTATTATTATTATTATTATTATTATTATTATTATTATTATTATTATTATTATTAATTATGATTATTTTACTGTAAAACTTCGATCGTGTAATATGTAAATTTTCTGTAACTAAAGTAGGGCCAAGAAATTGCATATGATATATTAGGTTGGAATTTTACTGAACCAATTTCTTGAATGATTAAACTACTGAGGCGAAGGTTAACCTTAGTTCATTGTAAACATAATTTACCAAAACATTGATAGATTATACCTTTTAAAAATCTTTGTATAGTAAGTCAGCAACAACGGCAAAAAAAAAAAAAAAAAAAAAAAAAAAAAGTAAGCCATTCTCTACTTCGAATCCAAAGCTGATCAGCCCACATCACCATTAAGAAATTTGGGTTTCACATCATTTTGAAAGCGTATTCAGCAAAAACAGGATATAGAGCAGTGATCATGTTTGTGAAAATAATGCAGTGTCATCACCGAGTGTCATGACAAAATTTGAAACATTATTGCGGATATCTTATCCAGGGGCTATAAATCCGATCAAATTTCCCATCATGATTGTTGGGTTTAAACATGTTAACCACAAACATTTCATCGATAGGTTTAGGTTATTCTTAAACTAGAGTTATCTCTCTAATCGTAATCCTGTTATTGTATTACAATAGTAAAACAAAATTACGGATAAAAGACGTTTGCTTAATAAAAAAAAAGGTACGCTCGATCCCTTGGTTGATTTTGTCTACTTTTTTTTTACTGTTGTATTCTTAGCGTTTTGATTTGTCAGCGTGATTTTTATTAACCCATAGCAATGCAGTGTCTCCTGAATTAAATGACAATTTTGTAGTGTCTTTAAATCCGGAATGGTATAGGAATAACACATTGTTTTCGTTGATTTTGCCTATTTCGTTTATTATTATATTCTTAGCGTTTTGATTGCAGCATGAATCTTATTAACCCATAGTAGTGCAGTATCTCCTAAATTAAAGGCATTGGCTAACTTTGTGAATAGCTGATTAAAAAAATTCTCAAACTAAGATGAAACATGTGTATGAGTAATTGTATTTGTACTGAAAAACCCTGAAACCAACCCTAATTTGGAATGAAAAAATGTAAGTTAGACGCAAACAGCGATTTTAATATCCTTCGTCTCACGAAACAATCACTAAGAGGACCACATTGCTTGAATTTGAAAATGCCGTTATGTGCCTCCCGCCGCGTGATTTGCAAATACACACAGTACGGTAAGGGGAGTCATACGCGCATGCGCACTCCTTATGTGCAACCGACCCTCGTATAGTTTTCAAACATTGGTTCACATTTTTGATATTTAAAAATACTTCCTGTGGATATATACTTTGAAACTTTCAGACTGGTATTTTTACACTATAACTCTTATGTTTTTCCCATTTTCAAGTAACAAAACAAGACTTTTTAAAATCATAACGATGTCAAGCAATGTCTTTAAGTAACACTTTTGCAGTATCTTTAAATCCGGCATGGTATAGAATAACACTTTTTTTTTCGTGTTTGTATGTAATTATTTATTGTTTCTTAGAAAAATATGATTTCTAGGTCAGATGATAATCTTTTGTCAGAGTCTGAGTGTTGGAACTCGTTTGATATTAATACTATAGCCGATTTTCTTCTTTAATGAATAAAAATTACGATTAAAAAGTCATTCAGTGTCGAATCATTTGGAACTTCGTCGACCATTTCTCTTTGGAATGTTGGGTAAATGACATGAAGCCGTTTTAGGAGGTTTACACTTTGACATATTCCGACTTTATTTCCCTACCTATTCTGAACTTGCTTGGAAAAAAAACAGAATATTGAAAAAGGGAAGAATGAGTGTGAAAGTAATTATGTAAAAATGGTTTAATGTTTTAATCACCAAGCTTCGCTCACCTCTGATACACACTAAGAAGGTGAAAAAGGTGAAATTTTGCACCCTACATGAAAAAGGTGCAAAGATGCACCCTAATTTTGTACTTGTTTGCACCCGGAAATGCCCGTCTACACCCTTAAAGTGGCAACTTTGCACCTATAAGGGTGCAGAAATTTTCGCATTCAAAAGGGTTTTCGCACCTGCACTAAAGGGTACACCTCTTTTCCCTTAAGGGTGCAAAATGTAGCTCACTGCACCCGTAAAGGTGCAAAGGTGCAAAAAGTTGTACCCATAAAGGAGCTCCCGGTGTTGCATTTGAAGGGTGCAAAATAGAACCTTTTTTCTTATAGTGTGTACAGACTTGAAAAACAGTACCGTCGTACCATTAATGACGCACAGATGAAAATGTTTGTGATTTTGCAGTAAAATCAATCAGAAACTACCAAGAAAACAATCCTATATTCAACATGTTTAAAGCTTATTAAACTGTTCTTGACCCGTCATATGACTCAACGAGAGAGAGAGAGAGAGAGACACGACCAATCCACTTTACCGGTTTTTTCCCTCTTATCTCGGTATAGTGCACTATGTAGACAAGAAAATGTTGGGTTTCTTTGAAACAGCATAAATTGATTGTCTATTTAACTATCTTTACAGGTCATATCAGTAGCAAAATAACAAAGCAGCGACATAACAAATTATGAAGTAGTGACTGAGGTCACCCCTAAAAGAGTGAATATCACAATTTTTACTCTTACTTCACTCTTAATTCACTCTAAATGCCTCTTTTCTTAAATTCACCCCTAACAGAGTGAATACGTTCACTCTTTTTTTTTTTTTAAAGAGTATAGAAGTAGCAGCAGCAGCAGTAGTAGTAGTATAGCAGCAGCAGCAGCAGCAGCAGTAGTAGTAGTAGTAGTAGTAGTAGCAGCAGCAGCAGTAGCAGTAGTAGTAGTAGTAGCAGTAGTAGTAGTAGTAGTAGTAGTAGTAGTAGCAGCAGCAGCAGGAGTAGCAGTAGTAGCAGTAGTAGCAGTAGTAGCAGTAGTAGCAGTAGTAGTAGTAGTAGTAGTAGTAGTAGTAGTAGTAGTAGTAGTAGTAGTAGTAGTAGTAGTAGTAGTAGTAGTAGTAGTAGTATAGTAGTAGCAGCAGCAGCAGCAGCAGCAGTAGTAGCAGTAGTAGCAGTAGTAGCAGTAGTAGTAGTAGTAGTAGTAGTAGTAGTAGTAGTAGT
Organism: Echinometra lucunter; assembly: GCA_029962745.1. NCBI lineage: Eukaryota > Metazoa > Echinodermata > Echinoidea > Camarodonta > Echinometridae > Echinometra > Echinometra lucunter. The sequence continues at coordinate 18,715,471 of CM057161.1, read as the reverse complement.
AGTAGTAGTAGTAGTAGTAGTAGTAGTAGCAGTTGTAGTAGTAGTAGTATAGTAGTATAGTAGTAGCAGCAGCAGCAGCAGCAGCAGCAGCAGCAGCAGTAGTAGTAGTAGTAGTAGTAGTAGTAGTAGTAGTAGTAGTAGTAGCAGTTGTAGTATAGTAGTATAGTAGTCGTATAGAGTAGTTTAGTAGTTTACTCTTACTTCACTCTTAATTCACTCTAAATGCCTCTTTTCTTAAATTCACCCCTAACAGAGTGAATACGTTCACTCTTTTTTTTTTTTTAAAGAGTATAGAAGTAGCAGCAGCAGCAGTAGTAGTAGTATAGCAGCAGCAGCAGCAGCAGCAGTAGTAGTAGTAGTAGTAGTAGTAGCAGCAGCAGCAGTAGCAGTAGTAGTAGTAGTAGCAGTAGTAGTAGTAGTAGTAGTAGTAGTAGCAGCAGCAGCAGGAGTAGCAGTAGTAGCAGTAGTAGCAGTAGTAGCAGTAGTAGCAGTAGTAGTAGTAGTAGTAGTAGTAGTAGTAGTAGTAGTAGTAGTAGTAGTAGTAGTAGTAGTAGTAGTATAGTAGTAGCAGCAGCAGCAGCAGCAGCAGTAGTAGCAGTAGTAGCAGTAGTAGCAGTAGTAGTAGTAGTAGTAGTAGTAGTAGTAGTAGTAGTAGTAGTAGTAGTAGTAGTAGTAGTAGTAGCAGTTGTAGTAGTAGTAGTATAGTAGTATAGTAGTAGCAGCAGCAGCAGCAGCAGCAGCAGCAGCAGCAGTAGTAGTAGTAGTAGTAGTAGTAGTAGTAGTAGTAGTAGTAGTAGCAGTTGTAGTATAGTAGTATAGTAGTCGTATAGAGTAGTTTAGTAGTTTACTCTTACTTCACTCTTAATTCACTCTAAATGCCTCTTTTCTTAAATTCACCCCTAACAGAGTGAATACGTTCACTCTTTTTTTTTTTAAAAAAGAGTATAGAAGTAGCAGCAGCAGCAGTAGCAGTATAGTAGCAGTAGTAGTAGTAGTAGTAGTAGTAGCAGCAGCAGCAGTAGCAGTAGTAGTAGTAGTAGTAGTAGTAGTAGTAGTAGTAGTAGTAGTAGTAGTAGTAGTAGTAGTAGTAGTATAGTAGTAGCAGCAGCAGCAGCAGCAGCAGCAGCAGCAGTAGCAGTAGTAGTAGTAGTAGTAGTAGTAGTAGTAGTAGTAGTAGTATAGTAGTAGCAGCAGCAGCAGCAGCAGCAGCAGCAGCAGCAGCAGTAGTAGTAGTAGTAGTAGTAGTAGTAGTAGTAGTAGTAGTAGTAGTAGTAGTAGCAGTTGTAGTATAGTAGTATAGTAGTCGTATAGAGTAGACTTTATGGATAACTTGTTTAGCAGAAAGCTAATCTGCCGAAACGTTCAGTGCACATTAATACTGAAGGCGTACTTCACTATTTATGCCTGGTTTACATTTGGCTTACGACCAGCGTACGGAACCCGTATCCTGCCCGTAACTCCCCCCCCCCCCCCCCCCCGGTAACCTCTATCCGTGCGGAGGCAGGAGGCGACCGTAAGATTTTCGTACGGATTCACGGGCTCCGCAGCCTCTACGATTTTGTATCGCGAGTAGTTTTAAAAAATTGAAAAATCGTAAGCCCGTAGCCCGTATATATAGGCAGCATCGCAAAATTCCCGCACCGGTATCGCACGGAACTCTCGCGGCGGCTGTACAGTCATCGCGCATCCTATGCACGGGCTCCCTACGATTTCCGTTGGGAGGCTGCGCAGATTGCACGATTACCGTACAATCTCCGGGCAGCCCCTGTACGGACATCCCACGGGCTGCCCCCGATGGCCAAGTACGGGAAATGGCACGATGACCGTAAATAATGTAAACACAAATGCCGTAGCCCGTAGCCACCTACGATGCCCTAAAAATCGCACGGAAAATCGTAAACCAATTCATCGCACGGCGCCCGGGGGAAATGTAAACTAGGCATTAGTGAACAATGGAATATAACTCCCATAAAAAAATGGTGGTGATTCGAACCTTTTCTTGTCCCACATTTTGGGATCTTTAAAGGTTCTTCAAAGAACCATTCATAGCCTATAAAGGTTCTCTGAAGTGTTCTAAAGGGGTCTTTAGAACCATTTGTACAAGGAACCTCTGGGGTTTTTGAGAACCCCCTTTTTCTGGAGGTTCTATGCGGGACAAAAGAAAGGTTCTAACTGGCACATTTTTCTAAGAGTGTAGCTTCGTGCTTCCCAAAATGCATTAGGTATTTCCCACCAGTTAAAGAAGTCGCTCAATTTTCGAAGAAATCAGTAACGGTGAAAAAACATGATATGTGTAAAGAGGTGCAATAGTCTAGGGGTGTTTCCTCAAAAATTAGTCATAACAGATGTTTTACCAGTTCACCACATACACCGTCAACGATTTTGTGACAAACAGTCCTTCACAATCGAAAGACCCTCCGCCTACGTCACAAAAAGTATAAACTGATATCACCAATCAGCTGTTAGTGCGTTTTTCCGCCTAACGACACAAACCTATTCACGAATCAATCCATATGTCATGCATATATACCACAAGAACTTCAAAGAAAGTTCATAACTGAAATACGACTCAATCAATTCAACGGATAAAGGATTTTACGGGTGCCAAATGTATATCGCTTGTATTCCCATTATTAATGTAGATCCTTGCTACTTTTCCAGAACCAATTACATGCATTGTGATAGCAGAAATCTTGTGACGAGACACGGTTCGAATTTGGCAAGAGCTCGACTGAGCTGGCAGAGAGAAACTGCATTGATAAAACTGTTTGCCAATCGTTATTTTCGATACGAAGACACTTGAGCAACGACTCTGGTCGGCTGCATCATACAAATCATCCATATTCACTCATTTTTATTTATTGGAGAAGGATTTTTTTAAATCTTAAAGTTTAAAAGGATTTCAAAATGGCGATCATCATGAAGAGTTGCTGCTGCTTCGAAACGATTGAGAAGGGAACTGTGGCATCTGCTGTTTATTCTATGGTAAGTACTGTGAGAATCTTAACATAATCATCATACATGTCAAGAACATTACATGAGCGGACTTCGAAAGGGGATTTGATTTGAGGTAAATGGAAGTATAACTCTGATCTTTTACATCCTTGAATGATTTGATTAAAAAAAAAACCTTTTTAGAAAAGTGAAAATTTGTTCTCTCACATCCTGGCGCGAACTGGGACTATAGTATATTTGGAGGGGGGGGGGGGGGGGGGTCCTTTAACAGGCCAACTCAATTAGCCTACGGATCGAAAATCTAGGAACACTCTTCAGACTTCCAAGTCCATCTCTGTCCACACCACACCTCACCTCCCGAATAAAGATCGGAGCTCTTGAAAAGTAACTTTATGTCACACCTTGAATTTCAAATTTTTAAAATTTCTGATGCGACATATATTGCTGTAGGGATGCTGATATAGTTTGTGGTCTTGGAAAACAGAGAAAATGATTTTTTTTTTCCAAGTTGAAATAACAGGAATTATATATGATGTTAGTCTGAAACTGAAAAATGGCTGGGAACAAAAACATGACGTTAGAAATGAAGAACAAGAACCGACGAACCATTTTATTAGATGTCAACAAGTAATAACCTGTCTAAATGTCGTGTCATGTTCATGTTAGAGTCATCAGAAGTCAGTGATATATAAAGTTTCCTTTTGTTCTACTTTTCTCGTATATCCGAAGGTGGCTAAAAATACCCAAAGTCTTATGATGTTTTGTTGAAGCCACGCAGCAATGATTCATATGAACTCTATTGTTGCGTGATGATTTAGACATGGATGGGTTGTTTCGAAACTTTGAGTTAAGACTCTATGGACATATCATACTAACGTAAACGGCGGACACTGGTATGCACCTGGTCATGAGTTTGGGTCGGGGCCCGGGGATGAAATATTGAGGGGTGTTCTCCCACCCCCCCCCCCCATCCGAAATCCTATTCTGTATTGACGAGTAGTCTAACTCTTTATTACTGAATTGTCATGGGTGGAAAACGAAGAGAGAGAGAGAGAAAAAAAAATTGTTTTTGGAAAAGTATTTACTGAACGCTAGCTTTCATCTTATGAATAAACAAATCTTTAATGACAATATACATTAGGGCTAAAATGACTGTTCTGGATCTTTGTGGAAAATCTTGTCAGTCTATATCATATACCTTAAATTCTCTGAATGCACTTTTATGAACCCACAAATTCGATAAAACTTTTCTCCCGTGAAATTGATGTAGAATAATTCTCCTTGAACATAATTCCAAAACCCTCTGCAAGTACCCACCCCACGTACCCTCAGCCTACCCTCTGTGCTTTTTGTCCTACTGCGAGGATTGCGATGGTTTCCGGATACCGGAAATCGGTTGCATTTAATGGGTCCGTTAAACCCGAGATCTGCATTAGATAAAACGTGATAGCCCCACCATAGCCAAGGCTGTATTATGATGATGGGTATACATTTCTGTCATAGCCCACGCCAATGTAAGCTCTTAATCCCAGATTTGAGTGAAACAAGAGATCATATGAAAACTACAAATATTAGGCAGTGGGTCTTGTTAACAACAGAACGAGACAGTTTGGTGTGATTGAAATCCGTACTATTTTAGGGAGTTCTGCTTATATTTTCATACACAGTGGCAATGGCGTAAATCCCAGGGGAATGGGGTATATCCCCCCTCTAAGGGGCTGGTTGTGGGGGTGGATGATGTGTACAAATAAACCCACCTGAGAGTTAAAAGAAAAAAAAATGAAATCAATCAGTTGTTGAAAACTATCATAAACGACGTTATAGTAGTCAAATTTCTATTTGAAAAGGTATTCATGCATGGAGATACAGGATTAGAAGGTCCAGAAAGTATATGTATGGGTGATATGTGCATGGTGTGGGGGTGAGAGTGTGGGTGTATTCGTGAGTTAGTTCGCGCTAGAAATTTCGGCAAAAGAATTCATCGGATCACTCCCCCCCCCCCCCCACCTCCTCGAAACGGTTTTACGCCGGTGCACAATGGCGTCACATTTCGATGACTGTTATGAGTGCAATACACTAAACGTAAAAATTCTAATGTCCTTCATAATTCACACCAGTTATTTTGTTCCTGAATTTACATGTAATACTGTTGAAAAACAATTCCAAATTGTTTTCTTCAGCTATTTGGCCAGTCGTGTAAATTTTAAATGCAGTAAATTTTACCAAATACCTTTCTATGTTCACTCTATATTTGTCCCCCCCCCCCTCAATTTCACTTCATTAAACATGTTAAATAGATCCCCTTCTTTTTTATCTTTCTCTCTTTATACAGTTGACATCTATCATCGCATTTGGTTGGGTAACATACAGAATTCAACCACTACAGTCATTATTCCAAGGTAAGAATGTGCAGAGAAATAGGGGTGTGTTTTGTGGGGTTGTTGTTTACACGGATGACAATATTTTATAATCTCGTGATGGTTTAGTTGCCACGGTAACAGGAATAAAAACAGTATGTTTTCATGTTGACGATGACGAGACAAAAATCATTTTCTGGCAACCGTCGCAAGTCCATATCGTGGGTGCATGGTGGTTAAGCATGGTTGGGGTTGGCTGCGACCGCTATTTTTTCTTAATTCCTGCGTTTTTAGGCCTTTTTCTTTGATCTGTTTAGTTTTTGTCATTTTGAAAGACATGTGAATATCTTCACTTCCTTGCTTTTTAGTATTCGCTTGCATGCTCTGGAATCGATATTATGTTGTATTGTTACAGATAGCCAATGTCATTGTCACTACAACATCATCAGGGGCCGAGTATCAACCGGGGGGGGGGGGACCTGCAGCCCCCCCCCCCCCCATTTTTTAAAGTATAGACACGTTGGCCTCTGTACAATAAAGCGGAAATGGTTATCCTGGTTTGTAAGCTCAGCCCCCCCCCTAAAAAATGCTCCGCGGCTTCTGATCATAAACGTAAAGTGAAGTCGTCTTACATTAATTTTTAAGTATGACATAGAAACATGACAGGCATATTTATTTATCAAAGAAATCCGAAAAAAGTCTTAGAATATCAGTGAGTATACAGAAACATTAACAATAAAAAAATAAGACTTTCGTTATCTTTTTTTCCCCCTCAAATTTCTTCAGATATGGAAGGTGACCATGAGATTCATCTTCGAGCAATTTACATATCCTACCTGGTGGCTGTTAGCCTGACTGTCTGCCTTGTCGCCTCCGCTATGATTCTCCTTATCGGAACCATCAAGGTAAGCTTCGACCACCGATTCGATCTCGAATGTCTTCTGTCGTCATAAAACATCGGTTTGATGTTCTTGCTATTGTAGTTTATACATTGAAAATTTCACATCGGTTTTGTTGGCTTGTTTTTTTGTTGTTGCGGGGATTTTTTTAATGTTGATCAAAATTTCTCTTCATTCTTCTTTATATTACTTCTCAAGCACAAATTTAATTTCCCCGCTTCTTATGTCCTTCTCCTTCTCTTAGATTAATGTAATCTCCTGTTGCTTTGCTCATTTTATTCCATAGATCTTTCAATTTCTTATGCTAATTCTCTCTCTCTCTCTCTCTCTCTCTTTATACGTAATGCATTTGTAAAGTTAATGAATGCAAGTTGTCTATTTGACAAATGAATATTATTTTTTAATGTTTACGCGTTGATATATTACTAAACCATTCATCACGTTAAAATTTTGCTTAGTATTTTTTTTTCCATTTTTTCCCATACAGGGTAATCGTTACTGTTTGATACCATTCCTCATCATCATCCTCATCACAATCGTCCTTCAAGTGCCCTTCACAGCTTTCTTACTCTGGCATTTCATTAAGGTGAGTCGAAATAGATCAAGCTTGACTGGTTATGCCAGTATATATCACAGAATAATGGATCCCAAATTTTATCTCCCACAAGTTATCGATGCCGCGAGATGGGAATTAATGTCTGAACAAGTTTGTAACAAAATGGATCAGTAATATAAGTTAGATTTATACCGTCTTTTACGCAAATGCTCTATATGTCAATTTAAAAAATAGTCAGGTGCAATGAAAGTATAAGAAAATGACTCTAAGTGCTCCCCCCCCCCATTTGAAATAATAATTTGAAATTTCTGACCAGAAAAAAGAAAAAGAAAATAAGAGACAACCAAATAAGTGAATGAATGTAAATGAATGAATGAATGAATGAATGAATAATGAAATATTTAAATAACTAGCATAGATAAATGACTGAATAAGTAGAGAAAAATAATGAATAGATAAATAATGAATTACATAAACAAATGAATGGATAAATGAAATAATACTTATTCGGGATACAATGGTTATAGTAAGTAGTTGAAGAAGTTCTTTTGATTTTACGTTAGAAAGAAAAATAATTTCAGATATATCATTGTTTGACTTTTTTTTTCAGACCAACTTTGTGAATCTGACTGTTTTGGTCCATGTCCTTTTCAACGTACCGCTTGTCTTTCTAAATGTGAGTACAATCACGAGGACACAGTTCTATAACAGAATAAAGATTTCAATTTATTCAACTCTTCATTAAAAACAATTTGCAACAAATAAGTGACAATATAATGAAGGTATAGGACCCCTAAAAAGCAGAGAGCTGCTTGTAGACGGGGCCCTAGAATATCTCTTAGATTACAATCATTTCCAAACAAAGAAAGTGAATGTTAGACCATTATCATAAAAGACAATTTACACTTTTAGGAAGAAACTTAATATAAACGTCTCATGCAGAATTCCCCTTGATCAGTATTTGAAGCTATATCGTGCTAAAGAATTGTTTGTGTCCTGAGCATTTTCCATTGTTTCTTATATACTATAATAACTCCCTCCTATAAACATACTGGATCATTATAGCAATGGATTTAGCATGTGACAGAACTGATGATTGGCGTTTTCTTTTGATGTCTTACTGCGATATTATGAAAGCATATCATTGTTGTCCTAAAATATTGACTATTAAATCAGACATAATAATTCCATGTATGAACGTACTTATTGTATTTACAGGTGCAATTAACAACAAAACTGTTTCTTCATACACCTATAAACATGATACAGCGCTATAAGATTATCAATTAGTGACTGACAATATAGATCTCATTTAAGGCAAAAGAAGCGAAATCTTTGATAAACATATTCATTTACTATTTGTTATCTTTTTTTTTTCTTTCATCAGATCGCATGCCTTTTCTGCGTGATCGCGAGGTTTCAGCAGTTGTCTTCCGAATCCGATGATTCCCAATCGGAAATCGACAGCCTGGATGAGATCAAAATAGCCAACTTTGACCGACTCCGGAGGGAATCTCAGCATATCACCGTAAGAAGTTACCAGATTTTCCCCGCTAATTTATACTCAGATATATGCCTTTCAGTTCCATATACTGATTTAACTTAACGATGTTAGGTTTTATTTTCCTCAGCAGGTAGGGCGTCAATCCGTTTTTATGGGGGAGGGGGGACACTGCTTGTTGGAAAATTCGCTGACAAGCAGAAAAAAGGTTCATCAGCTTTTCAGGTGTCTCTTTTTAACCCCCTTATTGGTTGAAATAAAAAAAGAAAAATATTTTTTCTTGGGGGGGGGACTTACCCCATTGCCTTTTTCAGCTGCCTTTTTTTTCTTTAAAAATTTTTGAGAGGGGACATACCCTTTAACGTGTTCCCCCCCCCCTCCCACCCGATTGACGCTCATGTCCGCAGGTAATTTCGTCTTTTCCATTTCCTCGTTAGTCATTTACATTAATTATCAGGGTTATGGTTGCACCTTACGATCATATTCTCCGTTGCAGGAGACAGAATACCATAAAAAGCGTCCTTTAAAATGCCTTTAAATTTGCTGGAATTCACTTCTATTTGATATTTGAGAAGAAAAAGGTCATAGCTCAATGATTCACCGTGACAGTTTTGTTTATGATAAAAACATACCCATTCAATCATATTCTTTCATAAATACCATTTTGTTATCTCTGATAAACACTTTCAAGCTAAAAGGTATTATTTCGGAAATCAGCAAAGAAAATAATCTCAGTAACAGCTCAATGTTGTCAGCGGATCGCCAGGTTAAAAAAAAAACCATATGGCAGCACATAAACTTTTTGTCAAAAGGGAGGGCGGCTGGTTGTTTCTCCATCACTTTGTGATGGGTTCTTGATATTTTGTATTGTCCAAATAATTGACAAGGTGCTTCCTCTTCATTTTCTTTATCAACTCTACAGATCTTGAAGATCCACACCACCGTCTGAAGACCGACCATGCAACCAATTCTGGCTTGACTCAGGTTCACCTTTTTCAATCAAGGAAATCGGAACGAAAAAGACGACTAACAAAAATGATGACAATGATGACGACGATGGTGTTGCCGACGGTGATAACCATGAAGATAATGATGACGACGATAATTAGGAATAGACGGCAAAAATATGAAGAGTAAACTGATCTTGCATGGGCAAACAACGCCTTTCACGCAGAGCTGTCGAATTTACCTGAAGAAATCTAATCAAAGAGCATGGAGCTATTTTTTTTTATATAGCTTTTCTCTTTTCAGCATTTTGACTATTTTCAGATTTGTCATGATGTATGCTATGGGCGTATGATATACTATGACATGAAATATGCAATATCTATTATTATACATATATAACTTTGGAAATATGCTGGTTCATATTTTCCAAAATATTATGAGAAAACAATAATTGCCATGCATCCCCCTTTTCTCATTACTTTCCAGTGACCACGAGGGTTGTTATACCAAACCTTTTTGGGTTCCTATTTCAAGAAAATGTTCTTCTGATACACAATGCATTCTGAAAAGGGGTTGGGTAGAAGTACTGTACCTAATATTTATCATTATTTATGCACGTTTGTTGGGCAAAAATATGCAGTTTATTGATTGAAAAGGTGACATGTCTGTTGTTTCTGGGGTAAGATTTACCCAATAATGAAGAAATACTACCCAATGTTGGGTTAAATTTATTGTTTGTTTATGTTTATTGTTCTGGGAACATAACATCAAAACATCAATCAATAACACGAATACTAATAATGTTAAGCATTTTGAGAAAACAGAACAAAACAAACAAACAAGCAAACAAACAAAAAAGTTTAACCCAGCACCTATTTTAGAGTGCATGATGGCAGAGATTTGTATAAAATGTCTTTTGGGGAAACGTAAACCATGTTTAACATGGTTTACCTTAACTTATGTTAACGTGTAATGGCCTGATGTTTCGAGCTGGACATTGTGATTGAACGTACTGGATACGATATAGTTGTTTTGAGCATTTCGATCATAATTTCTAGTGCGCCTCAAAACTGATCACTTTCGCATATAATGTGATGTAACATAATCTATTGATTATGTCTATATAGCCCTTGCTTTGTGATTCTGAAATTATGAAGGCTTTTTATACGATAGCGACCCTGCTATCTATAAGGGTTTAAATTTCTGTGAATGAAAAGATTGAAACTAGTAGTTCTAAACACTGCCAAGTTTTAAGCCATGATTTGAAGTAAGCCAGGACAAAACCATCATAGCCTATTAAGAATATTGGAAATTACACAATCGTAAATATCGCTTTATGTCTATGCAAAAACTGTGCAACTTAAAACGCAATCATTTTAAATATTGCGTAAGACGAGACTGCCATTTGCTTGCCGAAGTTTAGAATTTCTTTCTATTTTTTTTTTCTTTCAAAAAACATTTTTGTTATTCATCGGTGTGCTGCTTCAAGTGTTGATTGTTTCGTGTATACCCTACTGTGCCTTGATATTTCTATACTGCTATATGTTGATATTGCTATACTATACATTTTCAACCAAGATTTATGCTGCCTTGATCGTTGATAAAAGTGCATATACGGTACATATTGCATAATGCATATTAGATCAAATATCAATATGTACGGTGTCTAATTTTATTTCAAATGATTGTACAAATAATATTGAATATATAGCTGTGTCAATGTGAATATGTAAATGATTTTACAAAACATTATTTGGATATGTAACTGTAAATAAAAACAACGTCAACAAAGCCGTATGCGGTTGTGTCTTGTGAATATCAATTTGATGATGTAAAAGGAATATGGAGAGTTATTAAAGGAGGAAGGGGATGCACCCCCCCCCCCCCCCCCGCTATCTACGCCCATGTGAAGGTAGTGGTGGTGTAGCGATGCACTGCCGCTTGTAGTGGTGCTCCTAATTATGATGAAGGTAATAATGGAGATTGCAAAATTCTAATTATTATGTTTCCCAGTCATGGTGATGATTGAAAAGATGTGAGACAAGGGCAAATTAAAGCTAGCTCGGACCAATCACGGAGGTACCTCCTTGAAACAACTCTATTGTGTTAGGGCACCATCTACCATGTTTCCCGGTCATGGTGATGATTGATAGAGGATGATGATGATGATGATGATGATGATGATGATGATGATGATGATGATGATGATGATGATGATGATGATGATGAGAAAACAATTGTGATTATCACCGACATCAGGCGCGGTTCTAGAGCAAACGTTTTTTGTTTTTGTTTTTTTTTAATTGGGGGGGGGGGGGGCTACTGGGGGCTTGGAGGATATGTGCCAGAGCTTGAGCAAAGCGACTGAGAGGGCGAGGGGATACCCCCCCCCCCACACACACACACACAGACACGAGCGCGATAGGGACTTTCGAAAATACACATCTCCTATTGGCGAGCGAGCGAAGGGAGAGAGTGAAAAATAACCACTTCTTGATGTAATTGTCATCAAAATACACCCATATTTAAATTGTCTTCTTGGCCACCTCGCTAGTTATACCTCACTGGCAAAATTTTTGCTGTCCAAAACCACCCTGTTCATAAAGAGCGAGCGAAGCGAGCATGGAAATGAAGACTCCACAGGCCTATAAGTTATAGAAAATGCATTTGGAAACCTCCCTTGCATATTCGTTTGCTTTCCCAAATAATTTTTTATCTAGCTATTATTATGAGTGAGTGCAGAAAGCGAGAAAAGAAATGTACAAAATATAAAACACACCGGCGTAAATTCGTTTTCTAGGATTCCCCATACATACTATTTGTTCATTTTGCGAGTGAGCGAAGCGAGCGAGCCAAAAATAACCACATCTTGCTGTAAAAGACGTCTTAGTTTGACATCAAAATACACTGTAGGCCTATAAGATATTTAACTGGTATATTTGATCGCCACACTAAAAATTATGATAAACCTCGCTGGTCCAGTAAATTGTTTCCTGTCCGAAACCATACTTAGAAACGTTATATTATGAGCGAGCGAAGCAAGCAACGAAAATCAATGATAAAGTATCATTTTGACATCAAAATACATTATATGCCTATATTCGGTCACCTCCCTTGCATGTCCAATTCGTTTGCCTTCCCAAATAATTCTTTATATGAGCGAGCGTCGCGAGCGAGGAAAAAATATATACGAAATTCCCTAATTGATCGTATCAAGTACACTCCCTGCAGAATTATTTCGAGGATAGTCGGACACGTCTCTGCAAAAAATAAGGCATAGACTGCTGCTGGAATAACAGTGATTGCTGATCGAAAACATCTCGTTTCGTTTCTAGAATTTATAAGCGAGCAAAAATGTTTTTTTTTTTTAATAGTGAGACCGGGTTATCATACTACTCTCTTCTCTTGATTTAGTAACGTACAACGATATCTATCGGCATCTTCCGTTCTCACAGAGGGTATTGCGAATAGGTTTATGATCACAGGCCTTTATCTCCTGAAAATAATTTCATCTATTTTAGGTCAACTTTGCCGCTCCGGAATCATTGCAGTTATATAGGCCTAACTAACAAATGAGTAGAAGGGTAACATAAACTTGGGATAGCGAGACAAGATGCAAACATTATGCGAGCGAGCGCTCCTATTATCTTTTATCCTCTTTATCCTTTCTTTTTTTCCCTCCCTTTTTTGATATGCGGGTTTTACACAATGACATTATATTAGAATCTATATGAGATTAAAATTGCACTTATGTCGTCAAAATTTTGTGGGGGGGTTGAGCTATTTTTTTTTTTTTTTTGGGGGGGGGGGGGCTTCAGTCCCCAAAGCCCCCCCCCACCCCCCCGTAGAACCGCGCCTGACCGACATGAATGAAGACAAACAATGAAGCAGCTGATGATGATGATTGTGGTGTTGGTGGTGGTGGTAATGATGATGATGATGGTGATGATGATGGTGATTATCATGGTGAGTGGTGGTGGTCGGGTGGTAGTGACATTAGAGTAGGTCCTCATACCGGGGGGGGGGGGGGGGATGATTCCCCAATTGATACATATTCATATACACATGTATACATAATACATCAAAGTGGGGGAATGCATCCCCCCCCCCCCCCCCCCCCCCCCCCCCCCGCTATCTACGCCCCTGTGATGGTGGTGGTGCACTGGTGTAGCGATGCTTGTGATGGTGCTCCTGATATGGTGAAGGTAATTATGGAGATTGCGAATAATGATATTCTAGTTATTATGTTTCCCTGTCATGGTGATGATTGAAAAGATGTGAGACAAGGGCAAATGAAAGCTGCTCGGACCAATCACGGAGGTACCTCCTTGAAACAACTCTATCGTGTTAGGGCACCATCTACCGATGGAAGTTGACCATTTATTAGCATCAAAAAAGCAAAGGCGTGCGCTTACTGCGCTAGCTAGGCAAACTACATGCAACGTAAACAAACTACAGTTTTGCACGGATCTGATTTCACAATCATTTCATATTTCTGAGTAAGACTAAGAGGGCATTAATGTGTATCTCTACTAGTACTAGTTAACACAGTCTTCTCACTTTTTGGAACTTAGGTGGATTTAATTTGCCATCATTGGAAGGCAGACGAAGTTTATTAATTCCGAGATTCTCTCACATCGTCAGATAAAGACTGCAACTTAACTCAAAGCTGTTATATGGATTTGAGAACTGAGTGAGTCTGTAATTGTAAAATTAAAACAGTTGTTCCTTGGCCAGCTAACTAAGTTAGCTGCAGCTGACTGATCTGAGCAGAGATGGCAATTCTTTCACGTTGTTGTTGCTGTTGTACTATTCGCAATGGTTCTATTGCAGCAGCAATTTATTCCATGGTAAGATTCATGCGTAACATTCATGACATTATAGTTTGACTATTGCACATATTGATATAGATCTAGGTCTAGAATCTAAATCACAATAATGCAAGCTTTCATTCCTCAGGCTCAGAAGACAAAAACTTTATTATGAGCTTAGGTCTGACACAGGTGTAATTAAAGCCTCTAACTTGTGTTCAGTTTCCAGGTTCTGCTGTCGTTTATCACTCTTTAGGTTAACTGGATCATTACCATATGATTGTGGCCCTGAAGTATGCTCAACAACCGGTGATGTGCGCTGTGAATTTCACGGCCAATGGACGCGAACTTCACATTCCAGTCGCGAAATTTGAGACCCTGGATGCAAAGTTTGTGTCCCGGGTCGCAAAATTCGCAACTCGGGATGCGAACTTTGTGTTCCAGTTGTGAAATTCATGACCTGTGACGTGAAATTCATGACCCAGGACACGAAATTCATGACCATACATTGGCTGCAAAATTCACGGCGCACATGACCTGTTATTGAGCGCGTACTTCAGGGCTACCATATTACTGGGTGGGTCGGCGTCAAACTTTTACCAGTAGAGGTCTAGATCTACTTAGTTGGGGCCATTTTATGTTTGACAAAATACATCAAAACTGCAACTTTAAATTCATATGCATATCTCCAAAACAAGAAAAGATTTTGAAGTTCTGATAGTGCCAATGGAAAGAGCAACCTAAAATTATCCTAGGACTAACTTTTCTTTGAAATTGAGGAAGGAATTTGGAAGAACTTTATTAATAAAATATCAGCAAATTTTGCCGCATTTTGTATCAGTTCAAAAAAAAAAAAAAGATAAATGATGAATGTTTTTAATTCAGAAAAGAGGGGGCCAGATGGCGCTAGATGTGATAATGATGACTTTGTACAAAGACGTAAAGCTTATTTCTGCAATTTATGGAATGGTTGTTATTTAGTTTTTCCTAAATTTAAATGAACTTGAGAATATGAATAACCAAGATGTATAATAGAAATTCGCATAAACCAACAAACTTTGTGACTTTGTAGCTGCAGAAAACAAGTACATACATGTAGCTTTTGGTCCCCCATCATACAAATAAATTGTTGAAATGAACAAAGAACAAAAAATCAAAACTCTAAATTATAAACAAGTATGTGAAGTTCATTCACACAATGCAATAATTAATGTGGACTCTGTAAATCACAAAAGTGTTATCATACATGTACTCAAGGAAGGGAGATCATAGAGACCCCTCATGATATACAGTGTGTAAGTACTGTACACTCATACATGTACCTAACAAGCAGCTGTAATAGGAAAAGAGATAAGACCAAGTTTAAAAAAAAATATGTTTCTCGTCCCCGCCCGCATCGTTTTTTGCCACTGCATCAAAAAAGTATATAAAAAAAAACCAATAAAAAGACGAAATTTCGATTGATTTTCGCTGTTTCCAGCTGTTTAACCTTGCACATGCACACCCTACATATCATACCATACTTAAAAACGACTGGAAATTAGACTACCCGAATAGTGTTGTGCTTGTGCAGTGAAAAGGCCAAAAAAAAAAAAGTGTCCTCATCCTCCTTTTTTCAAAAAGTTAGGACGAGAAACTAATATTTTTTTTTACTTGGCCTGGATGAAGCAAATCTTCCATTCAAAGTCAGCAGCGTCAAAGAATTTTAAGAAATACAAGTTAGTTCAATGTGAAATAAATTGAAGTACAGTATGAGATCAAAGTCTTATATATGTAGTAAGATCAGTTGAAATTGAATTTGACACATCTGTCATTATAACTGAAATTCTTCTTCCATATTGGTTAACAATAAACATAGGACATTTCAGAACAAAAATTATATATAACAATCAGGTGTCATAACAAAGTGAATCAAATATGAGAAGGAAAATACAAACAAAGTTTAAAAGAAATGACGAACCAAGTTTGTCATGAAAAATAAAACTAGAAAAGGAAATTCATCTCTCAGTTCCTTGGTATATAAACATAGTGTAAAACCATTGAATATTGATAATTTAATCCTTATCTAATGTTGACTTTGTTCATGATATGGCTCAGGTATGCACTTGTGATGAATATATCTTCATTAATCATTTTCTTTCTTGATCATTTTTCTCCAGGTTCATGCTGCCTTAGCTCTTGGCTTGTCATCTTATAAGGTTCACATCTATGAAGTAGATGGACGTAAGAAAATGGCATTGTATTATAATTATTGAGTGCTTGCGTACTGAATTTATCACATTTTTATAAAGATGATGATAATTGCTTAAAAAAAGGCACGTGAACAGTATATGCTGACCAAAGCGCTTATTCACCATAAATCCACTTTGAGTGGGGGGAGTGATTGACATTTTTGCCGATTTTTTGTGTGTGTCAAACTCACACTTCATTATAAACAGACACACTCTCCCATCTGCAATGGACCCCCTTACATGCACATGCATTTTGATTTTTATTTTGCCAGCAAGCCAAAAGTAACCACTTTCTGGTTTTTCAATCGCATCTCCACATAGAAATTCTAAAATTATGATGGTCGTTTATGACAGTTTATCAAAAATTTTACTAACTGATTAAAAATATTTCTTCCTTAAAAAGTTGTGGGGGGGGGGGAATATTTGGACACACCATCCCCCCTCTCGAAAAAGTAAGGAGATACATCCCCCATTCCCCCCCCCCCCCCCCGGATTTACGCCAATGCAACATTATTACTACCCTGGTGACCCAGTCGCTGAATTCAAGTACTGTTCCACAGATTACGTGAGCACATTATCCTCTCCTTTGGGAGCATTCTAGCAAAATGTAACTTCAACAGTGAGGACAGACATGTAAGGAAGTTGTACCGTGGTGTCTCACAGTCAGATATGTTAGTACAGTGAAGGCAGGGGCGGTGCTACCGGGTGGGGTGGGGGGGGACCACCCCCATGATTTTTCAAGTGATAAAAAATGAGGAGTAAAGGAAGACGGAAAAGAATGAAGATCAGAATACCCTGGTGCCACCCCTGAGTGAAGGCCAACTGTTTTTAATGGCTATAATTTCTGTAAAAGTGGTAGCCTTTTAACCAGTTGATATCTAAATTCTCTTATCCCTGGGACAAGGCAACAACACCAATCACATGATGTATGTACACGTACATGTAGGCAAGGAAGTGAAAACTGAGTTCACTGGCAATGTTGCAAGACATAAAACTTAAAGAGACATCAATTCAGTAGGCACTTAAAAATTATGTGGTTTAGTTCTGTGCATACCTTATACATATTCATGGTCTTTAAAAATGTCACTAAAATGTACATGTATATTTTTGCTGATCTCTGTTTATAAGCAAAGATCTAATTAAAATTCTATTTTTGGCATACATGTACTGTTCCGTTCAATATCTCTTATTGGTATTAAAGAAATTGAAATCAAATATTCTGTATCAATCCCATTATATGTCATATGTCTTTTTTTTTTATATATATCATACCAGATACTACCAGTGTCATTTTTCAGCTCCCTTTTGTTTTTTCTTTCTAGTTACCAGTGGAATGACAAAAGAAGAGAGCGCCCTCTTCATTGCGACGTGTGTAGATCTTGGTTTCTTCTCTCTTCTCTTCCTCCTATCAATCATTCTACTCTACGGTATCAAGAACGTGAGTATCAGTACTTATCAACTAGAAGTCAAAATATTGTCTAGAAAATTACAGTACCCTACCCTCTCTTATCATAATTGTGAAAAAAAAGAAAACTTGTCATTTTTATACCTCCTCCTGGGATCTGTAAAACAGGCCCCTAAAGCTCCGCCATTTTGTCCAGATCCATTAGAAGGCCGACCTAAGCATCCATCAGTATTCATGATCAAAAATGAATAATTAATTTTGTGAGATGCTTCCAACTAGTAGCATTTGTTTGTACACGTTCTGAAACATAACACGCATCAGCTTACCGCATGCGCAGTTAATGTACAAATATAAATGCGCAACAAATGCGCATTAAATCAAAGTGTTGAAATAACAATAAGCGCAATAGTTATGAATAATGCAACAGTGTTATCGATACCATCGATATCATGGCGATAACGGGTGCTTAGCGGCCCCTTCAAATGATCCGAAAGAGGCGGGGCCTAATGCCATTCACGTAATGATATCTGCGCGTGCTGCTTTTCGTCTATATGTCTATGCTGTAAAACCAGGTACATTTTAAAATATCAAATCTTCAGTGAGTCTGCAGTGGATGCCTTTTTTTTACTGTAAATGCTGTTATTTTCGCGTGATTAATTTTTTGCGCTGAGCGACCCTAAAGCATATTTGCGGGTTCTTGAATTTGCGCTGCAGAATTGTTCATTTGCAAAACTAAAGCGCAACTGCAAGATTTGATTTCATATTTCAATGCATCACAAGTATTTTTCTGCCCTAGCTATATCTTTAGCTCTAAAATAGTCCCTTTAGGCACACAACTGTACACAGCAGTGCCGCTCCATTTATTGCTTCACACACACGCAGGGTCCATTCAGATGCATACCACAGACACAAGCTACTACTAGTGCCGTACACATACACTCTCTAAAAATCAGCTGTCCAGAGCGTGCGTTCAACACATTTAAGCATAAGAAATCATGCTCTTATTTTCGCGTGTTCTAGAATTCGCGAAAATTAATGTGCCGCGAATATTTCTACTTTTACAGTATTTAGAAAAGTAAGCAAATACACTGTATGTGGATAATCTTTAAAAATCTGTAGTGAACGTTACATGCTGCAAACATTTGTTACTGGGGTAGCCCTGTTCAACATCATTACTGTATATTTGATCCTTGGCCATCACAGTTTGAATGTGATTCATGTAGCGCATGTACAAGAGGAACTTAGTTTGACCTCTGTGTTAATATTGTCATGTCTCATTTGCTCAGTTTTGGGAAAGAGGGTCACAAACAAGGATGTGGTATGTAAGACTCAATTGTAGGAAAGTGTCTCAATTCAAGCAACAGTATTGAGTACAAGTGTCAAAATGCAAGTTTGAATTGCCTCTGTCAGCCATATAATTTTGTACATGTAAGTGGAAATAGAATTTTATGATCACATATGTTGGTAAAAGAAACAATTTTCTTTCTTGCCCCCCCCCCCCCCCCCCTCTCTGAATGTTTCCTTGTTTTCATGTATCTTATTGGCATTATCAAGTTGTGTCTGTAAAACACATGTCATAAGAAATTCAGTTGGTACATTTAAGCCTCCATCAGGCATAGCAGATAGTCATTGAGGTAACTTATTTAATTTTCAACTCTGTACAGTCTGTATGGAGTCACTGCAAATTTCTTATGCACACACATAAACTACATGCTTGAGATTGTTCTTCTCTGTGGCTGGGAGTGAGACGTGATTAAGGAAATATGACTCACTTTCGGCTGAGGCTACTTTCTCATCTGATCCTGATGACACATTTTATGTTTTTCATCCTAAGCAAATACCATCAAAACTGTAGATGACTATCAAAATTTTAGATTTGTGTGTTGTTTTTTTTTAATCGTAAATTGAAATACTGGAAATCTCTGTAGGCCTACTTGGAATTCTCTTTGATCATATTTCATAATTTGGTCATGAATTATACATTAAATTTGAGATGACTTTTTTTGTAAGTGTGGTATACTGGAAAGTAATTTTATTCCCTTGCTACTTGTTTCTTTTGCAATGAAATTTAGTAGAACTTATTGAATCTGATGGATAGTTTGATACACAGAGCTTCTCAATTAAGTTTATGATTATACAGGATTTTTAAACAATGTTTCATAAGCATGTGTACTGAAATCATAGCTGTACTTCAGATTATAAGCCATTTATGTAACGGCCTGTTTGCCAAAACTTGGCACTGTAAGTGTACATTGTTTACTTGATTTCCTGGTGATCTTTAGCTGTAGGAAATAGAGATATGATCATACTTTCCAAACTGCAGATGCTTGCATAAATCTTTCATTTCTGGATGTTTTGAGTGCCATCAGGCCAAATTTATATGTGCATGGAGGATTTAAGATACATGTGATGTAATCCAAGGAAAATCGATTTCTTTGGAAATTACAGAATGCCATTGGATGCTACTATATATGCATGTACTGCATTACATGTAGGTCAAGTCTAAGGCCTGAAACAGAATTCACAAAAGAGGTTTATTTTTAAAACATGGTCTAGATCATGGTTTAAAGTTCCACTGTGGAGTACAATAAGCGTAAGTAAGCTTATTTACCGTATTGGGCATTATTGTTTGCTCTTTGGAGGACACGCACATACTATGCTTTATGTGAGGGTTTATAATATACCATGATTTGAATTTAAACCATAGTATAAATGTAAATATCTTGTGAATTCAGGTTTAAGGTATTATGTAATTATACTGTACATGTATGTCTCAGGTGTTAGGGTTACCTAGTCTTGAGATATACATGTATAAAATAAATATAATAACATTAAGAGTAGAAGTTTTCCTGATATTTTATTTTTTATTTTTTTTTAGTACTTGTATTTATCTCAACCTAATGATACGTGTACTACATGTACATACATATAAACTTTGATGTTGTTAGTAAAATATCAGTGGGACTAAGTAACTTCGACTTGCCTATTACTAAGATCACATCTCTTTCAGAACAAGCAATTCCTTCTGCCATTCAATATCTGTGTGACTGAACTGTTTCTGTTTTCTCATTGTACTGCCTTACATTGTTCTTATTAGAATAGTTTGTGAAATTGTTTCTGTTGTTTCCATGGTTTGTCATTCTCTTACCAAGCGATTGCTGCTGTTTCCATGAATTGTCTTTATTACTGTGCTGGTCATCTTAATTTATGTTTTAATCCTGCTACTTACTGCTATTAACAGTATTATTATGATTATTATTGTTATTATATCACCAATATTATGTCTTTTTCTTTCCTTGACAGAACAAGCGTTTCCTTCTCCTACCATATATTGTGTGTATGACTGTACTGGTCATCCTTCTGTGTGTCCTCATCCTCCTGCTTATGGTGGTTGTAAGTATAAAATCTAAATTTCAGATACTGTCTTTCAAAAGATCATTGCCAGAGTGGCAGAATTCATGTAAAGGTCAATTGTCCTTATTTTGTTGTTTGTGTGACTTGTTAGTTGAGAGAAAAGAAAAAGGAGCAAGGAAAGATAGATGACAGTGTTGCAAACTTGAAGAAGAATACTGCCCTACTTTAGCAAAAAGGAAGCAAGTGACAAAAGTGACATTTCCTGCAAAAGAGCAAAATGTGTCTGTCATGTACATGGAAGTCAATGCAATACCATGATGTCTTGCCTTAGTTATCTCTTAGCAGGATGAGTGTTAATGCATAAAATTTTTCCTGGAAGAAGAGCACACTAGGTAAAATATATGAAAATATCAGTAACTCAAATTTGGTTGATATGACACATGCTTCCTTTTATCAACTTATGAAAGTAGGGCAGAATAGCTAATCAATTTCCCACTTAGAGAGAAAAAAATTGTGCTTTTATGGATAAAAAGCTACTCTGCAACTTCTGGCTTTGTCTACTGATGGAGATTTTTTTTTTTAAATTAAAGATATCCATATTGCTTTAAATGAAATAGGAGATGATCTTCTTTTATTATTATTCATTTCTTGCGCATCTTCAAGTTAAATTTCAAATTCAATAAATCTAATCCTCTGGTCTCTCCTCCTGACATGGTTGATTAGGATGTGCAGGTGTTCCATTACATTGGGGGGTTTTCCCCCAACTCTTCCCCAAAAGTTCATTGTGTTGAACTGGATTCTTGATATGTACATCATGGAGACTCTCTTATACTATGACAAAGGACCTTCGATTGCATCCTATCTTAGTATAATACATTGTGGGTATTTAAAAGCCCAGCCTAAAAAAAAAAGGGTGAAAAGTGTAAAATTGGAGCAAGGTTAAAAAATAAGAGCTAGTACACATGCCTCTGTTTAATAGCATAAATGAGAGGAAGATACATGAACAGGAAAGTGGAGTGTACGAGGTTTTTTTTATTCAAGCTGGAGAGATTTTTTTTAAAGGAATTCTCATTTTCATTCTCAGGCACATAGAATAAATTGACCACCAAATTGTATTAGACATTAATGACAAGAGTCTGTCTGATCAACCAGCCAGTTCACTTCGCTCTCTCTTGCTTGCTGTGTAGCTCTTATTGGAAAACAGATTTTAAAGTAATGAAATTGAGGGAAAGCAAAGTATTTTGAAGCAATTGTAACCAACAAATTAAACATTGAAAATTGAGTGTCCTTTGTAGACACAAAACACAATATTAGATTCATTGTAATAAAACCGTATGTTTGACACTCTTTATTCCTGATATCTTCCTTTTTGGTTCCTCCAAACTCTACTTTATGCATGAGTGGCTAGTAGTTGTATTCAAAGTAAGATTGTGTAACAGTGATTTGGTGTTGTTGTTTTTGCAGGTTGTGACATCATTTGAAAAAGGCGGGGGAGTAATGGAGCTTCTTATTGTGTCTGTGTTCACAGGAGTAAATGTAAGATTCCGTTCATATCACCTCAAAGTTATTATTGTTCAGTGTGATGTGTTTATTCTTTTCTTGTAAATACAGTGTAGAA
Source organism: Echinometra lucunter (assembly GCA_029962745.1). Lineage (NCBI taxonomy): Eukaryota > Metazoa > Echinodermata > Echinoidea > Camarodonta > Echinometridae > Echinometra > Echinometra lucunter. The sequence goes on along the minus strand of CM057161.1, from coordinate 18,692,836 downwards.
CACTATGCCCAGTGATGGTTATATTCAGTAGGCTGTCTTATCTACATGTACCATAAATTTGTGATTTCCATAATTTCATGATTATATAAATGTTATATGCTTTAATTATGGTACATGTACATGAAACTATGAACCATGTACCGGTATGTGTCAATAAGATATTATGAGGACAATTTTCCACAGTACAAGGCGATTGAAAATGACTTTAATGTATTGACTCATAACAAAACAAGTAGTGCAGTCTCTCATACTAAGTTGATTGACATAGATGAATTTGAAATCATTAGTTTAAAGTTCTTGAATTGTCATGAACTCTTCTATCAGCCTCATTCACAACTTTTTTATGCCTCCGCCCACCGTAGGTGGTTGCCTGAGGTTTTCGGGTCAACTGTCCGTCCGTCCGTCTGTACGGCTGTCTGTCCGTCCTTTTTTCGTTCTCGCGATAACTTAAGAACCGTTTGACGGATTAACCTCAAACTTGGCTCGTGTATGCATATGGGAAGGACAATGATCTGATTAGATTTTGGGGTCTCAAGGTCAAAGGTCAAAGGTTAGAGAGGTCATTATGTACATAAACATGGTTCGTTCTCACGATAACTCAACAACCATGTGATGGATCAGCTTCAAACTTGGTTCATGTATACATATGGGAGGTTTAATGATCTGAGTAGATTTTTGGGTCTCAAGGTCAAAGGTCAAAGGTCATAGAGGTCATTATGTACATAGAAATGGTTCGTTCTCGCGATAACTCAACAACCATTTGACGGATCAGTTTCAAACTTGGCTCATGTATTCATATGGAAGGTCTCATGATGGTTTCATTAGATTTGGGGGTCACAAGGTCAAAGGTCAAGGTCAAAGATTTTTTAAAAAGTCACCATGAATGTGCCAATATTTCTGACCTGGCAATGGCGGAGGCATAAATTTCGACCGGGCGGTGTCAAGGATTCATCTAGTTGGGTTTTTTGGTTGGATTAGCCGAGCTGTGCCATTAGAATTACGTTGAAAGTATTGTTTAGCCTTTGTATTTGATTTGATCCTCTTGTTCTAGCTATACTGCGTGCTGTGTGTGACATCACTCTATCAGGAACTGAAGGAGGGACGATATGGAGTGAGGGCTTTATACAGGGCACAGGGAGGCAGGGTAAGTTCATATCTTGTCAAAGGAATATGGAAATGGGATAACCTAGCAGACTGACAGCCCACAAGACCAACAGCTCACTGGAAACAAGACTGACAGTGTTTGTCTCATGAACCCTCACAAAGGGTGTTAGGAGTCCCATGAGATTGACACTTGGGTCTTTTGGGTTGTTGGTCTTGTAGGTCTTTGCTAGTTTGCAGGTACAAACTCTGGTCTGTCGAAACAGTCATAGAGGTCTGAGTAGAAGACTAAAGAGGTCAAAGGGGATCATGTACTGTAGCTGTTCCTCTATTGACACAGCCATTAGGCATTTTGCTAGGTTTCTTTCAAGATGCAATGCATTTAAATAAAAAGTGTCAATTAGGGACAGTTCCTGCAAAAAAAAAGTCACTGCCTCTTTGATATCTGAAGACTAGACCAAAAGTTCCGGTGTCATATAACAAAGCCATTTGTAAATAAAGTCTGTGTTAAAGGAAAAATCAATGCAGACATCACGTTAATTTAGATAAAAGTGTGAACAGAAGAAAACGAGCAAACAAAGAACAGAAACAAAAATGAAAAAAATTCATTTAAGTAGGTGTTGAATCAATGTCCAATAATGAATAAAGAATGTTTTAAAGCCACGGTAATCTCTAAATGAATTTGGAACACAGATTTCCTGCGAGATTTACATTTTCTTTAACCCTTAAGCTGCCAAAGCCTCCCACAGTGATCTGCGTAAAGTTGCCAAATACATGTCTGCTTATTTGTGCATACTTAAGCACCCCCAGAATAAAATCAAGAGATAGGGAGGAGATGTACATGTGGCTGGCACAAAAAGGGTTAATGAAAAAACCTTATACAGGTGCACAAGAGCCAAGGTGCAAACATTTTTTTTCTCTTGATGACTGCATGATCTGACAAAAAAAAAAAATACCTGAAATATCTGGAAATGGAAATATTGAATCAACCCTATCAAAAAAGATTTTCCTATTTAATACATGCAGCATCTAAATAGAACTTCTGAAACTGTTTGTTCAGTATGATTACAAGGTTGAAATCAGGTCGTAAGTGTATCATACATCACTAACAAGGTAACTTGCTTTAGGCCATAATTAATACAGTGAATACACATGGGACTGTAGAGGCCTTCAAAGTCTGTACATCCACATATGTTTGTGCCTTATAAGGATGCAATGTGGGTGACTCACAGTCACATAATACACACTGCATGAATATGCGAGCACGTTATGATAATCTAGCAACTAAATTTCTTATATAGGTAAGCATATGTAAGAAAGAAACCAAACTTTTATGTGACATTTATTATTTACATGCACATGTGGTTTAATTGATTTGAAAAGAAAACCCCATTTTTTGTTAACTGATATTTGTACATGTATAGTGAACAGTTTCACTCTTTATAAAATGAATATTCATGTCAGTCCACATTGAACCTCGTATAGAGGGCTCTATACTAACTTTTTTTGAGGAACATGCGTCCCGGGCACCTGTCGAACCCTGAGACTGATGTATAAGTAAGTCATGTAGTTTGATGCTGTATCAGGTGGAGCTAGCAGCATGCATATTACTTAATAATGATTTAGAATATTATTTTGACTTCTACATTATTTTCCTCATTTTCCCGCCTACAGCTTCAAAACAATGCCAGCTCACCAGAGAAAATGGAAGGCATCAACAACTTGGAGAATGCCAACTTCATACCCCAGTACCCTGGCCCGCCGGCGTCTCCTCCTAGTGATGCCTGTGCTGCTGCCCCTACCCCCGTCCCTTACCCCGGTGCCATGATGGGGGCTCCTCCTCCTTACCAGCCCCCTCAGTACCCAGCAGAGTCATACCCTAAGGCAGAGCTTCAGACTGTTTGATCAGCTGTCTCATCTGAGTGACACTTCTCCTTCTCTGTCGCTTGCAGACTCAAATTATTTTGGCAAAAAAGAGAAGATGTCCTACTGTTCTTGTACGCAAACATGAGAATGTCACTGTCAGTTTCTCAAATTGATGTGCTTTGGACATAGGACCTTATTGTATTGCGATGGCAATCTTAACCGACAGGCAAATCACCAACTTTTATGTGTTTGTAGATATCATTGCTTGATATGGAATGCTTACATATTACTGTAAAAGTGGAAAATTTCGCTCTATCCATTTTTGGTGAACTTATTGGTAATAAGACTCCCAGCCAATCATTTGATTGGGATGAACATGTTTTTTTATGAAATCAGTGTGATAATACATGTATTAAAAACTGGACCCACTCAAGCTGTTATCATCCCATTGTGTACTGAAAGCGCATGGTCCCTGTATTAAATGAATGGGGAATATGACAGTGCAGTAGCTGACAGGTTAAAGGTGCAATACTTTTAGAGCAAATTGCTATTCTGTAGGTAACATAATTGCTTGAAATATCCTATATATAATATATTCAGAAATATTTTTTATTAGAATATTCACTATTTTTGTAAAGAAAAATCTGCCTGTCCTAATTTACTGCCAGTTTTAAACTTTGATAAAATATGTGATAAGCCTAACTGCTAACAAATGCCAGCCAAAAAAACAGAGATATATTTATAGGTAAAAAGAAATTTGGAATGTTGTAGTTATAATTACTATTTCCATGAAAGGTAGAAATACTTTTTGAATAGCTGCATCTGTCTATTACAGGATGATTTATATTGACACTTCAGTTTAACATGCAGTGTTTAGATATCACATCATCAATTATTACCTACACAAGGCAGTTTTAGCTGCAAAATAAAAAGCCATATTTTGCACACTACCTCGCATTCCAAACCGAAGTGGGCAACATTTGCCATATTGCCCTCTACTGGGTTTTCCCCTTAGACCACTGTACTAATTAGAGGGCAACATTCTGCCATATTCCACCCTTTCTTGTAGTGTGCTTTTAACAAAGTGCAAACGCGCAGTATTGTGTACGCGATTGAGGTTTAAACAATGGATACATGTGGTAACAATTTATGTCACAATTACTTAGCCAGGATTACATACGTGCCTGATTTTATAAGCTGAAATCAGAGGGACCAACAGGCAAATAGACATGTTTGTCATTGCTACAAATGATAGGCATGAATTATCCATCATACGTGTATACAGCTGTAGGTAATAATAATAATATTGACTGGCTCTACTTTTGGGGGAACATCAAACATGTTGCCCTTAAAAGAACCGTATTGCCCTTGTCTTCGACTCGGGGCAATATGATTTTTTTGTAGGCAACATATTTGAAGTTCCCCTCAAGGCCAATCAATATAATATAAATATCAACAGGAATTATAACAAGGAAGGAATCATGTAGCACTAGGTGCAATCATCCTTATGATATTATGAGATTAGCTTCTTTTTTTCTTTTTTTAAAATTTGTTTTTTACCTTCAATTATGTTATTGCTTAGTTAGATACAAATTCCATTTTGTTCCTTATGCTTTAGCGACCACCTGTCTATAAAGACCACGAATACAAATTCATGCGTAATATCTTGAGATGATCATTTCATAAAGGAAAGGTGGAGTTTGGAAGGAACTCTTTAAGGTGGGAAAGTTATTGATATATCATGCATGCATTTAATTTTGTATAACTGTTGATGCTTGTAATAAATTGCACAAGCTATGTGTTTGTTTACACAATACAGTTTATCACAACCGTTTTAGTACTTAATCTATAGCTTATGTTGAGTTTATGTTGTAATGTAAGATGAAGAGATTTCCATTAGTATTTAGATCTCTCAGTGCAATATATTGTCTGTTCAGAGCCAGAAAAGGGCGTAAACTCATATCATGTTATACAGACTTGACACTCTTCTGGCTCCTAACAGACAATATTATTTGTAATTATGATGGACAAATTGTGTTAAAATGAAAAGTAAGCTGGAACATTTGTAACAATTATGAATGGACATGGATTTAAGAAAGTGAGCGAGTGAGGGAGAGAGAAAGAGAGACAGGGAAGGGGGAGGGAATGAAGGAGAATAAAGGTGCTTTCACACATGATGCGACAGTGTGGTAACACACTGTGGCGCCACACTGTTTCGTCTTCACACATGGTGGGACTTTGTGTCACCAAATATGCTAATGAACGCGCATTAACCCGTCAACTCTCAATAAGAGAGCATATTGTCAAAACTTGCGCAAGCAATCTCATGGCAACAATTTTTGCGCAAACTTTTTAGAAATTTGGTGCGCATTTTTTTTTGTATCTAGGCAGCAAACAAAAGTGTGTCCTGCCTCGGCGACATTTTTTTTGTTGCCCTATAGCATAGGCTTGTACACAAAAAAGTGTGGTGTTACCACACTGTCGCATCATGTGTGAAAGCACCTTAAGAGTATAAAGGAGAATGAGAGAATTAAAGAGAAAAGGAGAGAATGTAAGAAAGAGAAAGGAAGAGAGAGTAGGAAAACGAATGAGAATGAGAATGGAGGATAGAACTGAGTATACCCGCACACAAGCATTTAGGTCTTAAAATTGCCCCCCCCCCCCTCCAGAAAAAAAAGAGGGAAACTCAAAACGTTTCCAATGATAAACTGTGATGTTCAGGAGGTTTGGGGGGGGGGGGGTTGCCACCAAATGATTTCAGGAAAACTGATGTGAATAAATGCATCTTTTTTAATGATTGGAAGCCTAGATGTAGTTTTGAATTGAATTGAATTTTGTATCTTGTTTAAATTACTTGACTTCATTGCTTATCAAGAACTTCTAGCCAATTATTGTCCATAATCGAATTAGCTCCAATAAGGGCATCCTTGAAACCACAATGGCGTGATATTTTGCAGTTTCCCATGTTCATTCCTCTCTTCGATTTTGCCATCAAACCAAAGTGTGAGGATTATGTTGTTCGTTGACATCGTATTTTTGATAAAAACAGAAAGAAAAAAAAGTGTGTTTATGTTATTTATAGCAGACTGTTGAATATATTTCCTGATTGTTATGAAATTCAATGTATTATGTTTCTTCCTCCACACGTTGCCATGGTAACGTGATCGTGCGTAGTGATTGTCGTCAAGCAGGCATCCGTTGATTGAAATCTTCAGGTTTGTAGCTCTAAACGATTGAGAAGCATACAAGCTGAATATATAATATCTGGATCAAAGGAGCAACTTGACATTTAAAGCATTTTTTTCGTAGGGTCCTGGGGCGGGGGTGGGGGGGGGGGGGGGAATGGGACTGGCGTATTATAGTCTCAGGAGGGGCAAACATTTGAGTTTCTGTATATCCTGATATTAGTATTCACTATCCCCTGAAACCCGTAATTTTGTACGTAATTTGCAATGCAAAAGCAAGTTTGTTGATTTTCAGATGACTCCACATCATGGTAATGACTATCTAAGATAATTGTTTTTGTTTTGTTTTATTTTGTTTTATTTGTGGGAGATCAGGAGAAGGGAACTGCCCCTTTGCTTTCCCTTCACATAGGCCAATGGGAAGGGGTCACTGTAACGAATCGCTCATAGGCCTAAATAACAATTATAAGGATTATCTTATTATACAATAAGTTAACAAAATCTATTTCCTTGAATTGATTTATGTAATTCTACAGTTATATCAATTTTACCTGATATGCGCCCGCTTCGACAAGAGAACGTAAAGAGAAAAAGGAACATAGAACCAGTGGCGTATCGGGGGGGGGGGGGCAAGTCACACCGGGCGGCACTTTGAGGGGGCGCAAAAAAACGCAAAAGATGAGAGAAAAAAAGAGGAAAATGAAGAAAAGTAATATATATTTTTAAAGGATTTTGCATCCCTCCCACACGCAGGTTAAATGTATCAGAAATAGAATTTTTGAGGGTTTAAAGTTCACAAATTTTCTAAAGCTCGGTCGCTTTGCTCCCTCCATGATCATTTCCTCTCAGAATCTCATAATTTCGCGCCCCCTGTAGTTCTTAAACAAGCTTTTTAAAAGAGGTTCAGAATTTTAAAAACAGTGATGCGATTGTCGTTGTTTTGCTTGCTGTCATGTCGGTTTTATCTGCCTCTTACTATATACTGCTCCCCCGGTGTTACCTAGGCATTTGTAAAGGCAACATTTGAAAGAAATCTAACATCTAATAAGGGCAGCACTTTAGAGGGGGCGCAAAAGACGCAAAGGAAAAAGATAAAGGAGAAAATGAAGAAAAATCATAAACTTTACGGGATGTGCGCTCCCTCCCCCGTCCGCAGGGTAAATGAATCAGAAATAGAGTTTTTGAGGGTTTAAATTGCCATAAAATGCCACATTTTTTCTAGTTCTCGGTCGCTTTGCTCCTTCACATGGATACATTTCCTTTCCTTTATTTTTAAATAGCCTTTTTTTTTTAAAGGGGATTCAGAATTTAAAAATTAATGGTGAAATTGTCTTTGCTTTGCTCGCTATCATATAAGTTTCATCTGCCTCTTGCTAAATACTGCGCCCCCAGTTTAATACAGCATTCATTTTTAAATGTTAAACATTTGAAAGAAATCTAAATTTTTTTGTCGCCTTGCTATTATAATCAGGCCTCGACTATTTCTCAAGGGCTTTCCTTAATTTTACTCCAAATTTTAAAACTGAGAAAATAGAAAACTGTTTATTAATATCTAATTTTGTTCTTCTATACCGTTCAATTTCAGGGGTCAATTGCCTAATTCCCTATAGGTGAAATGCGTAAGAAATTGCGTTAAAAAAAAAACTTCGCCGCTTGGTAGCTTCACTCCCTCGCTTGCACCATATAGATCTATACGTTTGGGCACTCGGGAGGGGGGGGGGGGCCCAACTTCATTGATTGCCCCGGGCGCCATAATGCCTAGATACGCCACTGCACAGAACATGATAAACTGAAAAAAAAAAGAACTGAAGCAGATTTAAAAAAAAAAAAAAAAAAAAAAAAAAAGAACAAGAAGAATGAGTGTCAGAGGGGCACATGGGTACAGAACAATGCCGTCGAACAAACGGAAGTTGTGCATGTGGCCGTATAGTATTCTTTTCAGGTTGCTTTTCTCTCTCCATGCAGTAGTTTTCCATTTCTCAATCTTTCTTCCATATTATCCAGTCGACTGAGAGGGCACTTGCCTCCATGCCCGGTACTGCATGCATGTGATGTGTCAAGCTTACGTCATTTTGAACGTCATCAAGTGATACTTCATATCATACGAGAGCATGAAACTCACATTCTAATCACAAGCTGCGCTACATTTTTTTTTTTTTTTTTTAGGCTTCTCACCTTTCAGTTACTGGGCTAACAGTATACGGCTATAAAGATGTAGAAAGAAAAAAAATCTCAGATATTATAAATAATGTAGTAATAAGTTTAAAAAAATAAATAAATACTTGCTAGTATGATGTTCACAGGCGCGGCGCTACAGGGGGGCAGGAGGATGCGACCGCCCCCTATGATTTTTCGAGTGATCAAAAAAGAAAAAAAAAAAGGAGAAAAAGAAGGAAAAGAAAAAGGAGGAGGAAGAAGAAAGAAGAGTATGGGGAAAGAGAGGGCTGGGACATGCAAGTATTATAATATCCATATTTCTTTTATTTAAAACGTAAAGAACTTATATATGGGTCATCTTGTCCCCTATCAAAACTTACCCTCGTGCCGCTCCCGTGTGTTCATTGCGGTAAATTGGAAATTGAATATACACTAAATAATTAATTATCTGATAAATCTGTTCATCATCTTATAAGAAACGCAGATATTCTTTTAAGTACTAAAACACTTATTGTGTGGAGTATCAAACAAACAGTATCAGTATTTTTTTTTCCTTCAAAGTGCAATATTTTTAAAAGCTTGTGCTCGCCATGCGGTATGCAAAAAAAAAAAAAAAAACACTTACAGGAACATAATACTTTTGAAAACTGATCTAGATTACAGGGACATTAAAAGCAAGTAGGGGTTTCAAGGACACATTGTATAACAGCCTAGAGGCGAAATTAGAATCATATAGGTGCCTCCGTGGCCTAATGGATAAGGCATCGGTCTCCTAAACCGGGGATTGTGGGTTCGAGTCCCACCGGAGGTGGACAAATAATTTTGTCTTCTTTTCTTTTCTCTCTCTCTCTCTCGGAAAGATCCTACATTTCCATCATCTTCCTCGACTTTTTACTTTCCTTCCCTCCTCCTTCTCCTCCTCCCCTCCTCCTCCTCCCCCTTCCCCTCCTCCTGCTCCTCCTCATGTTCTTCTTCTTCTTCTTCTTCTTCTTCTTCTTCTTCTTCTTCTTCTTCTTCTTCTTCTTCCTCTTCTTCTTCTTCTTCTTCTTCTTCTTCTTCTTCTTCTTCTTCTTCTTCTCCTCCTCTTTTTTTTCTTTTTGCCTGTTTTGGAGAGGGCTGAAGGCTTGACACGTGGACCCCTGGCCTGGCTCCCTGCAATATCCACTGAAAAAAAAAAAAAAAAAACCTTCCTAGGAATGAGGAGTCATGAAGGTCGTAGGGCAGAAACTTATATTCCACTCATGAGTATCCGTTGTCGGGAGGGTAGTAAAGTTCTCTGGGTAGGTATAGTTTGCACTTCTGTCTCTCTTTCTATATACAAAAAAAAAATAATAATAATAAAATAAAATAAAAATCTACGGTACCACTAGTCGAGTTCGAAAGTGCGTGACACCGAAATAATCGACGCGACCGGACAATATTGGACGAATTGAGTGGCTAGAACCAAAGAATATTAATGCCAAGAAGTCTTAGTACCGAAATAAAGCACGCGTACATATTGGTACACACCCCATATACACGTCATCGACAAACGGTTTCACGCCATTGGTCAAAAGCATGCATATTCCCGGTATTTATGGGGGGTCTACTGGACTCAGCGAAGTTAGTTATATCCAGAGCTTGAAATTTCATGCGAATCACCTTTTCCATATTCAGGCCTGGATAAATGCCAGTGGAATTAACTTAATTTCAAATTCCCTGTTTTTGTGTTAACCTATGGCAGCTAGAGGGTAGACCTACGGTCAAAAGCATACTCCCCGAAATTTATGGGTGGTCTTTCGGAATTTTTTTGGAGCCTTTACTAATCTTTTCTAAAGTCTCATAATAAAGGTAAAGTACATTTACATTTGAAATGAATTCAAAGTACTAGGGGAACTATAATCATGTGAAAATTGCATGTTTTCGCCTTTAATATACCTATGGCAGGCGAGACTTTTTTGGGTAAAAAATATGCACTGTATTCCCGGAGATTTATGGGGGGTCTATTTGACTCATGGAGCCTTAATTATACATTTTCAGAGCTTGAAACTTCATATGAATCACTTCCTTCATAAATTCAATAAACGTTAGGGGAATTAAAATCATTTCAAAATCTCCATTTTTGCGTGTAAGCCTATGGCAGCCGCGAAGGTAAAAAATAGGCCTATGACTGAGTCCCCGAAATTTATGGGTAGTCTTTGAATTTTTTGAGCCTTTGCTAATCTTCTCCAAAGTCTCAAATTACATGTAAATCACATTTGAAATAAATTCAAAGTAGTAATCAACGAACAGTAATAGGGGTACTATAATCAATCTTAAAATCCCTGTTTTCAGGTGCTAACTCTGTCACGTTCAAAAAGCAGGCATGATCCTTGGGATTTCTAGTGCCATTTATTGAAAAATAAAGTTTGAAGAAATGTTTTTTTTTTCATCTATCCATCCTTCTTTCGTGCATAAATCAGACTTTTAAAAAAAGTTTAGATATGAAATATCAAGAAGAATTAATTAGACATCCTTTGACACGTCATGCATGCATGCCAATTATGGAGGACGCATTTTTCCCCAATCGCCAAAATGTACTACGGAAGTACGGTACCGTAGGTGAGAGTAATTTGTCTTGTAATTTAACGTATTTGCTGTATGGTGACGTGATTTGACTTTGAGAGCAGCCGATCGAAGACGAAGTTGGTAAGTTAGTCATGGTAGTTTTATAGTATTGTTTAAAACTTATGATGTATGAATATTGCATGTCTTACAACGTAACTTAGATCTTGGCCAAAATATACGAATCGTAGCAGTTAATTGGGGGAAATCTATTTATATCCTTAATGGGACGTGTAACTAGCTGTCGCTCGAGACTTGAGCAGGCATGTCGAGTGCCAAGCTAACTGTTAGCCGGGCAGACGGGCGTAACTTTGGCTTGAGGTACCGTACCGCTAGCCCTGGTTTTTGCCCGTTGCGAAAATCAAGATGGACTTTGGAAGTTGACTTCATATTACTGTTAGTAATACTCCTCTCCCCCATTTTCATTTCCCTCCTCCTTTATTCATATGTTCTTCTTATGGCATTATCGTGAAATAGGAAACCACCGTTCACTTTGTACAGCAGCACTTTATTCAGTCACACGCATTGGTTTCCCAGTATTTCCACCTCCATTCTCTTTGTACACAAGTGCGTGCGTTAAATGAAGGAGTGGTTTCCTAAACCACGATATGGCCCTTCTTATTCCTCCTCGTCTTCCTTTTCTGATTTTCTCCTTCATTTCAATATTTAAAAAAATAATAAATGGCATTCCATGTAAAATCAAAAGTTACTAGATCTAAGTTAAATTTTAGAAATCTGTTCTTTTCTTCACAAACTTGGTTATATTATGAGATAACCTCACACCCATATAGGCCCTAGCTAGGTCTAAACAGGGGAAATTGGCAAGTAGTGTTCCATGACTGATGTGAGAGCTTTTGAGGAATGACACCAAAAAAAAAAACAAAAAAAAAATCTGAGACTGAGAATTTCACTTGAGCAAGATGACAGATCCATTTGAAGGAATGGGAAGGAAATAAGATGTAAAAGCATATATTCTCCAAGGACTTGTAGATTATTATAGTGATTTTAGTCCTCGACTATAGAGGTCTGGAGCCACATACCGTAAATTTGGAGAGCTCAACATACTAATGCTCCCCTGTGAGCTGTGTGATATTGCCATTGTGTCTCTTATCTTTCTGTTGGACAGGTTATGGCATTTTCAGCTAAACCAAACCGTGGTCGTGGAAGAGGCAGAGGAAGAGGTGTTGTGAGGGAGTCCAACAACGTTGATATATTTGGTCAACAGGTTACCAGAGAGAAGATTGGCAGAGAGTCACAAGCTCTTAATGCATGGGCAAATCCAATGCGTGCAGGTATGTATGTGTGTACTTAGTATGTGTGTACATTTTTATCAGAAAATGGAGATGTCATGATTATCTGCACACATCAGTTTATATATAGGGGAGATATTATCTGGAAATATAACCAAAAAATTGTCTCTGAATCTTATGTACCAAGTTTTCTTCTTAGCAAGTACCCATTTACATGACATGCATGTACTACACTTAAGATAAAAGCACTGATGCAGGTTAATGCTTCTCAGAGGCTTGGTTTTGAACCCCTGGCTCTTGAGAAATATTTGACCCCCTCTCTAGAATATAAATCCTTTTTTATTTCTATTTTGGAGATATTTTTACAGTTGTGTGTATACTTGCCTTGCTTTGCAGATGGAGATAAGAAAAATGAAAGACAAGTAGGGAAGAGAGAAAGAATACAACAGCCAACTCAACCAGCTCAATCTCATCATCGAGCTCATACTCAACCACCAGTCAATACCCAAACACCAGTTCATACTCGGCCTCCAGCTCATCCTCACCCTCCAACTGATACTCAGCAACCAACTCATATTAGGCCACCAGCCCAATCTCAACAGCCAGCCCAGTTTCCTGAGGTTGAAGAGGATTCATCTTCTGATGAGGAGGTGGATGATGGCATTGTCAACAGTATACTAAAAGCATATGGTGGCAAGTTGGGTATGTATGTCTGAGAAGGCATTTTATTTTTCATTTCACTGATCTTGAATACCCTAGGAATGATGTCGTGGATGCCACTGTTACTTCCCAAGTCTTGGGTGCTTCTCATCTTGTGTGAGAGCACACCAGAATTGGACGTATGCCCATTTTGCAGGCAGTTAGCATTATTATTCACAAAGATTACATTGTCTGTGTTCATCAAAATATCATAGAATTCGATAGTATCTGTTGCATATGTATACGTTTTCTTATGACCATTTGCAATATTTAGTGATCCCCTCCCCCCCACCACCCCCCCCCCCCCCCCCCAATTTAATTCTTGACCATTTCTGTATAAATGACAATAAACACACTGAGGCTTCAATTGAGATAGGTTACCATGAAATGTTATCCTCTGTGGCAGCCATAAGTCACAGGGTTATTCTGTATCTCTGGAATTGTATCTTTTTTGTAATGACTGTAGGAAACCAAGGAGAAAGTGTCCTGTCTGAGAGTAGGCAGAATCTACAAGAGGCATGTCAGTCTGGTGCCAATGACTGTTCCGTGTGTTTGAGCAAGATTAGACGTGTAGATGCCGTAAGTTATTTCCTGCATTAAATCTTGGGTTTGTGCACCATATCTGAAAAAGAATGGAGAAAAATACCATTATGTTAACAGTTTAGAATGAATTGCGTTTAGTTGCATGGTGTCTTCAAAATCATAATTACATAATTTCTCCATAGGTTTTATTTGTAAACATTTGTGGTCATTAATTACAAGAATGAAATTTAATTGCAAAAGAATAGCAACTGCTTTGCCTGAAGTGTGTGCAAGAGTACATTGTGTTTGGTTTTCCTCCACATTTGAATGCTGTTGTACAAGTCAAGTTTTGGGCAAAGTATAAATACAATGTATAAGCGAGGGTTGAAGCTCTGTGTCAAAGATCTTTGAATCAATTCCATGAGATCTACTCATTGAATTTGAAACTATTAATTGGTAGCCAGCAATATCAGTAATTATGCTTGGAAGGTACCTATATGTGAAGACTCCAAAAAAAAAAATGGAACTTATGTAATGTAGAGAGCTTGGCGTATTGAATATTCATTTTCTTGTATCCCTTCTAGGTGTGGACATGTGATTCCTGTTTTACAAGTCTTCATCTTCAGTGCATTCAAAAGTGGGCCAAAGAGAGTATCCTTCAGGCAAGCCTCCAGAAAGATGATGATGATACATCACCAACAGAAAACCTGTGGTCATGGTAAGTGAGCTTCTGTATTAAAGGTAGCTTAATGCAAATGGAGTTGAACAAAAATACGCATTCAGAACGCAAACAGCACAGACAGCATTATACATTTTGGACCTATAAAAGAAATATATTATTAGTTATGAGTAAAACTAGGATTGAGCATTTGTATTTTTTCGAGTTATGATTCAGTTCCTTGGACGTATTTTCTTGTTTTGTTGTTTCATATCTTTCTGTAGTCCAAACTGTCGAACAGAATACCCTATCTCCCAGTGTCCAAGGCAGTACACCTGTTTCTGTAAGAAGGTTGTTGACCCTCCACCACACCCTTGGCTTGCACCACATAGCTGTGGGGATACCTGCAATCGGTCTCTGCGACCAGAGTGTGGGCACAAGTGTCTGCTACTTTGTCATCCAGGTTTGTACACAGTTTCCTTTAGCAGAACAGATTCATTAAGATTGATAAAAATTAAGTTGTTTAAAACTCTTCCGGGGGGGGGGGGGGGGGGGGGTTCACAAAGAGTTCAGTTGGACTTGAGTCATGCATAAAAGTGCCATTGCGCATCCGGTATATCTTTGAAAGACTCCCCAGTAGCGCGCATCCCCTGAGCATGATCTGATCAATGTGGTGATGTGTAATATACAGCACACAACTAAGAATTTTAGTAAAACTTTAAGTCCAATTTAACTCTTTGTGAAACACCCCCCTCCCCTCCCCTCCCCAGTCTGCTGATCACTAATGATACAGACAAGGATAGGGGTAGTATCTCAAGAAATAGCTACTGAATTATAATCTATGCACATCTCCTTGAAAAATTGATTAGTGAGTTGTAAAGTTAACTTATTCTAGCCAGTCTGGAAATGTAGCTGAAAATTTAGACTTGTATAAAAATCTTACCCATGTTGCGATTGACATGAGTACGCCAATTCTCACATTCATGACTTTTGCACCCCATTTCTTGTATCTTTCTATCTGATTTTAGGTTTGTTTTATAGTTCAGATTGTACGGTGAGAGTCAGAAGGCTGATAGCTTTGTGTAAAATGATATGAGTCAATGCCCTACTAGCTCTCAGCAGTCAGTATGTGGTAGTTCATGCTGTGTTAACTCGTTGACTTCTAAATTCTCTAATCTCCATAAGCCTGTTACAAGGACCATCTGGTTGTCATAGACAATGAATTATCAGTCATCTATGCTTGTCTTCTTGGTGTAGGTGCCTGTCCACCATGCCCTCAAACAGTGAGAGTCAAGTGCCACTGTGGAAGCCAGGCACCGCAACTGAGGCGATGCAGCTCCAGGGCCTGGTCTTGTGGGAAGACCTGTTCCAAGGTTCTACTGTGTGGTCAACATACCTGTACTCAACCATGCCATGCTGGTCAGTAGAAGATCCTGTGAGGCACCTTGGGTACTTGGTCCTTGATTCAATCCTGATTGGTTCTTATGTTTGTAGATAAAGCAGAGTTTTATCTGTACCTACCTCTCTCATGACTGTGTATTACCATGTATTACCATGTACTGATCAGAAGACTGTTAGTGTTAGCTGGCAAGCTAAAGCAATTGTAGTCATTCTAAGTGTGCAGGGGGAGTTTCATTGATGTATGATTTAACCTAGATATATCGGCAGCAGTGTCCATGTTTTTTTTTTTTAAATAGAGAAAAGAATATTTCTTCCATGCTCTCTTGATACATATTTAGCAATTCTTGTACCACTTAGGTGACTGCCCACCCTGCCCTCATACCAGTCAACAGCAGTGTCTGTGTAAGAAGAAGACCACTCTACGGGAATGTGCCTCTCCAACATGGGAATGTGGACAGGTGTGTGGGAGACCCCTACCCTGCGGACATCATGTGTGTGAGAGAACATGTCATGAGGGAGGATGCGGGGAGTGTCCTCGTATGGGGCTTAGGAAGTGCCCCTGTGGAAAAACAGGTTTGTTGCTCAGTCTTCTCCCTCTCTCTTTGTACCTTTTTCACTCACTCTCTTTCTTCATCTGCTCACTCTTTCTCTCTCTTTCTCTTTCTTTCTCTCTTTCTCTTTCTTTCTCTCTCCCCCTCTCCCATTTCTTTCTGTTATTTAACTATGTGAAGGTATTTATTCCTGAATTTCAGTAGAAGTTTCAATTTTTGCATTTTCATTTCAATTTAGGTGAGATCTCTTTGACTAGCTTAAAAGAAATATCTGTAATTGTTTTTTGTTTCCTATACTTAAGATTTCTCTCTTCATTTAATCAAGTTTGTTGTTAACTTGTTTTCATCACAGTAACCATGCTATCTTGTTATGTTT
This sequence comes from Echinometra lucunter, assembly GCA_029962745.1. Taxonomy (NCBI): domain Eukaryota; kingdom Metazoa; phylum Echinodermata; class Echinoidea; order Camarodonta; family Echinometridae; genus Echinometra; species Echinometra lucunter. The sequence goes on along the minus strand of CM057161.1, from coordinate 18,676,487 downwards.
GTCTTCATACCATTAGCATTACAGTTGCAATGTACAGAAGACATTCCACCGTGTGGAGATACATGTGATAAGCCGCTGCCTTGTGGTGTCCATAGGTGTACAAGACGTTGTCACACTGGCTCCTGTGAAAGTGTGAGTACATCGTTTTGGAAACTTAAAGCTCATGCAGTTACAATAGTTTATGATATGACTGAGATACAACTAGTTCTTTTATGTAGATCAGTATGAAAATACACACTACCATCAAGAGGTCACTTTCTGTCTTGGTAAGAACTTCTTATTAATTAGTCATAAAGTAATATTTTAACCCATGAACACTAACTTAGGTTAGGGCCTATGAAAAATGAGTGTTATACTGAAATCAAGGGGTTGAAATATATATGTACATGTGCTGCATTGTAAGTGCATCATATGACAATATTGCGAGATGTGAAAATTTCAGTCAAAAGAATCATTTTGTGCTGAATAGATGTCAGAAATGCCACATCAGATGATAATGTTACATTTGCTTTTAATGTTTGCAGTGTCTTCAGATGTCAAAGAAGAAGTGTAGATGTGGAGCAAGAGAGAAGACATTGCCTTGTCAAGAGGAGTATAAATGTGATCATAGATGTACCAAGATCAAGAACTGTAAGAAACACCAGTGTAAAAGAAGGGTAAGGTCTGTTTGAATGATTAGTGTCTTCACAGCAAGATGAAATTTACCTAATTTCAGATCATAACTTATCTTTGTTTGTTGTGGAATTTTTGGTCATAAGTATGTAGAAAACTGCAATCCATGGACTTGTACAGTTGGTGTTCTAGCATTTCTTTTTTCTAACTGTGAAATCTGGACAAGAATACAATCTGTAAATCAAGCCGTCAAAGCTATTTAAATATTAATAGTGACTTTCACTTGTTCTTTTCATTTGGCAGTTACCTGGAATTTCAGACATATTTGTGTTTCAAAGTTTCCATCTTTTTACTACATGTGCAGTAAGCATTTACTTGTTTATATATTTTTATCATTCTTGTAATGTCCAGTGTTGTAGCGGTGACTGTCCACCTTGTGAGCAACAATGCAACAAGTATCTCCTGTGTGGTAACCACAAGTGTCCTTCCCTTTGTCATCCAGGTAATGCCATCTACCTACTGTCTACCACATTTCTGTCAGAACATTTATAAGAAGAATATTTGCTGGAAATCATGTGGCAAGGAAACTTTTTTTCAGTGTTTGTTTCAATATGTACCGGTAGTCATTATATATTTCCATTGAGACTCCTCTCCTTTTCATGTCAGTAACATCAAGCCTCTCACAAGCCAATCAAGTTTTGTTTTTATTCACATACTTCATTTATTGCAAAATTACTTCCAAATACAAGTATATAAAAACACTGAGCCAAGGATACTGCCTGTCAACCAAGACAGTGCAAGGCGAAAATTAAGAAAATGTGAATATTCACAAAGTGATATATAGATATATTGACATGAGAAAATACAATAAGTATGAAAATTTGGTCACATATGGACAGATTCAGAATATAATAATTAATAGAGGAATAATATTTAAGTCACATTGGGTGTTGGGAAATTATCATATGAGAACAATTATTGGAGTACTGTGATTCTAATTGAAATGCTGTTCAGGCTGTGAAGGACATTATAATAAAGGAGTGAAGGTATAGAATAATGTCTACAAATCAATATAAATAGTTAGAGTATACATATGTTGAAAACACTTGTCAATTTTGTCTTATGCATGTAAACCTTCATTCTTATTGTTATAGGGAGGTGCTTTCATCACGGCTCTCACAGGCCAATCAAATAGTTATAGAACCATTTTTGTCTTCAGCATGTAAACCTTCATTCTTATTGCTATAGGGAGGTGCTTTCCATGTCCCCTGATGGTAGAACTCAAGTGTCGATGTGGACACACAAAGCTCTCTGTGAGATGTGGCAGGGAGAAGACAATCAAACCACCAAAGTGCAAACAACCTTGCAAGTAAGTCTCACATTGCAGCTTCTCCCTCATCGTTGAAGTAGAGGATTGAAAAGAGTTTTTTAATGTGATTTTGTAGAAGTCACATATTCACATAATCCACATTCTCTTTGGCAGTCGATAAAATTAATAATACCTTATGTTTCAAAGGTTATTCTGGGTTATTGACTTTGAGTTGAGGACCATCTAAGAGTGATGAACCAATTGTATGCATATTGATCAGTTTCTTACCTTGTAGCCCCCTGTTTATAGATAAACTGGAGTTCTGGTCATGCGATCATAATATGTGAAAGAAACTGTTCCAAAGCAACTGGGAGAGTTTAGTTGTATATGAGCACAGGTGTCTAGTGTGAGATTTGTAGATTATCAAAATGATAAGAAATGTACCTACTTTCCCCCAAAGGTGCTTGCACTGCACAAAAGAGTGAGTATACGGGATCACACACAAATCTGGCATGAATGTTGCCCCAAAACTTTTCAACTTTTTCTTGTCATATTTCCAATATGAGGGCATTTTTAAGAGCAATTTTTTTTTAGGGGACATTTTTACTTTGATATTTTTCCTAACTGACATGGAAAGAATGAGAAAGCTCAGAAATTATTTTTCACCTTTCCCACATTGCAAGCTTTTCTTTAAACTTGTCTTCAAAATGCAAAGTGAACAAAGTGCCAAAAACCAACAAAAAACAAAAACAAACAAACAAAAAAAAAACCAAGGCTCTTCCTGTGACTTTTTCTTTTATTCCAGGATACCTCCTGATTGTCATCACCCTGTCAGAGAGAAACACTCATGCCATTTCGACAAGTGTCCACCATGTAAGATGCATTGTGGCAGGATGCTCCCATGTGGTCATACCTGCCCAAAGAAATGCCATGATGCTGTAGTACATAAGAATATAGAGAATGCGGTGAGTCTATTGAAAAGTGATTGGAAAAATTCTAGCTACCGAGTTTATTGTGAATTACAAGATGCAGTGTGTCAGGACACTCTTGTATGGTCATATTTGTCACGTAACAAATGCCATGGTGCTGTAATACACAGATACAGTAGAAACTCGCTATCAAGACCTTTTGACCAAGAACATTACCTTGGTACATGAGGAATCTCTTTATAATGGAGCTCTTTATAACTAGTTTCCATTGTTTAGAAAATATGGTAACTCTCTTCTGTTCGGTAGCATGTACTTTAGAAAGAAACTGCTGCCAGTCAATTTCCTATACCTTGGTACTTATCAAATTTTAGTGGATCATACATAAGCCTAACCCAAAATATAACCTAATGCCCATTTGCAATCCTACCCCTAACCATAACCACACAAATTGAGAAAGAAAAAAAATAAGATTGTTGAATCCTGAAATTCATTGGAAGAAATTAAATATTTATTTTAATACAAGTCATATAGACAAGAGGAAATGCTGTTGTTCTTTAGATGCTACTTGCTTTGGATTATTTACAGACCAGTTATATACAGTGATGCTAGGAAATCAACCCTTTCTTCCTAGTTAGCATGCAGGTCTAGTATTGAATCTGTAAATTTCTTTCTTTGCACCTGAAATATGCTCCTAGCAAGCATTCTGATCAATGAAAAGCCTTTATTTGTGTCTTTCCGATTCAGGGACCAAGAGCTCCCTGGCAGCCTGCTCCGAGAACAGTGATTAGTATTGTCAACGAGCCTTGCCCACCATGTCAGTATCCTGTACCCACAGAATGTCTTGGTAAACATGAGGTATGCCTTATTGCCTTATGCTATAGACAAATATCAGAGAGTTAAGGAAAGAGTTTCCACACTAATCCCCCCCCAAAAAAATGACCAAACAAACAAACAAACAAACAAACAAACAAACAAACAAAAAATCTTTATGAATGAGTGCTGTAATTGTCAGCTGACATGCGCTGTTGTTTTGACATACCATAATATTAGGATATGAAAAAGGTTACATACAATGCTGTTATTTTAATGAACAAATTCTTATTTTTCAACAGTATCCTTTTCCATTGTTGTGAAGAATGTATCTAATGTTATACCCTCACCAGATCATACTCCTGTATTTATTTGTCTCTTGTCATCTGCATGAAATATATTATTATTATTATTGGTTTGGCGTCACCAGTGCCTGGGAGGGGAAAAGCGAATCGAATCACTGTAACCCTGAGGTCTCTCCTCCTGATATCACTGATTGGGGTGTGCAGGTGGACCACATACACCGGGGTTTCCCCCTACTCTTATACGAATAGTGCAGTGGGATCTTTAACATGCAAAGGTGGTGACTCTCCTTTACACGGGACCTCCATTTAACGTCCTATCCGAGGGACGGAGTGTTTTCACTGTAGCATAGCCTGCGTCTATGAAACAGGGGAGGGGCACGATAACACACAACGTAGGCTTCAGTCATCTACCTTGGCTGGACTCGAACCCACGGTCTTTTGGTTCGAAAGGCAGACGCTTTACCGACTGAGCCAACTCGCTCCCTCCCTATTACTTGTGAAGAACAAATTTAGTTGATTATATAATGAGCCTATTTATTATAGGCTTTAAACTCTGTGTCAAGCTTTTAATTTACACAATTAGATCTTATTGTAAAATGGAACAGATATCCTGAAAGGTAAACTTATCCATTTCTCTTGCCCATCATAGATAAGTGACTTACCATGCTGCAGAGCTGCTCCCTTCTCCTGTACACGACCCTGCGGTCGACTCCTAGCATGCACCAATCATCGTTGCCAATTTGAGTGTCATGATGTCGAAGGTGCTGAAGATAAATCAAAGGTAAGTGAAACGACTAAAGCAATAAATGTTTTGGCTAGGTCAATGAAATCTGTCTGCAATGTAGCTCTGAAGACAACAGGGGCCCGTAACACAAAGGTTTGCAATCAATCGCAAATTTAAAACGACCATTCCGATTGGTCCAGGGTCACCATTTTGAACGAGATGCGCACAAAACAATAGTCTTGATTGGCTATTACAATTTTGTGATTGATTGCAAATCTTTGTGTTATGGGGCCCTGAACTTGATAATAATGATAGTGATATTGTTAATGATGATGTTAATGTTAATGATGATGATTATAATAATGATGATGATGATGATGATGATGATTATGATTATGATAATGATAAAAATATTCTTGCCTAGCACAGATCACATTATCATCTGACTTCTCAATGGACTTTCAAAGGACTTTTAGATATGATAATCCTAGCTTTATCTCCAGCAACTGTATGTAAATCTTATGTAAAACTATGTCTACCATGATTGGGGAGAGGGTTTCAGGAATTTCAATTTTTCTGCTCACCGTGCATTTCAGGCAGGGACCAATTGTCAGGAGTGTGAGGAGGGATGCAGTAAAGAGAGACCAGAGGGGTGTAGACACCAGTGCAGACTACCATGTCATCCTGGTCCTTGTCCTCCTTGTAAGAAGACCAATAAGATGAGATGTCACTGCAAGATCATGGCTCTCTATGTGGAATGCAAGTAAGTGCTCAAATTGCTTAATTTCGTAATTTGATTTCATCCCTGTGCAAAAGCACAAGTATTACATGGTCGTGGTAAATTTTTGTCCAGAATTTGTATATTCACCATTATTTGACTGAAAATTCATCCCTTGACAGACTATCCACATTTTGATAGTCATATATGGCAGATCAATTATTGATCCATTGAAACAACTGCATGCTTGCCAACTGTCCCGTTTTTATCGGAATTGTCCCGTTTTTAAAATTTTTTAGAGCAGTAAAATCGGAACGTTCCGATTTTTGAACCTAGATAAAAAAAATAAATCAATAAAGAAAAAAAGAGAAAAAAGTGTTTGTGCGTGTTCTATATATACGAAATGTACAGTATTGTCTATGACTTCCGGGTTTGAGCTATCGATACACGTAATGTTACAGTCCCACCAACGAAACTGACCGATTTTTTTGTTTTGTTTTGTAACCGTACATGTACCGATGGTACATGTACGGTATGTCAAGTTTCGATCGCTCTCCCAAGTCGATTTTCCGCTGTGTGACTGGGTGTACACATGTGATTGCGAAAACGTGGTTTGTTCGCATGCGATGGGGAGTGCCCATATGCACAACGCATGTATGCACAGCACCGATCTCTATATGTGGGACATGTATTAACGCTTGCTGTGCTGTGCACGGGATATGTGACGATCGTGGATTTGACGGGATTATTTCGCAAAACTGGAGAGGATTTGATCAAAATGAGTGGAAAACGGTTGCAGAAATTTAAAGAGGAGTACAAACAACGATTTCCTTTCATAAAGCCAAGCACGAAAGGCGTTGAATTTGCATTTTGCATATGTTGCCGGCAGGATAAAAATCTCAAGTGGAGGAGCTAATGATATAAGAAGGCACGCCGAGAAGAAAAAAACACATCGACAATGAAAAGGCGGATCTCGATGCGATTTACATGTAATTTGGTATGTTTGAGGGCATGGTTGTGGTGATATCACTGAAAAGTCTTCATTAATATTTCACTTATTTGTTTTCAGTGAAAATAAAGACAAGTGAAAGAAAGCATATTTTGAAATTGTTCAATTTTGCAAAGTGATTTTATCAATTTTCATACAATTAGAGAGATATTCAACACAAGATGAACATATATTATATTTTTAAATTTTGAGCAAATTGAGAAAAAAGAAATTCTTGCATTGAGCTGCAAAGTTTAGTCATATGTTTTTCAGTATACATGTAGAGTGTCTTCTAAATTAAAGGATTATATGTATATGCAAAATACTAATTTTTCCTTTGCTAACTTTTCCTTTGCAGCATATTTACTCATAAATTTTTTTGAAATCTGAATTGAGTAATCTAATTAAACAAGAGATTTCCATTCGTTGTGCACAAATTTGAAGTACATACATGTATTTGTTATTAGATTTTAAAAAAAAAGAAAAGTAAAAATCAAATCCAAAATCTAAAGCATTTTCTCAACACCAGTCGGGTGTAGCAGGTCATGCAATATTGCTGACACTTGTATAATTTTTCTTCTACAGGTATTATGTTGTTGGAAATCAACTTTGGAGATGCTGGAAGATTTCAGGTCTCCAGTGGTCCTTTATAAGTTGTTTCTCCATGTGTGTAGAGTGTCTATTAATATATATTACGTGATTCTGGTATCATTTTAAGCATCTAATGGCCCTCCATAGTGCTATTTTTCTTTCAGCTTCAAGGGGGCATTGCCCCCTTGAGACCCCCATTGGGGCGCTGCCCCTGAAGCAAGTCGGGGGCCTAAGCGGCCCCCTGGACCCCCGGCCAAATTTGTCCCTCTTTTTAGATTTCAAATGTTGGCAAGTATGCAACTGCAGAATACCACACCACACAAGTAACGTAACCATAACCTTAACGCTCATTCCTAATGGTGACCCTGACCCTAACCATAAACCTAAAACTAATATACAGATTATTTTGGTAAATTGATTAACTGAGTTCATGCTTCCACAATTTATCTTTTAAACACCCCTTGAATCTTGAATCATGAATCTTGAATTTGTTGCACCCAAAAAGCTACTTAAAAAACTATCCAGGGTGGACTGCTACTGTAAACCTTGTCATTCAGGCTCCTTTTCCCTTTCTCATCAGTTCTTTCTGGTTGGCATCCAACGATTCAGAGAAATGGGATAACATCCGGGAAGGGGCCACGTCCACATCCTTATAACGTCCCCCCCCCCCCCCCCCCTCTGGTAGTTTAGCAAAAAGGAGTGGTGTGAAGATGATGCATTTGGAATGTAAACAGTTTTACAGCAATGATATTTTGCATTCCAGACACTGTCTTTCTATGCCACTACATAAGCTATATTATTTAGAATCCTTACCCCTTCTCATCTACATTGCCTGGTTAACATCTTATGAGTTTGAGAGAGAGGAACTAGCATCATGTTAGGGGTCCATACCCTCGACCTCTATCATTACTCACTTTCCCTTTCTCATCCACAGTGCCTGGTTAACATCTAGTACAATTGAGAGAGAGGAACTAGCATCATGTTAAGGGCCCATACCCTCACTCTCAGTACTCAATTCTGCACTCAACCAGGTTGATTTCTTTTCCCTTTTTTCATTCACAGTGCATGGTTAATAGCCAATGATACAGAGAGAGAAGAGCTAGCATCATGCAAGGGGCCATGTCCACGCCCCCTATCATGTTCTCACCCCTGCTCTAAGCCCTGTCATTCAGGATCATGCTCAGATCCCAAGGAATGTACTTTCAAAGTTCCAAGGAAGTGTCCATGCAAGAGAAGGAAAAAGGTAAGAATGAACAGTACATTAGAAAACTAAATGAGCATTTTGGACTGTAATAACCCTGATACCACTGCGCATGTATTTCATGTAGTTTTTGTTATTTGTTTGAAATTAATATTATTCCTGCAGAGCAGCTGCTGAAATAATGAATCTGTTTTGGTGATAAATCAATAAACAGATTTCAGTTTTTGGAAAAAAAAATTTTTAGTGCTCAGTGATGAAAATTGTTGCTATGTTAGGAGTCCTCAGTATCTATTCCATAAGTGTTTTTTTTTTTTTAAAGATATATGTGAGAGAACTTGTGGACTGCCCTATGGCCTATCATTCTGTGAAATATTTATTGATCTTTTTTAGTATTTGTAAATTCAATTGTAAAGTCAATGAGTCTATAGTAATGTCTTGGTTCCATTTCTAATTGCAGGAGTTCTTTTGTCATGAGGCTCAAACTGGAAAGGCTAAAGTAGAATGTGATGATGTCTGCAGACAACAGAAAGATAAGAAGCTTCAACTAGAAGAGGAGAAAGCTAGGAAGGCAGAGGAGGAACGACTTGAGAAGGAGAAGGTAGCTTGCTCGTTCATTCATTTCTTCATCCTTGCCTATTTTGTTTGGTTCGGTTTTTGTTTGTTTTACCTGACTGCTAAAAAAGCATGAATGTTTTATTAAAGTAAGCAACCAGATGGTTTTAAGTCCTGGTAATGAGAATTAATTCCTTACCAAGGGCACTAGGGCATTGACTTGGTTTCAAACCCAGGATTATGAGACCACTGCTCTACCAACAGAGCTGTCGATTAGGAAAGAATTTTTTTTTTTTAAATCATTTTTATTACTGGCTGATGTAATAGCAGAGCGGGCATGGCTATAACTAATACAAGTGAACCTCGTTATAACACACTCCTCTGGATCAAGGAAAGTACCTCTTTATTTCGAAACCTTGTTATATCAGAGCTAAAAAAACAATAAAATATAAAGAAGTGGGACAGGCAAAATTACCTTGTTATAACGAGAGTTTGTTATAACAGTGTTCTTTATAATGAGGTTCCACTGTATAACTATTACAATTTTTAGAAAGAGGGAGAGGTCTTCTCAACTGGTCGTATTGTCAGACATTAAACATGCTAAGATCTGCTTGTTTGCCTTACTTTAATGAGCCTTTGCCAAAACTATCATAAGACTGCTTGAATAATAGTCTTGAAATATAATGCTGCCATAGATTAAATAAATTTCTTTCTGAATACTCTTTCCCATCCACAGTTCAATTCAGTTTTATCTCATATTAGATATATTTACCCTAGGCCCTTAAAGCTCCGCCATTTTGTCCAGATTCATGAGAAGGCCGACCTAAGCATCCATCTGTATTCATGATCAAAAATGAATAATTCACTTTGTAAGATTCTTCCAACTAGTAGCATTTGTTTGTATGTGTTAAGAAACATTACACATCAGCTTACCGCAAGCATAGTTAATACACAATAAATGCGCAACAAATACGCATTAAATCAAAGTATCACAATAAAACTGATAGGCGCAATAGATATGAATAATGCAACAGTGTTATTGCTATCATGGCGATAACGGTTCTTATTGGCCCCTTCAAATGATTCGAAAGAGGCAGGGCCTAATGCCATTCACGTAATGATGTCCGCACGTGCGGCTTTCCGTCTGTTAAATTTATTATATGTCTATGATTTATCCTTTATCCACCTTCCAGAGAGATCTGGAGGAATATAACCGTCTGACAAACAAGAGGAAGAAACCAAAGAAGAGAAGAGAAATAATAGAAGAGGAGACATTCATGGAGAAACATGGCAAACTCATTCTAATTGGCAGCGGTGTGACAGTCCTGATTGCATTCGTTGTTTATCTCTTACTCCTTCGGTGAATGTAATTGGATATTCATTTGAAATGTGAAATAGAATATAACAGGGTAAAAAATACTTTTTTTTTATTCCCTGAAAAAAATTACTTCCGTCAACGACTTTACAGGAGCTATTTTTAGGCCCATGCGAGCTATGTTGAATTGCTGATATCCCAATTTTCACCTTATCTGTTAATTCTGTTGCTCCAAGGTTATGATTCGCGAATTTATTGATTATTTTCTGAACTGAGGCGAGGGTGACTCTGAAGGAAATAGTCACACCAAAAAATTGAGTTTTTATGATTTTAGAGGGCTATTTACCCCCCGCCAAGTATTTTTTACCCTGGAATATAAACTTGTTTTATGCCAAATTCCATTTGCAAAAGGAAGTGATAAGTATGAATGCCAGAAATATGTATTCGACGAGGCCCTACAACATGGAAATTTGTGATTTGAAATAATGCTGTTTGCTGCAACTTCTTTCTTTTTGCCAAAGTTTTTCAAGCAACTCTGTGCTCTTGCTTCCTTTTGCCACCAAAATATTTTGGAAGTGGGTCAAATTTGTGAAAATGGCTTTATCACTTATATGAAGCATGCCTCAGGTAATGCCATGTCAATTAAAAAGTTGGTTTCCTAGAAATAGGTCGCTTACTTCCTTTTGCCATTGTAGGGCAGCATAGCACAACTTGTTTGGATGAGTGTTTTAAAGTCATCATTTGTTTGAAAATGTTGCAGTTTTGAAGGTCACTGTAGATCTTTGATATTAGTATGTTTTAATTGTCAGATTTGAATCAGGAACAAATTATGGTATCCATTTAATAAAAATTTATCACTTTTCTGAATGACACTTTAATGACATTGATGTATGTCATAATCTCTTTTAGATGCTTAATTGCATTCTACTTGTCAAATTCATGTTAATTTACAAATTAATAGTTGATTAACTTGATTAATATTTACTTCTTCATGGCTTGTTTGTTGTTCACTTTTTCAAAACATTCCATACATTAGATTAGTATTTCTGAAGTGTTCTTATTGGTTTACTTTCAATTTGACATGTTTGATTGAAAATTGTGAAGTGAATCAGACTTCTTTAAGGTTCTTATGATATTGTATTACATCACATTGCACAAGTTGTTTGCTATTTTTACCTCAGAAGTCTCACTTCTTTAATGTTATGGTGATCAATACTTTCCAGTATGCATTTTCTTTTTTTCTTTTTTCCTGTTTTCTCTTTCTTTTTCTTTTTTTTGTGGAAAATAATTTCTTACAAGTGTTTGAAGAATACTACTTAGGTATAATTCACTTTGGGTATTTCTCACATTTGATGTTTTTTGCTGTTTATGTTTTCATGCACAACATATGAAATGTATTTTTCAATGAGGGTCTAGAAATAAGAAAATATGTGCAATCTGAATGTATATATTCATTCTGTGAAACCAAAACAGTTTTTATATGATTTTCAGTCTGAAAATAATTTCATATTATTGTATTTGATAATGTACTTTTAATAGCCCTCACATTATTCATTTATTTTGACAGTGTTGAGCCTGGGCTACCATTTCTCATTTTACTGATTACTTCATAATATTCTTTGTAATTTTCACCATTAACCTTGAGGGAGCTTGTGAAATCTTTGGTATTGAAAATATAAGTAAATTCTGAGAAGTCTTTTGGCAAGACATTAATCCACATTTGCCACTTTCAACTCAGATATAAATAGGGACCCAGTATGGTAGAGGGCTAAATATTTGGCTGCTGAGCTATGACCAGAGTCCCTGTGGGGGGGGGGGGGGGGGGGGGGGGGGGGGGGGGGGGGGGCACTCAGTATATAATGCGTAGTGGGTATGTGCCGTGGAGAAGACCCCCATTTTTACACTCAAATTTCCGTTCCAAAGCATAGCATTTTTATCTTATTAAGAAAAAGAACAAAGAAAACCGTTCAAAGCAAAGCATTTTCTTCTTATCGAGAAAAAGGAAGAAAGAAATCCATTCCAAAGCTCTGCATGTTTTTCTGCATGCTGTCCGACCACCGCCTCTGCGCGAGCGCACCCAGCGTTCATGCATTCTGAATATCCAGTCTTTTACTGTTATTTAGGTATGAAGCAGATATTTTTTGCTTTTGTTAAAATACCAAGCATTACTTCACTTGAATAAATACGTTGCCTTACTCCCAAAATCTGTTGTTCGATGAGTATGATTATTTCAGAAAAAACAAAGAATAAGGCATTGACAAAGACAGGAACAAATTGTTGCTTTAAGCAAAATCAAACAATTTAATTTATTATATGTAAATATGAAATGAGAGATGAACTTTCTTTACCTACTCTATAGATATACATGTACACAAAGAATTCAATTTAAACAAAGTCTCAGTATATATATGACATAACAGTAGTGTTATACACTGCACAGAAGTTCTCAATGTTAACATACTTGATAAAAGATATTGGTAAATGAAATTGTTTCATGTGCAGCACATCTACTATCTGAATCCTACAAAGCAGTTCTATAGTGCATTATAATGGTGTATCCTCTACAATAGAAAGGGTTGTTGTACAGGCAAGCAGTGTCATACTCTTGCTTGGTTTTTTGACCAACTTTTCTGCATACACAACCCATCATCATCTCGTTACTGTTTTGCAATAACTTTCAGCACTTCATGACTAAAACCATGTTTCACATAATTCTACCAAGGAGGTACCGATTCTACTACGTTATCAGGGTTGGGCTGGTAACTTTGAGCAACTGAAATTTCTAATTTACTCTAGGGTACATGCAGTATATTGAGATTGCATAACCATCAGTTCTTATACTGACAATGGCAATGCAATTAATCCCTACCCTGACACCTGTTTGATTTTCTTCAGCATTTTACATTGTGACATTTCTAGGCAAGCACAACATTTTGTAACCATTATAAAGGAGACTGCATTCCTAGCAGTTTTGCAGTGACCATCTCCAGCAGTTTAGAAGTGACCATAAAGCCCGGCGCACAGTATACGATCCGACTGCGACCCAATTTTCGAACAAATGGAATTTTGCATTAAATATGAAAGCTTAAACAAGTAAAAATTATCTTATTTAAAGTTCGGAATAATGATAGGAATACTAAAATTTAAATTATGGTTAACTACAAGACTTGTGGGAATAGTAAAGGCCAAATAGGCTTCAAATCATAGCTGACTGCAAGATTGCTATGACGTCACTACGAATCGGAATTGAATTTGCTTTTATTCCTACAGGGAGGCTTGCAATAGCCCAGAATTTCGATTTTAGTATTTATACGACTATTTGGAACTTTGATCATTAAGAATTAACATGTTTGAATGTTCTATCAAATGCTATAACAAATTTTTCCAAAATCGGATCACAGACAGATCGTACAGTGTGCGGCGGGCTTAACATTTCAAACAAAGGAATCTTAACTATTATTTGCACACACTAGCACGTTTCGTGCTCTACGAAAGTTACAAGTACATGTATCCTGAAATAAGTGTGCGAATATAATGCATTTAATTGTTATCCTTTTATACTAAATATATTTATGGCATCATTTCACTTAGTTCATAAAACAATGTGTTTTCTTGGAGCTCATGTATAAAAAAAGTGCTTGAGAGGCATCAAATATTTCATGCAATTATGTGTTCCTCCCCATACTAGGGTGTATAGGACTTTTATATCCCTTTGATGTACATTTCATACACAAATCTCTTCCAAGCCTTGCTCCTTTAAACAAAAAAACAACCAGATCATTATGTTATGAATGAAAAGATCATATCTTCAAACATTCCTGAAGTAATAAATGTACAGTTGCATATATGTGTTTGATAAGCATAAAATCATGTCAATTGATAACTAATGCAATAAAGTGGTACCATAAATATCAAATGGGGTGAAAAGAATTTCAAAAAAATTGTGATTTTAGTTGATTCATCACACCCCCCCCCACCCCCCAAAAAAAGAATTTGCTCCTATTCACCCCACTTGTATGGTAGTCAAAGCTCATCTCTCTACAGTGCACAGGCATTGCTAATAGAATATAGAATTTCAATTCAGACTTTACAATGAGCATAGCAATTCAAATATTTGTCATTCTCTATAATAGTGTGTATCCCTTCCATTAGCTTAAGGTACAAAAAAAGGTCAAGGGTCGGTATTCAATTTGATATATGGTTCGAGTAAGCAAATTACTTAGCATTTTACTTCGCTAAGTAAAATGCCTAAACTCATATTCAGATCACTTATAAGTATTTAACTTTGGCATGCCAACTATAAAGCAAAATAGTTACTGATAACCCATTTTGACATCATAAAGTTTATCACAAACAATGGAAAATAAAGGCATTGCATTGTATGAGTGGTTATAAAATTGACCTGTGTGCAGCATTATGACTGCACAAATGTATAACAACTACATGCCAGCCAATTAGACTTCCAAAGTAATTTGCTTATAATGTCTGCTGGGTAGTTGCCTTAGATTTAGGGAAAAATACTGAGCGAAAAGATTCAACTGAATACCGAAGTTGGCTGAGCATTTTATTTTAGTGGAAAACCAAGTAAATTACTTAAGATCATGGCTAAAGTATTGAATTGAATACCTGTCCAGGAGTCTGCATGCACATGCCTGTCAATATTTTCATTGTTTCCATGAGCATGAAATTTCGTGCAGTCGTGTTCCAATTACATGCTGATGAGTCTTTACCGAGACAAAGCAGTCATGCATGCTGTAGCTTTTAAAGAACTAGCATCTGCATCTCACTGACAACCTGAAAATAGACCTAACTTTTCTGAACCAGAAATATGACTAAAACAATATACCTATCTGAATAATAATCAAATTATTTGAGAGCCAGTCACAGGTTATGTATTGAATATCAACTCCATCTCATCATTCATTTGTTGTTGATAATAGTGCAAAGTTTGAAAAAAAATGCATATCCATGCAACTTTGAAGTGTTGCTATTTAAAAAAAAACCTGCAAAAGAAGACATATATGCATTCTTGCTTCTTAAATTCGTAAAGGTAGTATGCATTATTTTCATCTCATTCTCATACACTTGTCAGATCAATATACAAAAAAGGAAAATCGCTCCTTGCCATCATCTAAATAAACCATTCTTCTGTAGATCAATCCGGCTTATCGTTGAGGGCAGCAGATGATCAGCCAAAACTACGATGTCTCCATAGAGTTGGTGCAGTGCATTTCTGTGGTGTCCTGCAGCTGTATGTAGCGCGCAAAGATTATAAAGCGTGCACTTTTATCTTTGTTAGCACGCACAGGAGAGATATATGATACACTATGATACACACTAACTTGGGGATACCGCAGTAATGGTGCTGCACACAAATCGCTTCTCGGATCAGTTTGAGATTGCATTCATCATCAAGTCCCATAGATTCCCATGTGTGGTACCAAAAGAATCTGCGATCTATCAATAAACGACTTTCCAATACTATGTACCGGTACATTCATGTAAATGACACAAGTGTGTAACGTAACCTACATTCAGATTTCATTCAACTCAAATAGCAACATTCAAATTCTCAGTCCACATGTTTCAGCTTAATAAAAGAAATCAATAAAATCATTACTGATTTCTCACCTTTCAAGAGCAGAATGGAAAACAAAAGGCTAACATATTTTCTCATATTTTTGTTTTACATTCAAAATTATTTCGGTAACAAAATGAGGAAAGATATTAAAAGGCAGATATTATACATGTATTTGGTATATAATATTTCATTCTTATCATAAACAAATCCACCTCACAAAGGTCGGTCATTTTATTGTGTCTCGTATATATGTATGTAATAATGTCATTAATTCAGTTTTTATAGTGTGAACTTGGTGCACACTGAGATTGCAAATTAACATATGCAAGAAATCAATCTCATGTGTACCTACTCAAGAATTCTACAATGTTCAGTGTACAGAACTGACATGAAGTACATACAACCATTATGGCCTCAGCCCCATGCTAAGCAACACCCTCACAACTACCCAGCTTGTTGATCAACATTCTGCAATGGGGTCAACTGATCTGACACCTTACAAACAATAAAAGAGTATGTGAATACTATTTCCAGAAATCAAAATTCAAAGTAAGCTTGATATTTCAAGTGATCTGCTCCATATTTCTTTGCCTACTGTTGCCATTTGTGCTTCCAGTATTCTTTGCGCACACACACACACAAATGACTTAGCAGTATGGTGATGCAGTTAGACATTTTCATGCATAAAATGTGTACATGTTCATTTCAATGTATAACTTAGAATTACTAATGATTTATTCTCCCATCTTAGTTCAATGCTTATAGCAAACCGGGGCAAGAAAAAGTAAGTACATGAAGAAATTAAGAAATCTATCAAATCTATCCCAAAAGTAAGAAAATCCTGGAACAAGAAAAGTAAATAAGATCTACAGATAAACAGATAGATAGATGGATAGATAGATAGATAGATAGATAGACAGACAGATAGACAGACAGAAAGATAGATAGGGAGACAGATAGTATATAGCAGAATTTTATTTCCATAAATAGATAAATATGAACAGAAATAGACAGAAAGAGAGGAGAAAGAGATAGAGAGAGAGGGGAGAGACAGTGAGCTAGAGAGAGGGGGGAGATGAGAAGAAAGATCAACATACCATCAAAGAGATGAAAATCTAAAGGTATAGACAGAAAGATGAATTTAAAAAAAAAATCAGCAAATGCAGACAAAACAACAACAAAAAAATGCCAAGAAACTTGGTCTAATCAATGATACATTCTACTTAAAAAGAACAAGGAGAAGCTGTTTGCTTTGTTGCTATGGCAGGCAATGAACCAAAGATGATGAAGTACTGATGGTTTTAGAGCATACCGAATCCCTTTGCATGGGTGATGGCTTTGAGTAACCTCTCCTCCAGCTTAGCTTTACTGGAGTACTCGGGAAGCAGAAGAACATTGAAGCAGGTGTGAGAGGTTGGCAACCTACATGTACACAAGGAGGAAAGTCAAAATGCTGGAGAACATACAACAATTGACAAAAAACATCAACAACCATTACTAAATAATCACGCTCTTGTTCATGTTAGTGATAAAAGAAATAAATACTTTGGTCAGACACTAAAAAAAAATAAACTGTGAAAAATGGCAATTCCTTATAAAGATATTGATGGTTCATGCCTAGAAGCATTAGTTACTTCCATAATTCACTTTGAAATATGGTTTAAAATGGCAACTCTTATCTTTTTGTTGTGGTTGTTTGGCTTGATGCTATATCACCTATATTTTCATCTGATTTGAGCTTGATTATTCATGGCATTAGTAATCAACAGTGTTATAATCAATGTGTTTGACTTCTTCTGATAAGTTAACATCTTAAAGTGTCTAGTTCCTTTCATCAGTTCAATGATCAAAATAGTTCAATAACGGCTAGAAAATGAAGAATGGAGAATACTGCACCTGTCTGAGTCAGGTCCATTCTTGGCTAGGATTAGCCTTAGTTTCGAGAGGCCTCCTACTGGGACCCTATCACTGCCTGTAGTGAACATCAACAGCTTCTTCTTCTGTTCTTCATCCATACTGTGCACAATCTCCCAGAAATACCTGTACCAAATGATAACCAATTAAGTAGACAATCATTAGCTTTTATTGATAAAAGCATCCTCAGCACTACCAAAGAGGTTTCAAAAGGTGAATTTCATGGTGCCACACATGAAACTACTTCACCTTCCTTTAGGTCTGGAGAGCATTCAAGGAAGTGTCTTGTCAGTGATTTTTACTGAAAAATTTGCTCTCAGCTGATCAGATGCAAGGATTTCAGTAGCTTATACAGTTGTCAGTAAAAATCACTGACAAGACACTTTGTGAAACGCTCCTCTGATCATGCAAAGTTCCATCCACAGGCTGACCACACCCTCATTCACAAATCATTCTGAATAAATCCCTTGAGATGTGTTTTGGATCGTTGTCTTAGATGAAAAGATGTCTTTGCAGTGCTGATCCCTGAGTCCTATTATGAAATTGGGAATTTTATTCTACAAAAGCTATAGCTTAAAGTTTCAGTTTTATGCACAGAAAAGACACAATTCATCTCAAGAAGGACTCAGTGTACAGAGAGGCATGTTTTGGATCGTTGTCTCGGATGAAACAGTGTTTTCACTGTCTTGCAATTGTACTGATTCCAGGCCTATGTGATGGAATTAGATCTGGCATTTCAGCACAACTACAGCTTAAAGTAATGTCACACCATTCCTCTTGGGGTCAGATCTGATATATTTCTCAAGTTTAAGCTTCATGATGATGCATCCCCCCAGGTGTGCCTCAGGTCACTGACTAGGATGAGACTATGTTCATACTTGCAGATTGTCAACAACTGTACTCATTCCAGTTCTAATGCACCATGACTGAATAAGGCTGAGTATCTTCATGATATCACCATTCACAATACCACACACAACACAATATCAACTGATTTAGGTTTGGTCATTCTGGTTTCACCCAAAGACTGATGATATCTCCCCATGGGAATCATTCTGTATACCTAGATATGTGCTCTGGATCTTTGTCTTGGACAAAACTAGTTCATTAGACATTAGTACCAATACAGTTTGTGAATAGTTGTAGAGGTCCAAAAGATTTCTATGTAGCACCATCAAACTCTGACTCAAAACTATAACATGCACACCATCTCTATGGGGTTGAGGTACAGTGTTTCCTACTGTTCTGAAGGAGGTTTTAAAGCTTGTCGAAGCTTTGACTTTGAGTTTCCCTCTGGAGCTACTCTATCCAGACAGCAGAGATGCAATGCAAGCACAAATCACCACAGAAAATAGCACCATCAAAGCAGCATCAGACATTAAATCTCCAAAGAAACCACCTTCCAATTCAAAAGTCTAACACATCAGGACATCTTTCAAAATCTTCTGACATAATGCTGATGCTATATCTGCAACTACTACAGACCTTCTGGTACAGAGAAGCTTCACAGTCAAAGGTTTGGGTAAGAGGAAAGTAGTGATACCCACTGCTTTACCCTCTTTTCTATTAAAAAAACTAACAGACATCAGGTAGATCTTTTAGCAACAGAGACATCAACTACAAGCAAGCATACATACACATGATCTTTCAATAAAATATCATTCCAAAGTAATAACACTAATATGATTTTCATTACCTAATAGTTGGTGAATTACTGGTGTAGCCTCCATCATACTCGGTGGCCTTCTCAAGCTCATTGAAGTCAAAGTTCTAGATAATGAACAAAGAATGAAGAATTAGTCAATAAAAATCCAGACTATCTGAGGAACTATGTCACACTTCCTTTCACCACCTTCCATTATGCAAAATGTACTGGTACAAGATATAGTAGCTGTTAGTATGCTGAAATCATATGCTAATCAAAGTGAGGTTACTACAGAGAAAAACCTTTGCCAAGTCCAACTCTTCCCTTACAAGTATATCAATCGGTCACCTGTAGAAGCAAAATGCGCTGATACTCTTTCATGCCATATTTTCGAGACATGATATAACTCTTGACTGTTTCAATGTTAACCTGTCGCTTACCGAATTCTCAAATTCCCACAGACTTTGTACAGGGGCTATCCGGTTCCTCTAGCCAATGGGGTGAAACTCTTGGAAAAAAAAAAAAAAAAAAAACCCTAAAGAAATCAATGTTATGACATCTAGACCAATTTCCATGAGGATTGGTCGATTCTTACCTTGCTCCCACACACTAGTAGTTCAACCTCATCGGGTCTGAACCAGTTCCTCAGAGGAGATTCATCGGTCACCATATCAAAGCCTCTTCTGAATGCTCGGAACTGTCTCTCTATTGACTTGTTCAGGATGAAGTCTGCATACAGGTCTACAAACTCCTGCAAGATTAATCAAAGACATACCGTATTAAACAGAAAGTGAATTAGAGGTGTCATAGCCTAGGGGATTGAACATTCTACAAACTCCTAGCACAATCAAAGAAATAACAGAAATTTAATAAAAGGTTATTTTAGTCTAGGGTTTGAACATTCCACAAGAGATAAGAAAGGTTATTGCTTTTGAGCCTAGACATGACACTCATGCCTTTGAGAAATAATTTAGGACAGTCAAAGTCACTTGTCAATATACTTGACCTGAGGAAAGTTAATACAAAAGAACTGTTTTGTTCATTGGCTTTCATACATGTAATTCAAATATGACATGAAGTAGACTGTATTGTCATTTTTTTTCTTACAATGCTGATAATTTATGTTCCCAAACTCCTGCTATGTCCCCTTCCCCCTACCCTCTGCCCATGTATAAATGACAAGGAGACAGAATAAGAGAGAGAGAGAGAGGGGGGGGGGAGAGATAGAAAGAGATAACTGTTGTGAAAGAAGTGAGCTGAGCCAAGTAATTTACCCTGGTTCTTGTTAATTTGGGAAAAGATACAAAGTAGCAATAGGAATTTGCATTATTACATGAACAATTGAAGAAATTAGAATGACATTACAGTGTATTTTACTCCATATTTGGTAAAAAAATTAACCTCAAACACTTTACTAGAGAATCTGACCTTTCTATTTTCCATAGTAACAGGAATCTGAGCTCCATTCTCCTTCAAGTCATGTGTGATGGTTGTACCAAAGACATCGGTGTAGCTGATCATGAAATTCATCATGAATGTCTCCTCTACAGCAGAGCCTTCATGCTCTAGGAGTGATTTCAGGCTGTTGTACAGAACCTGGGCAAACCAAACCATTGTTTCCAAATCAAGGATAGTACACTCAATTCTAATTTGCTTTTTGTTGTAGATATGGGAGTGGCTTTAAGTCGAAGTTAGAGAATAGAAACTAAATTTTGCTTATTCACTACAGAAAAAGTATCACATTCACTTGTATATCGTGTATATGTAGAGGTGTTGTGGATCAGTGGATAAGTCTCCGGACTTTGAACCACAGGGTCCGGGGTTCAAATCCCACCGCAGCACTCACGTCCTTTGGCAAGACGTTTATCTACATTTGCCACTCTTCACCCAGGTGTAGTAAATGGGTACCCGGTAGGAAGAAATTCCTTGAATGCTCGAGCGCCTCATCAGGGCAGCCGTGCTAAAGCCGGGGTAATGATATGCAGCGCTTAGAAACATTTGTATTAAGCGCTACATAAATGTTGCATATTATTATTATTATTATTATTATATTGAAATGAGAATATTGGGTGCTCTCATCTTCTGTCTCCCAAGATGAGAAAGATCAAACATTCCTTACAATGAGAGCACCCAAATGAGCAAGATGGTAGATTTAGTAGCCTATTTGTTTACTGCCCTGCCATGTCGTGGTTTTCAATCAAATTGAAGACTCTCGTGGATGCAAGAGCAGAAATTCAGCTAAAACATGCAAAAGGTCTTAATATGCCTGGGATTCTAACAAAATAAAAGTATTAGGCATTTCTGTGAACACATTTCAGCCACAGGCATACATTCTACTGTTGATCTAGGGAATGTAAACATACTTGATCAAGAATAAATAAAAATAACAAATTTCTTACTGGTTGAGCATCGTAGAGATCAGCGAAGACTCCTCGTCGTCCCATCAGCTTACGATAAACAACCATGGGGAAGGTGACATCTAGGATGATATTGTTATAGATAGCCAGGCCGAGTACAATGCCGATTAGGGTGTACTGACGGTCGGTCTCAAATGATGTCGGGTTGAACCAGTAGGTCTGCATGTCTGCATTATGTGTGAACATACCTAAGGGTGGGGAGGAAGGAATGGGGAGGAATCCATGTGTATTCAAGGTCAATATCAACAATTCACAATGCATGGATCTCATACAAGCAGTCAATGCAACATAGAGGTGTGCCTGCACGGTGTACCAATACCTTAGAATAACAGGATGCTTCGTATAGTTTAACACAAGTCTTTATAACATATTCAACTACACACATCATTTGCAGTGGGATGTAGGGTTCATAAGATTCATTTACTTGGGGGGGGGGTAACTTGAAGGAGTGAGGTTATTATGTAATTTAAGAGTTAAAATGTGAAAAGTCAGTCTTACATTTTCTAATGATGCCAAAAGCATGTCATTCAAAAGAATTGTTTCATTTCAATATTTTATAGGTTGAATGCTTACCAATATCAGGATTGAAAATCTCCTCGATGACAAGCTGGAAGAACTCTTTGGAGACCCCACCCTCATCTACTCCTTGTTCTCCTTCAAACTCAACATACAGCTGCTTCTTCAGGTCCATAGGATTGTCAACAGCAATCATCTCCAACTAAACAATAGATACACACATCTAGACATTGCAACATCTATACTAGATTCTTCACATATTATGCTAAATTTTAAGGAAATTCAACAAATAAGGAAATTCAACAACTTCTTGATTTTAAAACAGAACTGCAAGCTTGACTGTAGCAATAAAGGTCGGTAGATCACAGCACATTTGTTCAAGTTCACTGTCATGAAAATGTAATAACATCAAGAGAAATAGTTCTTTGAGCAATGACTGATACTATTTTCCCCAAACCATGTTTCTACATGTAGGCGTATTCTGTTGAGGAGTAATTGTTAGAAATGAGGCTAATATAATATTCATGTACTCCAATTCAACAACAACAAAATGCACTTAATTCCCCATGAGACATTTCCCAATGTGGACAAACATGGGTAACAACAGTTAGAAGAGTTTAAACTTAGTGACTAAGCACACAATAAAATGAAAACTGACTTACCCTCACTAGTGAATCATCTACTACATGGTCTCTACGAACTTTAAGCTTTAGGTAAGGATTGATCTCTTCTCCTTGAACCAAGCTATTGAGTAGGGTCAGTCTTCTCTCATGAAACATTCTCACACGATTGTCATAATACAAGCCTGTGTTCTTAGTGGCTGGTGTCAAAATAAATGGGTAATTCAGAAATGCGAATCGTCCATCGCTTTCCTTCTTGTAGCATGTGAAGTCATGGTCGACCTCCAGTTGATCATTCAGGGGCTCATTATAGAACTCACTAAAAGGAATAAGGGGTTTACGACAATCCAGAACGGTCAAGCCAAGCTCCTTGGCAAAGGAGTCCTCTTTGGGAGGTTTTCTTTCTTTGTTCTCATGCCCAATTGCTCCCAAGAACTCCTGAAGATTGATCTCCTCTTCCTCTTTGGAGAGCCTGCTGTGGTGCTCCACCTCTCCTCCTAGTATGCATGCATAATACAGGATCTTCATGCAGTCTGTTGCTGAAGTTATTGCATCATCCTCGTTAACTGTGATTCTCCGCGGTCCCGAATTAAAGTGTCCACTTAGCACTTTGAATGTGATGAGTTGCTGCAAGGCCTGCACCTTGCGGGTGAGACTCTCTGGTGAGAACTTGGCCCAGACCCTTGCCAGGCTGCAGCAGGCCGGGAGAGGGAGATGGCTCAAGGCCCGACAGAAGGTGGGAAAGGCTACTTCCAAGTACTCCGGGCTGGACATCATCGGATTCTCCATGGTGATGATTACAAAGTTCAGATGGTGGCTGCTATCACGAAAGTGAGCATTGACTCTAACGTCCACATCAGCTATTTGAGCCAGGTTTGTGACTGCAGTAAGCAAAGCATTATTCACCCTCTCTTCATCTAGCTTTGTGAATGCTTCATAAACACGGTGCACAGACTCCATGTCGACTTCCAGAGAATCTGTGGCCTTTGATGAGCACTCTCCTAGATCATGATCTGCAAGGCGCGTGCTTATGCTCTGCAGACCTTCGTCCATCTCGTCTGTCTCCTTCTCATCACTCTGCTTTCTCTCCTTGTCTGAAAGACCTTGTTTCTCAGTCCTTAAAAAGCTCTTGTTCAACGACTGCCAACTTGAAAAGACTTGACCAATTACACGAACCAATGGAGAAAAGTTCTTTGACTCCACACAAAGCGTGATTATCTCCATTGTTTTTGCTTCTGTCAAGAACGTGATGTCTTTTATACCTATAAATAAAGTAAGCAGAAATACGTTCAAAACTTTCATCAATGGAATTCATATTTTAGTACCACGTACCAGATCTGATCTAAGTGGCTCAAAAGCATTCGCATCAAACATTAAGAAGACTACACACTAAAGTCATCACCATCATTTTTCTAAAACCAAAGTAAACATGTAAGGTCATCTTGAGTCAAATGCAAAACGACAAAATATAATTGCTTTCCACTTTTTTAAAAATAAGAACATACATGTAAAATTGCTCTACAAGTCATAAAGGGACACAATGATTGTACTATGATTCAGAGAAAATTTGTTAAGTTTGGAAGTAAGTGGGGACATCACTTACAATCTGACACTGAAGAGCTTCTCTGTATGTCACTGGACTTTGGCAAGAGGGTTTGTTTATCACTGTCAGTTGAACTTGTTGATGGTGTATTCTTTGCAGAGCTTGTCGACGGCTGTGAAGGAGATACCTCCATAGGTGTCGTACCATCGGAGAAGTCTTCTTCATTGCCTGTCTTCAGCTGCTTGGTGGGAGCCGACTCACATAGGGTGGCCTTCCGCTTGAACAGATCCAGTGCCATGGCTGCTGCCTCGTTGCTGCTGAGATGGGCCCGCCGGCCACTGGAGGCACAGAACTCGTTACAACAGCTGGCATTTCCACAGCCATTGGTTAGCTGGTAGAAGTAACGCTCTATGAGACCCCGTGCTTGTGATCTCTTCCTGCAAATAAATATGATACAAGGAGCACGAATGATTTAATCTGCTTCAATCTGATAAGAATGTAAAATAAACGGTAAAAGGCTTTGATTAGTTAGTTGTAGTAAATGGAGTGGAAAGGAACTGTAAACACAAATATCTTGTCTTATTGTTGTATCAGTTACACCTCCAACACTTGATCTCTTTTTATCAACATCAATAACAACAAATTATCCATAGAAATGAAAAATGAGATCTTCAAAGAACATTTATTCTCTCCATTCAAATCCATGTAACAGAGAGGTCTGTATATAATTTAGAGCAAACTTTGCAATCGTCAAATGAAAGTGGGTTGGGAAAGGAGGTCACTGGTTAAATCTAACAAAATTACAAACTTTTGAAAAGTGCACCAGTACTACATGTAAGTTCTAAAACCACACTTACATCTCATCTGAAGGTGCACTGTCTCTGTTTGTAATGCTGTGAAATAAAAAGAAAACAAATCTTTTTTTATCATCCAGGCAAATGGTACATGTACAATGAAAATCAAAATACTAAATTTCTTCTTACAATCATGGTTCTTGCCAGTACATAACACCCATGGTTCGAGTACCATGCGTAAAGGGTTTCAGACAAGGAAGAACCATGTGTGAAATTGCTGCTTGGCAACAAGGGTAAAAAAATATTGGAGTATATATTCCTAACAATAATGATAAATGTCATAGATTGTTTTGCTTTTTGGCAATGTATTTTTACTTTTATGCCATTAGCGGACAACTCCTGCTTACCAAGAAGTATTTTTCATCCTTTTACTATATAGCATATACTGCCGCCACACCTAACTTTAGGTTTTATTCCGTAAAACTTCAGAAACTTCCACGCTTTGCGCAGAGTGGGAACCGTGTGTGGATTTTTTTCTAGTGAGAACCCTGCTTACAATACTATGCAAATCATGTTAAATGTCATGACATTGCAAGCTTGGTGAAATACATCCTGGCAAAGAATGCTGCAAGGTGACAGGGTCTATTTCATCAAACATCCAGTACAGCAGTGTTATGGTAAGCATGATTGCGCAATACTTTATTTTTCTATACTGCACGATTGCCTCATACTTTGCAATAACAGAGAAAACCCAACAGAATAACCTGTCATGTTTCTGTAATCTGGACACACTTCAATGCCCTACTATATGTATCTATCACATGAAACTGAGGTTAAATTATTTGCTATGATAGTGTTGTGGTCATTGTGTGCATGTCCATATTATGATTCTCCCTAAAAATGATGTAAAAAATTGTATATCAATTCAGCAACCAAATGACAGATACCTACAATAAAATTGTGTTCACATTTCACAATACAACTTTTTATAACTTAAAGAATGCAAGCTATTAACAAAAGATATGTATTAATGGTTCTTGCATTTATGCTCTAAAAGAGTGAATTTACAACCTTTAAGAATAGACCTCACACAACAGAATATTCTGATCTATCTTTGATTTGTCCATTATGCATGTAGCATCTCTTTAGGTTTAACTACATGTAAACAGAGCCCTGAGAAAGACAAGCCTGTATTTATTCTTCAAGTGTTTTGTGTCTTGCCATTATCCCCAAAGTATGCTATTTTGACCTGTTTTTATGCTGATCAGGCCACTCTGTATAAATATATTTGAAAAGAAATAGATTCTGTATTTTGCTTTTTCGTAACATAAAAAGCTTCAAATTTACGCAGGTTAAATAAAAAGTAAGCTGTTTCCCAGTTGACAATACTGCGTGTTGTATAGAGAGACATGATTTCAATAAGCTGAGCAAAATACATTTGTGTCAAGTTAGCTGATTAGAGAATGAAATTCAATAAGTGATGGGGCATGAGCTAGCCAAAGAATATTTGTAAGGAAGTTAAAACTGCAATCTACATCTATATTAAATTCTTTTGCAGAAGTTTGGAAATTACTTGAAGAAAAGGAAAATACTGAACAAAAGATCAGAATCCTGTTTTATTAGCACTGCTTTAATTGCATCTAAGTGCTTCCTGCTCTTTATATTGCATCACTGGAGAGCAAGAAGAAACAAAACTCAGCTTCATGAGGAAAATGCATGAAGTATTGTTTCAAGGTTTTACAATAGAACAGTCAGCTTTCTGACAACAGAGAGAGAGAGGGAACATTGTCAGGACTACTAAGTTACAAGTGCTTGCTTTTATTGACCTACTGAAATATTTCCCATCCAACATCAAATTTGAGCTTGAGCTCCAGACTGTTGTTGATAAATTATCTTGTTACATGCATTTCGCAACATACTTGACTTCTGGGGCAGCGCCAGGGTATTCTAATGGGGGGGGGGGGGGGGGGGGGGGAGGGGGGAGAGGGGGGAGGGGAGGGGGAGAGGAGAGGGGGAGGAGGAGAGGAGGGGGGGGGGTGACCCCATAGGTGATTTCTTTTAAATTTTAAATGAACAAATAGGGGTATTACAAGTATATAGTTGTAAGACTCAGCTGCTGCAGCCGGGCCAGCCTTCTCTTTTTTTTACACTATTTTTTCTTCTTCCTCTTTTCCTCCTTTTTTTTCACTTGATATATCATAGGGGGTGGTCAGTCACCCCCCCCCCCCATAGCAGCACCCGTGCTTGACAATGTTGTATAAATTAGTTTAGCTGAGTAAATTCTTTTTTTCTTGTAAAGAGAAGATATTATGAAATGAATTAAATATGACATTTCTAGAAACACTAAAATAGATGATCAAACTTTTTATCTAAAATCATTGAAGATATATCTGGTACACTAAAAGTTAAGACTGAATTTTTGGACACCCTGAAAGAATTTGTCGACAACTTGACAAGACAGAATTCAGATCTACACAATTCCTAGGCCTAGACCGAAAGCTTCAGTCTCTGCACATCGGCGGTTCTTACACTGAGATGTACATGTACATCCATTCTCCACTGATCGCCTCCATTTAGAGACTGAAGGTCAATGTATTTGTTACAGCAAGGACTGTTCGGCTGTTTATGACATTGGTAATATTTGTATGACGTCAACCTGAAAGTAGCACTGATTTGAACGTGAATAAAGAAACTACAACTCGGTGAGAGACAGTTTCCTCATGATCAGTCCAAGGTGAGCCTTTAATTTTTATATTTCAGGAAGATACAGGTAATTTCAGTTGATTTATATGAATTACAGACATGACAGGTATTACTATTAGATACATGAAATTTTATTTGTTCCATTGTTGGTGTAGGATCTATGAAACGGATCTAAATACCCCATCCCAAAAACAAAAATTGCCAGATTCCAGGGATTTGGAGTTCTGGGTGGTTTATTCCCCACATAGTGCGAGAGCTATAGACTTCCGCCCGTGTAGGGGAAGGACATGAAGGATGGCAAATGTCAATTTATTGGAAATTCCCCATACCAGACAGATTTTTTTGTTTAACAAGTTACACCAATTAAGTTAAATTACCCAAATCAATTCATGTGCATGTGCATAGTGACACACAATCACAGAGAAAGCTTAAATCATATACCTAGATATTTCGGCTTAATTGCAGAATACCCCACCATTTTCTAATGTATATGCATGCATGTATGCCCCTAACCCTACAGCGCTCCGCCACTTCGCAGTGGAACCCTACGCTTATCTACTGACAGCGCTGCAAACCGTCAGTCTGGTTCGCTTATTTTTATAAACATATGACTAAATAGAAAAATTTGGGCTTATATGGTATCACCAACTCTTTACCCTCTGAAATCCTCTTCTGAAAATGTTTTGGAAGAAAAAAGACGATTTTCTTGCCCTATGAAAATAATCCGTGTTGTAGCATCCATTTTAGAAATTGAAAATCAATGTGTGCATTATGAATATTCACATTTTAGGGCGTGGTTCGTTCAAATTATTGAATATGCATATAAACATTGCGACATAGATTGAGCCACGCATGCACAGTAGCTAGCTTGCGCACTCTGTACTTTAGAGATAACATGAATATTCATGTATCGCTGAATATGCATGAAATATGCATGAAAAAATTCATGGAAATTCTCGCCGTGATTTTTTTTAAAACATCTGCAAGATCGCTCGCATCTAGTCGCACATCGACGTGCACCATTTTCTATCTGCATTTCAATGGACGCCAGGGAAACGTAAACATGCAGTGAGTTTTTCCAGCTACCCTACGATAGATTTATATCTACATTTCGGTTTTCGTACGTCCAATTTTTAGTGTCAGTCGGGTTCGTATACAACAGTACAAAGCTGGTGGTGTCATTGGCCCATGGGAAAGTGATTTCCAGGGGTTGTTTTGAAGTGCCAAGATGCTTGCTATGTACAAATTGTCAAATAGGGGGTAAAATCACTGGGCTGCGTTTCACGAAACCGTCTTAAGTCTAAGTTCATGGACATCCCATTGAAACACGTGTTAATTCTACAACATGGGATGTCCGAGAAGTTAGACTTATGATGGTTTCGTGAAATGCAGCCCTGGACGTCAATGGGGAGTAATGGCTTTAGCGTTTTTTGTTGTTTTTATTTTCTACTCCCCTAACGTCTCTGGACTATGCCCCGTTCTGAAAACGGGTATGGACTAATGTGGCGGTGGGGTATTCTGCAAATTGTTCCGACATTTCTTTAGAATTCATGAGTGGCTTGACTATTATTATAATCGTCCAATGTCTAGCTTTACATAAAATACCAAAACAAAGCAGATCAATGAACAATACAATCTAAATGATGTCGTGGTGACTACCGACCGTACGTGATCGCACAACTGACCTTCCTTCCACTTCTGTTTCCACCGCTTCTTCTTGCGAAGCTTTATCAACCTCCCTTGATGGATTCATACGCATACATCAAATTGGTCTCGTTATTTCAGAGATAAATGGCACTAAATGAACAATAAACTGAAACTATGGCATATGACAAGAAGTCTTCAATTAGCCGTCCAACAAGGTGTAAGTAGGTAGATCT
Source organism: Echinometra lucunter (assembly GCA_029962745.1). NCBI lineage: Eukaryota > Metazoa > Echinodermata > Echinoidea > Camarodonta > Echinometridae > Echinometra > Echinometra lucunter. The sequence continues at coordinate 18,646,820 of CM057161.1, read as the reverse complement.
ACCGTACCGGGCTGCTTCCTGCCGTTGACCTTCCACAGTTAGTTCTTCGTTGATAACTCCTCTCTCAAACAATTCAGCTCATTAATTTCCGAACCCCAATGTACCATGTCATGATTGCTTGATGGATAATGGCGTAGATTCAAATTAAGCCATAGACCAGCGATTTTTTCGGACATTCTTTTTTCAAAATTAAAATCTTATTCACGTTTCAAATGTTAATTAGGTGCCAATAATGCTTGAGAGGCTATTGAACTTGCTGTTTCCTAGTTTTTTTAAAAAAAGTAGGCAGAATCTGTCTTTTTTTCCCCATGAAATTCACCCAAGTGAGAGGATCATGATAGCCCGGGGGAAAAAACCCCGAAAGATCAAAGTTCTTTCAAAGACATTCTTTTAATGTTTGCATTGCCCCCCCCCCCCCCCAATAGTATGAAATGACGTTACTAACCAGATAAATGGAAAACTATCCATGCAGGATGATGCAGCTACATCTTCTAAAACTATTTCGGAATGCCTGATCTGTGCATAGCCCCCCCCCCCCCCCCCCCCCCCCCACATGGCTTTGAAGTTGACGCAGGTGTACTTTGAGCCATTCATCCAGTCCTAGGCCTATGGAAAATGGAAGGAAAACCCAAATACAGATTGATTTTAAAAAAAGTAAAGAACTTTCAGTAAACGTGATGACTGGAAAAGCGAAAAAAAGAAGAAAGAAACAAAGAAACGAAGAAAGAAACAGGAAGAGAAGGGATAGAGAGAGAGAGAGATAGAAGAAGAAGGAAGAAGGAAGAAGAAGAAGA
>CM057161.1:18559638-18645526 GCA_029962745.1 Echinometra lucunter | reverse complement strand
TGATCATGCACTGAGAATCGTATACACTAAGGGGGGGGGGGGGGGGGGTAAAAGAAAAGAGACTGGAAATCCCCATGGGGGATGATGGACTGACTGTGACTTTCGCACAAGCGTAGCCGGGGGGGGGGGGGGGGGGGGCGATTTGGCGATGCCCCCCTCAAAAAGAAAACAGTCATACTAACAAACAAATAAAAACGTATTAAGAGAGAGGGAGAGAGAGAAAGAGAAAGAGAGAAGAGAAGAGAGAAAGGTCAGAGAATATAGGCATATTATAGGAAGCGATGAGTAACGTTGCAATATTTCTGGCTGATTATAGCAGATCTGTAAAAGGATATATTTCAAGTTGACTATCTAGCTGCTCCTCAAAAGCTAGCTATAGGCCTAATTACTTTGATTTAAAAAGAGAAAAGGATCCACTATTGATTACTTTAGCAGGCTGAATTATTATCCCTCCGAAAATAATGTCGACTATACAAAATTCGGTGTGACTGAAGAAGTTCTCCCCCCCCCCCATAACTTGAAAATATAACTTCGATTTTCATCAAAATATTTTTACAGAATGATTCGAATCTGCTTCCCAATCTTGGGGGAGTGTTTGAAATCTAGGGACCACTGGGAACATTCGAATTCGACGTTGACATTGAAACTCCAATGTCGGTTCGTCAGGGTTTCAACTCGTACCACCGTCTTTATATTGATAATGGGATGTGCGGGTATACGTATATCTTTCTTTTCTTCATTTTTTTTTCTCCATTTTCAATTTCTCTCCTTTTTAATCCTTTATGATTTTTTCCTTTGTGAAAAACAAAATCAAAACAGAAAAGGGAGAGTTTAATTAAAGGCACCGGCGTAAATCCGTTTCGAGGAGTGGGGGTATTTTGTCGAAATTTCATGCTCTCACTCTAATATACAGACCCCCTCACCCGCCCGCACACACCCACACACATATTAGTTTTTATATTTTGCGACAGACCGAAGAGAGCGAGCAAAAAATAACACCTTCTTTTTTCATCAAAATACACTTTGGACCTATATTGTTATCTTTAAAAAATGGTATAGGGCCTATTGGTCACCACGCTATAATCTCGCTTGTCCAATTATTGTTTGCTGTCCCCAATCACCCTGTTTCTAAATATTACAAGCGAGCAAGGAAAAACGTACTCAATCGAGTGATAGAGTATTATTTCGTCATCAAAATACACCACAGGATTTAAAATATATTCTGTCACTTCCCTTGCATGCCCAATTAATTTGCCTTCCCAAATAATTCTTTATCTAGATATGGATGGTTGGATGGACGCATCGCTGCAAAAATATGATATTCGGACATCTGTTGCTGCATCAGAGTGATCGAAAACATGCATTATAAGCAAGCAAAAATTTGCTTAATACTGAGAACAGGTCCAAGTGTACTGTTACTCCTTTCTCGTGATTTTAGTGAAGTTTATCGGCATCTTCTGTTCTCACAGAGGGTATGATAGTAGTAGGCCAATGGTCACATGGCCGTTATCTCCTGAAAATTCATTTATAATTTTAAGTCAACTTGCCGTTCGAATCATTGCAGTTATATATAACTAACATTTTATGAATAGAAGAATAGCATGAAATTGGATAGAGAGACAAGAAGCAAGTTTATTTCCTTTTTTTTTAAGAATGGTAATTTAACCAGCACTGGTTAAGATACTGAAAACGCAAGCGAGCGCTTTCAGGTTTTTCTTCTATTTCATTCCTCTTTTTCCTTTCGCTTTCCCCCTCTTTTACAGTATTATTTCTTCTTTAAAAAGTGGGATTTTTTACAAGCCATCCCCCCTCCCTCTTGAAAAAGTGGGGGTTTATATACCGCCATCCTCCGCGTTATTTTCGCCAATGATTAAAGGTTTATTGTCGGCAAGATGAAATCGTCTTTGTTCTTCCTTGTGTGTTCCTTGTTTGTTCCTTGTTTGTTCTTCCTTGAATGCATATAGGCCTCTACACTTTCACCGACCTTGTAGTGAATTATAAAAGGTTTGATTATACCTTATTTCGTGATTGCACTATTTTCTGTTTTTGTACGCACTATTGTTTTCACAAGAAAAAAGAATAAAAGAATACTTCAAAACGCATTATGCTACAGAGATAAAATGGCATTAAAAATTTGAAGAAAAGACAGAAAGAAAAAAAAAACGGTATTTGCCCAATCTTATACTTATACTTTTAGTACCTATAGAGGATTGACATGCTAAAAACTTTTTCTAAAATTCATAAGAAGGATTATAGTGATGATGATAATAATAGCAATAATGATGACGATGACGATGACGATGATGATGATGATGATGATGATGATGATGATGATAATAATAATGTTAGTGATAATGATCATGATATTACTATGATATTTTCATTACACACATGGTCAGTGATGGTCTTAGCCTAACACACATTAGCCAAAAGGCCAAGAAGCGATATTGTAAGAAGAAGAAGAAGAAGAAGTTGATAAATAATAAACAAAATAATAACAATTTTTTGTTATAAATAAACAGTATTCACAATAACAATATCAACAATGATAACATTCGAATAAACGAACAGGGATTACTTATCTCGTGGGTTGTTTTTTTTTTTGGGGGGGGGCGGAATCCTCCCCATGTAGGGTAAAATCTACAGATCTTTTCATAAAACAGAGAGTTAAGTGGATGCAGGGAGGATGGCTTCTGCACGCGTACCGGAGATTCAGCTTCAGATTCAAATTCAAATTTTACAGCAGACACTGCTATCTTAAATAACTGTTTTTAATTGGCCAGGGCTGGTAGGGGAAGGGATGGTATACACATATGCAGACTCTATCAGTGCTATATCGAATGCTCGATATACTCTGATTCAACAATGTTATAAATCATCATTATTTTTTTTAAAAAGCGTGGGCCTACCTTATTAAAACCATACAACCACTAAAGCCCATGTTTTCCAAAATATATATATTTTTTCATAACGATTTTCACATGCACTGTCCTTTCACGGACAGTGACATTTGAAGTGATTCAAAGAAAGTCTAATGAAGCTTAAACAAAATTGGATAACTTGTTTAGCACAAGGCTAATCTGCCACAAAGTCCACTACATAATTTCTGCGGAGTCAGATTTGATCGGAATGGCGTCATCTAGGAGTCGACTCTGTTCCACGTGGAGTGCCTCGGGTTTATTGTCACATAAATGAAAAACAAAATAAATACATTAATAATTAACAACTAAATGTATGAAAGTACACGTAAAGACAAATGTAAATTTAACTAATTTCAGAAATTATATGACATCAAAAAGTAAAAAGAAAGAAAAAAAAATGCAAAAACAAAGACAAGCAAGAAAGAAAAGCGATTAACTGAATTTTGCGTCGTTCGTGTTCTTTCTTCTTTTGAATGGGGATAAATGGTTTTCCCTTTATTTCTTTTTTAAAAAATTTCTCTTAGAATGTATTTTTGAACGGATTTATTGATTTATTTTTGCTCTAATTTTCCAGGTATTAATTAATGAGAAAAAAAAAAAACTATTATGACATATTCTTCAAGGAAAGCTCGAAATCATGAAATAGAAAAGAAAGTAACATGATTTCATATCAATAACATAATGACAACTGATTCCGTTATTAGAAGAAAATAAACATCGTACGGCAATAGCTAAACTACACATGAATTCATTGGCGTAAATCCCGGGGGGATGGGGGGATATATCCCCCCCCCCCACTTTTTGGAGAGGGGGGGGGGATGGCGTGTACAAATATCCCCTCCACTTTTTAAGAAAGAAAGTATATTTTAATTAATCCGTTAGTAAAATCTTTGAATATCTGTCATAAACAACCATCATATTTTAGAATTTCTATTTGAAAATGCGATTGAAAACCAAAAAAATGGTTATTTTTGGCTCGCTCGTTCGTCATTATTTTAGAATTTCTATTCGAAAATGCGATTAAAAATGAGAAAAGTGGTTATTTTTGGCTTGCTCGATTTGCTCGCTCATATTTTAGAATTTCTGTTAGAAAATGCGATTAAAAACTAGAAAAATGTTTATTTTTGGCTCACTCGCTTCGCTCGCTCGCAAAATAAATATTAAAATGTGTGTAGGGGGGTCTGTGGGGGTCAGTGAGGGTGTGTGCTTATACTTAAGTGTGAGATCGACAGAAAAAAAAATCGTCAAAAAAGTCAATCATCCCCCCCACTCCTCAGAGTGGATTTACGCCGGTGCATGAATTGGCTTGAATTATGGTTATTTCATTCCATTGCTGCTTTTCTTAAGCTATAAACCGGTAGGTCTCATAATTGTCAGTTGGGCATGCAACCTTGATATTTTGTTTGATATAATTTTGCACTTTGATATCAGAAAATGAACTTAGTGTGAACAATGGACCTATATAACTGACACTCCAAACTCCCCGGCATCCACGCAATCGCCACTTAAATGATTTTATGTCGAAATGATAATGCTATAATGTAGGTCTTTAATATTTAACTTTCTTCGAAAAGGCATTTTTCATTCCTATGGGGTGTTGCAAGAAAGTTGCAATCAATTGCAAATAACTGCTAATTTTGAAACAACCATTCTGATTGGCTCAGGGTCCGCCCATTTAAGAAGACATGCATGCAACAATAATTTTGATTGGCCAGTGACAATCAATTGCAATTTGCAATCGATTGCAACTTTCTTGCAACACCCCACTAGACTTTAACCTCTCAGTGCGGTCTTTTCATGATATGCATTATCAGATTATCAATATTCACACCATATATCGAAGCAAACAGTTCATCACCGTCGTAGGCTACAATAGATCGTTTTGTATGGTGTAGAAACGTGAGCATAAGACGTCTCGGGATCTATTGAACACGAGCAGACCTGTCTCAAATACATACCGCCAAAATAGAATCAGTGAGTATACCCCATCTTTTAATTAAGATTTTCTACATCCAATCATAATATAGCGTAACTGTGAAATAATTGGCGAAAATATATCGAGTTCATTTCTCATTTACTGTATATTTTACCGTATTATTAAGCATAAAGTTACATCCTTCTTTCCGTTATTGTTATTATTTCAATTATATTTCTCAATCCTATTCAAGTTCAGGTTTTATTTCCAATATAACACAAGACATAATAACTTTTTTTTCTTCTTTTAAGCAGAAATATCGTAAATAAACAAACATACAACATTTTTTCCTCTAATTCGTCACACCCTGTGTTTTAACATCACCCCTATGCTCCGACACCCCTAGTTAATCCCACATCCCAATCGACAACTCCATCTTCCTATACACTTTCAATGCCTCTGTATATTCCGACCCCCGTGTGTTCTGACCAGGGGCGGCGACAGGGTATTTTGATAGGGGGGAGGCAAGATGACACACAGGTGAATTTATTGACGTTTTAGATGAACAAATGGGGGTATTATATAGTTGCAAGCCCCAGACCTCTCTTTTCCCACCATCTTCTTTCTTCTTCCTCCTCTTTTTTTCCTTTTTCTCCTCTTTTCCCCCTTTTTTATCACTAGAAAAAAAAATCATGGTGTGGGGGGGGGGGGGCATTCGGCCCCTGCCACCCATGTAGCGCCGCCCCTGGTTCTCACACTATAATTGCTAGTCGTTTCGTTGTTTCACTGTCGTTTCGACGACTGTATGTTACTCCATATTCCTGCTGACGCTGCCAGACCAAGGAGTTACCTCCTTGGCCAGTCGGACCGATCGGTCTACTGTTTCCCCAAAGGGACGGAACAGTATATAACCTAAAACTGCATGATTATCATTTTCATCTGGCAGCATCAGTTTTTTTTTCTCCACATTTTAACTGAAGTCTCTGGTATGCAGTAAAATTTTGAAGAAAAAAAATTCCACCCCTAAAACACCAAAACAACAACAACAACAACAACAACAACAGCAACAACAACAACAAAACAAGAAGAAAACAAAACGACCCCCCCCCCCCAAAAAAAGATAAAAACATGAAGAAGAATTTAATATAAACTGCTGGCTATAGTTGATTTCCTTTTTACGTCAGTAATACCATCGGAGAAACCTTCATGCATGACTGTCCCAATTACATTTTGAAATCAAGTCCTTATGAAGATTTAAAGTCGCCGCGATTTATGTTAGAATCGATGTTGCGATAAAGTAACCTTGAATGATCTTTCCAATTATTATGCATGTACATATTTTTCTCTTTTTTACAGCAATGTCATCTTTATCTCTAGTAGTTCTCACAGCACTGCTGGCTATCTCATTCAGAGGATGTACTGCATGTGTGTGCGTTGAACTGGCTGACGAGTCCAAGATATGCCTCTCTGACTTTGGTAAGTATACAGTAACATCTATACAGTAGTCTGACCTATAGACCACTCAACAGAGCAAAATTTTAAAAAATAGAAAAATGACAGTTTCAAAAATAATGAAAAGATGCGGTCTTCGTGAGCAGGTGCATTGTCTTTATGTACAACTTACTTAGGCACAGGTTTCAAAGCTAAAATTTTCATTGAAAAAAAGGGGCCTAATAAAAGTAAAAAGATGTCCTTTGCTACCCCTCTGGATTATCTGGATTGGTCACTGATTTTTTTAGGAAGAGGTGTTCCGCTTACCCCCCCCCCCACGCCTTCCTCCCCGTTTCCACCGTTCCTCTTGATTTAAGCGATGATATGCGTGCGACCCACTGTGAGCTTACTCGTCATGCAATACACCTGTCACACCAAAGAGACCGACAACAGACCTACAACAAACCGAAAAGACGCGATCATATTTGACTTTTGTGTGTGTTTTTTTTTGTTTGTTTTTACAACAACTAAAAAAAATAGAAACACACATGCACACGTTAGTATCAATATGCCTATAGCACTTTAACTTATTTTGACGAACGAAAAAAGATCAATGTAGATAGAATGCCTTGGTCAAGGGCATTATAAGTGCCGTGCCGGGAATCGAACCCCCGATTCTCGCGTCTCCAGTCAAGCGCCTTAAACCACTTGACCATGGCACATCTACTAACTTTTTTTTTTTTAAACAACACATGTACACACGTTGGTATCAATATGCATATAGCACATTTTGATAGACGATAAAACAGCAATGCAGATAAAATGCCTTGCTCAAGGTCATAAATGCCGTGCCGGGGATCGAACCCCCGATTCTCGCGTCTCCAGTCAAGTGCCTTAAACCACTCGACCGTGGCACCTCTACTAACTTTTTTTTTTATTCAATGATTTCCTCAAAACTTCATTTTCCATACATATTATACATAAATTGGAAACATACTTTTCAAAACATTTATTGAGTAAATACAAATTCAAGGAAAATAATCATACATTTCCATTTGGTGAATAGATATATATCTTACATATACGTACATATTCCAACCAACAAAATGGAAATCTACTTATTACAAAGTTTAATATATTTTGACAATAGAAACATATATCATGATTCATGATATGACTAATAATTATAATTTGCCACAGTCTTATTACAGCTTTTTTTTTCAAACTTTGTTAGTTTATTTCCCTTAAAATGTAAGTTTCCTATATATAAGTTTCACATACATAAATTTCACCACAAAAAAAAAGCCATAAACAAAATAAAACAAAAACAAAATGAGTTTCCAATTATTAATAAATAGCCACAATGAAGTTCTGAGGCAATCTTTTATTAAGAAAACACCTCTCCACGAACATATATACTCTTTCACCGCCTTATATCTGCGTTGGTTGTTCCCAAAACCCGAGTCCCCTCCCCCCTTGACCCCCCACCCCCACCCGGAAGCCTAGATTAATCAGATTTGTGTTACTCCTCCAGCTAGAGTGGCCAATGACTCCATTCTCTCCCATTTCTTATAATGGTTTTGTAATGTACCCTTTTGCTCAGCTATTTTTCTTTCTTCATGTTCACTTTCTTTTACTCGTTTAATAATGTCTTGTTACGTTGGGGGCATTCCATTCTTTTTACTGTAAATAAATATCATATACTTAATCAAAATTATTAGATGGTTTGAGTAGATCTTTATCTTTATTAGACGTTTGTATCCCAACATGAACTCCTTTCCAATTAATGTTTTTTAATTTCTTTGTCATCAAACAAATTACCACAATCTCTCCAAAGATGCCTTACGTTTTCACATACGAAAAATAAATGCTCATAACATTATGTTTCCTCTTCTTTTTTAAAAAATGAACAAGCATTATCGACTGAGATTTTAAAGGTAGACAGATGGTGTAAACTAGGTTATAAAGTAATTTAAACTGAAACTCCCTTAACCTGTTGTTCAAGGTGGACCTCCTAGGTGTCAAGAATATATACTGTATTTCTTTTCCTGAAATATTATATCTGTCTACAAGATTGCGTGAGGCACTTGACTTTTCTGTTCTTGTATTTAATAGAAAGTTGTATATTCGCTTGGAAGTAATATCCCACAATGACAATTTCCTTTCATTGAGAAAAAATTCTAAAGTTAAATCTTTGTGTTCATCAGGATGATAGTCATTTTTATTTAAAAAGGGTTTCCACGTGGTAGGAATTAAATGAAACAATTTTTTTAATAATTCAATTTCCGAATTATCTAATCCCATTCATTGAACGACTTCAAATTCCCTTCTGTATCTACTATATGATGTACTAATGGAAACGATAACGATAATGTGGAGGTATCGTAGTCGAGTGGTTTAGGTACTGACTGGGGACGAGAGAATCGGGGGTTCGATCCCCGACACGCACTTATGCCCTTGAAAAATAACATAAAGTTAATCCCTGTGGTAGCTTCGTTGAGTATGCTGGTAGTCCTTTGATTTGATGGCAGAGCAGATCAAGGGTGTACCTTTAGGCCTACTTTAAAGATCTCGTTAGCTTTATTGCTCGAGGTCTTAACCATGTTCATGGTGTAACCTATAGTTGTTCAGCCTTCAGGTGACCATTTTTGTTTTCCATAAAGTCATTTCTGGCACCCTGCTGGAGACAAACCATGCAAACTCCACAGCTGGAAAATACCCACATGACACTAGGATCCACTATCGTGTATCTGTGGGCAAGGTGCATCAAAGTTCTCGAAGTCTTCCGAAGACGATGACGATCAGAACAGAAGGACATAGTACTTGTGGGGTAACTGGCCTACAGATCAATGCAACGTACTTCATCGCTGGACAAAGTAAGTTTATTGGACACTGTTTTCAATCATGCCTTGATGAAAGCGTTTTGTAAACATGGCCGTACGTAGCGGGGGAGGGGGGGGGGGGTGGGCAAGGGGGTAGTTGCCCTTCAGAAATTTTCAAGACTTACCGGGTTTTTTTTACTAATTTTTTCTCAAAATTCCACCAAAAGTGTGCACCATATCCTTCAATTTCAATTTAAAAAATGGAAAGGAGCCCTCGTGACCGGCGCGGTCGCTTCGCTCCCTCGCTTGCATGTTTCTTCAAACATTACGTATTTTTACCCCTGGCCCCCGAAAAATTTCTGCCTGCGGCCCTATTTGTAAAACTAAAAGGCATATTTTTAAGCTTAAAACGGGTTTTCGAAAAGCGAAGACGTCTTAGAAAAAAATGCTGCTTCGTATATACCAATAAATAAATAAATAATAATAATAGATAAATATATCAAATCAAATCAACAACCGAATGGTGCACATGCGGAGTCACTAACCTACAAATCAACGCAGCAATACTCATTGCTGGAAAGAGCAAGTCCATTGTGTTAAATCCAATCTTGATGGCTTATGTCGAAAGGGTGCGTGCGCGGAGCGGGATGGGAGCGGAGAGGGAACGGGGATGGCCGCACCCTTTCGAGAGAAGCCCCCCCCCCCCCGGTTGTCTCGAAAGGGTGGGTTGCGTGTGGGGACTGAAATTAACGCACCCATTCGTGGAAACCGGGGGGGGGGGGGTTGTCTCGAAAGGGTGTGTTGAGTAGTCTGATATACCAGCCGTTTTTTTTGTTAATGTAAGTAAAAAAAAAAAAAAAAAAGTAGGAAAGGAGACAGGCGGTTGGCTATCACCTGATGGGGATGTCCAAGGCAGGCGCGGATCCGGGGGGGGGGGGGGCGAGCAGGCCTTGGCACCCGACCCAAAATCTGTGTTTTTCAGCCCATTTTTGACCATTTTGGGTACCTCGGCCCCCCTGAAAAAGAAAAGGGCCCCCCAAAAAGAAGAACGCCAAATGGGAAATGTAATGTACAACCTTTTTTTTCTTTTTTTTTTTTTTTTGCTTGTCGCGAAATTTTTGGACCTGTAATAAGATAATAGGATACGCCTACTCCCCTAATACAATCTTTTTTTGCACCCCCCCCCCCGAGTGGGGTTCACTGCCGGGATGTAATGTGCAACCTTTTTTTTTTTTTTTTTTTTTTAGTCGCTAGATTGCAAAAAAATCTCCCCCCCCCCCCATCAAATCCTGGATCCGCGGCTGGTCCAAGGATCCCCCAGAATATACATGTGGGAAAGAATTCCCCCCTTTTCTGTCTGCTGGAATATTATGGTGGGATGCATAAAACGGGAGAAAAGCAATCTTTTGCACCCGCACACACACACACACACACACTTTTTTTTCAACATGTTTTTATTAAGGATTTCATTCAAATAAACTCAGATAAATATAAACAAAATTGACAAATCTTCATTTCATATCAATAACAAATTACAAAACTATTTACCAAAAAAAAAAAAAAAAAAACTGAAGCAAATAATGATGGAATGAAATACCTTGAATATATATATATATATATATATGTAAATAAAATGAACTCAGCCCCGACCCTCATGTAACCTAATAATACATATAATTAATATTGAAAGATTTGCAGAAAGAAAAAAAAAATCAAGATATCATTGTTGCACCCCTAATATATTTTACATTAAGCTTCTACATACAATGAAAGAAAAAGTACATTGACATATACACCCACTCACACACACTTACACCCCCGCAACCAACACACTCACACATATACATATACATAAACAAACATTCATACAAATATGTTCATGAACATTTAATTTTGACATAGGGTAAAAAAAAAAAAAAAAAAAAAAAAATCTGCAAATCAGATTGACACAACAGAAGGGGGAAATGAAAAGAACTAGTACAAAATTATCAACACTCACTGAATCATCAACACTCACACCAAAATTGACACTCGTACCACACTAGACACATCCTATCTGTTCACATTCAAATCTCTTTTCACCTTCAGTTCATCCCATTTTTGTATATGTAAACTTATCTTGCCTGATTTTGATGCCAGGCGACTTTAAGGTGATATACGTATGTCATGCACATTGAAGCAACATCAATAATATTCGCAGCCATGGAAACTGGAGTAAAATGGCGCGCGAAAGCTATTAAGCTGATGATCAGTCGCATCGCCACCCATCACTGACTATCCATGTCAACCTGAAACATTACGATGATCAATTTCAAGTTGTTTTGCTGTTTTGCATCTAATAGCGATAAACATTTTTTGTAAACATGTTTAAAGCAAATTCAATTCTTTCCAGCCCTGGTGCTTGCTTGATCACGCCTGGCTGGTATGGACCACAATATTACTGGAGTGCTCGAAATGGGATGTAGGTAATTTATATGACATGTGCTTCGTTCTTTTTCATCTACTCCATAAATGATGAAAAAATGAAAATAAATATATGGAATTTAGCCGATAGTAATTCCCATAAAACCGCTCTCAAATGCTCTGAAATATGATTGTTAATCATGTTAATCAGGGTAATTTTGAAAGTTCCTACCCTTCCCCCGCTCGGTCACTTTGCTCCTTCGGAAAGGATATTCGGCCCCAATGACCAAGGAATACAAATCGACACCCATAATGCAAATGATATCCAGTATACGATCCAGGATCTTTTAGATTTAGATCTGGCAAGCTTCATGTGTGTGTGTGTGTGGGGGGGGGGGGGTATGTGTGGTGTGTTTGTATATTTGTTATGTAATGATTTATTTTGAATGAAATCTCTAATAAAACATATGGAAAAAATATGGAAAAATATGGAAAAAGAAAAATTATATCTATGAGAGAAGTCCGATACTTTGCACTAGCTTCTCGTTTTATTTCTTTGTTTATCCATCTTTTTATTTCAATAAAATGAGGACAAGGTAAGACGAAGATCTGAAAATATACACTCTAAACACAAATAAGTTAAAATGACTGGATTATGGGTCAGCTGGGTGCAACTAATATAATAGTATGTAATCATGAAAGTTACTATATTCTAGTCAGAAATGACTATAAGTTCTAGTCAAAATACGACTAGAAAATGTGACACATGATTAAAATATTGTTTTTTAAAAATGACCAGATATTTTGGATACACCCAGCTGACCCTTTCACCTAGTCATGTTAACCTGATTTACAAAAAAAAAGTATCCATTGTTACGTCTAATCCACTTTGGAAACTGGAGAGGTGCCTTTTGCCTTTTCAGAGCCCGTTTCAGAATTGGTCGAAATCACTTTTGATAATATTGCTTGTCAGCCTCTTTGGAATAAACCCAAGCTGAAAATGAATAATGATACAATGCATTTTTAAGTTTTGGTGTATGAAAGGAATACGCTTTTTAATGACATTTTGAGCAATGACTGATTTTTTGTATCAAAAATGATTATGTTGATATTTAACAAGGAACCCTGTGGAAGGGTAGATAGCAAAAAAAAAAAAATAAATAACTGATTTGGTTTAAGAGTGTACCAGCTCTCCGTATAAACGGCTAAATTCAAGGGTTAAATGAGTAGCTCCTTCTGAAAAGTACCATGGTACCCACGGTACTTTGACAAAATAACCCATCAAATCGTGCAAAGGACCATTAATTACCATGACCACTATGGCGTTAAGTTTCTTCACCAAAATTACAATTTGTTTTCAGTGGTTTGGTTGTATACCAGACTGCATGCTCGTAAGTATATAAGCATCCAGAGGATACGGCTTTCATTGGAGCTGGTAGTGAGTGCTCATACCTTACCAAGGGACACTCGTGCGTCGACCGTGGGCGTCAATCGGGGGAGACAGGACCCCCCCCCCCCCCAAGAAAAAAATGTGGGGGGGGGGGCACAACAGGACATGTCTCCTTAAATTGAAAGCCGAGGAACTTTTGTGTGTGTGTGTGTGTGTGTGTGTGTGTGCGTGCGTATGTGTGTATGTGTGCGGGTGCATAAGAAGAAGAAGAAGAAGAAGAAGAAGAAGAAGAAGAAGAAGAAGAAGAAGAAGAAGAAGAAGAAGAAGAAGAAGAAGAAGAAGAAGAAGAAGAAGAAGAAGAAGAAGAAGAAGAAGAAGAAGAAGAAGAAGAAGAAGAAGAAGAAGAAGAAGAAGAAGAAGAAGAAGAAGAAGAAGAAGAAGAAGAAGAAGAAGAAGAAGAAGAAGAAGAGGAAGAAGAAAGATTTCATCATATCAAACCAAAGGTCATAGTGCCGAAAACGATTATGGTTTCTATTTCATTTTAAAACTACATATAGCTTCGGAATTATAAACCTTCGGAAAACTGACAAGTCATGTAACCATTATTTCTGAAACTTAGCTATGTCATATTTCTCCCCTCATTTCCTTTATAATTTCTGTCTACAGTTCACGATGGAATGTACGAGATCAATTGGTGCTCGTCAGTGGTTGCCAAATACGAAACAGACAACATCCCATATCGTCCTCCCAATATGAAGGTCAACGTCAATGTGACGTGCCCAGTGGAGGGGGAAGATGAGGAGGATGGCGATAATTCGGCTGTTATTTTAAGATCCAACTTTTATCTTCCAGCCATCTTGATCCTCTGTGCTGGGATTTTGAAGATGTTTTAAATTATGTTCAACAATGCAATCATAATGAGGGGCTGACTTGAAAAGATATTCATTTGGAAATCTTGATAGGACCTTTTTTTTAATAATCTTTTTGTATTTTTCTTCTGATGACATAAAATCGTTTTCATTAAATTGTTTTTAGATTCATTTTCTGCTGTAGATTTGATTTTCAATTGGTATTAATAATTCTATACGTGATTTGTATGTACTTGCATGTACTATTTGAATTTACATTTTGAATCGAATCTTTTCAGCCTTTGGGCTGCTCTTTCGCTGTTTTTTTTTTTTTTTTACTGCAATAAACGGATTGAAATCAAATCAAATGAAAAAAACAAACATACAAAAAAAAAAACTCATTCGACCGTGTCGGTTACCCCTGGGCATTAGCGAAAATCGAGAGGGGGGATGGCGTGTACAAATATCCCCCCTCATTTTAAGGGAAAAATGATATCATTATTAATCAGTTGGTGACTTTTTTCATAAAATTGTCATAAACGACGGTCATATAGTAGAATTTTCATTTGAAATGTTCTTAAAATAAAAAAGTGGTTATTTTTCGCTCGCTCGCAAACTAAAATAGTTCACGTAAGAAATTTCGGCAAAAAAGTCGATCACCCCCCCCCCCACTCCTCAAAACGGATTTACGCCGGTGCCCCTGGGGGGAAAACTTTTTAATGCCAGTCCGCCCCTGGCACAATTAATCACGCAATTAAAGTTTACTAATACATAATAACAATCGTATTTTCTTTTATTTCTGTTTAAAAGTGTATCTGTATTCTGTTTAATGGTAAATGCATTTCTGCTTAAATTATGCAGATATTTAATTTAGTATTGCTAGATTTATGATGTACATGTACTTTAATCAGGAACCATCGGTTTCACAAGCTCTGCTTCTTTGCTGGTCTCTGTTAAATTTTCATTCTGTACTCAGCTC
This sequence comes from Echinometra lucunter, assembly GCA_029962745.1. Classification (NCBI taxonomy): domain Eukaryota; kingdom Metazoa; phylum Echinodermata; class Echinoidea; order Camarodonta; family Echinometridae; genus Echinometra; species Echinometra lucunter. The sequence continues at coordinate 18,630,817 of CM057161.1, read as the reverse complement.
ATTTTCTAAAATTGTTTGTCTGTTTGTTTATTTGTTTGTTGATTTATTGATATTTCGAAAAATGAAAATTAAATAAAATCTGTGAATCCGAATCTGAAATAATGAATGTTGTTGTCATTCTCTCTCTTTCTCTTTCTCTTTCTGTCTCTCTCTTCATGCATGATTCTATACCTCCACCCGTTTATTTTCCTTTTATAGCTTTCCTTCTGCAAGTTCTGCTCCTTCACCACCTTCCTTTTTGATTGTTTCTTTCCAGCTCTTTTCAGCCCTTTCATCCTCTCTCCGAGAATCTCTCATTTCCTTCTCCAATTTTTAAAAGTAATTTATTAGACACTGATTGCATTGGCAACGAAATGTAAGGTGAATTATGCAAAGTTAGCATTGTTCGTTTCTATAAAACTATAATAAACAAAAGAACAAACAAACAAAGGATGAAACTTGATTTGATTTTATTTTAATCTGTATAGTCATCTAATTGTTAAATAAAGTTTCTGAAAAAATTACAATCTGAAATGTACAAGAGCTTACCTAATTAAGTCGGTCTGTTTTCTCAAAAATTGTGAAAATGTATATATTTTAAAAATCATTTGACCCCAGCTAGGAAAAAATCTAAGTAGATTTTACAAAGCTGATGTATTAATTGTAGGTTAAAGATGTAGTATTTCATTTAAAATTATGCTAAACTACATTCATTGCAATCTATTTCTTTTGTATGTTTTTTCATGTGTGAACCTATCAAAGTTCCAGTCATCCGGCTGCGAAGATGATCTGTTACAAGTAGTAAGTTCAAATAATTGAATTGATTGTAGCGAATGGTTCAAATTACCATCAAACACCCCAAACAACAACGAACAACACAAAAAGAAGTGTAAAAAAACAAAGAAAATGGGGGGGGGGGGGGGGGGGAGGTGAGCTGCTCATGCGTGGTGTGCCTCTCATAGTCCGAGCTGAATAGATCAGATGGATCATAACTAGATTTAATATATAGAATAATAAATCGAAGATAAATTGAGATATATCTCTCTATGCGGGATCTCTATGCATCTATACCATCGATATAAAAAAATTTCGATGATCTATACCAACTAAACGCGTGGCGTTGTTATAGCAGCATTTATGGCACACTCATTGTAAAACATTCTTTATCTAAAATTTATTAAGTTCAGTGGTGTGTCATAAGATGAAAAAAAATGAATTAAAAAACTAATTGGTAAACTGGAAACTGAGATATAATTACATATTTTCTTCAAGAATTTGATTGAAAATACTTTTAAAATAAATAAAAGAACATAAATATCTGACATTACTAATAGCTTCTCATATTCAACTCCTGACGCGCGGACTGTTTGACCGAAGTCGAAGAACCTGGTGAGTGAATACCAGCTGAATACGACATTCCTTGCATTTATATTACAAATTTCTTCGTAGATTTTATATTGATGTATTGATGTAGTACTAGTAGTTTAGTTTTATGTCATTAAAATTCGTAGCACATACATTTCTTTTGTCTCATAGTCATACTCTGCCTCGCGCTCGCACCTCCGGCTCTACAGTCTAGCTGTTACTTAGTCTGACAATGACACCAATCCGCCGATGCCGATGGCTGGAAAGCCTAGCCGCCGCGAGGGTGGGGGGGAGGTTACATTGGTGTCCGGTATTGGCTTCAGCTCGGTACCCGGGCCGAGGCCCAGCCGAGGCCCAGCCGAGGCCCAGCCGAGGCCTGGCATTTGCTGCATGTATGAAATTAATTTACTCTCTAGGCAAACCCGGGCTGCGTTTCACGAAACAGAAGTCTAAGTTCATGGACATCCCATAGAAACGTGTGTTAATTCTACAAAAAACAAGTACAACACGCGTTTCAATGGGATGTCCATGAAGAAGTTAGACTTAGTTATGACGGTTTCGTGAAACGCAGCCCCGGAGAATAGGGGACCGGAACGCGCGCGCATGCCATTTGTACTGTGCAGAGATCGGCAGCAACAGCTGAAATTCAGGGTATGTGACAAGTCCATGATCAAGTTCAAAATGACTTTAGTTTAAAATATGTTTTAATCAAATAATTATGTTCTAATATATTACAATGTCCTCTCGGCTTTCAAATGTGTGATTATGTGATGAAAATCATTTTGATTTTTGCCAGAAATGTTCTCAAACTCACAAATGTTTCATCCATGAATCTTGTGCAGATCGTCCCCCTCGCCGCCGACTCTGCCGCCGCGCTAGCGCTGCCACCGGCTGCATTTGTTTGCACACAAATGAATAATGTGCGCGCGTTCCGGTCCCCTATTCTCCGGGTTTGCCACTCTCTAACCCTGTAGGAAAATATTCTTCCATACTACTGGTGCATGACTTCATATTGAGAATGTGTGTGTATGATGGGGGGAACCATAGTTTGCGCCCTTTTTAATTTTTTAATGAAGGCAATTTTTGATCCATAATTTCTCAATTTTTACGAAAAATTATTCTGATTTAAATGACACCAAAGGCAAAGCAAAGTTTTAGATTTCAAATGGGCGCAAGAAGAACATGTTATTTACGAAGAATTCCCGAGATATCGCGATCGCAAAATTCGATGTCGTATCGCACCGCTCTGGACCTGGAAAAGTGTTACAAAAATAACGAGACCTAACTTCGCACATGCCAGTTTTCAAGTGATTAATACAAAATAGGGATCCATAAAAGGTAAGATAATTGCATTACTAGGAAGGCAAAATGCCACTGAATAATTTGATACCACATTTTACTTACAATTTTGATGACATCGTCTCTCGAAAAGAGGAATTCTAGACCCTTGTCGACAAGTCCAGCTTTTGTCAGAACGAACGCAAAACGCTGCCAAATTTGCTGATTTTTCATTCATAATTTCAAAATTCCTTCTCTAATTTCAAAAGGAAAGTAACTTCCAGGGTAATTTTAAGGTGCTCTTTCTGTTGGTGCTACCAGTTTTTCACAATCTTTTCTAGTTTTTGAGATATGGCCCTGTGTGCGAAGTTGGGTCACTTTGCCATACTACGGAGAAGCTATGCTATGTTTACAGCTTTTCAGCTCATATTTTGGTAAGCACTAATATAGGCACCAATCCTGCAGTCGTAAGCTGAAACCCTAATCCTAACCCTGACATGCCTGATCGCCATTACGACAAAAACCAGCAACAACAACAACAACCCAACCTAACCCTAACGTTAATCGTAACCTCCCGGGGGGTTCACTTCAATTGAAGAGAGGACAGCATCCGCAAGAAAAAAAACACGGAAAAAGGGTATTTTTTCAGGGGTAGGCGCAGAATGTGAATAGGGTGTCAAAAACGCAAAAAAATGAAAAAAAGGGTATCTAAATCACGATAATCTAAAATGCGAAAAGGGTATGTAATTTGCACCGACTGCGGGACCGACTGTAACAAGACCCGTGAACCGAAAATTATATAAAGAGAATTAGAAGGCACCACGGTAAAAAGTCCAAATTCGAAATGTAATCCCTAACCCCACATCTCAAACCCGAACCCAAATCCCCAATAATGTACCTCGGCTATGTACAGCGCATAAGGCCTAGCGCTAGCAGTTGCGGCTCCCATGTCCAGTCATTGCATGAGAGTGAGACCCCCATGCACACATAGAAAACTATTCCTATAACCCTTTGTGCAACGCCTGTGTAAAACATAATGAGACAGTGAATTATCTCGAGATAAAAACGGCTCCAAAACTTTCAATGGACCCCACTATCACTCTCAAGGTATGAAAATGGGAATATCCTGGTTTAGGGTATATGAATTATCCCAACAATTAATGAAAATCCCTGTTTGGGGTGTGCAAATCTGGGACATCTGCACAAAATCCGTGTTTAGGGTGTCCTAGCGGCCTGCCCTTGAATCCTCGTTTAGGGTGCTTTTTTTAGGACGATTTTCGCGGATGCTGTCCACTCTTCAATGGAAGTGACCCTGCCCCCCCCCCCCCCCCCCCCCCCCCCGGGCCTAACCCTAACCCTAACCTTAAATCTAACCCTAACCCTAATCCTAATCCTAATCCTATGAATATTTAAGAATATTTATGAGCTTACGGCTGCTGGATTGGTGCCTATTTAGTGTTTACCTCATATTTTTGAGCCATTCAGCCAGTTGGTAGGTATGGTATGGTGGGCGGCAATGAATGCGAGTTGTTTCACAAATGAGAGCGCTGGTTAGATATACTAACATTGTTCTGATATAGATCTATACAGGGACAATTGCCGACAGGCAAGTAGTGTGTTCCCAAGCTCATATGTGAGCTTCTGAGAAGCAATATCAAATGAATAAGTAAATAAGTAAAATGAAATTTAAAAAACAAATCTAAAAATTTAATTTCATCAATGTGACTGAAATTCAGTTGAACTTGAAGAAATGGCAAAATCATGTTTCAGGCCCCACTTCCTACTGTATAGTAAAGTGCGGCTGATGCCCACATACATTTCAAATCATATGTGGTTATTTGGTACGATCGTCTTGAAATTACTATTATTCATATTGTTGATCGATCATGACTTGATAATAAAAGAGATATAAAGAAACAATGGGGCTGATGAGCACAGTAATTATACTCGTGTTAATGGCCCCGCTAAGTGGGGTGCATAATGACGAATAAAGGGCAGTGGGGCTGATGAGCATAGTAATGGAATCCATGTTTGGCAAGGGGGGGGGGGAGGGACTGATAAACATAATGTGATCATACCCCCTTATCATTTTGCCTTTCTTCTGTTTATTTAATTTCCATCGAATGAAAAATAAGAAGGCATTTTTTCTAAGTTTTACTTTTTTTGATACATTATCTGTTTTATACCTTTTTCTCGGCCAACTAAATCCCTATTTTTCTCATTCTATTAGCCCATTTCATTGTGTTTTATTTTGATTATTGATAAAAGGTATTCTTATTTTGCTCTTTTCATCCATCATCTAATAAGCTATTCATATTTCTTTCTTTTTATCCATTATTCATATTTTCTTTTCAGCTTTCTTTTGAAATATATATTTCTACTTATTTCTTAAATTTCTCTTTAACCACTTTTAAAAAAAATTTTGTGAATGTTATTTTAGTCTGTAATAAGAGATAGAGTAAGAGAGAGGGGGGAGGGGGAGTTTTTAGAAGAAATGTAATTATAGAAAATACTTCAACTAATAAGAAAACAAAATCAGCAAAGAGAGAGGGGGGAGGGGGAGATGTTAGGGAGAAATGTAACTAGAAAAATACTTCACATGATAAGAAAACATAAAATCAGCTAAGCAGCCCCACTGTCTAACACTGATATTTTCACGATAAACGAGAAACACGCTTAAAGAAAGAAAGAGAAGAACAGACGTAATAGAAATAACAAAAAATCAAGTGAATGGAAAAATAGAAAGAAATAAATACAGGAAAAATATAAATTCATTAAAACAAACCAAAAACAAAACAAAAATGGATGGAAAGAAAGCAAAAATGAAATAACTTTAGATATTTTTTAAAATTTTATAAACAAACACAAATGGGTGGAAAGAAAGGAAATAAAATCAAAAGACTATTTAAAAATGAAGATATAATTTCAAAAGAGATTGGAAGACAGGAATTAATCAGTCCAATAGAAAATATCTAAAAAAAATCACCCATCATTGCCAACAAGAAGACTGTGCTCAACAGCCCCACTACCCTTTATTTATTATATAGCGGGGCCATTAACACGAGTATGATTACTCAATACTGTGCTCATCAGCCCCACTGCTGTGTTAATCATATTCGAATCCCGTTTGGTGGGGCTGTAAACATGAGTTAATCTTAGTAAGTTTTCATGATCGATCATCGAAAATAAATGTTGGGGGAAATCAACCCCACATTCATACTATATATTAGGTGGGGCCTGAAACACGATATTGACGAAGAAATGGTGTGGAATACAGTGGAAATAAGATTATTTTATCCTACTGTAGAAAAGCATATATTTTACTATCTTTCTCCTGAAATTTCTTTTTATTTACCTTGAAAAAAAGAAAACTGTCATAAATTCATTTTTCTGTTGCCCTTATATCTTTCATGAATTATGATGGTAATTTCTCTATGCTAGAAAAGTGTTTTTCTTTGTTACAAAGCACTTGTGAAGAACAGTACTTCACAAGTGCTTTCACTTTTGAAATTTTTCTTCCATTTTCCCTACAATCTTGTTATTTTCTCTGAAACTGAAATTTACAGTGCTTAATGCACTTTTGATTAATGGTGTCTGCTAGCTACTAAAACTGAACCCAAGGCTCATCGTTAACATTAAAGTGAGTATGATTACTCAATACTGTGCTCATCAGTCCCACTGCTGTGTTAATCATATTCGAATCCCGTTTGGTGGGGCTGTAAACATGAGTTAATCTTAGTAAGTTTTCATGATCGATCATCGAAAATAAATGTTGGGGGAAATCAACCCCACATTCATACTATATATTAGGTGGGGCCTGAAACACGATATTGACGAAGAAATGGTGTGGAATACAGTGGAAATAAGATTATTTTATCCTACTGTAGAAAAGCATATATTTTCCTGGAATTTTGCTGTTTGATGTGGTGATGAAGTTGACTTTTGCACAGTCCACCATACGAATGCTCCCCTATGTGTGCAGTGCAAAGCCAGGCAAATTTAAGGGCCCAGTTATATGCACATAAAATGAGTACACATTGAATGAGTAATCCCAGGAGGGGTGCAACACTAAAGAAAGAATTGTTCAACACACAAGTTGTGATGATGAACTTGCCCCCTTTTTCTTCAAAACATCCAAATGAGAAATTTGATATAAGTCATGCAAATTCATGAGTTTATTGTATACCACTTGATTTGCCATGACTTTGTTAAACCATAACTCTTCCTTTATTATATTTGGCCAGTGGAACGTGTTCTTGATATGCAGGAGTATTTAACAGAAGCAATACTAGATCAATCGGAAGATGGAGTTCATGGGTGCAAACATCACAGCCCTTGCCAACTTGCTAAAAGATGAGAAGGAGGATGAGAGTGATGATGATCAGGTAGGGAGAAGATATTTTACATGGAGTATATGACCCAATTTCTTGTAGATGGCAGGGGTAGGGGCACAGGCTTTTTTATTAGTTGTTGTTTTTCATTAACACAGACTTGACATGTTGCTCATACTTTGCCAGCTCATTTTCATGTGTTGTTAAATTGTGACCGTACAGCAACTTGTAAAGTTTGTGAAAATAATGGCATACACGGTGTTATCTTGTAAAATCATGACTTTAAATATGAAATCTGTAGATAATGAAAAATGACAGAGCTCTTACTTTGAAATAGAAATAAAAATGCAAATCATACTTGCATTTGACTTACCTCCTTCCTTTATCTCTTTCACAATATGTGAATAATTTTATCATGATGAACATGCTGTGCTCAACAAAACGATGAAAGTTGCCATTTACCCGATTTTAGATTAAATACTAATAATTACAAATATTCTTTTATTTTATTTCATTTCAGATTTCAACACAGAATGCTTCCATTGGACCTGGATCAATAGGGCCTCCAAAGAAAGCTGAATCTAATCAAGGTAAGACATATCCTTTTACTTATTTGTCAGAGAGTTTTGTTAGCTTATCAATGTTTAAATGATCCTCTTGATTATACCACATGGAGCTAGTTAGGAAATTGTTCTGTCATTCACAGTAAAAGCACTTTAACAAATAGATGTGGACTGGATTGCATTAGATGACAAAGTTAGGAAAATCCTTAACATTTGTATGCACTATCATCAAGCATATAAATAGCAAGAAATTTAATTTTCTTGGTGGCATGTTTGGAGGGTTTTTATTCAGTAATTTTATTTAAGACATGGTATAATGATTTGCAGTAGTGTCTGTTATGATTTTCCTGTATTACATCATACATACAATTTTAATTTCAGCATCTCAGATGTTAAAAGATACCTAAAATTTTCATTTGAAAGAAAAATAATGCTTTGCAGTTAAAGTGGCGTATAAAATTTCATTTTCGCAATTTGAATAGAAATATGAACCACTTTTTCTCAAGGAAAACCTACTTCTTTATATTTGTGCCCCAGCTGATGTAGGTAAAAGGTCTGGAGATACGAAGGACATCTGGGATACCGAGGCTGTTCCTGAGGGATCAGAGTTTGAAGACATCTATGATCCTAGACCTGAACCAGAGTAAGTATCACATTCAGCAATCTTTATCTCTCTGTCTGTTTTCATGATCTTTTATTTTTTCATGAGCTTTTTTTGTCAGTGGCCTTCTCCATTCTACTATCTTTCTCCTGAAATTTCTTTTTATTTACCTTGAAAAAAAAAGAAAACTGTCATAAATCATTTTTCTGTTGCCCTTATATCTTTCATGAATTATGATGGTAATTTCTCTATGCTAGAAAAGTGTTTTTCTTTGTTATAAAGCACTTGTGAAGAACAGTACTTCACAAGTGCTTTCACTTTTGAAATTTTTCTTCCATTTTCCCTACAATCTTGTTATTTTCTCTGAAACTGAAATTTACAGTGCGTAATGCACTTTTGATTAATGGTGTCTGCTAGCTACTAAAACTGAACCCAAGACTCATCATTAACATTAAAGCGATTCACCACATTACTAATTTCAGGCTTTTCCTCCCCTCTCGCCATTTGATGATAACCCTGTTGATGAAGGGGGGCAATTTACTCATCTGCTTTGCCACAAGTATTTCTAAAGTTGATACCTTTTTTATGCCTCCGCCCACCGTAGGTGGTTGCTTGAGGCATTATGTTTTCGGGTCGTCCGTCCGTCCGTCCTGTTTTCATTCTCGCGATAACTTAAGAACCGTTTGACGGATCAACTTCAAACTTGGCTCGTGTATGCATATGGGAGGGACAATGATCTGAGTAGATTTTGGGGTCTCAAGGTCAAAGGTCAAAGGTCATAGAGGTCATTATGTACATAATAATGGTTCGTTCTCATGATAACTCAACAACCATTTGAGGGATCGACTTCAAACTTGGCTGATGTATGCATATGGGAGGGATAATGATCTGATTAGATTTGGGGGTCTCAAGGTCAAAGGTCAAAGGTCATAGAGGTCATTATGTACATAGAAATGGTTCGTTCTCGCGATAACTCAAAAAAAATTTGACGGATCAACTTCAAACTTGATTCATGTATGCATATGGGAGGGGCAGTGATCTGATTAGATTTTTGGGTCTCGAGGTCAAAGGTCAAAGGTCATAGAAGTCATTATGTACATAGAAATGGTTCGTTCTCGCGATAACTCAAAAACAAGTTTGAAGTTGACGGATCAACTTCAAACTTGGTTCAGTATGCATATGGGAGGGGCAATGATCTGATTAGATTTTTGGGTCTCGAGGTCAAAGGTCATAGAGGTCATTGTGTACATGAAAATTAAAAAAAAAATCACCATGAATGTGCCATATATTTCTGACCTGGCAATGGCGGAGGCATAAATTTCAACCGCCCGCGGTTAAGGATTCATCTAGTTTATCACTGATTTCACTTATCGACTCAGGCTCATGTATCTGTATGTCCTGGTTATTCAGGTATGACATTGTCTTCAAGCAAGCAGTAACGTCAGAAGATATGTTCCTTCAGATGGGTAGGAAGACGCCTGCTACAGCATCATGTGAAGACCTTGTGGTAAGAGGAAATAGTAGACTATTTCATTTGACTATTGAGTATTTCTTCCTTGCTTTTACAGTGTGATTGGAGAAGGAGGTAATATTGGTGCAGATTATTAAAAGACTTTCAAGGGTAATTTTTATATTATATTGGATGGCTCTGAATGGGATACCAGAGAATGTTCCACGAATTAGAGCCTATATTGCACGAATTAAAGATGAGTGCAATATTGGCCCTAACGAGTGGAATATTCCTGGTATTCTATGAAATAAATCCATCCAATATAATTATTATTATCTATACCCAACAGGAAAGGGATTTAAAATTCAATAAATGTCATTTCAGCAACTAAAAGGGGCCCCATCATACAGTTTGATCACACAAGTTTGACTTACCTCTTTATGACGTCATCAAAGCGTCGTTTGTGCATTGCGTGTATTGCGTATCCGGGCATTGTAATCCTTATTGCGCATGTTTGTTTTATTGCGCGCACGTGAAGAGACCATGCAATATTGCATAATATTACATAGGCTATATAGATTCGAATCAGTGATTGGTCAAAATACCATCACGTGACTAGAGCTACAAGGATCGCAATTGTTATATTTTGGTTTTGACGTCACCCTCGGTCAATATGATGCCTTTATATTGACCGAGGTGACATCGCTTACTGCGTATTTAGCTGCATAGTCAGGTGTGTGTATGCGTAGTTTGCATGCTGCGCGCACTAGCTGCATTTTTTAATTATTACGTAGGCATGTTTATTTACAGCGGAGCAGCAGCAAGCAGTGCGACTTAATGCAGTCAGTGCAATACTCTGATGGCGGATCTATATAGACTATAATAATATAATAGATATTGCCTGGTCTATCTCTTTAATAAATAACATTTCAATTCCCCTCCGAAGCTATATTTTTCCCTCGGGACCATATTTTCCCTCAGCGCTGCGCGCTTTGGTGGAAATATAATCCCTTGGGTAAAATATAACTCCATTGGGGAAATGAAATGTTTTATCAAACCTCTGGGCAGGCAATATCTGTATAATATTGCACAGCAAATTTTATACAAGAGTCTATGGGGAATTCGGCGTTTTATACAATATGCTCTGATATTGCACAGACAAATCATGCAGACAATAAGTACCGTACTTGTTTTTGATGTGCCACTAAAATGCCCTATATAGATAATAATTATATTTATTGACAAGAATCCACTGTACTATACATTCTCATCCTCATCCGATAGCTTGTACAAAATACAAAAAATGTCTTGCCCATTCCTTCTGATACATGTTGTATTGTTTCATCCTATTTGATATTTCTGTGGTGCTTTTATGTTCTGATGGGATAAGGGGGACATTATAACTTTGGATTATATTGAAAAAAAACTTTCATGAGTAATATTCATATTCACTGACAGGGATCCAAATATACATTCTCATTACGATCTGATAGCTTGTACAGAATCATCTTTCCTATTCCTCATGATATTCATAATGTATTTGAAAATTATATTTTGTCAGTGGTGAAGATATTTATGAGATGACATTTATGAGAAAGAGAGATGGATTATCCCATCTCCAAATCCGTATAAAAATTGTAAAATAACTTGAAATTCATCAATTTCAGGAGATAGATCTGTGTGATGATAAACCATCTGACTCTAACTTGCTAATATATATACTAATGAAATCATAAACTGGTTGTTGAAGGAATGTTGTATTGAAACTATGTATTTTTATCATCCTAGGTCAAAATTAAGCTGCCAGGGGTCAAGTATGCCGATGTTGAATTGGACGTGAAAGACAAATTTCTGGATTGTCGGACACCAAACCAGTAAGTCTTTCGACTTGAAATATATCCGTAAAAGATTGCATAATCAAAACCATCCTGTGATGCCACTATGAAAAAACTGCCTCTCATTACCGGCATTTAGCCCATGGGTGTTCTCATTTAAGTTATATCATGATATTGATTTTTATAGGGACATCCCAGGTTTCTCAATGTTATATTTCCCTTGCATATTTATTCCTCATCTTTCGTTATTTTCTAAATATGTACTTTGCATGAATCAGTATTACATACATGTAATATTGCCTTGGCCATTTATTTTTCACGTGTTTTCAAATGCTTTGAGCATTTTGAATGATTGGCTTGGTGATTTATAAATGCTGAATTATATTTTTTATTACCATTTATCACATTTATCATTTCTCCATCATTCATTTCTCAGCAAACTTGGACTACACCTTCCTCACCCTGTGGATAGTAAAAATGGGAAAGCTAAGTGGGATGGAGACAAAGAAATGTTGACTGTTACTCTCAGGATGACCAGGGAATATGACTTTGTTAACTTCTGATGAAACCATGGCTAGCTAGGACATTCCGATGCAGAAGATGATTCACTGAAGCAGTTCAGATCAGAGTTTGTTAGGGAAGAAAGAGAATCTTACTACCCCGGTACTCTCTGGATGACCAAAGAATATGACTTTGTCAATTTCTTCATGACCATCCAGAAAAGAATTACGATATTATGATATTCTGATGCAGAAGATGAATTATCAAAGAGGTTTGGATCAAATTCTGCCATAGAGAGAATTGTATTCTTGTATTCATCCATTTTCTCAGGTATCTTGCTTTCATATTGTTTAAAATCCTGAGCATTACAGCACAGTATAGTGGCCTCATGTACAGAGGTTGGATTGGATTGGGACTGAAATTTGGGTCAGAGAATGTCGATTGGACTGGCCCATAAAACCTGTAAGATATAAATCAACCAGCTCTCAAGCCCCAAAATATCGAGTGATCCGTAGGGAAGATTCCCCTCTCTCTTCCCACACCCAACCCCCCGTGTGATGATGACCTTGTTGACTAAAGGTGAATCTCATCTTGGACTAACAGATGAGACAGATATAAAAGAATGGTCAGGAATACCCTTTACATCTGCAGGTATCTTTTTGAATGATCCACTGTAACAACTCCACTGATTTTTAAATGTAAGAAATGACATATATAAATTATCAAAAATTTGTGAAAATTCATATTTTAAGTGATACTGAAATATATTACGATCATTCTACACTGATTTTTAGATTTCTTTATATTCTATCAGATCCACACACGTATGAGGTTATTTGAATTTTTAGTCTTAACACCTTGAATTTTGTTTTATTTGTAATCTCTATTAGTATTGCATTAGTGTTTTAGAAGTGGGAAAAATTTCTAAAATGCAGATTCTAAGTAGAACGTGCACATTACATAACACAGCTTTCTTTCAAGGAGGAAACAACTATATTTAACAGTACTGGGTAATAACAGTATTATGGTCCATTCATACAGTGCAGATACTATACAACTACATGTATGCTCTACTATACTTGACAAAGCATCATGTTTATCCATTCATTAACTTGGTACATGATAATGAAAAAAAAAAATTGTTACATAATTATGTACTGTATCTTACTCTTCTGCCATATCTGTTTCATCTTAGAGTGTCAGATAGTACAGACATTGCTGGAAAGAAAGGTGATGCCATGGTCTGAAGTCGTCATCCTGATGACTTCAGACCATGGCATCAGATGATGATGGTGGTGATGATGATAATGATATGATGATGATGATGATAATGATAATGGTGATGATGATGGGGATGATGATGATGATGGGGATAATAATAATGGCCAATATAATGATGGTGATGATGATAATAGTGATGGTGATGCTGGTGACGAAGGTGATGATGAAGGTGATTAATGATGATGTGTATGAATTATACATACATGTATGAATTCTTTTTAAATATCATTATAGATTGAAGTACATTTTAAATCTTAGCATACTACCCTTTTAAGAAGTACTAAAAAATGCATCACATCAGCTCAAAAACACTCCTAAATGTATTGTGTGCAGTAAAGCCCTTAATCTGTGAAAAATCCACCTGTGACACCATTGTTTGGAGTCACTGTTGCTTTTCTTCTGGATGGCTTTTGAAGAAATTATGAAGCATTTTTCTTCTTTCCTCGATTTATGAGAGAATGCCTTTCGCAACCCATAAGGGTGTTTCTGTGCTGATGCGATGAATCGCTGTGCCAGCGATGCATGAATGTGAACTGAGTCCAGTCTATTTAAGCTACATGTATTCAGTTTTTGTCAAAATGAAATTTCATTCAAATTATGCATACAGGAACTTTGTAAATTTTTGAGAATAGATGTACATTGTCAGACAGTGGGGAAAACACTAATACAAAGGCCCTAAACTTGTCAGTACTATGACTTCCGTCCATAAAAGATCTACGATTTATTTAACCATACTCGTTTCCTTTACACAAGAAAAATATATAGGTTACTTTGTACCAGGTATGTTTTGAAGATTAAAAAAGAAAGTTTCCTGCTCTAATCATTTTATATGTATGATTTGGGTCTGAATGTTATTTAATAAATTTTGAAAGTTCATATTGATGAAAGAGTCAGATTGGTTCATGCATTAACTTCTTATTTAAGATCATTTAATGTAAACCAGTATAACCAAGTATTATCATCACCACCACGATTATCACATTATCACCATCAAGATCATCATCACCATCATCATGGTAAAACTCGAGGTCAAGTGCATTTCTCTATTTTCTGGGTTTTTTTATACTTTAGGCAGAACACAACCATAAAATGAAATATTTAGTAGTGATTTTTAAAATTTCTCTACCACTCAAATTTCATAATCATGCTATGGAGGATTTAGTCATATCTCACTGATGAAACAGACCAATTTAAGAGTCGTAGTTACATTAGGAAATCTGATCGAAATAGATCAGTCATATGAAGAAGCCATGACAATTATTGTGTATTTTCTTTAAACTCATCTTTTAAGAATCTAGGCCATTACATTAACCCATTCGTGACAGAGGGTCCACATTATGTGGTTTGGTTTAATATCTTTTGATGCAAAGCCCTAAAAATCATACCAAATACACGAGCAGAAAGAGCAAAAAATTCTACACAAACTGTGCCCATTTTGGTTGCGTCAATATTCATTGTTTGATGCTGAAAATTTTTTAAAGGAAAATAAGCATTAAAATCCTTAAATTGGCAATGTGATAGAAAGTTTAAAATCACTGTTTTCCCCTGCAAATTGGCAACTTTTTGACTTCTCATCATAATTTCTGTCAATTTATATTCATTTCAGATAATGACATTTCATAAGAAAAATGTAGCAATGAAATAAAAATGTTGGTGTTGCCAATTTGAAGAATAAAAGCTGATCAAATTAGGCTTTAAATAATTCCTGTCACAAATGGGTTAAAATATTCCAAGAGAATTTTAAAAGAATGAAAAGCAAAACACTCAATCGTGGAACTGCTTTTTCAGGTTTTATTATGCTAAAAGCAAACAGAATATTTCTAGTTCAAAGTATGATGTATTGCACATGTAAATAAATATGTAAATACATAAGAAATTAATACAAAATTATGCTGCCTAAAAGCATAGTTGTGTCCTGTACTAGTACTACACAACAAGTACAGGGTGAAAAGCTAATATCCAGCATGAATCCCTATAACTTAATATATAAATGTGAATACACATCTGTCCAAGGTTTGAATAAAATGCCCTAATAAATAACATGTATGCATCTCAGATTTGTTTCCCATTTTCATAAAATGAATAGATACAAGGTGATCTTGAATATTCAGTGGTATCTTGCCCTTCAATAACCTAGAAAGTGTCAAAGTGGATAGATATTTCCAGCAATATTTTACTGACATCAATTACATGTATACATGTATATAGAAGGAAATGGCAGTCTGGAAATGTTTGTATTGATTAGGGGTAACAACAGCTCTCTATGAGGAATGGTGTTTCAAAGATAAATAATCATTTCATCTTCCAAAGATGGACTCAGAAGTTGACTTAAAGTTACTTTTCAGTTGTAGATTCTAAAATTTCATTCATGATAAAGCAAAGCATATAGAGGGTGTCAAGGCTAAATTTCCCATGATTTTATCAATGACATCATCTCCTCTCATTTTCCCAATAATACTCCCTAGAACAAATAAAATATATATAGTACTGTTTGATTTGTTCAGTGGTTGACTTTGAATATATGTGCAAGAATGACATTGCTCAATTATGTAAAAGAAAAGAAATTATGTTTCTATGATGCACTCTGAAATTTAATGTAAGCATTAGTGAAACTGATTCCAATGATGGAGAAGTCAAATATTTTCAGTTCATTTGTTTATTCATGGTAGTTTCTTCAGTTGTAAAACTGCTATCCTATGAATATACTTTCCAAAATAAGAGTTACACACATTTACATTTTCTTCTTTGGATTTCAGGAATACAGCATGCACCTTAAATGCACGGTACCAGTTTTATGACATCTTTAACCATAGAAATGTGCTGAAAACTGTACATGAATACAAAATTTTGAGAATACATGAACACATGAATACATATCTTTTCATATAAAAATCATTAAAAAATGTAGGGATGCTAGTAGCTTTTTTCACACTTGCCCTAGCTATCTGCCTCTTGGTTAAGAAATGAAATATCACTCTTTTGGATAAGTTATAGATGTAGACTGTCTGGAAAAACTGAATTATAATGAATAGAAACACTATTAAAACTAGCCAATGTTGTAAGTCTTATTTGTAAAGATAATATGATATACCTGCATATAAAAACATCTACTCTATGCCAAAAAAGTGTGACATGAAGTTTGAATTCAACTACACTTTAACCTAAAATAATCAAAATTGCTACTCCTCTACACTACAGCATGGCAAGAAATGAGCTACCCTTTTTCTTCACAGACAGCCATAAACATAAGCTTTAGAATTAACAGCTACATGAAAGCTTGACTGCTAATACTACAAACATGGATTAGTTCTGAGTTTGCCACACGGATGAGACAGGCCTGGAGGAGCCGTCACTTGGAATACTCTACCGGTACCACCACACACACAGAGGGTGAGCCCCATGCCTGTACTGCGCGTGCTAGCGGTGCTCTTCCTAGGTAAGGAGGTGGTGTTGATGTAGACTCCTCCATTTGGAGCACCCTCGAGGGAAAGAGTGTTGAGCTTTGGAGGAGAGAATGCAGGATCAGAGATGATGAGTGATGGATTGACTTGCACTACACATCAGAAGTATATGTGTACATGTACAAAAATCTTGTAAAAATGGTTTGTACCTGTATGCTTGGAAAAGACAGAAGTTGTTCACTGGATATGCTCTATCTAATATGAAACTGAATTTCCTTAAATTTACAGTTTGGTTCTAGAAAGTTTCAGACAATAAGTGAGATGATTTGAATATCAACTGCTATATTTTCTTTAATTTTTTTTTTTAAAAATTACACAACAATTGTTAAAATGAATGGTACAAGCTTTGGATAAAACACACCTTTAATGCCTACCGGTACTTCCTTCAGTTGTTTTCATGTTGACATCATTAGCATTCAAATCTTAAGATATGAACATTTCAACTTGTAATATTATATTCATGGTTCAATGACTTACAGCATTTAAGATGATATTTGATCCAGACATTTCTATAGCTTCAGCACCAATGGTCAGTCCTTCATTCCCCTGCACGGTCAGTACCTGGTCACTAGTCATTGTCAGGTCATCAACAATGTTGGGGGTAATCTTCACAATACAGAGGGAAGATAAAATTAGAGGTATTTATAGCAAAGGGTGAAATGGTTAATGAGCACAAAGGAACTATGATGGCGAGGCGTTATATTCAGTCAAATCAAGTTATGCCTGCATTTACATACAAACTTGGAACTTCAAATTTGGATGTAATCCTATCAGTGTCACAGGACGTCAAATTTATATTTTGCACATTTTGGAAAGATACCAATCTTCGCTTATGTATTTTCACTGAGAAGATGAAAAGCAGTAGGTCCAATACTTAAGTACAAGTATTTGCTTACAAACAGGCATAAATTCTTTGCACCTGTGGTGAATAAAGCATGATCTATTCCACTGGATAGTTTGTATTACAAAATATATGAAGTGGATTTTATAATATTTTGTGTATTCACCTTAGATGTAACAACCTGTGTCGTTTTGAGTCGTTTCATCCCAGTTGGTGAAGGTATCCCACTATCATTGGCAGTGTGAAGAATGGTGTTGCCAGTGAGGGGGTCGATGACATGAAGTCCTTCCTGTGATCTCAATGTTGTGTTGGCACCACTGAATTCAACTAATTGGAAAAGAATGTAAAAAATATAATGAAAAGATGGAAAGACAGTCTGGGAATTCAGATGTGATTTTTCTTGGTACATTTTAAAAGTGCATCCTTTCTGTCATACATGGAATCATTAAACTGGTGTTGCATTACTATGATGACAATTATATGTCAACATCTACCATCTTCATACGAAATATTTCAAGATTTACAAAAAAGTCAAAATTTATAGGCATCTTTCTTTGACAATTTTCTTGAATTCCACAGAAATGGCAAAGCACAAACATTTTGAATGTTTGTAACTCCATTAAAGTTAAACTTTACAGTAAAACTGAATATGATTATCAACTGAGAACAATGAAATGCAATAATTAATTCGCTGCTTCATACTAACCAGAAGAACCATGTCCAATCATATGTTGCAATTTCACCTGTCAAAGATGAGAAAACACCAAATTCTTTGGGAATGGTTGATTGAAAAATATCAGAAGCACAAAGACTGCTGTAAAATGAAAGTGTCTTGACTACTGAGTAATCTGGCACTGTGGACATAACACAACTTAAAGGCATTGGCTAACTTTGTGAGTAGCTGATTTAAAAAATTCTCAAACTAAGGTGAAACATGTGTATGAGTACTTGTATTTGTACTCAAAAGCCCTGAAACCAACCATCATTTTGAATGAAAAAGTGTAAGTTAGACGCAAACGGCGATTTTATTATCCTTCGTCTCACGAGACAATCACTAAGAGGACCACTTTGCTTGAATTTGAAAAATGCCGTTATGTGCCCCCCGCCGCGTGATTCGCCAATACACACAGTACAGTAAGGTGAGTCATCCGCGCATGCGCACTCCTTATGTCTATTCTGTGCAACCGACCCTCGTATAGTTTTCAAACATTGGTTCACATTTTTGATATTTAAAAATACTTCCTGTAGATATTATACTTTCAAACTTTCAGACTGGTATTTTTACAATATAACCCTTATGTTTATCCCATTTTCAAGTAACAAAACAAGATTTTAAAAAATCATAACAATGTTAACCAATGTCTTTAAATGATGCTATATGCAGGCCCCAGAAATCTGAAAATCAAAGCTGGTAACTTGTTTGCTTTTTTTACTTTAATCAGATATCATGATATCTAAAGAAGTAAATAGCTTACATAATCTTAGAATCCCTCTACATTAGTACATCACTTTTGATTTAAGAATTCAATGATGAATTCAATTATTATTATTCTACATTTACCGGGGACTACAATTTTATCAGATGCTTTCCAATAATCAAAAGATTACAAAGTAAGCGTTGCTTGGATTAGTTTGTTATCAAGTAATGTTCACGTAGCACTCTGGATTAGAAAGGATAAGAGTTTGATCCACTCACTGGCTGGCCGTCACCATAAACCTCTAGATCCTGTCCCCTGTAGCCACCAAACTCTCCTGTATCAGAAAGAACCATCTCAGCCATTACATCAGTCTTATACTTCACTCCTCCTTCCCTCAGAAACTCCACCACATCAGATCCATTCTGGTCTATACGGAGGGCAAGCACTATCAGTACTGTCAACTGGAGAATCGATAACAGAAAACAATTATGTACAAGTATTGATTAGAAAGAAGAAGAATATGATAATATCAGGGATGATATTGCAATCCATAGAAAAATAAGAATAACAAGGTTTACTTCAGCCTTCATTCACTAAAATTGAAATCCTAGGTGGTTTGACAGAGGACAAGAAGAAGAAAAAAAAAAAGCTTATTATAAAGAGATATTACCAGAATGTGCTAAAAAGCATAGTGTGTCAAGTCTCCAGTCAAAATTCCACAGCATACAAGATTGGTTTCAAAACACAATACTGATTTTTTTTCCAACTTACAAGAGTTCATGTTAAATGTTCTTGGTGTTGTTTTTTTTTCTAGTTAGTTACTGAATTTATGGGCAGAGTAAACATAAATGTCTGATGCCTAGCACCATCAGCGTACATGTACTTACCACAAGGTTCGCTACTGCTACCACATAAATCAAGAACAGCAAGAAGTAGGCAAGAAAGCGTTTGCGCCCTCGAAGGCCCGTCTTATGAAGGTGTTCTTCATGTACAGCCACATAGCCTGCTCTGAAGTTACTGTTGTGCTCTTTGTTGACTCGACGTCTCTCTAGAGACTTATCCAGCATAGACAGCCTGCTGTTGGATCTCTGAGCAATGGGATTAGAACAGATACATGTAACTGCTACTAGTTTTAAACTGATTTTCAACTTCTCTTACTTAGCAGAAGTAAAAAGAAGATACACAATTAAAAAGAAAATAACTAGATATATAGAGAAAGAAAGAGACAGAGACAGAGACAGAGAGACAGAAAACAGTTCTGCATTTCTCGAAACTGTCATAAGTCTAAGTTCATGGACATCCCATTGAAACTTGTGTTAATTCTACAACACACGCTGCCACCGTGCATGCACAGCACAGTAGTTTGTGCAACTGTGTGCTTTATTCTGTCAGGCCTGGATACAAAAGTGCATTAGCGCCCATATCATTATGACGTGGTAGAATTTGCAGCCAGCCAAAGCAAACTTTTTAAAGACTCTACGTCTCTAGGACTCTGCTATGCTGGAAGGATATTTCCACGCAGTAGGCCTAACGTTAGGGTACATTTACATAATCTGAAGGAGCTGTAGATCTTTATGTGTGAGTGCAGATTGTGGGCATCAATGGTGATCATTCAATCGTGCGCACGCCATATTACGAAATATTTAAAAGTTTTCATTTATGATTTTGGCCAGCCCAAATTCGTACGTAGCTGTAATTCATGAATTGTATGTACAAAATTGTACAGCAATTTGGGCTGGCCCCGCAGTGTAAACGGGGTCTATATCAGGCAAACCCGGAGAATAGGGGACCGGAACGCACAGGCATATTTACTTGTGTCATTGTGTGCAAGCAAATGCAGCCCAGTGGCAGCGGCAACGGGGACGATCTGCACAAGATTCAGCGATGAAACATTTGTGAGTTTGAGAACATTTCTGGCCAAAATCAAAATGATTTTCATCACATAACCAAAAATCTGAAAGCCGAGAGGACAATGTAATATATTAGAACATAATTACCTGATTAAAACACATTTTAAAGTCACTTTGAACTCGATTATAATTTATGGACTTGTCACATACCCTGACCCTCGCCCTCGGCCGGCGGTCTTTGCCGATTTCTGCACTGTATGTACATGTACTAGTACGCAAGGCTCTCGCCACGGTTGAGCGCGCCATGCGTTCTTGATTTTGCTTGACATAGCGCCACGGGTAATTAATATCTAACATATAGCGCCACTGCTTTTTTGATCGCGCCATGCGTAATTTGTTTGAAAGGTGCTCAGATGAGCGATTCATCAGTCATGAAAATAACGCTGAGTATCCTGCGGCGGATAACGAAACTATGCTGTGTCTGTAGAGCATAAATTCAGCCATTGATCTGTGTACTCTATGTGTGTGTGTGTATATCGTCGATACGAGCGCATTGGTAAAATGGGTACCGGTACCTTTATGGCGGTGTATCCAAATTTCGTGCGCACGGTAATAATTTTAAAAAAAAAAAAAAAGATTTTGGAAATTCGATCGTACCAACGGATAGCGGGGCCTAATATTAACTTAGGACAAAATTTCCTTTGAAATTGGGGAAAGAAATTTGAAATTATTAACAAAATATCAGCAGCTTTTGCTATACATGTATTTTACGTCCGTTCCGAAAAATATTAATTACGGACAAGAGTCTAGCAATCTTCCTTTGGAGAGAAGATGTCATCAAATTCGAAAGTGATAATGATATCAAATGAATTTATGGTAGACTATTTTATCGTCTTGGCGCCGTTGCCTTCCTGTTTAAAAATTCTTGACGATGCATGCTGTTATATTATTCAAGTTCAAGCAAATTACCTTCTATTTTGCTTTTTCGTGACAAATTAATTCTTTATTAAGGACCAAAAACAATTGAGTTGCTTCGTCTTCAAGAGCTACGAGATGCAATCAAAGTAAACATAAAACGATCTGTTTGACGAAATAATTCTTTGACTTAATGATATAAGTAAAAGTGGGGCAACATCTGCAAGAGTCACGGGAAGCATACAAAATAAACATCATTTACTTGGATGATATAAAAGAGGTGCATTGTCTTCGAGAATTTTCAAAAGGGAAGGGAACGGCGGTGAGACCAAATATCTTGGCAAATTAATTCTTTATTTAGGGACAAAAATTAGTGAGTTGCATGGTCTTCAAGAGTTACCAGACGGCGGCGCAATCAAAGTAGAAATGATACGATCGATTTGACGAAGTAATACTTTACATTAATTCTAAAAATAATAGCGGGGCATCATCTGTGAGAGTTATGAGGAGCAAACAAAATGAAAATAATTTATAAGTCTTTACGCCGTCAATATAACAACTTCCGATATGAATATGTCGCAGAAAAAATATCATTAAAACCTGATATATCAATGACCTGTAAAAACAAACTAAAGAATATAAATTATATCTGAAGCGATTTTAAATATGCCCTCGACGATCTTTGAGATGAAGTCATCTTGTAAAGATTGTATTTTGCGGTTCCCTGCTTCCCAGAAGCGTGATTTGATTTGCCAAGTTACCTGTTCACCTCCATTTCGTTAGCTTTTTATATTCTTGAATCGGCCCACCATAACTACATTATCATCATCAAAAAGTAAAGGACTAAATTTCAGGTCGAGCATTTCACCTCCGTCCCGTTCCTTGTTCGTAATTCTTGAGGACGACCTGATATCATTCTCGTTAACAAACTACGTTAAGAATTAATTTGTCAAAAAGTTACTTGTTTCACCTCCATTTCCTTGGTGATTTATTCTTGAAGACGACCCGGACAACTATCGAAACTATTATTAATGTCAAAAAGGTAAAGAATTAATTTGTCAAGTTGATCATTGACTAGTTTCACCTCCGTCCTTTTAGCTTCTTATATTTCTGGAGTCAACCCGTCGTAACTATTATTATTTGTTTGTTTTTATTTCCGTTCAAAACAACATACAAATATTGGATATAAACGGCGGATAGCCCATTTCAGTCGTATTAACAAAATACAACTGTTCTTCTCCCCCCCCCCCCCCCGGGCCCTCCACCCCTTTCATCACAAGGTACATGTAAATGATTATTTTTAGGTCGATCATTTCACCTCCGTCCCGTTGCTGGCTTGTATCTCTTGAAGACGACCAGCCAATATCATTCTCATTAACAAAGGTAAAGAATAAATTTGTCAAGTTACTAGTTTCACCTCCTTTTCGTTGGCGATTCATATTTCTTGAAGGCACCAGAGACGACCAGCAAAGCTATTATTAATGTCCAAAGCTAAAGAATTAATTTGTCGGGTCGATCGTTGATTCGTTTCACCTCCGTCTTATTAGCTTTTGATATTTCTTGGGTCAACCCGCCGTAACTATTATCATCATGAAAAAGTAAAGAATTAATTTATAAAAGATCGTTCACCTCCATCCTGTCCGTGGTTTATATTTCTTGAACAAGATGAAGCCGATATTATTTTCATCGACAAAGGTAAAGAATTAATTTGTCAAGTGACTCAAGTCGAATGTTTCATCTCCGTCCCACTCACGGTTTATATTTCTTGAAGATGACCTGGCCTGCCGATATCATTTTCATTGACAAAGATAAAGAATTAATTTGTCAAGTTACTTGTTCACCTCTGTTTCGTTGGTGGTTTACATTTCTTGAAGACAACCCTGACGACCAGTCAAAACTGTTATCAATCTCAAAAGGTAACATATTTGTCAAGTCGATCACTGATTCGTTTCAACTCCGTACCGTTTAATAGCTTTTTATATTTCTTGAGTCGACCAGCAAAAAATATTATCAACGTCACAAGATAAAGAATTAATTTGTCAAGTCGGTTGTTTCACCTACATGTACGTCCCATTCGCGGTTTATATTTCTTTACGATGACCAGCAAAACTATTATGATCGTCAGAAAGTAAGAATTAGTTGTAAAGTTACTTGTTTCACCTCCGTTTCCATGGCAGTTTATATTTCTTGAAGACGACCAGCGAAACTCTAGAGTCTTATGATTGTCAAAAAGTAAAGAATTAATTTGTCGGGTCGATTTGTTGTGAAAGAAAAGAATAAATACTGTACAAATGACAAATCGATGTTGATATTTTGTTGATATATGATACTAAATATCGGAGAACAGAATATCGGGAAAAGTTGATATAACAAAATATTTTCAATTTCAATGCTGGCAATATCGGCAAATTGAAATATCATTAAAAACTTGATATGCCAGAATATCGACGGAGCTTGGGTGGGCGGGAGCTGCCGCCAATCTATCTGTTAAAGGTAATATCTGGGGGGAGGGGAGGGGGGGGGGTGCCCAATTCCTCCCGTCTGCACCTAAAAGTGCGCCATGCGTTTTTGGTCGGCTTGCGAGGGCCCTGCTAGTACGAATGGCATGCGCGCATGTTCCTGTCCCCTATTCTCCAGGTTTGCCCTATATCATGTGTGGCCCAGTTACTTTTAGCAAATGAACACAGGCCTACGTAGTACGTGGGCTGCATGCAGCGCAAAGGCTTAAGTTAAGCATCGCAGTGCAGTGGGGCCCACCCTAGACCGAAGTGTTCTGTCTCTAACAGTCGTCGTTAGCCTCTTATCATGGTAGGGTCGGCACTCCTCCTTTTCAGAGACAGAAGCACCCCGAAGCATTGTGCGTGCAATCTCATTGTGCTGGGCAGCACAACAAGAAAATTACCGCAAATCATTGATTTTTCCCCTTTATTCATGAATATAAAAATATCATTATACACTATAGAGTATATAGCTTACCGATTTTATGATTTATTCCTTGTAACTCTCCATTTTCAGGTAAATCCAGGGTCCTAACGTTAGGTCCTCTCGGTTGAAAATCTTGCAGCAGCCAACTTCTATCTCTGTTCGCCTCCGCGCTTTTCGCAGGGAGATCAGCGAATTCGCGACTCCTCGCATTTCAACTGGCCGTATTCAAACGATCGACCACGTACGTTAGGGCATACACGTACATACGAATGATGTTTTTGTTGTTGTTGTTTCGTATTGGTCGATCGTTTGAATACGGTTGAAACAATTTTGAAATGCGAGAGTCGCAAATTCGCTGATCTCCCTGCGAAAAGCGCGGAGGCGAACAGAGACAGAGGTTGGCTGCTGCAAGATTTTTCAACTGAGAGGACGTAACGTTAGGACCCTGGATTTGCCTGAAAATGGAGATTAAAAGGAATAAATCATAAAATCGGTAAGCTATATACTCTATAGTGTATAATGATATTTTTATATTCATGAATAAAGGGGAAAAATCAATGATTTGAGGTAATTTTCTTGTTGTGCTGCCCAGCACAATGAGATTGCATGCACAACGCTTCATGGCATAATGTATGTTCAGATTGTGGCAAGTGAATGTATGAAATTGATTTTTTTATGATTCTTTCATTTCGGTCTCTTTTTAAGTAATTATTTTTTTTTTCGAATCAAAGTTATCTTATTTGGAAATTTGTATTCCCAAGTGTTATGTAGCCTAGAGCTATTTTTTTTTTCATATTCCTTTTTTTTTTTGGGGGGGGGGACTGCTATTTTCCTCTTTTGATACTCATTCTATTCTAAATTTATATTAAACTTTCCTCAAATCCACTCTATTTCTGTTTTGTCTTACAAGATGGCCGGTTGAGCGCCCTGTGAGCAGTGCCAGCACGATGGAACTTAGCTAATCTACTTTGAGTAACCCTTGGGCAAATATAGAAAGATGTAAAAGATGCAGGTGGAGCCTGTAGAGGTGTCGTGGTCCAGCGGTTTAAGGCGCTTGACTGGAAACGCGTAAATGGGGGGGGGGGGGGGGCGAGAGGGGGTCGATTTTTGGCACGGCATTTATGTCCTTGAGCAAGGCATTTTATCGACATTGCTATTTCATCTTATTTCACATAAAGTGATGTGATACATGTATATGCAAATTGATACCATGTGTGCATGTGTTGTTTAAAAAAAAAAAAATCCTGAGTTTGTTTGACGAAGTAGGGGAAGGAAAGTCGTACACCTTTCCTGGGTGTGCGATAGGGTGGAGCAATATCATTCCTTCCTCTGTTATTTCTTTCATTGTATGACAGTTTTAATATTAAAAAAAAATGTATTTAATCATCACACGTGCAGCCCTACGGGGGGGGTGGGCAGTGAGGCGAATGCCCCCTATGTTTTTTTCAAGTGACCAAAGAAGAAAAACAAAAGAGGAAAGAGCCTTTGCGTCGTGTACAATACCCTTATTTTTTTATCTAAAACGTAAATAATTTTACCTATGTGTCATCTTGCCCCCTAACCAAATACCCTGGCGCCGCCCTCATATTATCATCATTGATATTATTCTATGATTACCGGTATGTCAAGTATTTTCCCCCATTAGTGTTCATTAATATCGATGATTTCATTCTGTAATAATTTCATATATTCTGAATAAGTGACAAAACGAAAGAAATTAAATAACATTCAAGAGTAAACACACACTAACACACACACACACAAAAAAAAAAATCACGAGTCGGATTTCTGCGAGACGTGTCAACGACTGAGAGCTATCAGTTGAGAACGAATTAGCGCGCTAAAGTACTTTAGCATCTGGCAGGCACCGTTGGCCTTTCATAATCATATCAACTATCGATCGTACGTGTCAACTGTTGACTGTTGACATCGTGAACTGACGACCTCTTGACGTCAACGCATTCAGATGCTAATTCACTACACATGCATTGGTAAGTCGAACTCTTGCTTTCTTTTTTAAATTTGTGGTTTTTCATGTAAAATTTTGATAATGGGAATTAATTTTTCTCTAGACTGCTAACTGAATCTACAAAGCAAGTCTTGGAAGGTGGTGTACGAGAATAACCGCCTTCTCTAACTTAGTTTTTGAAGGCATAATGCTTTTCTGCTTATTGGTTTCTATACAGGGCCCTATAACCCGAAAACCATGGCATGGCGTTACATGAATATCAGAATAACACCATGTAACGCCTCCCATGGCTACGTGGGCCAGTAGCAGTGGCGGCTGTAGTCTAGATTCTGGACTCTTTTTATGAAGTTTTATATTCCCCGAAACAGCTGCTAAACTCACTGTACGCGTCAAGTCGAGTGATGGCGCGATCCCAAGAACCTCAGAGAACCTGTCCACCCGGAGAAAAAAGAGTCCAGACCGATTGCTCTCTGCTGACGACAGAGGTCAAAGGTTCACGCTCACGTTACTCATAAATATTCATAAAATCGCTGTCAATCAATCGGTGTTTACATGCAGCGAGCTTAGCGCACGTGGAAGTGCCAGCCAGCTGATCGCGGTCGACCGTTTCTTTCGAAGAACGGACAGCTAGCTGGGTGAACGAGTTCAATACATCAATTTTCATTCAACTCTCTGCAAATCTGCTCTTGCAAGAAACAAGGTGGTGAATTAGGAAAGAACTTGCATTTTCGCATGACATGTATAAAGCTACATGTTACTACATCTCAGAATGGAGGACATAGGCCTAGATCTAGGCCTAGTCGAGCGACATGCATGCAAAATGGCATCTCCTGTGGCTGTGCGTTGGTGCATGATAATTATGTAAGACTCAACTGGTAACTTGTACTTGCAAGACTTGTTTTTGAAAAGCGAAAACGCGAACAGGAAGATAGGAAAGGAAAAAGGGAGAACCTGAGCGGGTTGGGATTACTATTATTTTTACCGAGATAACAAAGATGTGTCTCGTCGTAATATGTTGTTACTTTTTAAAAATGGAAACTTTTATAGAATTTTTGAAAAGTGATGAAAAATAAAGGTAATTACAACTCGCATACATGCCCTCCTTCTAAACTCGTGTTTATGAGAGTTGAGAAAATGGACAAACGTTGATTAGTTCAGTTCAGTTCAAGCGTGTTTATTTCTCATGTATCATATATACATATCAAACAAACAGAAATTACAATATAAGAAAAATGATATGCAAAAAAATGAAACAAGTTGGAAATAGATACATATACAAAACCTATAGCATGATGATACAGGGAATAGAAAACATGAGAATGAGGAACTAAAAAAAAAAGCAAAGCTTGTAAAACATTAGTTCCTCGGTGATCAAATACAATTTGCAAGTTATAAAGTCGGAATGAATTTGTATAATTATACCAAATTATGGAGTATTATACATTGCCTTTTAGAAAAAATGAGAACCCCCCCCCCCCCATCAAATTAGAGAAAAAGAAGGCTATAAGAAGAGAGTGATAAATGTGAAAGAAGGAAGAGAGAAGGAACATAAGAAGAAGAAAGGAGCAGAAAAAGACATAGATGTGAATAGAGCGTTCCACGTGTCAGACATTTCAAGCTAAATAGCGGCTATGTAAGAGAAAATAAAAAGAAGAAAGAATTAGATGTACGATTGTAAAATTAATTGCTTTAACTGTTTTTTGAACGGGGACAGCCTAGGAACATTATTTGAGAGATGGGTGAATCTCATTCCAGTACTTAGGTCCAGTGAAGATTACAGTTTTTTTTGGGCAAGGGATGTCCGTGAGAATGGAGAATGATACTGATTTGATTGTCTTGTGGGATATGAGTGTATTTCATAATTCCTTGTGAAAATAGCAACAAGAGGGGTGAGCAGCGTTTTGTGATAATTGAAACATGAAAATTCCTAAGTGCCAATAATTATAGA
The DNA here is from genome assembly GCA_029962745.1 of Echinometra lucunter. Taxonomy (NCBI): domain Eukaryota; kingdom Metazoa; phylum Echinodermata; class Echinoidea; order Camarodonta; family Echinometridae; genus Echinometra; species Echinometra lucunter. Next base: position 18,602,306 of record CM057161.1, on the reverse strand, counting down.
AATCTTCCATTTTTTATATTTTGTTGTTGAAAAATAAGATGTCGGTGTGAGAACGAAAGTGAACATTATGTATTATTCTCAGGATTCGTTTTTGTAAAATAAGTATTCTATTACTGAAAATCTTGGAGGAGTTGCCCCACGCTAAGATTCCATATGTAAAATAGGGATAAATAAGTGTCATATAAGCGACAATAAAATCTGAAATGAAAACATACAGGTGTATGCTTTAATTTGTTAATAACGCCAATATTTCTTGATACTAATCTATAATAGATATGGAATTTCCAAGAGAGTTTATCATCAATAAAGATGCAAAGAAACTTACTACAGGGCCAAAACCACTAAAAATTGGGAAGTTAGAATTTCGGAAAATTCAACTTTTCTCAAAATAGCTAAGTAGACTAAAAATGAAAGATGACAATATGAATTTTGAAAATCAAAAATATGAGCACGTAATATTGTGAACTTTTTATTGCACAACTAATCAAAGTGGAGAGGTGATTTTTTGCTGGTGTAACATACGTTACTTCTCCCTCAGTCTTGTCGACATCATTAAGTCAGCTAAGGAATGCACTTTTCTACTAACTTTTCATCACTATCTGTACTGTTCCTGAGACAACTCTAATGCCAAAGAAATTTTTCAATTTTCCTTTCATGTGAATATTTCAAATCAATGTGAATTCAGTATTAACAAATGTGGAAGAATCTGCGCGCGCATGTGGGTTCAATTGTTTGGTATATAATTATGTTGAAAATTTCAACATATACGCCATATCAATTTACCTATTATGGATGCATTTGTCAGACATAAATTAATCAATATCTCTTACAATATCATAAGGAACTTATTTCAGTGTTTCATATGGTAACGTATGTTTCACTTAAGCAGTCACGTAATGTTACCAAAACTTAACAATCAACAATAACCAAAGAAAGTCTTGCGGTTTCAGTAAGTAACCCAATATTAACACTTACAACTACACTATATAGATACAAAGTTCTCATTCCAAAGTGAGGACGACGTGTTCGTACATAAAAATGATAATTAGTAGCATCTTTAATTATGTAATAAACATGGTATAAGCCAAACAAATCAGAAAGATTGGGTTGTGTATAACCAATTTCCATTTCCTGGTTTTTGTTTATTTCTGACTCTAGCTATTCTTTTCATGAGACAAAAGGATTTTCACAAACCGTATCTTACATACATAATCACCCAATAATGTCCATTTTGGTATCACTAAGGAACCTTATGTCACTTTAAAAGCAGTAACGTATGTTTCTTATAAGTAACAATAATCATGATAATTAAATACGCAAAACCACTCGAGGGGGAGTGATCAAAATCGCTTGTCCTCTGCGTCATTAAGGGAGATCAATATAATCCTCTTCATGTAACCTTCCGAAAGTTTTTTTTTCCTTTTTTTTTCTCTCTTTTGTATTGTCTTCTTTAATCTGATTATATCTCTTCTCTTGCTTTCCTGTTCTCACATTCTGCTGTCGGAACATGGCTTCAGTTTTTCTTTGTTTCTGTTCATATATATTCTGCTTGAATTTGAGCTCTCTCCCCCTCCCCCATGTTCCTTTCGTCCCTTGACCTTTATGTGATAATGAAAAGAGATTTTTGGAAAAAGAAAATTCACAATAAAATTGAATTTTGAGTGAAAAATGAAGATTCGGATGTGATAGCCTTCCACAATTTATTTCGTAACCTACGTTACCATTTTTAACACACAGGGATCGAGATCCTGCCTTGAAGACGTTTTGAAGATGTTATTATCACTTTACAACTCTTAAGCTTAGATGTTGATTACTACAAAAAGCCACCCAAGAAATGTCCATCTCATGTCATTGCCGCTTTTCTTCATTATTTTGTTAAAGAAACCTACGTTACGATAAGATTGTAGACTGGCATTATTGGCCTTATGGTAGCTAAGCGTCGCTTTTGTGTGGTGGCGCTAGGTAATACAATAGTTGACAAGCGTACAGTTAAGATTTAACCGAATTTAACTGTAAATAAAAAATGACCAGTAACGTATGTTTCGGTAACGTATATTTCATTAAGCATTAAGTGGGATTTACGGAAATGATGTAAGGCCACAGATGCAATTATAATCCCTTCAAATTGACAAGATTAACAAGCCCTTTTCGTTTGGCAGCTTTTCTGTTGTCAATCGTTGTTCAATTCTGACAACGACGGTAACATATGTTACATTTCTTATCCATACGGTTAAAAACACATGCCTCAGCTCTTCTTATGAGCTTCTTTTTCTACAGAATGGATCTATACACATCGCTGCAAACTTTTAGAGACTGTAGATGGGATATCAGTGAGTGATTACATTGAAAGAAACAGAAAAGAAAACTTGGAAGAAGGTGGTATATATCAGAGATTCATTCTACAGGTAACGTAGGTTTCACTGTCCTTTGCGACAAATTTCTATTGCGAAATTTTTTATTTTTACACGTGTACAATGCCTGAATATTATGTTATCTTGCACACATATATCACAGTCTATTTTTCTATGCCAGGATCTAAGAATAAAAGCATCCTTGTTTTTTACAACATCGCAAGATATGTTAAATTTTTTATTTGCGACATGCAGTTTTTGCCCGGACAGAATAATTTCTCAAAAAACTATGTTTGAATGCTAAAATTTTCTGAAGTTATACCCCATTGCATATTCTAAGAGGTTTTATGACTAAAATCATTTTTTTTATAATCTGATATTAGCATATTCGCAATCAAACACGTGCGACACGTTTTTTGGTTAATTGTACATTTTTAGTGGTTTTGGCCCTACATTGAACCCGTTGAAGATTTTTTTCATTAATATGTACAGGGCCTGGGAGAGAGTCAATAGAATTAGTAAATATCATGACTTTGTAATGTGTTTTGTTGATACTTAAGGAGAACTTGTTTGCTCTTATATCCAGGCTTGTACATAAACTAATTCGGAATTGATTTTATTCAGGAAAATTTGAGGATTACGTTCGGAGAGGAAAATATTAGAGTCACCAGCAAATAATATAAATGATAAGATATCAGAAGATTTTTTGAAATCATTGAGGTATAAAATAAAAAGGAGCGGACCAAAAGGGAACCCTGCTGAACATTGCATCTAATAGTTTGAGTTGAAGATGTTGTGTTGTTTATATATTATGTAAATTGCTTTCTTTCGGTCAGGTAGCTCCTGAACCACTCCAAGGCCCTCCCTCTAATACCATAGTATGAAAGTTTATACAACAGAATTTCGTGATCGATAGTGTCGAAGGCCTTGGAGAAGTACAAGAACAAACCTACTGTACAACTATGCGAATGGCAATGGCACGAATTATTTGATCAGTAAGAATTATCATAGCATGGTCTATAGCATTTTTTTGCGAAAACCAAATTGATTATCTGATAGTATTTTACAGCTAGATAAAAAATTAATCAGATGAGAATAAACAAGTTTTTCTAAGATTTTAAAAAATGAAGTTAACAAGGAAATCGGTCTGTAGTTTCCTCAATCGAGTGGGTCACCTTTATTAAAAATTGGAATTACTTTTGCTATTTTCATTTTAAGAGGGACTGTCCGCGGTAAGTAATGATAGACTGAATGTAATATGTGTACGTGGGACAATCATTTCAGTCATAATATGTTTCAAGAGAGAATTAGTAATGCCATCATATCCAGCAGCTTTTTTATCCTTTAAGTTGTTAGTAATATCAATAATTTCTTCTGGCTATATAGGTGTTAGAAATAAAGATTGTGTATGAGGTTGGTCTAGACTTGAGTAAAAGGGTCGATTTGATGGGGGTATGTCTTGGGCAAGGTTGGGTCCGATATTAACCAAAAAATCATTAATGCTTTCGGCAATTTCATCTGGGTTTTGCAAACAAGCATCATTAACCTTGACTTCAGAAATATGAGTTTTAGAGCTTTTCCAGTTGAGTGCATTATTAATCAATTTTCACGTATGTTTGCTGTCATTTTTGTGTTGTTCAAATTGTTTGAAAAAAATACTCCTTTTTGGCATTACGCAAGACAGAAGTCAAAGTATTCTTGTAACACTTGTATTTTCTTTCACGTGTCTCAGTAGGTTTAGATTTACATGTATATCTGAAAAATAAACGATTTTTCCTATTTATTGAGGGTAAAAGTGATTTGGAAGTCCAAGGGTAGCGCGGGATCTTTTTATAATCAGACTTTCGATTAAAATTTTCAAAGGAATATCTCTATCAAAGCAATTTGTGAAGTGATCAAGGAATAAATCAAAAGCCACGATGGCATCATTATTATTAAGGACACCTTGCCAATCAACTGTTCCTAAACTACGTTTTAGTTTGTCCATGTTTGACTTATTCATTTTACGATAAGTACTAATAGAATTATTCTTTGGTTTGGAAGTTGTAATTATAGGTAGGAACGAATTAATTGGAAAATGGTCACTTCAGTCTGAGATGATGATGCCAGAATTAGCGAACTTCGGAGAATTGGAAAGAAATGTTGTCAATAAGTGAGAACGACGGATTTGTTATTCTGGTTGGCTTATTGATTAGAGGTATAAATGACTGTGACAACATAATATCAAGAAATTCCTGACTGAAGACATCCAGTTCTGAGCGCAAGAGATTAATATTAAAATCGCCCATTATAGGAAGCAATGTTTGGAGTTAAGATGATTCGATGAGACTATTGACTGTATAGCTGCAACAAAATTTACATGATTAGAATGTGGAGGTCGATATACAACTCCAACAATTATATTTCTACTGTTGGGTACATGTATTTCAATAAGAATAGTTTCAACAGCTTGTAAGGTAAAAAAAAATTCATGTAATAATCTATAACTTAGTTTTTACGAAATATATAAAGCTACACCACCGCCACGCTTTTCAGCTCTGGAATTTGTTTCAAGGGTAAAACCCGGTAAAACCATCAAGAGAATGAGAAGAAACGAACTGGTCTCGTAACAATGTCTCAGACAATCCCACTACTGAGCACGGAATATTCAAAGATGTTGAAATGTAGTAAGGAAAAGTTTTTTTCGAAATGAGACTGGGAATCAGTAATATATTCAGATGATTAAGACATGTAATTCGTTTTATTTAAATTTGAATTTTAACATGATACCAGATTGAAATGAAAGAACAAGATAGAGAGAGAAAGGGGGAGATAGAGAGAGAGAGAGAGAGAAAGAGAGAGGGGGAAAAAGAAAGAGAAAATTACCAAAGGAGGGGAGGGGCAGTCTATGTAAAATAATGTCCATGATAATTGATTTTAGACCGAAGTCAAACTTAAATAAGACAAAGTCTTAGTTGTTGTTTGGTGGAGGGGAAGTTAACGGAATAGACTAAAGAAAAAAGAAATACACAGGCAGTGACTAACATATAAAACAATAAATCCTACATGTAGATCGCGACGAGAATTTCCGATTACACTGTACATAGATGCTCCAAATATTGCTAAGCAAAAGAAAAAGTGATGTCGAGAACGTGGGTGCTGTACAAAAGATACAATGTCGATATGGACGTGTATGCGTGTATTATTATGTGCAGTATATACTGCGTAGGCTGGGTATTGTGTATGTACAAGTCTATGTTAGTTTATGTTGCGCAGACCTTATAGTGCCTCTCAGGTCTTATTGTTAGCATATATTCATCATGTTTCACACTCATTATACATTTAATCATGTTCTAAAAATATTTTTATGCAAGATACTCCTTCATAACGGAAAAAATAAAATTTTCATCGTAACATCATGCGAGATTTCCCATTCGATAATGTAAAGCGATTTTAAGCAAAGACTAGCGTATAGCGGAGGAGGCGAGGCCAATTTAATTGCGCTCCCTCAAAATTCTGAGGGAAAGTCGTTAGCTGAGAGCAATCGGTCTGGACTCTTTTTTTCCGCGGGCGGACAGGTTCTCGGGATCGCGCCATCACTCGACTTGACGTGTACAGTGAGTTTGGCAGCTGTTTCGGGGAATATAAAAACTTCATAAAAAGAGTCCAGAATCTAGACTATGGGCTGCAGCAGTCGACTCACACACTCACACTCACAGTCAGTCTCCGAGTCTCGGTCATGTCGGTCATCAGAAGTCGCTTCACTTTCTGTGTCGATATTTGTCAATACGATAGCGGTCGACGTTTCTCTCTCTTTCTTTAATGATCTAATTGCAGTTACCATAATTTTTAAGAAATAAACTCACTCTGAAAGCGGTGTTGTTCTCCTCCATTTTATTTTCCCAGGCTCGACTAAAATTCCGGAAGTTCTACAGTTTATTTCCGGTGCAACCCCAGCTGTTTATCATTAACATATTGCGCATGCGTAGCGTCATTGCAACCAGCGGTGACGATGTCAAAATTATTTTTCCTACATCACATCGTGATTTCTTCCCTTCCTATGGTCAGTGTCGTAAAGCCTGGTGCTTGGTCTCAAGTCGGCACCTTATACTTATAGACCCAGTTTTGCCATACCTTTGGCCTTTGCCCTGGACTTGGATGCCTTGATCTTGGGCATAATCTTGGGCACTGGCGTAGCTAAGTGGGGCACAAGGGGGCCATGGCCTTCCCCTGTTGATCGGCGAGCAAAAAAAAAAAAAAAAAAAAAAGGAAAAGAAAGAAAAAAAAAGAAAAAAAAATAGACAAAAAAAAATTCATGGAGTCCACTTCACATAACTTACCCCACCCCTACCCTGCAAAATTAAAGTAAAATGTAAATATGCCACTTCTCATATTAGCTACCCATAATACTGAATTTTAGTGTGTAGTAAATGCCATTTCATGCACGAATTTTCAAAAATCTCCCTACCCCCCCCCCCCCCCCGCTTGGTCGCTTCGCGGCCTCGCCTTGGCCTCCCTATAAGTTACTAATTAAGTTACCCCTAATACTGAATTTGAGTGTGCAGAAAATGCCATTTTCATGCACGAATTTTCAAAATTCTCCCTACTGTGGCAGGGGATACCCCCCTCCCACACCCTTCCCCCCCCCCCCCCCCCCCCCCCCCGCTTGGTTGCTTCACTCCCTCGCCTTGGCTCCCCCCCCCCCCGATATGCAATATCTCATATAAGTTACCCCTAATACTAAGTTTTAGTGTGCAGAAAAAGCCATTTTCATGCACAAATTTTCAAAAATCTCCCTCCCCGCTTGGTCGCTTCGCTCCCTTGCCTAGGCCCCTCCCCCTCTATTCCACTTCTTATATAAGTTACCCCTAATACTGAATTTGAGTGTGCAAAAAATGCCATTTCATACAAGAATTTTCAAAAATCTCCCTATTGTGGGAGGGGATATCCCCCTCCCACACCCTTCCCCCCCCCCCCCCCCCCCCCCCCCGCTTGGTTGCTTCGCTCCCACGCCTTGGCCCCCCGATATGCCAAATCTCATATAAGCTATCCCTAATACTAAATTTTAGTGTGCAGAAAATGCCATTTTCATGCACGAATTTTCAAAAATCTCCCTATCTTCCCCTCCCACACCTTTCCCTCGCCTTGCCCCCCCCCCCCCTGTTGGAAAATCCTGCCTACGCCAGTAATCTTGGGCACGAGACTAAATTCAAAGTCTTGATAATCTCCAGAAAATGCAATTTTCGAGGGATGGAGAATTTCAATTTTCCAGTATTTCTTTTTACTGGTTTGCTTGCCTTGGGCAACTAAACTACATGTAAATATAAAGCATTGGCGTAATCCCGGGGAGGATGGGGGGGGGGGGGGGGATATATCTTTTTTTTTTTTAGGGGGGGGGGGATGGCGTGTACAAATATCTACATTTTAAGGAAAAAATGATGGTGTAATAATCAGTTGGTGGATTTGTTATAAAAATGTCATAACTGACTTTTATTTGAAATGCTCTTTAAAAAAACATAAAAGTGGTTATTTTGCAAAATAATAATTATTATACGTGTGTGTGGGTCTGCGGGGGTGAATGAGGGTGTGTGTGCGTATACTTAAGTGTGAGTTCACGGGAAAAAAAATTGGCAAAAAAAAAAAAAAAAAGGTGATGAGGAGAAACAAAATGAAAATAATTTATTAGTCTTTACGCCGTCAATATAACAACTTCCGATATGAATATGTCGCGGAAAAAATATCATTAAAACCTGATATATCAATGGACCAGCAGTGCCAGGCGTAATGAGAAAACATTTTTTTTTTTTGGGGGGGGGAGAAAAAATATAACTTACAAAAAGGGAGGAAAAACTCAAAACACAAATAGTGTGATATCAAATCAGTCCGATTAACAAAAATGCCCCTTCCTAATGAATGAAACTCCTCTTGAAATAGGATGAGTGCAGTTGAATAAAGTTGTCCCTTTTATCTGAAATTCTGGGACAAAAAAAAATTACTTTATAAGAGCATTTTAGGGATTTCTACTTGGTTTCTTTGTGTGTCAGTTGATCTATCAGTCACACATATTCGTGGATATACACTATGTCCAACATGCACCGGCGTAAATCCACTCTGAGGAGTGGGGGGATGATTGACTTTTTTGATGATTTTTTTTTTCTGTCGATCTCACACTTAAGTATAAGCACACACCCTCACTGACCCCCACAGACCCCCCCCCCTACACACATTTTAATATTTATATTGCGAGCGAGCGAAGCGAGCGAGCCAAAAATAACCACTTTTTTGGTTTTCAATCGCATTTTCAAATAGAAATTCTAAAATATGATGGTTGTTTATGACAGATATTCAAAGATTTTACTAACGGATTAATTAAAATATATTTTCTTTCTTAAAAAGTGGGGGGATATTTGTACACGCCATCCCCCCCTCTCCAAAAAGTGGGGGGGATATATCCCCCCCATCCCCCCGGGATTTACGCCAATGCCAACATGGTATCAAGCTAAACCAAGATGCGATGCCTTTTTCTCGAAAAACAAACGATTTTCTATTTTTATGTTTGTTTTTGGTTGTTTTGTTTATGTTACTTGTACTTATTATTACTATTTTTTTTTTAAAGCTATTATTATCATCCAAAATCCTTATCATCATAATCCTCATCATAATCTTGTCATTATTGATTTTGTTTATCGTCTGCAAAAACTTTGTTTTGTTAGAGGGTAGAAGGGTTATTTTTACGAGTCTTACGGGAACTTCCTGTATGAAGTCCATCTAGGGTGACTGGCTGGAGAGAGGAGAATGTGCACATAATGTGCAGTATTTTTTTAATTCCATTTAATGTGGTAATAATTGAACTTTGAACTTTGAACGTTTTATTTTTTCATTTCCAACAAAAATACCAATTAATAAAAAAAATACAAGAGCACTATGACGGAAGATTTAAAAATCAAAAATACCTTTGAAAGAATATAATGAAACTTGATTTGTATTCTGTGGAAATGGACAGGTCCATTAAAAACAAAGCTTGTAGTTTGTGGACCCGTCACAATCAGCTCTTAGCTCAGTTGTGTGTATAAAACATGCGTTATATAAGAAACTGGTATATACCGTGTATAAATAATATATTATCACCACCATTAATGCATTATTATGGTTGTTATTGTTGTTATACCGTTAACACTGTAGTGTTTTTTTTTTTTTGGGGGGGGGGGGTTTAACACACAGCCGTAATTTTCTCCATTGCACGAAATGGCAAGTAGTCAGGAGATAATGCTTTTTAAAAAGCCGCACAAGCCATTTCCCAGATTATTCTCCGTTTGGTTGCTAAGCAACTTAGAAATAATCATCCGAGCACACCAAGCAATGGCCCTAAAGTGTTATGTATAACGAGAAAACTTTGCTAATGAAAAGCTGAATAATAGATATGTAATGACTAATATATGAGTTAATGAAACCGAATACACTTTATCATAAAAACATATACTGCAAAGCAGACTTTTTGTTTTAAAGTATCAATGCTAGGAGCCAATTAACCATCTTCTGAGATTTAAAAACAAAACAAAACAATGTGACAACTGCATGGGCTGGCAGCTAATAGCCTTTTCAACTCGCTCTGTTTGCTCCCTCATCTATTTTTGAAAATTCGTCTTACTATCAATTATTTTTGTCGTCACTGATGTCTTGATTCACACTGGCTTGCGGCCTTTAGGTTTCAAGCCTCGGCCTGAATGAGAATCCAAAGCCTTTTATAGCCTTGTGGGTTCAAGCCTTAATTGGCCTTGAGGGTTTGGGTCTTGACTATATACAGCACGGTTTTTGATACATAATTAAGATTGATATTGCAGCATGCATCTCCCTTGGTCAAGCAAGGATGAGAGAGAAAAGTTGCTATCGATTTTTATTTCTTCTTGTTGACATTAAAGGTCTTTCTTTTCCATTGATGTTGGAATTGACCAATATAGTCCTACTTAATAAGTATATAATCATTGAAGAAGAAGAAGAAGAAGAAGAAGAAGAAGAAGAAGAAGAAGAAGAAGAAGAAGAAGAAGAAGGAGAAGAAGAAGGAGAAGAAGGAGAAGAAGAAGGAGGAGGAGGAGAATATAGTAGAACAGAGAAAGAGATGAAGAAGGAGACTAGGAAGAAGAAATAGAAGTATATATTATTCAAAAATCCTGAGAAGACATCACACAGACACGAAAGAAAATGGGAATGAGAAGAGCAGAGAATTCTATGAATTCACGCTCTGGTGGAATATTAATTCCGTTATTTGAGAATGCATTCATTTTTTTGAAAAATATGATACATGTATATGATTCAGTGTTTGAGGGTATGAAAATCAGGAAAGCGAAGGCCCCATTGAGCCCCCTTCTCAGGAAAAAAATATTGATTTCACTGCTGAAGGCTCTGACCTTCAATTTATTTTTCAAGCATAATGATCACAATAGAGGTGGGCGTTAACCCTCGCCTTGAGTGCCAAACTGTGGTTTAGAAAATAATCGCGTCATCAAAACACTCGAATTTGCATGCTACGTCGTATGCTAAACTCATGCGACAAGGAAAATATCCTTGTTTTGATTCTAATTTTGCATCTTTGTCGAGAAAAAGATGGCTGAGTCACTGCGTAGACTTGTCAAAGCTGAGTCGTACTCCCTTTTGCAAGATAAACTTGAAAGATGGAGCGACAATTACTTGGTAAGAAACAACTTTTCATCCTAACTTGTATTCGTGTTACGTGTGAGTGTTAATGTGCATGAGCGAGGAAAAACCTGCCCCTTTGGTCCCATCCATTATGATTTAACGGAGTTCAAAATGATGGATGAACCGGTGAGCTGAGTGAGAGTTGATGTTGAACTTTGAATCTTGAATTATTCTATACACCAAAACAAAGCGGAGTGATAGCAGAAGTGATGGTGTATTTGTCATCCTTGGACAAGGGCTGATGTTTTGTTGAAGGTAAAGAGGAAGGAAAAGAAAATGATGAGGAAGATGAGGAAGAAGGACACTGAAGGAAGGGGAATGACAATGAGCAAAAAGAAAGGAGCTGAGCTGGGGAGGAGGAGGAAGAAGAAGAAGAAATCGGAAAAGGTTGAAGAGGAATAGGAGGTGAATGAAAGAAGTACAAAAAGGAAGATGGGAAGAGAAGGAGAAGAAGAAGAAGAAGAAAAAGAAGAAGAATAGGCCTAGGGTTAGGGAGAAAAGAGGAAGAAGATGAGGAGGAGGCCGGATGGGGGTGGGGGGAATTCATGTTAGTTCAAGATGTTGCTGCCAGCAACCCTGCTAAAGTCTACATTTTTTAATGTAAATCATCAAATTTGTGTGGACTTGGATTTAGAGACTAGAGTGTACTACAAGATCTTTGAAAACCATTAGAGTAGAGCGCCCGTCATTCGACCTGTGGCGTGATTCGACCGCTTATCACCATTATCACAAGCCAGCACATATTACTCCCACTACACATACTAATCACTTCATTACACACATAGACATTGTCACTCACCACAATTCAGTTGCCCTCATACGCGTTGACACGCGCAGTGCGCCCAGTCGAATGATTGCCGGGGATATCGAATTAAGGGCATGAAACATAGCGATATATTTTCATATTTTCTAAAATATTGTGATGCACTTGAAAATATAAACATTGTGATAAAAATAGTTTGATATATTTGACATGAATTTATGGAGATATGATTTTGTAAATGTATGTTTAACAGAAAAAATATTGCAGAAAAGCTTAAGCGGTCGAATCTCGGTCAGTTTACTCTACCAAAAGTAACTCATACGCCTATGCTATGTGGGACTGTGTGCATCTTTCCCTGTTATAAAGTAGTCAAAAACAGACAACAAAATTGCTCTAAGCAACAAAATTGCTCTAAACTCTTACTTGCCACAAATTTGGGAATTCAGAGTTGAAAGTGAAATTTTAAATAATTATTTTCCTCCCGTGTATGAAGATAGCAAGGAAAAAGGCCTGCTGATACACACAAAAGTTATTGAACCTGTTTACCTGTAAAAGCTATTGTGGAGTACCAGCATATCTTCAGATAAGCTTGTACATGTATAAGTGCCAAATGCTCAGCAAATTTCCAGTTATGCCTATGGGCATATGATCATTGTCTCTGTAACTTGAGTTATGTGTTCCTGCAGTTCATTTACAGGTACAGCGTACATGATTTTGATTGACTCACTGATGAAACTGTGCGTATTTATATGTGGAGCTGAATAATCTAGCTAAATTCAGGGGAAATGTTTGCCTTTACCCTCAGGGGAACATTTGCTTGTTGGGCTGCAGTGGTCCACCTTTATAGTTGAAGATATCATGGACATACATGTACTACTCAATAATCAATGAAATTCTTTGAAAGTGTATGCTTTTTGAAGTGTAGGACGATAAAATATCTTATTTCCATATCTTTCCTTCAATTGAATTTCAGTCACATTGATCAAATGAAATTTTCAGATTTTCTCTTTTTTTTTTTGATTGGCTATCTTGCTCCTCTAAAGCTCACACATCAGTTTGGGAACAGTACTTGCCTACTATCGGCAGTTACCCTTGGTACAGATCTATATTGACGTGAGCCTAGGTTATATAACCTTGTATTTGTGGGAGTGCCCTTTACATGTACATAGAATGATGAAATGCAATTCCTTCAGCTTTTCTCTTTTATCTTGATGAAGTAAATTTTCAGACTGCTTTTGGCATGCAAATCTTGCTCATTTAAAACTTCACTGCAGGACAAGATCACAGACTCGTCTATTGTAGCAGTCCCAACAGTGCAGACATGTATGTAGCGAGCGAGATTATTAACAAATAATTTTGCGCATGTGTGAGTGATATTACCCTGATTTTAGGCTCACTGCCTAGATAAGGTGCTGGGATATTCAAAGAATTCCCCCCCCCCCTTCCCATCTACATAAATGTACTGATTTACCTTACCAGGGACAAGTGTGGCAAATGTAAATAAGATCCCTGCATCTGTTTTCAAACCTGTCAGAGAAAGGTCTGAGATAGATCCAAGACAGGTTTCAAATCAGATGTAAATGCTCCAAACCTCCCCGAGATCGGTTTAAAGCCAACCTTCCCGAGACCACATTACGAGATGGTCTTAGACAGGTTTGGGACACGTCTCGGACAGCTTTGCTGCTGATGTAAACGGTAACCTACCTCAAACCTGTCCTTGATACGTTTGAGTAGTATGCAGCATAGACCTTGGTTTGTCAAACATGTTGTAACGTTCTGAATGGTACACTAAAAGAGATGAATGCGGATTGTGTACTATAGCTGCTCCAAACCTATATTGACACAGCAAATCGGCACTTGTGCTCCACTGCTCCAAGACCCATGGAGTTTATTAAATCGTCAATTAGGGTCTGTGCCCGCAGACCAGCGCATGATATTAAAGCATGTGAAAGCCGATACTAGAAACCAATCTCAGGTAGGTTTGATGTAAACAGACCATATCCTGTCCCAGGGCGCCCCGAAACAGTTTCGAATATTTTTGCCGAACCTGTCTCGGACCCGTCTCGGACAGGTTCAAAAAAGAAAGATGTAACAGGGGTACAAGACATTGGTGCTGTCAGTGGCAGGGGATGGAAATTAGGCACATCTCCATAAAACAAAAGGGTTTTAAAAAATTTTTATTTAATACCCCATGGATTAAAATCTTGCTCATTGAATGTTATCTTTTATACATGTGAAAACCCTCACTAGTGAAAAAGAACTGAAGTTCTTAGCTCAGAATGTGTGTATTTGAAGGAGGATTGGGGGAGGAGGGCTGTATTCAAGGTAAAGGTTGTAATTTACACATGGTGTGTATCCCCTTTACTGTTGACTTTTTTAACAGGTTGCTGGTTTACAGATTTTACTTTATTAAATGATTTCAGTAGTTTTTCATTGATGTGATCGGATAGTGCAAGTGCACAGTGTGCTTCGCTGCAAAGAAGTTTAGCTTACTTGGAGCATCACTTCTTATTCAAACATACAAAGTATGAGAACTTCTATAGCAACCTCAAGGGATGTGAGTGCAGTGCACATGATTGATTGTGGTGTCAGTTTGTTTGATCTTATGCTCAGATCACTTTATTCTGCTTAAAGAACTGCTTACAGAATCACTGTGAAACCTTCACAGCAAACAATGGAATCTCTCTTTTCAAAGGAAGAGGAGTTGAGATCTCATGCACGTGTGTATGGTAGCAAGCAATCTATTTGTCAGGCAATATGTGTACACTGCTTGGTCCTTCGTAATCTTTTATTTACACAGAATCTTAAGTGTTGTTGAACAGCAAACACGGATATAAAATAAGAGCCTGGTTCTGTCTAGTCTAGTTCTGGACGTATTTAGTGATTTTAGCCTTACCATACCCAGACGTAAATACCACAACTCCCTTTGTGAATACCCAGCAAAGATGGTGCAAATTCAACTGATTCGCTCTCCCCAAAAATTCACCAGCCCCAAAAATTCACCAGCCCCAAAATATTTTCAGAGAGAGTGAATCAGTTGACTTCGCACAGTACGTGAGGGCGACAAACATAGGATGATTCCAGGGAGGTGGAGGAGAGACAAGTCATTAAATAGGTCCAGAACTAGACTAGGTTCTATCTGTTTAGACCTTCACATTTTGATTCTCAATCTAGCCTTCAGAGAACAATCATGTTTACACATGAATCATTGTAAAGTGCTTACCATGCTGTCTAATTCACATTGATCTGATAACATCATTGGACAAATGTGTCTATTTTTAGTTACCTTGACTAAACTTGTGAATAGGAATGTATTTGCTTGTAAGATCAAAGCAGCACATTAGGACTCATCTTTCTCAAGCTGACAAAATTGCTAGCCAAACTGGAATTTAAAAAAAAACTTCCTGTATGTAACCACTACCTAGTGAGATATTCTGTCAAATCATTTTAAGTTGACATTTTTTTTAGTTGAAAAACTGTTTTCTTCATTACAGAAGAAACAAAAGCAAGAGTAAGAAAGAGAAAGAGAGAGAAAGAGAAGGAGCCTTGTTTTGCTAAGTGCTGAGAAAAATCTAGGTTTTAAGGTAATGTGGATGTAAAATCATTTTAAGTTATATGTTGAGGATCGTAATGGACAGGAAGCATTGATTCGTGATGTCAACTACACATATCAGATTAAATTTTTGATTACACTCATTTTTTTGCAGGTGAATACTTGCGACCAGAATGTCAATCGATGTGCCGAACTGATTGAACTCACATCTAGACTACAGGGGGAGCTCTTCACTATCCTAAACCTCTGTTGTGCAGAAGGTAAATTTAATGAAGCAGATTTTGCCTGGCTTTTCTATAGTAAGAGAAAGTATGCTTGTTCGTTTAATTGAAAATTAACAATATTTAGTATTAATGCTTTACACTTGCTGCACAAAATTATTCAGTTTCCACTCTATAGAATTTCCTGTAATCATAGCCCAGGAAAAGTTTTGAAAGATTGATTCTTGAGAAATGAACGTGACAGGCCATTTTAGGGGTTCATAATGTAATAAACTTCTTTACATCTTTGTAATTTTTTTGTAATTTTGACCACATTTTATTATAGACAAAAGTCATAGACCCAAACCTGTAGTAAGCACTGAAATGATAAATGGAATACTGTGATTGCTGTGGATGATTTTATGTTCTTTCTTATTTTGGTTATCATATTTTTCTGGGTCTGTAGGCTCAAACTTCACATATTTCATCATTTAGTATATTATCTTCATCACTTGAAATAATTTAGGGGGCATGTACGGAGGATGCAGCTCTCTGAAGAACCGTTTTCTGCCGTGGTTGGCCCGAGGGTTTGCCGCATCAGCCAGCGGCGTTACTGTGGATACCAGTCTGTCCATTATGGCTGATGCTGCAGAAAAGGAGAGGCAGATAACTGAGATGCAGGAAAGCTATGAGAAGCAGTTGGAGGAGGTGGAGCAGGATCTTAATACGTCCAGGGGCGTGGCTTCAGAACTACAAGCTGAGTATGTCAAGTGACGTTTGCTTGCATTTCAAGAAATGATTACCCTGCCTGCTTTTATTCTTGTATTTAAGAAGTAAAAGGTTCAGTTAAGACACAAAACTTTATAAATCAATCAATCAAGCCAGCAGTCAAGTCAATCATTTAAATAGGTTTCATATAGTTGTGGCCAGTCCATATCTTCTTCTGGGTGAAGATCAACATGAGTTGTTAAAAGCCCGTTTGGGGGACTTAAAAACTCTCACTAGAACCTGCATGTATTGTACGATGGTTATAAGAGCAGTAAAGTATAGAGAGCTGCCAGTAAGAAAGATTTTATCTTATTTAGTAGGATTTTTGAAGGGAATATGTATTTTCCCATTAAAATTGGATTTGAAAGTTCTGACAGTCATTCTTTATTTTTATCTTATTTTCACGTTTTTATATCAACATTTACGTTTACCACAATTCTCAGTATATAGAAGAGTGAGAATTCGATAATTAAGTAAGCCCTATATGATATTAGTATTGTATTTTAGTTAGGATATCATGCAGAGTGGCAAGGGAATCACACTGTTGTGTCCTTCAAACTTTTGAGCTAAAAATTGGATTTTTGGCTCGAAAATAGGATAAAAAGAAATATAGAATAGGTTTTTCTCCAATTGGGGTTGACATCTCTGTCTATATGATCACCATGTCTTCTGTTGACCTTTCATCAGGCTAGAGAGTACAAGATCAAGACTGAACACAGAGCGTCATGTATCACAGGGAGAGGCTTTGGTCAGTGATGAGGTCGAAGCTGGACTCAGAAGCAGGTTTGTGCTGAACATATCTCACATATATTTCAGAAAAAAAATATGAATTGGTATTTTGAGGTGATGTACATCCTCATGCTAGACAACTGATTTAAAATTCTGGAAATGTGTGAAAATGTTTGTTCTGAGATACACGTAGCAACAATTATCTAAAAATTAGCAGCAGTAAATTAATGACAGAACAGGGAAGACACAAAAACATGGAAATAGATAAACGATTGTGTTCCATGTGGCAATCAGAAATACAAACTGAATTCTGTTATATTATGTGCTGCCTGTTCTATAAAGAACATAAATAACATAGCACCCTCATTTTAAGATCAAAGCAAATGTGAAAAAATTATATATATCATGCAATGTTATGACTATGACAAGTAAAACCTGTGTAACTTCCATTAGCAATATGTCTAATGAAAGATTAGGCAAGCTCAGATATGATAAGTAGATTCCCCCCCCCCTTTTTTTCACTCAGTTTTGTATAAGTAGGCAGGAGGCACACATGAACATCATAAAACTTAATGGATTATATTGTAGCATTGTATATATCTACTTTTTTGTTACACCTTTTCAAGAATTCATTTGTGAAATTTGTTTTTGGATCTTGATTTTGATGATAATCGAAAATTGCGGATTTGATTTCAATAAATTTGCTTTCATTTGATTTGCCTTGATGAATAGAATCTTCCCTCCTCCTACTTCTCTTGGAGAGCTGCATGTACTTCTCCCATTCACTACTGTATCCTTCGGGGAAGGTATACAGGTAGCTGCCCTAGACTCCAAAAGTCATATGCTAAGCATACATCAGAGAAGCAAATCAGAATCGTAATTAGACTTTACAGTATATTGAAATCATAGATGCAAGAATTTTAAGTTCACAGTTTGATTAATTTGTTGTTCATGATTATATTATATTCTTAATGGCTTGCACATACTGGCATTCTTATTTTGTTATTCCAATATTCTCTGTTACAGGATTGCAGCCCTTGAAGATGAGCTACGTCTTTACCGTGTTAAGGTTGGCACTGTAGATGATCATGAGCTGGAAGTAAGACGTCTTAAAGATGACATCTCTCTTCTCAAAGAAGAGAAGTACATCCTCACTGGCAGGTTAGTCAGATTACAATACTGCAGTGATGCAACTAGACATAGAAAAGCAAAATATAAGGTTATAGTTCTACTGGTATGTTGCATGTTGCTAAGTATTTGGGTCACTCAATATGGAATGCTAAAGGCAGTAAGCCTCTAATTGCCTCTGGTGCACCTGTGGTATTTGATGGAAATTTCACCATGGGATCGAGTCAGATTTGATAAAAGCAGAAAGACAAAAGAAACAGATCATTGAAGCATTAAGGTAACTGATTAAGGGAAATAGATTAATAAAGTTTTAAAGTTGTGCTTGCTCCCCCCAAAATTATGAATTTGGTGATTGGTAATTAGCAGGCTTTATTTGTATTTTGTTCAGAGATAGATTATTTTTTTGTTTTTTGTTTTTCTGGCAAAAGGGATGTTTTTGTGTAATTACTTGTAACTTTAGTATTACTTTGAATGACCTAACTCTTATTCTGTAACATCTTGCATAGGAGTGAGTATCTGGCCCCCATATCTAGTCTCTCAACCAGCCTGAAGTCTCCACGCAGCTCAGTGAGTAGCGATGTGGTCCAGCGTGTCCGTCAGGCCAACCTTGTTACTCGTTTCAACGACCTCTTTGCTCAGGGCCGTATGGATGCTATGGACATCTTACGCAATCACTGTGATGATCATGAGCTTAATCAGAAGATCATTTTCACTTGTGTACAGGTAGGTAGGGTCAAGTTTTCATGAAGTCAGCCGCACTCAATCTGCACTCTTTAGATATTCCAAGTTAACACTTTCTTTAGGTGTATTGTCTGTTACATATATGACAGTTAAAACAGCTTTTAGCCATGGTAGTAGGAATCTCACTTCTGTCATGTATTTGAAAACCTTCGCTCCTCTTTCCCTCTATTTTCTGTGTCTTCTCATCTCTTGATGTTGGCTATGGTGTTTATGAGAGGATCTTTCACCTATGGTTTTAAAAGCCTGGTATGAAGTTATGACTATCCACAGTCTCCTTATTATATGGCATGGCATGGCTAACATTTGATCAATAATGATAGCAGTAACCATACCATGATATTCAGTTAGAGGTATACTTCTTTACATGGTGTGCATGTGTGAATATGCTCTTGCCTGTTGATAATAATGACCAACACATCCGCCATAATTTAAATAAATGGGTTGATATTTTTTTTAATTTGAAAACTCATGTATTTATATATGATTCCTTCAACATTGATATCTCAGGAGGGTTTCCATGCCGCTAAGATGGCGTTCCATCGTTACCGTAGCAAGGTTCAGACCCTGTTGGCTGATACACACACCGGACTGGAACCACTGTCAGAGGCTGTCCAGAACTACATCAACAAGAATGGTACCCTGCTGGATGTTCACTCCATAGTAGAGGTTAGTCTGTAGATCATTTACAAGAAATATTTCAGAAAAGTAAATAAGTAATTATTAGCGGTAAATTTATGCGTACAAAAATATATTTCGGAAGAATTCTAAAAGTAATCATCACAATTATGGACGTTACCATGGAGCTTATTTTTAAAATTATATTATTGTACTGTTTCGGGTGATGATTCAAGTCAGTTTGGTACTCTTATTGTCCTTTAAATAATGTAAGGAAATTTGGTTTGTTTACATACATGTTGTAAAATACAATACACAGAAATTCATCTCAGAAAACTGGTATTGAGTGAAATATTGATGGGGAAAAAAGAAGAAAATTTAGGTAATTACCACAACTTTTTATCTTGTGTTTGTAATTGAGGAGTAGAAAGCAATTGTGATAATTTTCTTTTTCTATTTTCTCTTTGTTAAGAAAACCATTGTAACAAATTTGTATAAGTACATACTCCCGTCTTATTTATGTCCGTCTCTGCCTCTGTCTCTCTCTCTCTGCTTTGATGCAGGATGTATTGTTGGCTATGAACCGTCATCCAGCAATCTCATTCCCTGCTGAGGTTGATTTCCGTGTTCTGACTCTCTTCATACGGGAGTTGGTGAAGGTAGCCTGGTCCATGAGTGCTCTACCTTCTCCTTTGGATATTAGTGGGGCCAGAGATGGAGAACTCTTTGATGACCTCAAGTAAGTCTGGCTTTGTTCTCTTTCTCTCTCACTCTCTGACTTTCTGTACTCGATATACATGATTAGAAAGTCTTCCATGGAATCGTCATTGTTGCTATGTTTTGATTTTGAATAATAGTTAGAATTGTATCTTCACAGGGTTATTTCATTTTCTCCAGGGTGGGGTATTAATTGTTGATCTAACATCATGAAGATGAGGAAGTTATCCCAGGGTAGCATAACAAATAGCCACTTTGTAACTTTTTTGTTTGAGAACTGGGGAGGGGAATTCATAATGTTTGCTGAGAAATAATACACTGATGTCATATTTTAATGATGATGTCAAAGTGATGTATGGGTTGACCAAATGGTTATGAATATTTTTGCAGCTGACCAAAAGTTTTTATTTAGTTTTCATTCAGGTGGCCAGATGAAAAAAACTTTAAAGAAGAGGAAAAGGTCAAAATTATTTTCATATTGATATCTTTTTCTTCATCAATTCTTATATTTTTCTTTGGACGTTTCTTTTCCAGATATCGGCGAAGCTATGATTCCGAATACTCTGCCCCATTGGTCAGCCATTATATCTGGCCAGCCTTAGTGGACGTAGCTGGACGTGTGCTCCTGAAGGGTGAAGCGGTCACTCGTAGAGGAGGCTCACTGGTGAGTCAGCTTACCTTATAGAGTATCTATATATAGAGACAGATTTACTTGGCATATCTACGATACTGAAACTCTTGAACTATTGAATTATTTCTGTTGAGAGATGCAATATTTTTTGTGTGTGTATTATTTGTCCATTGATTGTATATTGAATGTTCCCATGAATTTAGTCAGTTATGTTAATTGATCATTATTTCATATTTTTAAGAGCCAGGCATTTGGTCCTGTATGTAAAATATAAGTAATTCCCCCCCCCCCCCCCCACCGGATCTCGGCAGATAATTTAACTTCGAATTGGAATCAACTTGATTTAACTTTGAATTAGACTAATTAGACTTTACTCATTGGAACTATCACTTTCTGTCATCCAGGCCTCACCAAGACGTAGTCGTAGTCCATCCCGTGCTAGTAGCCCATCCAGAGCCAGGTCTCCTAGTCCAAGACGTAACCTGAACAATAGTTCCTTCAGTACACCTTCAGGTAAGCTCACATCGTAGTGATATTTCTGGTCAAGCCCCTTTACTCCCACACTGATGAGAACTCTAGTCTACAAGTGATTTCACTTTCCAACATTCAGACTTGTTTCCTTGATTTAGTTGATTTAGTTTGAAAATTTTTTTTTTCCACATATAGATTTTAAACCCTTTTATTTGAAAAAAAAAACCAAAACAACAAAACAATCGACTGTTTTCCATTCAAGGTCTCAATGCCCCTGGTGTAAATCCCATATCAGGTAATCAAAATTTTCCATCGGAAGACACCTCATAACACAGGATTTTTCATTTGTTTGCTGTGAAATGTAATATTCTTTTTCATAGTAACAAAAACAAAAACACTTGATAAGTAGTTGTGCAGCCATGGGTTTACCCCTTTTATTGCTATAAGCAGTTTAAACTGCCCTAACTTATAAGTTGTTTATACAATTTTCTGGACAAAAGAAAAGAATCTTAATATTTTGCAAACAGGTGTCATTGATTATGAAGGTAGAATAACTATGTTGAATCAAGAAGAACAATAAAAAAGAGCAACTGTGATTAAAAAACTTGTCTCACCACCTTCTTTCTTTTTTGTTTGGAGGTGGGGGTGGGGACACATGTTTTAATTCATATATATACTATAGTTACTATCACTGTATCCCTTTGATCATGTTGGATGTATACACTGAAATCATCCAGCAGAAGATGAAGTGTATAGAAAATTCTTCTGGCTTTATTTCACCATTGTAAAATAATGAATAATCTATTCTTTTCGATTTAGCTTAATCATATTGAAAAAAATGGAGGTAAGGCGATGAATACTTCCACAAGTTCAAATCGGTTGAACATTGAATGCACTGCTGCTATGTTAAATTATTTCTGCTACTCTTTACTGTGTTTTTGCAGTGTGAATTATTAATTTGCTCTGTAACTTTCAAGCCAAAGAGTTTGCTGACATATTAGTTTTTCTTCTTTCTCTTTTTTTTTTACTTTTACCATGTCTGTTGCAAGTGATCATTTCTTTTTTTGTTTGCTGAGTATGTTCATATGTTGATTCAGGAGCAACATCAATGAATGGCTTTAGCTTTTGATATACTACATCCTTAATCACATGTTTGGATTTTTTTTTTTTAAATAGTTATTGCATGTATATTATAAGGCCTTATTGGTTAAAGGGAGATACAGCTTCTATGCATGTGGATTTTCTTGGTACAGTTTTGACTAAAGAAGATTTTAACTTTTGTAAAGCCTTCTGCCTTTTGCTTACACACTTTTTCTTTCCAATGTCCTTCACATTTGAGAAGAATGATTGTTGGTCACCTAAACTTTTTTGGAAATTTGGATTGAAATGAAGCAGCATAGAACTGACTCTAGGTTTTGAACCAAATTCAGCTCACCATTGTCGCATCATGGCTTATATATGGAATTTATAGTATTTGCATTTAGACACGACATAAGTATGATGTGCTTGTGTATTCTTTGAGATACTTTTCAAAACATTTTTTTTGGTGAAGATATAAATAATGGAATGATTTTCATTTGCATGCTGCATATCCAAATTTGCAATTGTATTTTTTATGTCTGTGTGAGTTACTCAAAATTAATTTTTATTCTGATGTTGATACAGGTTCTCGTCCAACCAGCAGTCTCTCAATGAGGAGCATCTCACCCCGACCTAGCAGCTCTCTCTCCCTCTCCCTCTCCAATATTTGATGATACACCTTGACAAGCCGTTAACAACTTTCTCTCCAGTGTGTAACTAGATAACCCCCAGCAGCTCTCTCGTCATTTTCCATTATTTGATAAATATTGGTACATTGTCAAGCCCCTTTTACATTTGCCGAATTCAGTTCTCTCCTTGAATATGAGGTGACCAAATGCTACTGAGTGACCACCACAAAAATCCTTCCTATGAAAATCAGATTTTGACTTGAATAGGTGAATGCTCAAGCTATTTAATGAAACTTATCATCTGCAGTATACTTCAGATTTACAACTGTTTGACCATGTGCAGTGGAATTGTGAATTTAAAAATGTTTGATCATTAATAGTTTTAGAATTAAGTGACGATATACCGTGGAATTACATATTTACATTTGGTTGTAAATCTGCAGAGGAATTGCACATTTACAATTGGTTTGAATCTGTAGTGGAATTCAGATTTACAGTTAGTTTGAATCTGCAGAGGAATTAACAGAGTTACCTCTGGTTTGTATATGCAGTTGAATTACAGACTTAAAGTTGGTTTGAATTTGAAGTAATTACAGACTAACAATTTGTTTGAATCTGCAGAGGAATTACAGATTTAGAATTTGTTTGAATCTGGAGTGGAATTACAGATTTGCAGTTTGTTTGAATATGCAGAGGAATTACACATTTACAATTGTTTGAATCTGCAGAGGAATTACTTATTTACAGCTGGCTTGAATTTTGAATCCAGAGTGGAATTACAGATTTACAGGTGGTATTAATCTGAAGGGGAATTGCAGATTTCCAATTGGTTGTAATCTGGAGTGGAATGACAGACTTACAATTGGTTTGAATCTAGAGTGTTATTACAGATTTACAATTGTTTTAAATCTTCAGTGGAATGACATATTTACAACTTTTTGAATATGCAGTTTTTTGTTTTTCACTGTTGTTTTTTCAAACACTCTGTGATAGTATTTCCAGATACAGTGGAACCTCGTTATAAAGAACACTGTTATAACAAACTCTCGTTAGAACAAGGTAATTTTGCTGGTCCCAATTGTTATCTCTGACTATAGCCTGAGCCGTCCTTTAAGTATGAAACTGAAATTGATTTGTCTTTAGACATAACACATTCCATCTAATTTTTGTTTTTTTAAATTAAATTTGGTCTTTTTAAAATTGAGGATTGACTTAAATTTAACTTTTTTTTATAACTAGTTGTTAAGCTGCATATATGATACATATATCAATGAATATTTAATGTAGAATTACCGTTAATGGTGTATCACAATTAGAGACAATTTTATGACAGTTGAAATTACATAATTGGAAAAAAAAGGCATTTTGTATTTTATAGATTTACAGTTTAGCAAAACCATTGAGATTACAAATGGAAAAGGAACACAGGTTTTGGAAACTACCACGCTAGACTGAACAAAAAATGAATGTAAAAGAAACATTTGTTTTAAAAAATGCTGCAAATCATGCTGTATAGGGTACTCATAAAATATTGATCTTACTTAATACACATAGATTCATTAAAAATTATGTATTAGATGAATTATATTGTAAATGAACATTGTAAGCATATTTTTTATAACTTTTCTCTTTAGTCCTACACTTATTTTAAAGGGAATAGCACAGAGTGATCTTGTAACAGTAAAGAAAACAGGATATATTAATGTCAATAAAATTGGACAATAGTTTATGTGTGCTTGAAGTGAAATTAGTACATGATATAGCAGGTCTGAAGTGTATAAGTTGCAGTTGTAGAAATTTGTAATTCCAGAGATTCTAATGATTTTATGAATGTTCTGAAGTATTCTCTTGTAATTCTTGATAGCAATACCCCTGTCGTCTTGAGCTTTTTACTATCTTCTATTTGCAATTATTCCCGAGTGTACAATTATTGTATTGGAATGTAAGTTATGAATTGTGTTCCTCAAGAATTAATGTGTATAGTTGTAAATTTGTTATTTATGTCTGTCCAACTCTGTTGGTTCTTATTGATTCATGTGGCTGTACTTAACCAGATTCTGTATTGCTTTACTTGAAACTTTGTAATTGATTTGTAAATTATATCAATTTATGTAATTGATGTTAATTGATTTAATATTAGTGTTTTTAGACATATTCTGCAATGATTCAGTGCAGGGTAGTTCTAGAAATGCACAATCTTGGATATGCTTTATGCATGATCAAGTATTGTCCTTTCATTTTATGCTGTCGTAGTCTTTGTATTTTGTGTATGTGATAATCTTTTCTTAGAGAAGATGACAGTGATGATTATGATGCTGTAGAAGTGTGCAGTGGTCTTGTGTAAGCATTTAAAGATGATGGAAATATTTACTTTCAGGATCAAATGAATTATTTACTATATCAGTATTAGCGATTTATATTCAGTGATTCCTTTAACAGTACAATTACACTGGCTATACATATATATTTGTTTTTGAAATTTGTTTTTGTGCCTTTTCAGAAATAACTTTGAGATGACACTTTTATCAAAAGATTAATTGGATTTTATTTACACTGTAAACATTGCACAGTATGCACAAGTGCATTACATATTAAGTTGTGCCCGTAGCTCACCAAAATGATATCCGGGGCCCTTTATCAGTGAACAGAATATGTACACATTTATTTACTTTTTGAACGACGGCAACAAAAATACATATTTGTTGTTATATTTGTTGCAATGGCAGATTTTTAAGCCAAATTTTGAAAAGCCATTCAGTACTTATTGCACAGTTGTACTCCTTTGTATTCACCAATTGAAAATGTGAATTGATAAATATGAAATGGAATTGTTATTCCTTGTGGAATAATTCATCTAATTTATTAATTTATTCAATTTCATGCTGTACCTTCAATGCCTCTACAATAAGTGGCCATCTTTTCAAGAGTTTCCAGTACAGTGGTATAGGATGATGTATTTTTTACATTTTATTTGAATCTATGCATCATTTGATAAGAGTATTATTTTTGAGTGTGCCTTCAAGATGTAGATATTAGAACAAAGTGCTCCTTTCTGAACTGTTGATAAAATAAATCTATCAATTTAAAAAAAAACAAATGCAGGAAGTATTTTTCCATTATTTTGATGAGTGATATGCTACAAAGTAACATCCTCCGACTGAAGTCCACAAAATTTACGAAACTATTGATTTTGAAATGTATTGATAGAGCAGGTTGAGCTGAGAATTCCAATGTGTGATGCAAATGTGGGACTTTGATTTAGGTTTTCTGTGTAGGATATAAACTTAATTTGTAGAATACCTCCATCAAAAAGAACTGTTGCTGGGCTAGCGCTATGAGCGTCCTTAGACGGTGTGTGCGCTCTGTAAGTTTTCACAATGATTATTATCATTATTATCATTAATCATTATTATTATTATTATTATTATTATTATTATTATTATTATTATTATTATTATTATTATTATTATTATTATTATTATTTATACCTTTTCTATTTATCCTCAAGTACTTAGCTCAGTAAATGCGAAGTAAATCATGCGCGCGTTGTGTATTGCACGCCTATTGTGACGTCACACTGGAAATTATATTATGCGCGTTGCCATGCTCTGCCCACTTACTGTAGTATACTAGCACCAAAATTGTGAGCTCTTAAAAATAAAATCAGGCGGCATGTAAACATCAAGCACCATATATGCAACAAAAACAACAAAGGAAAAAGGGGAATAACACTGGATCATCTACATGATGAAGCAATAATAAACAAAGCAAAAACAAAAACAGATAATACATAAGAAAAAAAAAGGAAAGCAAATTATTTAGATTTAAGAGAGAGAGAGAAAAAAAATAAGGATATTACTTTTCTTTAACTGGCTGTTGCAAAGTGTGAGACATCTTTAATTTAAGGAATAACACGCGACGAGAGAAGACAACATGCACATGGAATCACAAATTGAACACACTTCGGTATTTGTGCCAGCTATTTTCCATTACTAACTTGGAAACTATTTTTATCATGCCGAAGAAGAAGAAGAGATCATCAAAGCGAGGTAAGTGGAATTAAGGTTTCCATTGTCCTTGCTCTAAAAAAATCTTTCATTGTTTGGATTATTTAAAAAGCTCAGATGACTGATATAGTTTTTCATGAAGGAATGTAGAAGGAATTGTATTCATTTACATCTATTTACTTCGAAAATGGATTTCTGAATGCCCGAAGGCAACAGTGATTGAAATCACCTTTTTAGCTCCAGTCAGCTATTGTACTTTTGTGTTGATCTGTGTTGATATGACAAAGTAAGAAGATTAATGACGTAACTATTTTTCATTTTCAGTCTAAGGAATCATTTATGTACAAAAAAATTCCTCTGAATATTTTCTTTGATGATGATGATGACGATAATGATGATGATCTTTAGTATTTTTTTTTTATCATCGTTACATACGAACTCCGTACCTTGTGGTTAACAGTCCGGAAAATTATTCACTAGACCACAACGCTTCTACAATTATGAACTATCTATACATTGAATATTGACAATAAGATATATCCTGAACTCTTCAAATAAGTGAAAACAGATTAAAAAGAAAAAAAAAGGCATTGAACAATGGCCACTATTCACTGAAACAAATTGATTATAGCTTCTTGAAGCCTTCTCTTACTCGGTTGCTACGTCGTGAGGCTTCCTTATCTTTTAACATGGAAAAATTAATGTAAAAAGATTGATTTAATTTTGGAAAGAATACAATGTCTTTAAAACTGAATGTTAAAATCATATCGGAGTTAGAAATGAATTTGTTATAGGCTCGAAAAGTTAAACATTCTCCTGATAATCAGTCTGTTTGGAAAAGATGACTTTAAAATTTGGCTCTCTTTCGGTGGAGATAACCAGTCTCAGCGGAGCATACATATATATACCCGAACGAAATAAGCTGGTTTTTCGTTGTCACTCCGGTAATAATACTTTGCACTTCAAGGAAATTGCAATGTTTATCAGTTCTTGTTACAACCATCTTTTTGTCTTTACTTGGGAAGGGTTTGCTTTATTGTTAGCAAAAGTTTTGAAGTAGTAAATCGTTTCTGATTTTTCTGTTTGCGGCTATGTTTTGTTTGTTTTTGTTGTTGTTTGTTTTTTTTGGGGGGGTTCTGTTTTGTTTTGTCTTGTTTTGTTTTGTTTTTGTTTGTTTTTTTTGTTTTGTTAGTGTTTTTTTCGGGGGGGGGGGGGGGTTCACGTTAATAATTTAGAATTACACCTGAAATGATGATAGAATGGGCCTACGCCACCCCCCCCCCCCCCGAAAGTGAAGAAAAAAAAAAAGGCAGGAAAGTGAAGAAAAAAAAGGAAGGAGGTTTTTCTCATTCTAATAAAAAATATCCAACAGCTTCCACCTCGACAAAGTGATTATATTGATGGTGACTCTAACTTCCTCTGGGAAGGTAATATGGTAATGAGTTCATCATGGTCTTCTTATGACAAATGATGATTGATGTGACGAAGCTTTGCAATGCTCTATAGGCCCCCTCAGTACCAGTGAGGTGACTCATCCTCATATACCCAGACCCCATCTTTCTGTACATGTCTGATAGTACAAGAGGCAAGGATGTTGCAGGAGGGACCGGGGTATAGCATGACCCCTAGGCTATGGGAGGCCCATCCCTCTTTTCACTCTACAGTATATTTTGTCTGTATGTAGAGGTGCCGTATTCGAGTGGTTTAAGGCGCTTGACTGGAGACGCGAAAGTCCGGAGTTCGATCACCGACACGGCACTTATGCCCTTAAGCAAGGCATTTTATCTGCATTGCTGTTCTATCGCCTATCAAATAAAGTGAGGTGCTATATGCATATTGATACCAACGTGTGCATGTCTTGTTTTTTTAAAAAAAAAAAAAAAAAGAAGAAATGTTTGTAAACCTCTCCCCGAATTCATCTTTGGGTAAGTCTGCATGTATTTTCAATTCCACATTAATTGAGGAAACTACGTTGAAGCACTATTTATGGTCACTGGGATGGGGGAACTAGTTGGATAGAGTGCTAACAATGTGTAATTGATATTTTGAAGATGAAAAATGAAGTAAGATATTTGAATCTGAAATCTGAATCTGAAAAAAAATTTAAGTAAACATCCATCCCATCCCCTTCATTCGAGCTTTCAGTTCTTCCTTTGCATTCCTAGTTTGTATAGTGTTTGAAGCATCAATACAATGGAGCTCCAAATAAAGACAGCAGGAACAGATCCCGCTGTCAATTAAAGTTTGATCAGTCACTCTGCCGTGCATTTATCTATTAATAGATGTGGTATTGAAACGTCATAAGTGGCACTGTCACAGAATTATCCAATATACCAGGCAATATAAGAGAAATATCACGGTGGTTGTATAATTAGGAAGTAATGTACATTTTTCAATGAATAATTTCCGTAATTATAAGAGGCCATGAAATTACCTCTCTATTTTACAAAGCAGAAACCAAGTGTTCATTGCGTATACTGCAATGATTGATATGTTCGATACCCAAGTGAAATATTTCCAGGCATCATCTATTCAAACTGTTGTTCGACTTAGAGACATAATTTATAGCAATAGCTTGTGAATAAACATATTCGTCCCAAAGGTTTTCACTTTTCTTTCAACATGATTGCAAGATATAGCAATATGTTTGTAGTCTTCACTTAAACAATGGAAGTTGCATTGCCGTTTTCAATCAAATCTAAAACAGATCAGTAATTCGGACGGCCTCATCATTATTCTCATATTAACGAGACTGAAAACATTTCATTCATTTAAAGTAATTAACTTCTGCATAAGAAGACATCGGGAAGACATGCAGCAGCCAGACGCTGTCACTATCTCCCTGTAGGCAATGCACGAACGTTCCCCCGAGCAACCCTCGGTTCGAAGAAAGAGGAAGCACCCTGGGATAGATGAACCGAAATTAGAAATGATTCCGGATAGAATTATTGATCATCCTAAAAGATCTTTGACCTGGTCTAAATTTATAGCTCCTGGAAAGGAAATTATTATTCAGTAAACGTGACGAAGTCGGAGATAGCCGTCGCGTCTTGGAACAGTGGTGTAGCCAGGATTTTACTACCAGTGTGTGTGTGTGTGGGGGGGGGGGGCATACTACCGTTATTCCATGTGGTACATCGGCTAAGCAGCTGATTAATTCTGGCATTACTGGGCTTAAACAGTGCCCACAAGTATTGAATAAAAATTTAATTTGCATTTTTTCTCAAAAGTTTCCGTGTGGTGCCTCAAGGCATCTGAATTTTTTGCTTCCTTATAGCCCCCTCGACTCGAGTCTTAAAACTTCATGAAAGGTTACAATCAGTACCATTATATCTCAAGTTATAACTTCTTATAACTTGTTAAATGCTTTAACATTCATTTCGATAGTTTTAGACATGATGTGAATACGAAAAAATGATACATTCAGAAATTTATGACAAAGAAATATTATGCTAAAATAAAATCATTATATAACAGAGTACAACACGTAAAACTATGATTACCACGTTTCTTTGTAACTGAAGAACAGCCATGATTATAATTTGTTTATGTCGTGGTTTATTCGTGGAATTGTTGAATTTATGTTATTGCATGAGTATTCTATTCTTACTTTTGATGTACAAAGTCTTCTACCAATTTGCCATAGACTAGGACAGGTTTCATTGACCTGGACTTCCTTTTCCCTTTTATTCTTAATTAATGTATCATCTAATTACATCCCGCTATTATTTGCGAATGAAGAAATGATAACAATAACAAGATATGGATACTATGAAGAGCCGGTGTACGTATAAGATATAGTGAAGCGAAACACGCAAATCGATTGGGGAATTAAGAAGTGAAAATGAGGAAAAGGAAAGTGATTGCAGAACAGAAGGGGGTGGGGTGGGCGGAAAAATAAAGAAAGAAAGAGGGAAATCGAAATCATACATGAGTCATAGGGAAATGTCGTTAATCCAAAAAAAAAAAAAAAAAAATGGACTGATCCATAGGCGTTTCCTTGATATTGACAATCACCAGATCATATAAAATATTAACGCCTCCATCAT
Organism: Echinometra lucunter; assembly: GCA_029962745.1. Taxonomy (NCBI): domain Eukaryota; kingdom Metazoa; phylum Echinodermata; class Echinoidea; order Camarodonta; family Echinometridae; genus Echinometra; species Echinometra lucunter. The sequence goes on along the minus strand of CM057161.1, from coordinate 18,571,201 downwards.
TGGTGATTAGTATCAATTTTATCACTCTTTAGACTTTGCATACCGACCCACTCCCTACTTATGCAGCTGATCCCTACTTTTCATGAAATAAGAACAGGTTATCCTCAAATCGTGTTCAACGTCATAATTATATTTGGTCAAACAATTGCAGGAAGATGACTGAGATAAAAATGTGTGCAAATATGCAACTAATGACGTAGATACATTTTCAGAAAGGTTTTGCAGACAGAATGGAACGTGTCACCTCGAACACGGGGGACTTCCCTCCTCTCATACCATACATGGTCGATTAAGAAGAAGAAAAAAAAACAAACACGTGCACACGTTGGTATCAGTAATGCCTGTAGCATTTTCATTTATTTGATGTACGATAAAAGAGCAATGTAGACGAAATGCCTTGCTCAAGGGCATAAGTGCCGTGCCAGGAATCGAACTCCCAGCTTTCGCGTCTCCAGTCAAGCGTCTTAGACCACTCGACCACGGCACCTCCACTTACATGGTCGAATTACTGAATACGTGTACCGTCTCTTGATATATACTATTTCGAGTGGGGCGTATTGGATTTGACTTGCTATCGAGAAAAGCTGAAAATTTTATCTGAAAGCCCCCCCCCCCCCAAAAAAAAAAAAAAAAAAAGTGAAAGAAAGGTCCCCATATTTTGCCGACGGCCAAATTAGCTAATAGATTTTTCTTTTTTTGGGGGGGGGGGGGACCCTTCATAGACGATAACCATTCTCGAACGAGACAAGGAAGTAAGGAGAAATCGATGCCACCAACCCATGACCAATAACGAAACACGACGCTCTATCAGTCTTTACATTCATGTGATAACAATCAACTTACCCTTTACCTGATCCACCCACCATGCCCACGGATTATCTATACCACAAACACGATCATGAAGAAGGAAGAATAGAACATCTTCTTGTATTGAGCCAAAATAAACGAATACACTGACTAATAAGTAGAATGGTAGCGATGGAAACGATTCATCCTTCTCAGTCGCTACGTCATCATGATGTTTCCTGGTCTTTTTTTTTTTAACGAGGAAAACATTAATGTACAAAGATTGACCTAATTTGGCAAAAGGATAAAAATGTTTTGAATCGGATATTCAAAGCAGGCCGGAGCTCAAAATAAATTTGGTTTGATAATGACTCGAAGAGGCTTAGGCTGATCTCAGGGGCGTATCCAGGATTGTCGTTCGGGAGGGGGGGGGGGGGTTAAAACTATCTGTTCTGATCATAGGTTCATTCGGGAGGGGGAGGGAGCGCAAAATAATCATCTCCTTGTGAACTTTTCCCTTTTCCTTGGAACTATTTCTTTCATTCTCTCCCATGCTATATTATCATATAGAAAATAATGAGACACGGACCGGGTGTAGATGTTATGAGTGAGAATATTATCATGCTTTTTTTTTCTTTTTACCTGTCGAGAATAATAAAATACGGTTTGAGCAACATCCCCAATCAAATTGAACTCTGTCGGACCACCCCGCCCTGCATCAGTGCAGTGACTGTGTTGTATTAAAGGTCGTAGCCTGAGTTGATGTTATCAAGTTTCATTTAATTTTAATAGTGGACATAGGCTGAATGTACCCCATCCAAGTAACGAATCGATCGATCGTCCATTATTTTTGTACTAGTTTTAATCCCATGGTCATGTTGAGGAACAAAGATGAGCTTAAATCCTGATGAATAGTTACCCTTAATATAGACCTTAAAGAGGGGGATTAATCGAGGGGCTATTCTCAGCCCCCTGCCCACCCCCTTACATAGCTTAACATATCCTTGCAAACTTGACTCCATGCCTTTAATCGCCTGCAAGGAATACGGACAAGTGATACATCTAAATCGCACGCGTAAATGCCTCTGCCACAAATAAACAGCTTCCCAAATTGTCTGTCTGCTCAGCTTCGAGATGTGCCATCGAATGAGATGGTAGCACGTAACATGTTTCGTATTAAGGAAGGAAGGGAGACTTCAGCGTGATCCGGGCTTTCATCAAACGCCACTAAAGATCTTCTTCGGACAATCTCACTTCCTGATAACCAAGTGATGATTGCCAATTTAATGGTGATCGATACCAAGCTCCTCTATCAGATTTTACCCCGTATCGCTCCTCGCGGCGACTTGAAAGCGTGAAAGGATTCCTGCTAAGATATCAACGATTCCAAGATCACTCGCAGTCACCTACCTGTGCAAAGAAGTCGCATGTTCACCCCTACTCTAAATGCTCGACATTGATTGATATCTCGCTTTGGTCATCGTTGTTTCCACTGAGCGAAATGTTGCATACATGTATCACCAAAGATAAGTTCAGTCTCTAAATGTTTTTCCTGCTTTTAGTCACCAAGGGGAAAAAGAACCGTAACACTTTGATAACGCAATCTGCCAAAAGTGCAACCTTGGCTCGGTGATTATTATTATTGTTGCATTCGTTTCAAAGTATTAATAGATAGAGCAGCTGATATTGGTCTGTTTTGTATCATATATCTGAGGGTTTTGTTCACCAGTTGTTTTCAAGGAGTGACTTCATGTTAATCATTATCCAGAGCTGAAGTGAATAGTACAGCTGCGTTGCTTGTGAGTGGATCTTCATAATTTACACAGTATTCGTCATATCTCCCCGTGACTTCCGTACGACTCCTATATTTACCCAGAACCTGTCAAGGGACGTCTGTTTGAATTTCTGTTCGAGTAGTATATGCCGCTTGGCTGGAATATTTTGCAGGATAAAAATCAATAATGTGACTCTTTCTAGACACGAACTACACAGTGAGAATGGAAACTGAGACAGAGCAGAGAGAAGGTAAGTTTTTTAATCTGCAGTAATCATTCTCTTTATTTAATTGGTGCAGCAATTAGAAGCCTATCCATTGTAAGCAGACTACTCCTATACTTTTCTTGGCCGATGTCATATTAAGATGAAGGCTGTCTGTGCTATATTGGATTTCATATACAAGAAGGGATAAAATGAGTAAGATGTGCTAGAAAACTACTGCCCGAGGATAAGATGAAAATATTACATTAACAGAACAATAATAAACATAAAACATCAACAACAGAGTCAATATACCAGGTACTTATCTTGCCTAATGGATTATTGGTCAAGCATTAAGAGGTGAGATAGTCTGGCTGTGATAGTCATTATTGTAATGACAGTAACTAGCAGTTGTTGGGATACTAACAGAAGACTACTGAGAAGCATTTTATGGTGTAACAAAATGTACAAGGAACGATTAAATGCATGACCAGGAGAGTCCATGGTGTTATGACCAGCTGCTTTGACTTACCGCGTTAATCAAATATAATAAACTAACATTGTAAACACGGGCTTTACAGAACTTGGACAGAGCGAGTCCATAAATGCACAAAAATCAGAGTGCATGGAATTATAGCAGAAAGGTAATGTGATTTCTTCCTGCTGCATAACTGGCACTCTAAATTTCATACTACTTGTGACAAAGGAAATATTTTGCGGTGTTGAAAATATCACTGGGTCTTGTTTGGCATCCATTACAATTATAGTTTTGCCTTTTGGGGCATTGCATTGTCAGATTCTAGTTATTCCTTTCAGGCTTATTTTATACCAGTCTAGGTGATGTTTGAATCAAAGCTATGGTTTACACTCTAGAGAGATTTTCATGTATTGATTTTGAAACTGATTCCTTTAAACTCTGTTTTCCTAAACGATGAATAAAATTGTGACGATGACACAATAACCAACAGCTCATAATTTGTGATATAACGTCACCTTACTGTTCTAAAACGGTGAAAATTATTCCCCTTGGGCGACCTAATAATATGAGAATGGCAAAATGAATTTTCATATACACGAATGCTAATTATCAGAGTTCCCTATTTAACAAGGCTTCGTTGTCCATTCTGTTACTGAAATGAAATTATCAATGTATACGATTTCTTTTCTGTTTCATAATCATAAGTTTTCCAGGAAGAATGTGTCGTATTACCCTTTTCTCATTTCTGTTATGCATAACACCAAAATGATCCATCGCGTATTATTTATGCAAACTATATTTAGGAACCTTACTGAAAACGGACTGTTACATCCATATTAATGAGTATTATTATTCAGTTGCATTTTCTTTTGAGATTGAAAACAAAATACTCTGAAGTGTAGACATCTGTAGAACACTGCTTGAAAACGATGAACACGAATAAAAATGGTTATGAAGGTATAAAAATGATATCCACACAAACAAACAAACAAACAAAAAATTGTGTCATGCAAGAAATGATGTATCATTGTGATAGTTCAGCTATATTTTTGGTGGGTGTGTGTGAGAGGGCCGAAAGAGAAAGATTTCCTATTCTCTTGGAAATGTACTTCTTAAGTCGAGCTATAATTGACAATTTGCAATTCAAGTGGTAAATGATACGTCTGAAAGATCCTAAATCGGACAGTGAATCCGCCTATCAGTGGATTAAAATGGCACCTGTAATTTCACCTGCTTCATAAATCTGATAAAATAGGGAAGTTCACATGAAACAAGGCAACCGAGTACAGTTCAGAATGTCTGAAAAATTCAAGTCGCCTCGAGATTTGAAGCGGCCGTATGAATAAATGGCACCTTTTTTATCCTCTCACTATTCTGAACACGATGGTTGATAGTGGAGAAAGAGCATTCAAGATTATGCATTTTATCGCTCTTGTCCTTGTAATTGCACTTTGCCGGGCTAACATGGCTAACGGCTGTAGAAACTTCGGTGCATGGTGATCATGACTGCGCATGTTATAGGGGAAATAGCAGATTGCCGATGCTGTCATTATTTTTTTTAAGTCGACATTGTCAATGCCTTGGTTGTTGTGTGTAGTAGTCCGTGAGGTTTGCAGGAAAATAACAAAACATTAATTCAAAACTGTTCGTAAAAATACTTTTGAAATCATTGTACAAAATAATAATGATTTCCCGCTGCAGGATCAACGTATTGTTAGAAGGATTCTCTTGACTTGAACTTAGAAAAAAAAGCGGGGGATCTGATTATTTGATTCCTAGATCCCTATGCGAATATTTTCGTTCGTTCGATATTATTTTTTCGGCAATCTACATTTCGTGTTATGTTCCAAACACCCCTTTCTACATTTTTTTTAAAGAAAAGAAGCAATTTCACTTAAAAGCATTTTAATTTCATACCATATAGTGGTACGCTAGAGAATGGGAAAACCGAATAGGGTATGAGATGTAAAAAAGGGCATACCCATACTCCATTTTCATTTTCATGATGAGAACATGAATTTCGTATATTTATCTTTATTGACAATACTGCTTTGCATTCGTTCACATCTATGCACATGCGTTTTCCAACACTGGAATTGAAAAGAAAAAAATAAAGAAAAGGAAAGAACAAACAAAAAACAAACAAACAGACGAACCAAACCAAACCAACACAAAACAAACTGAAATAAAGAACAGGAGGAGAAAACCATCAGTACTGATGTTGCCAGAAATCATGTTGCGTTGTCATTATGTAGTAGTGTAATAAAGTGGTTTGTGATATCCACTAATATGAAAAATTCCAGACTCTTCCAACTGGGTTTTCCAGGTATGGGGAAAGAAGATCAACCTGCATTCAACACTGTCTTTACAGTAGTCAAAGATTTCATTGAATGCTTTCTAATCACAATAAAGGGTGCGTCAAGACAATAAAGCTCGTTGCACACGAAGAGTAACTTTGATGATAAAGAAATGAGTTTTGATCAGCGACTAGACTGTTGTCTTATTACGAGAGAGTCCTCTTTGGAAATAATTTTTTTTTTCAAATAGATGGATGGAATGCAAAGCGAACAGTGCAAAATTTCTATGCAATGAATCATTGGGTTTTGAATGAGGTTAGGTGTAGCGCAATTAATGGAAACGATACCGCGATGCAACTCGCTTCTTTATTTTCTGATTAATGTGTTAGGGGCACCACTCCGCCCCTGTGATATATTTGGGATACATGCTACGCATTTAGATTTTGATCAGATCCGAGCCTGTCTTTCATTGATCATGCATTAGAGGAAACGAGAAGTGTCAGGCGACATGTACGGGCTAATTACTGCTCAGACAAACCTCAAAAACTCGCTCCTCTTTCAACTGGTTCCCCTTTTAATAAACAAAAGGTTATTAATACCCCTAGCATGCCAAGGTGTTCTAAATGGAGAACGAACACCTAGCCCTATCTGTCATAGCTAGAAATCTGAGCAGCCTCGAAGAAAGGTATCACAACATTGCACTGATTGGTGTAGTCTTAACTGGGACAGCGAGAGGGGATGCTTTCCTTATCAAGCATATACTTAAGAAAATCTAAGGAAAGATTAAAGGTGCAACAGAAACTGTTCGTTCACTTTGATATGTATTGGTGTTCATAGTGGAGTGCAGTACGCACTGAACGTAACTTGTTGGGGGGGGGGGGGGCTGTCCCTGTTCACGCGTATAACTTTTGAGAGCTCTGTAGCTTTGTATGCTCAGTATAATACATTGTGTATTTAGAAGGGAGACAGGAAAGCGGAAGCGGGTAAAGATTTGGTTTTATCACCTTTTTTTTGCCAACAAAGAGATTTCCATAATACGCTCTTACTTTGCCATGTTTGATATATCAGATACTGCTTGTCATCCTGAGAGCAGCTTTGAAAACAAACTAACAGACGAACGAACCAACCAACAATATAGTGATTGATATCTTAAATCACTATTTTGTTGGTTGGTTCGTATTAGTATGTTTTCAGCTTTGAAAACAAACTAACAGACGAACGAACCAACCAACAATATAGTGATTGATATCTTAAATCACTATTTTGTTGGTTGGTTCGTATTAGTATTTTTTCAGCTTTGCAAACAAACTAACAGACGAACGAACCAACAAAAAGTGATTTAAGATATATATATATATTTTATACAGAGCAGGGTATTTTAGGAGTCAACATCATGGCGTGGATAATGCAAACGTCTTTAATCGAGTGGTCTGTCGACAAAAGACTAATTCATTAATGTTACATTTGTATTTATCTTTAATCGGCCTGTTGGCTAGAGTGCTTTGGGATATACGTGTAAGGTTCTACACAGTACAGACACTTTCAATGTTTTAGTTGTGACGTAGGTATACCACGTCAGCTGCCCGCTGCTCTGCCGTTACTCACAAATCGTCATTTCAATTGTTAGATGCGTTTATCGAGCCAAAATAAAATGTTTGCTCTGCTTATTTCACATTCACCTTTAGAACAGTAGCATTCACATCATTGTGATGCGTCAAAAGCCGCATGCGCCAGTTGGTGACGCATTCCTAGATCAAGCAAAAGACGCCCTGTATGTGCAAACTACATTCATTCATTTTAATTTTAGATATCAGCTCATACCTTGAGGTATGAGGTATCATCGTCTTCATATAGTGGTTTTGTATCGAGATTGAAAATGCGACTGGGAACGAAGAACGTGCTTGAAAGTACGCCCAGAATTATTTCGTTTTCTATTTATAGCATAATTTATTGTAATGTGGAACTTGATTTCCATAAAACGCACATAGCTATCGACCTTCATTTCAATTGATGCGCATAAAGATATGACTAGTAGGGCAGTGGTTAAAAGGGAAAGCACAAATTGAGTCGGAACCTTGAATCGGGACACTGTTTTACGAATGAATTAAAATGCTTATGAAACGAGTCCTGGGAATGAATAATTGAATTAGAGATGCTCAGGGGTTAGTTAATGGAACTCTCAAGTTCATCTTTTATTCGTTATGCTATACATGTACATGTTTTGCGAATTTCATGCCGTTACTGAAACACTCATGACAGTTCCTATTGATTTCAACTTACTCTGTTTACAATGTATTTTTAGAGATCACCTTTATGATTTTGATACCAATCTTTTAATCAAAAGGGAGAATGGAGAGAATACATGCACTCATGTTATGTATTTCATGTTTAAGTAGTGATGCATGTGCTTGTTAGGTGGATGATTTTTCAAAACAATGATTTTTTGTGAAAACATCAAGAATATTCTGCGAAGCAAGACAGTGTAAATAAAACACTGCGTTAAGCTGTACATCTGAAAATTGCGGTGGCAGTAAAATAGAAAGCACCACTGTAACAAAATTGTACGAAACAAAATCTTGGGGCGGACAGAGAGGGTTGTATAATGCAATCTTAAATTCAAATGAGGCTCGGGAAGTAACTCCTCTGGACGATCCCCATAGACAGCTTGAGTTCGATTTATTTCACAGCCCAATCCCTCTCGGCTCAGGCATCCTGTCGCCTTGAAACAGGGTTCACATTCATATCGTAATCGAATCTTCTTAGACAATGGTTAGGGATCATCACTTGTGGAATGTAGCATGATGGAAGGGAAGGGGCCTTCAAACACCTCCCGACGCCATCTTTGATTACAACATGACAGAGATTCTTTGATTACAACATGACAGAGATATTCATGTAAATTTCATGTAACCAATCAACGTGACATAGATCGTCTTTGAAAATAGACTTCGCTTCCACGATTTAATACTGTATGGTGGAAATAATTTTCGAAGCAATATCATCAGGGGCCACGGAAGCGGGGGGAGGGGGCAGTCACCCCTACACAATTTCGGCTGAAAAAAAAAACACCAACCCTCGTTGTAAAAACTTAGTATCTATATTGTATATTGGTCATCTCATAGGCTTGCAAAACCGTAAAAACCCAAGGACTTCAAGAGGCTCCACCCCCTTAACCCCTGCCAGGGGGCCCTACAGCCCCTGGTCCCCCCTGTTTGGGGTGTCAGCCCCCCCCCCCCCACACTCCAAAAACGTTCCGCGGCCCCGGATCATTCATTTAAAATGGACGATCATGCATATCATTTTCATGCTGTCTGAAGTATCGCTGTCATGGGAAAAATAGTTTGTATATATACGGAAGTTGTCATTATGCCACCAAGCAACTAACATTTTAAAAAAATACTGTAGTACATGTCTACACTTCGTAATTATCGTTGAAGTTATTTTGCTATTTCAAAGAAAAAATATACAACTGTGCAATTTGTGCATAGTAAGGAAATATTCGGTTGGATCTCAGCGATTGAATTATTATAAACTATACCGTTTATGGAAAAAAATGAGGCTATTACAAAGGCTATTTAACGCCTAGCCTATTACATCGATATCATATTACAATGTAAATACTTTCGGTTCTACTTGCGAAGATATAACATTTCCTTTTCTTGGTGCTATACATTTTGACACGTTTGTAACAAGGCTTGCAGAGTGCCTTGGTTTATTCCGGTGCTTTTTTTAATTAGATGAATGAATAAATTGGTTTACTTTAAATTCAGTCATAAACATATCTTTAAAACAAGGCTATAGGTGTTTTTTTTAATTTGTTCTGTTCATTTGCTACTCGTCTAATGAAAGGGGATATTATATAAAAAAAAAACAAAAATCAGGGAGTTTATCACCCTCATTGTGGAACTGTTCCCTTTAAGCCACTTGCTTCACCATGCTTCATCGATGTTTGAGATTCCTCCGTTGAGACGCTGGCTGACTTCATCTATCATTCCCTCGATCATGCACATCACGATCACGATAGTTCACAATGGTCGAGGGGCATATCATTCAGCATATTTGTCGAGGGGGTCAATGCAACAAAAACAAAACAAAAACAAAAAAAAAAAGGGGGGATCCGATTTTCTCAAAAACTCTGACAATAAAAAGTATTTTACCGTATTTCCTCCCCTCCCCTGAAAATTTCAATTGAATTTCTTAAAATTGCGGATGTTAATATACCCTCATCTCCCGACCAGCAACAAAAAAGGGGAAATCGATATTTCTCTAAAACTCTGACAATAAAATGTATTTTACCGTATTTCCTCCCCTCCCCTTAAAATGTCATGTGATTTTGTTTTTTAAATAGTGGATGTTAAATTTAATATACCCCCCCCCCCATTTCCCGACCACCAAAGACAGAACAGGGTCCCGTTTCATAAAACTAGTTATCATTAATAACTGCCATATGACAAATTTGCTCTCATCCAGTCAGATGCAAGGATTTCAGTAGCTTATAACAGTTGTTATTGATATTGTTATTGATAACAAGTTTTATGAAACGGGACCTAGGAGAGAGGGTCCAGTCTCCCACGACCCCTGGATCCGTCCCTCCGTAGAGTCAGTTTTCCAAAGGGGTCAACGCGCTTTGATACACAAAAGTTTCACTTAACAACACGAACTTGCCCACATGCTTTTCCGACGTAACAACAACTAATGTGTGCAAAGTAAATTCTATCTATTGAGATGCTATTATGCATAACGAATGAAATACATATTTCGTAACCAGGGTTATGGAAAGAAACATGTCAAAATTGAAATACTTTAGGAAACAGGTATATTCATGTATAGCAGCAGTATGTACGCGGCATGCCACCAGCATTAATCCTATTTAACTGGACCAACCGATATGTTGCAGTAAACGCATCTGACAATCATCTCTCTTCTCAATACTTTGAAAAATAATTACTGAATCATTGTCATAATTGCGACCCCATTTACGGGAAACAAAGTTCTTATATTTGTGATGAATTGTGCGATCAATTTTCATCGACTTCTGATTGATTTGAGCTATTTAAAAATCTTCCAACGTCTCTTCCGAATCAATCTTCAAGAAGCATAGCAATACATGAATAATGAACGTTTTGTGAATGCATGTTATAAAATGATTAATTTGCGAGGTCAACGTCCTAACGTGTGCGTAATTTCTTCTGTTCCAAGTTGAGCTAGGAAGAAGGAGTTGAATGTACCATGCTGCGGCAAAATTTTATTTAATTTGATTTGACAAAAAAAAAAAAAAAAATCATTATGGTTATTGAGCTTCTGCATGGCAAAATCAGAAGCAAAACTTATTAGTCTCAATATGCCTGTTCACGATATAACAAATGGGTTAAAAGAAAATCGATCTGAGAAAATAAATATGGTTTGCAGGCTTTTTCAGCAGTTTCATTTTTCCTTCCACTTTCCTCTCTTCAAGGAACCTTTTTCAGATTTTTAAGGGGAGTATTTGGAGGTCTCATAAACTTTTGGCGTACTTTTTTCGCTTAGTTAAATATTTTTTAAAAGAGTACAGCAGCATTATCTTTTTATAGATCTGTTTACTACTTTCATGCATATTTGTTGATCATACTCTTCCTGGACAACTTGCCTTGTCAGAAACTTGCCCGACATAGCAACAACTAATGTATGGAAACTGGATTCCTTCGGATGCCATCATGCATAACGGGTGAAGTGAATAGTTTATAACGAAGGGTCCAGAGAGAAACGTGCATAAAAAGAGGTCTATTTACTGAAGGCCATAAATGAAGGCCATTACCGTTCCAACAATGACACTTAATTTGTTTGCATCTTTATAAATATATTTTTGGTTGCATCATGACAGTATATAGGAAGTAATATAGTGAGACACTAGATTTACCTCATAGTATGATTGTCGTCTGATTATCAAATCTCTCTATCTATCTCTTTCTCTCCCTCTTTCTCTATCTCTTTCTCTCCCTCTTTCTCTCTATCTCTTTCTCTCCCTCTTTCTCTATCTCTTCTCTCC
>CM057161.1:18448632-18559138 GCA_029962745.1 Echinometra lucunter | reverse complement strand
CCAATCATCTGATACCAACCAGATGACATATTGGAACTCGCAGCGCATCTCCCCGATCTCGTACTCCAAGCCAGCAATAACATCCGGGACTACCCAGCCGTTCAACATGTTGAAAGTGTCGTCATGTTTCTCGATATATGGGGTGAGTTATCTATAAAAAGTTAAATGTATGCCTAAGATAAAGTTCCATCGAGTCAGGAACATAATGCGCATTTCCTTTCCTTTTTATCTTTTATCTTTTCTTTCTTTCCTCTCTTTTTCTTTTCTTTTCTTTTCATTTCTCATGCCTTTCTTTCTTTTTTCTTTCTTTCTTTCTTTCTTTCTTTCTTTCTTTCTTTCTTTCTTTTCTTTCTTTCTTTCTTATTTGTTTAGCTATTCAATTTTCATTTCTTGATTATTTATTTCCTTTTAGGGTGGACTGCTTGAACATACCTCAACCCGGCATTTCTGTTAATATTCATATGGCAATTGCCTCATCGATGGCGTAGCGCTATACATGCATGAGCATAATTATGAGTGATAAAAATGCGTAATCTTTTGCTTATTAGCAATTGTTTTGAAACATTTGGCGGTGATTTTCTTTTTAAATCCAACGGCATGTTTAAGGGGTCTTAACAGTAAACCTTGAGTCTCTAAAGATAACAGTATAAGGGTTTTTCATCAACGGAAAATTTCAAGGGCATATTGGGATACTTATGCCTATTTAATTTTCCCCCCTTTACTACAAATATCTATCCTTAAGTTCTTGTCGGTATCAAAATCTAAAGATGTCACATCTTTTCATTGCTTGTTACATTGTATGAAAAAAGAAGTATCGCTTGTTGGATACTTGTAAAAAGAACTCCCTTTATAAAGGCATCCATGTCCCCAAAATAAAATAGTCTGACACGTATTCCCAAGTTAAGGTACATGTATGTGCGGCACCTTCTTCCCATAACAGTATCTCCTAACAAGTTATGCTCACGACACGGATTGAGTGCCCGTTATAGCACCCAAGCAGTTGTTTCACTGATGACGGGTGGGATACTGAAATCATTTTAGAATGGAAGCTTATTATGACAGAGAATAAAAGGGAAAGCAAGAGCTAACATCAGAACTTTCTATTTCTGGACATTTTGTGGTGCATCTGTCGAGAAACTGTTACCTGAAATAAAATGTGATTGACAGAGGTGTAAACGGGAAATAGAAGGGAGAAAGGGAGAAAGGGAAAGAGGTATACAGCGGGGCAAATACACCCGTGCACTGACAATTTAGCGTTTCTAGAAGTTGGATAGCCCATACAAACCATTCTGAACAAATCTCGTAAGAGAAGTCCAATAGGTCTGCTCCATCATAAGGTTTTTCCTCATTCCTGTTAAGAATTATCACGCAGTTCACATAAAATAGGCCATTCTGATGACGATAATACTATAACTTTTGAACACACAAAAAATTTTATACATAGATTTTTTCATATCTATGTATAAAAAAAGTCGATCGTCTACACCTTTTGTCAATTTCGGAAACATGCATTATACAAGGAAGTTTCTAGAAAGAAAAATAATTGTAATGAAAAAAAAAATCCCCTTGGCTGCGTCTTTCTTGTTATCATTAATCCTCGTTCATCTTGTTATTCTACCTTAACCTCCCTCTTTGTTTTCTCCTCCTATTCTTTTTTCCTACCCTCCACTTTTAATTGATTACTTGAGCGCATGTGTATAGCTCTTGCTCATAATATTGCCTCTCGTCATGTTTGGCGAGTATTTATATTCATATTACTTCATTCCTTTCCCCCCTTTTACTTCTTTTTTTGGCAGTTGTTTTGTTTTCTCATCTTCCACCTACATTCTCCAAAACGTTCCATGCCTGTGTTTGAACCTTTTCTTCGTCAAATAAATACCTGTATCAATTTCTGCTTTTGACTTCACAACGTTCTTTAAACTTTCTGTTAAGTATATACTTCATTAGAAGTTCGGTGTCTTATACATACAGTTATCAGCATGATTGCCAAATATTGATTTTACCATATTCACTTGCTTGGCATTTATGAAAATTTACTTTGTTTTTAATAGCTCCTTCCTGAAGTTAGTTTCTTATTATCATTATTATCATTATTATTATTATTATTATTATTATTATCATTATCATCATCATTATCATTATTATTATTATTATTATTATTATCATCATTATTATTATTATCATTATTATTATTATTATTATTATTATTATCATCATTATCATTATCATTATTATTATTATTATTATTATTATCATTATTATCATCATTATCATTATCATTATTATTATTATTATTATTATTATTATTATTATTATCATTATTATCATCATTATCATTATCATTATTATTATTATTATTATTATTATTATTATTATTATTATCATTATTATCATTATAATCATTATTGTTACTATTATTATTGTTATTATTATTGTTATTATTATTATTATTATTATTATCATTATTATCATTATAATTATTATTGTTATTATTATTATTGTTATTATTATCATTATCATTATTATTATTATTATTGATATTATTATTATCATTATCGTTTTTATTATTATCATTATCATCATTATAATCATCATCCTCATCATCATTTTCTTTTGCATGTTTTTAAAGTTAGTTTCTCTTCATTTCCTCGTCTTTAGGCTTCACGTCCCTGTGTGAACGGCACACCAAGCTTAATCTCGGAGTCGACATCCTGACCAAAACCCTCAACGATTATCTAGGTCTCATTGAGAATGCTATCCTCAAGAATGGCGGCGATGTCGTGGAATTTGCAGGTGAGTTTGAAATGATGTCCTAAAGGGGTAGTGCGACAACCTGTTGTTTCATTTTTACGTCAGTGATATAGAAAAGGAGAGTATTGAGATATTGCTTGAAAACCTTAGAAGGGAGACACGAATGAGACTCGAACCCTTATTCCAAACCGCAAAAACCCCACCAAAATCAAAACTAACAAACTAACAAACTAACAAAACAATGCAAAACGAACAATAACAGTCCCTATATCTTTAATGAAAAAAAACTGGAGCAAAAGTTATCGGAGTACTGTTGATGAACATGTTTACATGGAGATCTTACCAATAAGTTTCATCTAAAAAAAAAGTCGCACGCATTTTACCAGTAAATTTGGAACGAGGGTTTAATGATAAGTTTGTTGATCATCCTGGGCCCCGCAACACAGAGCTTAGCAATTGATCTTACGATTGATTTTTGCGATTGATTGTGCATAGTGAGCAATGCAATCAGTCGTAAAAATCAATTCTACGATCAATTGCTAAGCTATGGCCCTGGCCTTACCATGCTGTCAACATGTAATAATTCCCTTGGTAAAGAAAGAAAAAAGGAAAGAATTTTGAATTTTCAGGACATACTTATTTCCATTTATCAAAACTGTCATGATGAGACTTGACATGCATGTTTTTTATGTCTTCACCGCACTTAAGCGCTGGTTAAAATGATAAGATGCATATACTTGTAATCTTATATCACTCTTATCTCTTTAAAACGTAAACAGCTCCGTGTCCTGTTTGGTATTGAGCAAGTATTGTTTTACCGCAAAGGATGTTAGCTGTACTTGTCAATTTTATCTTAGTTAGTCAGGATGTTTAAATTCACAACATGGAAATGACATTCACGAGTGCTTTACTTGTTCCCGAAACATTTTCATGCGTGTTTCAGATGTAGCTGATCCATCGGTGTCAATCGGGGTGGGGGAGGGGCATTTTAAGGGTGGAAGACACAGTAGGGTATATCCGCCAATTTAAAAAGGCAGTAGGGTAAGTCCTCAATTTTTGAAAAAAGAAACACCTGAAGAAGACAATAAGGGTATTTGCCCCGAAACGAGAAAAGCTGAGGTCGCCCTTTTTTGTGTGTGCGTGTTTTTGTTTTTTGTTTTTTTTTTTTTGTTTTGCTTGTCAGCGAATTTCCACCCCAATGCCCACACCCCCAATAAAACGGATTAACGCCCCTGACTGATCCATAGCTTAAAGCTTGAGTATTTAATAATCAACGTAATGCTTTTGAAATTCATGACCAACAATCATACGAATCTGGACTGTAATTGCAGTTTTCTTAAAAGGAAGTTTGATGGTCCTCGAATACGTCAAAAAATGAGAGAAAGCCCATTTTGTGGATTTGACTGGACGGAATTAGATGAGATTATTGTCGATTCCAAGTTGAGTATTCACGTTCATAAACAACACCCTTGTACGTGGTTTGAGTATATTATCATCATGAAATTGTTACGAAATAGATTTCTTGTACATTCTTCAGATGATTTTTATCTACATGAAGGTATATGAAATGTGGAGGAGGGAATGTCCCTACGGAAACGTATATACGATATTGATTTGCATGTTATAATAAGGGGATATTCGTTGCGGTATAACGAACTTTTCGAGCTGGAGTGTTGATATTGCCTTGCTGGGCTGCAATTTCCGTCCTTGGTTTTGAATTGCTTTTAAGATCAATCATTACAGTGGCAAGGAAAAGCAGAAGGGATCCAAACGTTCATCCATCTTAACAAGAATATCAGAGAGCATATTGCTTATAGATTTGAGTTCAAAAGTATATAGAGGAAGGATGCGCTCGTCTGTTATCATTGTGGAACACAAATGCTGAAGTGAGGCAAAAATTTGAGAAGGGAAATTCCCATCCCACTCCTGACGACGTGAGGGAAAGTGCACGTCCCTCACGTCGCCCGGAAAAAAAAAACCGCCTACATCTACTAATTTTGCAAGTGTGTTTCCAGAAAGCTTATTACCTCGTACTTTGGAAGGGGAAATGTCAAACAGAGAGATTTTTATTCCATTTGCTCCCCAAATACCAAAACCGCCAGTGCCAGCATAATTGATCAAAATGAGAACCGAGGATTATCAAAAAACTTCTTTCATATTGTAGGACGATCGAGTGTCAGAATTCAATGTCCACCTTGCTCATTAACTCAAACAAAATGACCAATTAGAGTCTCATTAGTTAGAATGAAATAGGTTATCGCAAACATTCTGATGATCATTACTGCTGTATACTTCATGCGATACACACTGTCTCGCAGTATTTCAGACAACACTCTTTTTTTAGGCATGTAAGGTCAACTAAAATGTCATGGAAATATCGAATTAGTGATAATTGTTCCCACGCTATATCTTTGGGCCTTGTAACTGATTTGAAGAACAAGTCGAACAGAAATGAAAAAAATCTCAGATTTTTTTCTGTTAGATATTGTCCTTTCGGCTTCGACAATTAAAAAAGATATCTGTCTATTCATTCATTCATTTATTTACTTATTTATGTATTTATTCATTTATTTTTTTATTTATTTGTTTATTTATATATTATTTCATTTCTTTTTAATTTTTTATTTATTTGTTTATTTGTTTATTTATTTATTTATTTATTTATCAAAGATTTGGAACAGTGTGCTGAACTGTGAAGCTAATTTTAGAATTCATGCAGGCATTAAGTATTATCAAGTGTCCGCTTTAACTAATTTTATGCATACTTATCGAAGTTTCTCTTGAAAGCTAAGACATCTGCAAGAGGCTTCTCCGACATAGCAACCATTAATGTTGTAAACTGAATTTTATCTACTGAGGTGCCATGATTCATAAGAAATGAACAGAATAGTCATTAATCGAGGGTTCTACATAATAGAGAAACATCCATTATTGAAATACCTTAGTAAACGGGTCTATGGCATTTCTTCACTGCTTAGGAAAATTAATATTCTCCCAGTTAAGGTGCCTTTTGTCACCCTCCCCCTCTCTCTTTCTCAAACACCCCTAACCCCCCCCCCCCCACACGACACACAAATCCGCTGTTTCTTTAAAAAATTAGAAATGGTAAAGTAATTCCCCTTCTGTATATAGGCGTCCCCGACATAGCAGCAATGATACTTCGCCGTTTATTTGACAATTGTGACTCAATGAAATCTTCAACTTATGTTGGTCACATACCTGTATGTTGTTTTACCAGTTGCCCTATAAAACCATGGGTGACTAACTGTGAATGGGCATTTAAACACACTTTCCAAATCTTGAAAGGATATACTATGATAAATACTTGAATAACAATTGAGAACGGAATGTTGAATGTCTTATACCAACTCATTTACTGTTAATAATCAGATAATATCATGTCTGTCTTGCATTGTATTTGTTTTGTTTTGCTTCGGTTTTTTTTGTTTTTTGTTGTTGTTGTTGTTTTGGGGTCTCTCTTTCGCACTTTTCTATTGTATCAATCTCACTCTTTTTTTTTCTTACCGTTCTCAACCTCCCTGTTTTTCTGTGTATTTTTTCTCTCTCTCTCTTTTGCCTCTCTCCCTCTCCCTCCTCCCTCCCCCCTCTCTCTCTCCTCTCTATCTCCTCTCCCTTCTCTCTCTCCCTCTCCCTCTCTCTCTCTCTCTCTCCCCCTCTCTCCCCCCTCTCTCTCTCTCTCATCTCTCTCTCTCTCCTCTCTCTCTCTCTCTCTACCCTTCTCATTCTCTCTCGCCTTTTTTCTCTCTCTCCTTCTTTCTCATCACACAGGTGATGCCTTACTGGTCCTGTGGGATATGGACTCGTACGGAAAGACCGCTGCAATGGCTCGTGCAATCCGATGTGCGAGACAAATACAGAGAAAATGCCACGATTGGACAACCGAATCAGGCATCTCATTGGCGCTCAAAATAGGTACCATAATACAATAATGTCAGCTTATCAGGAGAAAAAAAAATGTATAACATCTATTAAAGTTGGAAGCAGATATAGTTATTTTAAATCCACCACGAAGTTTCCACACGTTTGCCTGTTGATATTGACAAGTGTGCTTTCGTATAAACATATAACTTACACTTTCTCAAACCAAAAAGATTGTTGAACGTCCTTTTCACCCACCCGGCCTTTTCACTTCAATGTTGTCATATAAACTCTCATCCTATACACCCAACAGTGATTTAAGCTCCTAACACTGATCCTTTATATTCTCATTTAAACAATTCATTTGTGATAAGATAGACATGATTAAAAATCTGCAGAATTTGATCTACACTGTATCCTCTTCCTCCCCTCCATTCGAAAAGCTCTTGCAGTTGGTCGAAGTTACATCACGTACGTTGGGTGTGGCTCGTGTCGCCATTACAGCACCAGCGGGCCAGCAGTGAATGAAGCGAATAAGACCGAGAAAAGATGCAGCAGAGGTAGCATCGTCCTAAGCCAACAGGCTTGGGAAGCCTGCCCCGATAGAACGGCTATGCATGTGGAGGACTTGCCCGAGGGAGAAAGAAAAGTATGCTGATTTAATTTGATTCAATTTGATTTGATTTATTTAATACATTCGTGGGGAGTCTTCGAAAATAGAAAATGAAGCCCGTGAAAATTCTGATTCGCCTAGAGTGCAAACAAATCAATATCTTCTTGTGAACATTCACTGATGCATACTACTCTTATGTTAATCTGTAATCACCCTCCCCCCCCCCAATTCTTTTGGGGATAATTATATCATGAGAACATGGGGATAGTTACATCTTTAAAGCTTATACTATTGGATTTCGAGTGCTCCTGCTTTAAGGTATTTGGATTTTTCCAAACAACCACCAAATTTTCATGACTGTATGATATGAGCATCTCAGCTCAGTTGCAGTATTTAAAGAACAAATTCTTATAATTTTAAGAAAATATAAATCCATATTAATAAATCAATTTTAAATAATCGTACCGAGGCTTTCGAATTTCATTTTTTTTTAATTCACTTCCAGCTAATATCCGTTGACAAGGAATGGGCCGACAAAGAGCTAGATCCAGGTAATACCTGAATTTCATTTTTTTTTAATTGGTACATTTGTTGGTTTCAACTGTTGTCAGTAACGTCGTTTGATATTTTGAAAATGCTATAATAATTTGGTATCACATAAACGTTAATTCATAAGACAAATGAACACAATTATTCCTTTTTCAATTTACTGCCTAAAACAAAGCGATTACCTAAAAGGAATAGATGGATATGAGTGATCGAAGAAACTGCATGGCAAATCATTGAGAGATATGAGTATACTTGCAAAGGACAAAGTAGCCCGCTCTATCACGTCTATAGAGGAAGTTTGTCCATGGGGTCACCAGGTTGGGAACGACTCGATAGCACCTAACAACAACATTTTACTTTTATTCAAATGAGATAAGTAAGTGTTCTTATCTTTCTTACAGTGCGCAAGGAATTTCAACCGCTTCACGATCCTCAGAAACAGGGACAGGTAATTTTTCTTTTTCTCTCTTTCAAATAGTCAAGAGTTTGTTTTCTCTAGTTAAACATGCCTGTGTTCAATTTATATCCACTTTATTTTGATTAGTTGAATGGCGTTATATGAAATGGATAGTTCCGCTCTCAATAAAATGAAATTCACTTCAAGGAGTTCTTTGAAGTGGGGATATGTTGGTGCTCCGATTGAATGCTTCCATCAAAATCTCATTAAATGTCCTTTTCGCTGAATCACATCTGGATTTGCTCACTTAAGTTTATTAGAAGAATCTGTAATTCTAACAGGTCACCATGCAGGTAGTGGTTTTATTCTCTGATATTGTGCCAGTTGAATTAATTTCTCATGACAAACGAACGTAATGTTCCCAGGCATCTTTGACTCCTCTCCTTTTTCCAGATGATATTAATTGATTATGATGCGTTTTCAATCTCAAACAGAAACTAGAGCGTGAGCCTCGGATACGCAAGATTAATTTTAAGTCGGTTCATCGATCCAAGATGAGGCCCTTCATAGCACCTCCTGTTCTAAGCAAGGTATACTAATACGACATTGGCATCCTTTTTTTTTCGTTCTGGGGATAAAACATGTCGGGTATTGTTTCTGAAAAGTAATTATTTAATATTTCTATCAGTTTCATGTGTCATGACTGTAAGGCCATTCTGTAACACAGTAATAAGATTTTTTAGACTGTATTCTAAACAAATTTTGTACAATACATTAAAATGATATAACATTTACGTTTGTATGTGTTCAACGTCCTGATGCAGCGTCGCTATCTTTGGTAGATAGTAGGTTATAAGATTGCAGTTAGTTTTTGGTGCAGGAAGTACTGCGGCAATATATCAATTTTCAGTATTTTTAGAACCGTGCTTCGAAGATATCATCGCCTATAATGATAATGGGGGTGATTTTGAAAATCCGCACTCACTTTTCATATAACCTATAGACTATAGTGCTGCAACATTATGTTATATTCATTTTCAGTTTAACGGGAACCAGTGTTTAAAATGATAAAATTTTAGTAATTTCAGAACACTACAATCACTTCTCATGCTGTTGATTGATACAACATTACTTTATTCATTTCAATATGACACCGAGTCTCTTGAAAACCGGGAGATGCAAGAAGTTTGACATTTTAAAAGATTGTGTTCACTTCTCTTGCCCTATATTCATACAACGCAATGCTATTCATTTTCAGTTTGATGAGAACCAGTCCCTTGACTACTTGTGTGAGATGCGCGAAGTGACAGTTGTCTTCATCAGTCTTCATATGGATTCTGCGCATGAGCACTCACGATGTCTACAAGCCGTCTACGATAAGATACATACATCCGTCTCTCAGTTCCAAGGTAGTTCCCCTCCTCTCTCTCCCTCTCCCTCTCTTCTTCGCCCCCTCCCCGCCCCCTCTGTCTCTCCTCTTCTCTCTGTTAAAAAAAAAAAAAAATATATATATATATATATATATATATATATATATATATATATATTAATAGGTACACTGATGAGTATACTGATAAAAGGAGAGAGAGAGAGAGAGAGAGAGAGAGAGAGAGAGAGAGAGAGAATCATCCGATTGAGGGCGATTTGTTTTCACCCTCCTCTTCTCTCTCTCTAGTTCCCCTCCTCTCATTTAAGAGATAAAGAGATGGGGAGAGCTTTCTCTATTTTTGTCTTCTCTCTCTCTCTCTCTCCATTTTTTTTTTTTTTTACATTTTACCTAATACGGTATTTTCTTCCTTTTCTATCTACATATTTGCATATCAGTACAGCCATTCTCCTGGCCTCCTTCCAACGTTCTTTATTGACATTAGCCTTTCCTGATCTACTCCTTTACTCTACCGCACTTCCTTACACCATCTACGTAATCTTCTATCTACAAATTCGTCCTCTCCGTTATTATCTGTTTGTTGTTGTTGTTGTTGTTGTTGTTGTCTCCCTCCATCTCAACCTACACTTTAAGGATATTACGCACTTGCTCATGATTATAATGAGAACAGAAGTATACATGGCATAGGGATGTTTTTATTGTCCAGTCTGGGACGATTGACGTTTGTCATTGTTTGTGGTTACACGATATGCCTTAAGATGACACGCGTTTATTTCCTGCACGTGCACGTTGTATGTAAACTAACACAAATAAAAACCGGGAAATACCCAATGCGATAATCAAAACAAAGAAAGGAAGAAAATCGCATTAGTGTTCATGTGCATATACCTAAACATATTACTCAAAATCTTAATCACTTATCAAAAGAAGTAGTCTGTGAGTTTCTTCCTGCATCATTGTATATGATGAAAGGAACAAAGCTCTTTCTTGTAAAAAACAACATCAACAAACAAACAAACAAAAAAGAAAACGGCTAGCGTAGATTTTAACGTCATTAAAAAAAATTATCATTAAGGATCTCTCTTTTATTCTTTCTTTTCAGGAATGATCAACAAGATCTTTGAATTCGACAAGGTTTGTAAAATTACAAGTTTATGTACTTTTGATGGATGCCTGTATGATATTTCACTGTTGCTATGGTAACAGGGATCAAATAATTTTGTGTTGGTAGATTCGATTCATATTTTAAACATATTTATAAGCATAATAAAAAGTAAAAACAATACTAGGCCTGGTATCTATGCTTGAATCTTCACTGCATTCCAATTTTCTGTGAATTATTTCACTAAAAAAAAAACACAAAAAATAGCAAAAAAAAAACCAAAACAAAACAAACAAAACAAAAAAACAAACAAAACACGATATACATATAGATTCAAACGAATGCAAATCTGAAATATTTCCTTCATTTTGTAGCTTACTCCCTATATTCTAAATTGATCATATTTGGTCCATGCCGAACTATTCATTTCCATCTAACATGCACGCCTTCGCATGCACTGCCCTTGGGAATGCTCATATCAGTCACCTCCTCGCCTGTAAACATACTCTACCGATGACTCTTGGCAAATAAAAGTCACCCTACATACCAGACTGGCCTTGCCTTAACTATCACTTTCAACCACCTCTACACACCCAACATAAAGACATTCTATTCTTAAAAGACGACCAAAATTAGAAATTCGATTTATCGGCGCAAACGTACTTGCTTTCAGTGCGAGCACGCTGCCAAGCGTTTGCTTCAAACTCGACCTAAATCAAGACGCGCCATTACAGCAGGGAGTAGATTGGAAGTCTAAATTGAGTGAAAGCGAGATGAAAAATTGGCAAGATGTGGTAAGCTATGACGTCAATTGACAACCTCCTTACCTGCCGCATCGAGAACTCTCAATTCATGTTGTTGGAAATGGCTCCGCCGTCTTCCTATTAAAAGCAGGGATTTAACAAAAAAATTCCCGGACAGCTAGTCGAATGAAATAGATAAACACAAAAGGGCGAGCAGATAAAAGTACAGTCAATCTCAATATAGCCTCCCGTCTCCCTTATATCCTTTTATTAAGCTTTCACAATAAAGATGTGTTTTTGTTAAGAGTGATGGATGTTGCTCAGACTATTTCACTCGTCTTCTTCTTAGGGTACGAGTTTCTTGGTATTGTTCGGTCTACCTGGGTTTAAACACGAACATGAAGCATGCCATGCTGTACAGTGTGCAGGACAGATCAAAGACATCGTCAGTGCCATGATTGAAGTCAAGTAAGCAGAATATCATCCCTCTGTCTTCTTCTGTATACTTATTCATTTTGTCTTTCTCTTTCCCCCTCCCCTCTCTCTCTGTCACTCTATCACTTTTCTCTCTCTCCCCCACCATCTTCCTCTTTTTCAGTCAAATCTCTCTCTTTCGCTCGTTCACTTTCTTTCACTTCTTTTTATTTACCCCCTCTTTCACTCATTCACTTTTTCTTGCACTTCTTTCAATCTCTCTTTCACTCATTCACTTTTTCTTGCACTTCTTTCAATCTCTCTTTCACTCATTCACTCTTTCAGTTCTTGCTATACCACCCCCACCTCTCACTCTCTCTCTCTCTCTCTTAAGAGTACTACATCAATAAACAATATACTGCTATTCATTTACGTTTGGTAAAGCAGCGACGCAAGCGATAGAAGGTACATTAAACAAAATATCCTAACCCATTTACGACAAGAGTTTCATCTAACATATCTGTCTTTTCTAGGGTACTGTCCTTGAGATGATGAGAGGAAAAAAAAGAAGGTTGTAGTTCAAATTATTTTATTTGATATTACCCCAGAAGAACGCATTCAACAAAAAAGAACACACTCTATATTATTCTCTATTTAAAATGATTTCACATTTGACCGCATTTTCTATTTACTGACAGACAAATCTCAATCGGAGTGACGACTGGTAAGGTATTCTGTGGAGTCGTGGGTCACAGTGAGAGACACGAGTACACAGGTGAGTGGGACACGGGTTCAAATTTGTTAGAAATCAACTTAATAGAGCAAGATCGCCTTGATTCCTTCTTGGTTATACAAATTTTACTTACAAAACAAAGGTGTGCCTTTTAAAAAATGAGCTCGAAATCAGTGAAAAAACATGTTGGTATCGTAACATATTTGGTATGTTAACTTGTACATCTCATTGTTTTGTAGCACTTCATGCCCTTTCGTATTCTTAACCCTAATTGGAAGAAGAATATAAGTTACAATGACTGATGAATCAATTCATTCAAATCAAGTTACTTCGTAATCAAATTATCTTAATTATCTTTTTTTCAAACCTGTACAATGAAACCTTAAATCAGTTTGATCGAAAGTCAAATTTCGTGGTCTTATACGTCATGCATATGGCGCAAGCACATTAATCTCTTATATCCCACAATATTTCAAAATTTAATCGTCATTTAATTTCTTTGCATGCAGTCATTGGGCCTAAAGTCAACATGGCGGCTCGTCTGATGATGCATTACATCGGCAAGGTCACGTGTGACGAAGTGACGAAGAAACGATCAAGGAATGACTCCAGAGGATTCGTCAGGGTGGCCAACAAGGAACTCAAAGGCATTGATGATCCTGGCATGGTGTGGGAATATACGGGAGCAGGGTAGGAACTTAAATAGGAAATTAAGGAGAGAAAAAGAGCAATTGTGATTTATAAGCTGGCTGGACATGATCCTTAAACTGTTAGAGAGCAGTGCTGTATTGTTTCCTCGTTATGCTTTGATCTAACATAGTTGCTTTTTGTCATGAAATGTCACCTTCTTCCATGGTAGTTCACTTGAATCCTCCTATTTTATGAGCTCTACACGTTTCTTATGTTAAAGTTGGAAATATGTTTTGTTTAGGAATAGATAAGTGGTTCTTCTTGTTATTTTCTGAGCTTTAGCAAACCACTCTTAATTGGCCTGGGATTCTTCTTGCAGGGACTGCTGGTGTGACCAGCTGTCAACGGTTATATGTTGATAACCAAAGTGGCTTTTGTTCAATACAGAGATTACATAAAAAGAGAGAGTACATAAAAACGAATGATGTACATTTCTTCAGAGAATTCGTCACGGTCGCCAAAGACGTGATCCTCTTTTGATTTATTCACAAAAGACCTTGACTATCACGGCCTACCTGCTAAACAGACCAACCTTATTTTCATCTTTTCAGGAACGTTGACAACTCCATTCCAGAGTATGGATATCCTTTGTTGTGTACGTACACCCAACTGTTTAATTTTTTTTCATTGCAAGAAGGACATTATATCAAAGGTTACAATCATTTGAATTCATCAGTCACCCTGATTACCCTTTTTCCTGTCGGGAAATGCTTTCTATATAATATTTCAATTGTGGAACGTCATACCTACCTTTACGCATTTGGAAAATAATAAAGTAGTAGTATTATTATAGGTGATATTACTTATATCACAAAATTTTGAATAAAAACTCCGTAAAGGCTGATATTTACACGAATTTTCGCTCTAATATAGCTAGGCTTCCTCAATAATATGAGTTCCTGTGTTATGTCCCGTTATGATATAACTTATCCATGCAATTCCAAAGGACTTCTGGATATTATTACCCCGGATTTAGCTCCAGCAATCGTATAGCATTCAAGGAATAAATCATACCGGGTATCCCCTTACTACACCTGGGTCAAGTGTGGCAAATGAAGATTAATGTCTAGTCATGCAAAGGGCGTTAGTGCTATAGTAGGAATTCGAACCCCATACCTTGTGGCTAACAGTCCCAAGACCTATCCACTGGACCATAACACCTACACATGCATAGCAAAATTGAAACTAAGGGAGATGTTTCTGTTGATAACCCAATATACTTGCATTTCTTCGTTTGATCGCAGCCTATGTCGGGGAATTCGAGCAATGCTGGAAGTCGTTATGGAGGATGGCTGCATTAGCAACGAACTCCTCAGGTAACATCCAACCACATGCTAGGTTCATAGTCATCGGTGGTGATCCTGGGGTCGGGAAGACCAGACTACTACGATCAGTCATGGACACCGCCAAGGGGATGAATATGGCGTAAGTACTGTAATAGCCGGGTATAATATTCCTCTTTGATGTCAACCAGACATGCAATTTACGATAAAGGATTATTTTAATATATAGAAATGTTTATATAGGAACTACACATTCTCGTCTTCAACTGAACAGAATTTTCAAACACATTTCGTCATTAAAACTTTGATAAGATCGGACTCTGTCATCAGTGGCGGATTATCTGATTGGGGGGGGGGGGGGGGTATGAATCCGAAATCTATGATACGTCGAGAATAAAAAGAGGATAGATAAAAGTAGGTTATCCTGTTTTCAGATGCCTTTTTTGAGGGGGGGGGGGCACATTCCTGTATACACAGCTAAAGGGCACAGTTTACCATTAAATATTTGCCGATGCCAGCCTGGATCCGCCATTTACTGTACCAGCAAGTGTCACCAGGAAATTTTCTAGTGTTTAAAAATACATGAAGATTATTTATTTCAAAATGCAAGGTATAATTGAAAATCAGCCAGTGCATTTGTTCGGGGACAGCTCTTTATCACTGTCATATAAACCACTATATGTTCTTCCTTCTTCGTTGTACAGTGTATACACCTGTCGTCCTAGCGTGGGTCAGTCCAGCACTCCCTACCACACCATCTGCTCCATCGTGCTCCAGTTATTGGATCTCCAAGACATCGGGAGCCCTCAGGAGAGGGAGCATCGGCTCCAGGAAAGATTCGAGGATACGGACCTCTTCTGGCATCTCTGTCTGCTCAATGACCTACTTGGAATACAGGTATGATTGGCAGTCATTTCTCCTTTTCCACAGCTGATATTCATTTCATCTGAGCACATATTCATGATTTTTTAACTGATCTCACCTAATGATTGTGTGTGTCTGTCCACGACACTTGATCGAAAACCTCATTGCAAATTTTGTTGTACCACCTGGAAAATTCATGGAGAACGAGAAAATATCTTCACTGTCACAAGAATGGTTTTGTTCTCATGGCAGAAATAGTACACATAGCCGTATATACCTTTTCAAGTTTACCTTGGATAAATATCATCTACAGAAAGAGATAGAATACTGAAATCACAATAACTTTTATTTCTATAGTCAGATATTTAGATGTTCTGGATAAAGACGGAGATACTGCAAAATTCCTATTGGGGCTGACCGAATTTCAAATGAATACAGGAGCCAAAAAATGAGATATATTCGGAATACGTATTCCTGAAATTAAATCATATGTATAACATTTCGCTTGGGCTAAATAATTTTTTCCTTCGGATGTCATTTCTGTGCA
Organism: Echinometra lucunter; assembly: GCA_029962745.1. Classification (NCBI taxonomy): domain Eukaryota; kingdom Metazoa; phylum Echinodermata; class Echinoidea; order Camarodonta; family Echinometridae; genus Echinometra; species Echinometra lucunter. The sequence goes on along the minus strand of CM057161.1, from coordinate 18,543,186 downwards.
CAATCCCTTACTCCTCTAGAAATTAATGTGCAATTCTTTCAAACCTTTCAGATCCCCGTAACAGATGAGATCGCCGATCTGTCGCAGCGGGAGCGTACTCAGGCTCGTCACGCCGTTCTTGCTTACATCGTCTCTGAGGCGAGGAACCGAGACAGCGCAGGAACACTCATTGCCATAGATGACGCTCACTACATCGATCAAGATTCCTGGACATACCTTGAAGCACTGCCATCGAAATACTGCCTTGTTGCCCTAGGTAGAACCTTCATTTTCATTATACGACGGCAGAACATTGTCACAGTCTGAACAACCGACTGATGCAGGAATGTCTGTCTTGAATGATTTTGTAGCGTCTTTCCCCTTTCTAAAGGATAGAGCAGACAGATAATCAACGTGACATGTTTTTCAAGGTTTCATGAAGACATAGATAAATAAATTCCTAATTGCCTACCTTGAATGGAAAACATCCCGGTGCTTGCATTTTCCCGCATGAAATCAGTGTAAACCAGAAACGAAGCAGTATATCAAATGCACAACAAACCCTAAACTGTCACTGTCTTGTTTCTCTAGCCATGGGGAGCTTCAGACGGGACGCGGAGGTACCTATCGCAGCGTCTAGGATCCTTCAAGCTCGGAGCACCCTTCACATCAAGCTCCAGGGCCTGGAGCCACAGTGCATGGAGCCATTACTCTGCCAACTGCTAGAGATGGATAGCGTCCCTAGGGAACTTACCATGTGAGTTAAGACTGGGTGTGTCGACCAAAGGAGAGCATTGGGGAAAGTATTTGCTCTTCCCGTGCTGAAATTTGATATAAAAATGATACTTTTGATTAATATGAGAATCCTTGAATTAGTGTTAACAGTTTCTCGATGAAATGACTGAAAAATAAAGCATAATCTTCAGTATACTTACTTCACCATATTTTTTTCTGTCTTATTTATGAGATGCTTTTCTACTTGGAAACGTTTTATCATTTTGTCAAAGTGCTTTGTTGCATTTTGATGACGTACTCGCGACATAATTTCGTCATTGCAATAAAGCATATTTATATCCAGTGGATGTTTGTAATCGTTCTTTGTCTTATTTACCTATACTTTATACCGCCAATCTCATCTTCAATCTAGCATGCTGGCATCACATCAGCCAAATCGAATCAACCCATCCTGGGTAAACCAATGTGTATTCAACATGCTACACCATCAGCAGCTCGAACTTCACACAGAAAGGGAGAAGACGGAGTGTCGGGTAGCTAAGGGCATCAGGCTCATGGAGTTAGACATACCACCATCGCTCAGAGGTATGGTGATAGCGTCAATCATTTCTTCATTATCGTTTTCTAAGTCTTTCAGCATTTTGAAGTAATTGGAATTATATGAAATTTTGAATCTAACGTCTTAGTTCTTCCGTTGCCGACTTAAAATGTCAGTGAGTAGGAACATTTCTCACGAATAGCATTGATTCCGAAAGGACATGATGTTCCAAAAATATGTTATTTTAAAGATTCTCCGTTTCATTTTCCCATGGTGCATTATATTCATACCCCCACTCCTCGCTGAGGAGAATAAACCCTTCTTAACATTATTAAAAACTAAAAGTGATAAATATCTTTCAGTAAGCATATACAGTCTGACTTCTAAACAAAGACCATTCATTGGAAGCAAGGATATGATCTCTATATAGGAGGTATTCTTTCTTTACACCTGGCTGTTCCGGTTGTGTCCATAACAATATATTCTTCTTATACAGGTTGCATGGTAGCATTCATCGATCGTCTTCCTGAGCTACAACGTACAACAGTCAAGATCATCTCTGTGGTCGGAACGTCCTTCACACCCGACATCATCGCCCACCTCATGCCTAACGTCGTCACAGAGAAGATCAACCCCACCATCGGCGCGCTCCAGTCTGCTGGGATCCTGGTCTTCGGGAGCGGTGGCACCTTGCCGACGATGTCGAACGCGACGAAGGGGATGACGACGGGATCGTTGAGGTTCCAGTCTGTTACGCTTCAGGAGACGGCTTACGCCCTCCTGCTGGAGAAACAGAGGAGGAAACTCCACGAGAGGTACGCAACGTACCTGGAAAACCACCACCTGTCTGGTAGGAAGGGGGAGATAGCAGGTGCTACTGTTGGTGGTATGTCTCCTGCTTCTATCAAGAAACTCATAGGTATGTTCCCATTCTTACATCTTTTGTCCCAAGTGGACTCATTTTAAATAGCATTTAGTTTCTGAGTTGAAACGAAAATACCTGCAGAATATGTACATTTTTTTTACTATACGAAGGGATAGAATCCAGTGCTTCAAAGCAGGTTCAAAATGATGACTTTTTCGTTGAATATTTAGAATATTTGAATCCGAGCTAATAATTCATTATGCCAATTAAGATTGAAAAATTAAAAAAGAAACAAACTTCACGTTAAATAATGTCTTTTTTGAAATTATGTACTCCTTACAGAAAAGAAGATGGAATCTAAGTCGAAAGATGACAACAGCAACAGGTAAGAAATCTGCATTATTCAGTTGGATCAATTCACTTTGTATTTTTAAAGAAACTGACATGCCTTTTTGCAACTACGTGCAAAGTTTGTGACTTCATCAAGCTATTCTTTAAAATGGAACCAGAATAAATCCACGCACAAGCTATGCAATTGCGAAAAAGAATTCTTTAAAATGTAACAAGTTATCTTTTGTAAAAAAACGTCTGTGTGTTCCTTTATATTCCATTATGCACAAATTAAATGCCATGACTGGGGGTCTCTTTTTGAGGTGGATGAAGTCTTTATTTCTCTCTCTCTCTCTCTCTCGCTCTCTAAAGCAGAATTTTGTCTTTCCTCTTATCTCACCCGCAGCGTTCTTTGTCGAAACGACGAACAGTCCTTACAGTCAGTGTATCCACAGCTAGTTACCCACTGGAAGAAGGCGAACAACTTACAGAAAGCTATTCATTACATGGTCCACGGGGCTGAGTCGGCAGTGGCACTTGGCTACAACATGCAGGTACATATTTGCTACAAAATAAAAAAGACAATAAACAACTTTAAAATGATGGACAAAAGCTTAAGTTTGTAGGAGGATTTTGTAGTCTTCTAAATGAAAAGATGTCATATATCTTTCCTTGTGAAAAGATAAGCTAGTCTAACCGTAATCGCTGCATGTTCAAAAGAGACATGAGTAAAGACAATGTCAGTTGAGAATTAGACTAGGGATCATTTCATCTGAGCCCTTACTAGTATTATGTTCCTTGCTTTCTTCTCATGTACATGTCTTTGCCTGTTGCCTGCTGAGCTAAAAATAGGAAAATTCAACAACAGTCTTGCATGGTAAATTACTAAAGATTATTAGTAAATTAAAGAATAAAAAGATCGATTTTGTTGCGACTTTGCAGGCAATCTCTTTCATCTTCCAAGCTAAGAAGTTGAACCCATCTCCAAAACAACTCAAACGATTGGATGAACTTGCCACCAAGGTTTGTTATCTGGGCCCCGTTTCATAAAACTTGTTATCAATAACAAGTTAAAATAACGGTTGTGAGCTACTGAAATCCTTGCATCTGATTGGCTTAGAGCAAATTTGTCATAGAAATGTGGCAGTTGTTACTGATAACAAGTTTTATGAAATCGGGCCCAGTATTTCAAATTGCTCTCTTTCTGATGAAGTTTTGGTTCAAAATTTTATGCACAATAAAACTAATGTATCATTTGAAGCATAATTGTTATGGTCAGTTTAGTAACACTTTTACCCCTTGAATGTTGAATGAGCAACGGTTTAATACACTTTTCAAAGTTTGATTGTTTAACTGAAATAATGAAATTGCAAGATATAAAGACAAAATTAATCGCAATGGAATAATGATTCATTAAGAATTGTCGATAGCCCAGGAACATTGATATCTAGTGGCCCATCAATTAAAATCAATTACGATCTTTAAAAAAGATTTCACGATCAATTTCAGGACTTGTAAAAAACCCAGTATCTCTCATATTCCTTGAGCTCTTATTACTTGACTCAATTCGTTTTATTAAAAAATTGAACACTCGTCTTGATTCCTCCCCGATAGGCTACCGCAAGTCTCCTTTTCACCAAAAGGCGGCGCTCGTCATCCCCTGGAGTAAGTAATACATTCATGATAATATTGACAGAGAAAAGTTCCCTCATATTCTTAGCTAATAAACTGGTGTACTCCTTGGACAGTATGTTTATAAACTTCTCAAAGCCCTTTGTCAAGGAGCCAGCTTCCAGAAATTGTACAATTTTTTAAAGATCCCAGCAATTTTTTGCCTTTAGTGTATATGCAACTCATCAACCAAATGTGTTGTTTTGATACTTCTTTTTTTGGAAGGCCAATACATATATAAATACCTTTAAGTTTACAACTTCAAATGTGGGGAAGATGGAAAGTTAATCCTTAATATTCCGTAAACACTTCTTATTAGCTCCTTGATTTCAGTGAACTGATCTGTGACATTATCCCCCTTCCTACACACACAGGGAGCCAAATTCAAGTGGAGGAACATGGCTGTCAAGGCTAGAAACTTCGAACGTTCTCTTTCGATCGAGGAGGAGGAGGAGAACGACTCCAAGGTTGATGTCGGCGTAGGCATCGTGGAAGTATCTCCGGAAGAGGAGATCATACCATCCGAGCGGTACAAAACAATCGTGGAAACCGCGCGCTCCGAACTCGAATCAAAATCGAGCTCGCCATCCATCAGCCCGAGAGCTGACGAGAAGGAAGCGACTCAGGGATGCAACGGAAATGCCGACACGCATGCGCGCTCTGTGAACACGATGGCGGGAAAACTAGCTACGCAGACGATCACAACATATCGGATGTCGAAGTATTACTTTTATGCTGCCTGTTGTGTGATCGTAGCTTTCTGGATCTATCTTGTCTTGAATAGAGCAATAGCAAGTGGGCGAAACACGACGTGACCAAACAGACAATAATCGTTTTACTTCTGTCCTGAAATTTTGGGCTGAACGACACCTGGTATTATCTCGTCTCTTCTTTTCTTTTCTTTTCATTTTTTCTTTCTTCTCCGATTCTCTCTTTCTCTTTTTGCTGATAATGTAAGTAAAATGTGTGTAAATATCAATGCAGACAATAAAATATTCGCTTATAAATAGCATGTTTTGTAATAACGTCATTTGAAATGCAATCATTGTGTGTGCTTCATGTCAAATAATGTTTTCATGCTCACGAAAATAGATTTCCTTCTGTCCCGAAACAATTTTAGCTGACGTATTTCGAACATCAAAACGATTCTTGATCATTTTGTGTAATATCACCTGTCGTAATGATATTCGGAGTTAGGAGGCCTGGAGCTTCTGTTATAGTTTTTCAATCACAGCAATACTTTAAAACTCAACATGTTTACACAATGAACAAAAGTTATTCCAGTTTGAAGAAAAAAAGATGAAATTCCTTCATTCGCTGTAAGCATAATCTCGGAGCTATATTTGCTATATTAATTCGCTAAGTTTTATTAGTGGGAATATTAGATGTAATTACTAGCTCTTATGAAGGAAACGATGATATATATATATGTATATACCAGTATCTGGATAGTAATATATTACGATACAATGCACTTCCCTCAAAATTATGTCTTCCATGTACTAAGTTTATGTCAATTCATATCCAGTGTAATATTCTTTACTGTGTAAATATTGTTTGTTTAAATAAAAAAGGCAACCAGAAATGGTTGACTTCGGAATTGTTTATTTCTTTAACACGAGATTTTGTGTTCGAAAGAAATTCGCATTTTCACATGTCTCATTGTTTTCCACTTCCAGTTACGTTGTTTTGACGCTTACAATAAAAATATTTGGAAAAATATATCTCGAGCTTTGCAAACGGTCATTATCAAGAAATTTGGTGACTTAATTCTAATGTTTCTTCGTAAATTCAGTCGGGACACCCCCACTCACACCACAGAAGTAACAACCAGTGCCCCTTAACACAAAGCTTAGCGATTGATCATACGATAAATATTTGCGATTGATTGCACATAGTGGTCAATGCAATCAATCGCAAAGATCAATCGTACGATCAATTGCTAAGCTTTGTGGTACGGGGACCAGGGCTCCGTAACACAAAGCTGAGTGATTGATCGTACAATAAATTTTTGCTATTGATTGCACATAGTGGTCAATCCAATCAATCGCAAAGATCGATCATGATCATTTGCTAAGCTTTGTGTTACGGGGCGCTGATTACAGAATTCTCATGACAAGACGAGGAGCACTGCAAACGATCCTGGCTTTCAATTTGGTTTTCATTTCTGTACCGTAACCATCCCTAAATAGAAACTGTTGTAAAAAACATACAAGTATTTTGCCCTTAACACCAATAGTTTTCCATTGTCATTGACATAGGAAGAAATTCCACTAATAGTATATTTAATTCATATACCGTACCGTAAAACGGGTATAATAAACGAACCGAACGAAAAAAAAAGAAAAAAAAAAAGGAAAAAGCTGCTTTTGATTATATTTTTTAAATTCAAAGGTTTCGATTACGCATCACCTATCTCCAGCTGCCTAAACATTCATGAATAAAATGATGACAAACGGTTCGTACTTCTTTGTGAAAATTTAATGCAAAATTGTTCGAGTAAAGGTCCAAACCGCGAGCTTCTATTTTTAGACCATTTACCAGGTGAAGAAAATCATCAGAGAGGGAGAGAGAAAGGAAGAAAAAGAAAGAAAGAAATAAAGAAAGAAAAAGAAAGAGAAAGAGGGAGAGAGAGAGAGAGAGAGAGAGAGAGGGGGGGGGGGGGGGTGGGGTTCACACCGATTCTGAGAGGAATAAGAACAACGTAGGGATGTATAGGCGTCAAATCCACCTGATCTAATCAAATGCGTAAGGCACAACTTGTGCAGAAGATGGAATCACATTATCACATAACATATAGACGGAGGTGCAATAGGAGAGTCATAAAACTTAATGGCAATTAATCGTACGCCAAATTCAATAAACTTTTCGAGATTATTTTTGAACACTTCAACTGCTATTTCTAATCACTTGAGGGAGAGTACTGAAGGCCCAGCATGAGCGAAAGGCTCGCGTCGCTCCCCCTCACTTTGTACTAAGCCAAGGAATAATAAGTAAGGTTTTGAGAACGTAGCATTATGGAGGAAATGTAATGATTTATCAAGCCCATGTTTTACTGAGGAGGAGAGCCATGCAGACATAGCAACACTGATTTTTAAAAAAAATCATTTTTATGTTTCATCTGCTGCGTCCTTGATTTGGGAGATGAAGACTGAAATTATGTAGGTTTATAAAAGCAAAGCTTGCACAAGCAATTGAACACATCAAAACAATGAGAGGTCTGCAGTCTTAATAATTTTACAAGCATAAAAAAGTTCGTTACAATATTGATAGGAAACAATGTCTTGAAGAGACACATTTCATAACATCTAAACATAAAGCAAGCATGGGCGGAGATCTGTGTTTTTTCCGGACACACACACAGAAAGACAAGAACAAGAAGACATAAAAAGGTTAGAAATCTTTTTCGTTCGCGTACTTTTTCTCTCCAAAATATTGTGACAAGCGAGCAAGTCTAAAAACAAAACAAAAGAAAAGAAAAGAAAAAAAAAAGAAGAAAGGTCATCGGCTTTCTTTTTCTTTTTCTTTTTTTTGCATGTGCCTATATTCACATGAAAATGTTATCAGCCTCGTAAAGGTGACAAACGGACAAACGGTAGGGAAAGGCATTTGATATTGCATTCCCAAGAAAGCCCTTGGGTTTTTATGGTTAAAGCCTGTGAAATGAGCAATTTAGATATTAAGTTTTAAAATTTTGTAAGTTTTTTTTTTTTTTTTTGCAGAAATTGTGTGTGTGTGTGTGTGTGTGTGCGTTGCGTGTATCCAGTGTGTTGCCTCCCCCCCCCCCCCACTTCCCCGGCCCCTGTCCTGTATCCGTTATTTACGCCTTAAATCTACATTCACGATCTCTCTTTTCATGAGGTAGAAATAACACCAAGTTACCAAAACGACAACATTCAGTAGCGGATCCAGATAGAGGTGGCGTGGGGTGCGTGCCCCTGCTTGTTATTTCACAGTGCAGAAGGCGCCGCTGGGCTGCATGATTGAAAGTGGCGCCATCTCAAATATTTACGACGCAATCGCACATGAAAGCGTCGTCATCTCACAGCAATTTAAACGTCTTTGGGCGCCGCAACCTTCCAGAGTCCCATAAACCACGGATATGCTTGTGACAATGTTTAAGTTTTAAAGTGATAGTACAGGCTTTTGATAAATCAGGATATTGTTTTTGTACTAAATGTATATAAGTCTTCATGGAATGCATTTGTTTACGTACGTTTTTGTAAATTTTGAAATGTAATTTTATCATCGTAAAGATACTTATTCTGAATATATTCTCAACATATTCGATTTTCATATCATAACCATTATTCTCCGCATTTTGGCCCACGGAAAATTCACTCACTTCATAATCCTTTTATACCAAATGATCACATCGAACTCGACATTTTTCACATTCAACACTTAATCTTGGTTTAAAAGAATACAAATTCTAAATCATTCATATTTCGAATGATTTACTTCTAGATATATATGAATAAATTCGCAATGTGACAGACACTGAAATGAACAAAAATAACTCTTGCATCCCATTTAGTGTCATTTCATTATTCTCTTTTATTCCACAAGTGGTAATCACCTTGATTAGTGAACGTTTGAAAAAGTACATTTAAATAAGGCACACTTCACTCGTCTCATACATTCAAAGAAAATATTGCATTCAAAGCACATCCCTATCCTTCTCCAGCAATATAGTATTGCAAATATAATGCAAATATGAAAAAAAGTTTTAGAATTATGCAGAAGCACACATCATCTAATCTCATCTCCCGGGGAGGGGGGGGGCACTGCCATTACAAGGTGGACACCATGCTCATACATGGACTTTCAAAATGGACCCTAAACAAGTATTTAGCCTTCGATCTCAGAATACCTTACATAAGTATTTTGTCATGTATTCCCCACCCTAAACAAGTATTTTTAAATCAAGTCTGAAAAGATACCCTTTTCAAGTAAGCCTTCTGTTAAAAGTATACCCTTTTTTCCTGATTTTTGCAATTTTGATACGCTTTTCGTTGTACGCGTGTACATCGCCCGTCCGTGAAAAACAACCCTTTTTACACGTTTTTGTGTACGAGCATGGTGTCCACCCCTCCCCCCGGGTCCCATCTCCTTAATTTACACATGCCCTTAATAAGAAATGGCAATAAGTATGACTACACAGATATGCTGGAACCCAAGTGGCATATCTTGAGGACACTTGCATGATCCTTCAGAGAATTTCAGATCAAAGTCACCACAAAAATGTGATGATTTTTTTTTTCTCCATCAGTAAATGTCCTGAATATTAACCCTCTCTTCTACATAATCCTGGGCCTATGCCTGACCGAGTCAGTAAAATGTTTGGTTTTTCACACACATTTCATGTACTAACAGAGTGAAGCCTACTAGCATAAAGAGAAAACTATAAAATATACAACTGGTATTTTAGCACTGATTCGCACACATTGCAGCAATTCATGTTCTAAACACCAATTTGGTTTAACTTACACAAATTGGAGCCAAACCAAATATGGGAACAGATAGGAATCATACTATAATGGTCATAATGACAAGCAATTACCAATTTTGCAAACACCTGTACATGGATTTATCTTAACCTAAATAATGAGCATAGCAGAAACAAGGGAATGCAACTGAGAATAAGCCAACTATTCACATTAACAAGACAACTTGGGGAAACATAACAAAACTATTTAACACATACACACATAAAGAGTATATAAACTTTTTCAGCAGAATACATGTACTGGAAAAAAACAATTACAAAGTAATATACATTGCAGATGATGCAGGTTATCAATTAAAACAGTATCTTCCAGAATGATTTTATAATGATACACTGTCACTATCATTTCTGTCTAAGATTTGAGATAGCAATAAGCAAATTCTATCAAATATATTGAACTATAATCAAAACTTTATTGACCATGTATTTCCTGTCTTCCTTACCTAATTCTATACTGAAAGACATGACAGTCAAAAATATTTACAGCATTCAAGATGTAATAAAAATACAAGATAAAATATATTCCTAATTTTCAAAAGTAATTTCTAATTTCTTATACACCTACTTCTGGATCACTATTCAGTAGATATATCTTTTCAATTTTGATCTCTCAAGTGATAAAATCATGATGGTAGGAACTGGTACAGAAAATGGAGTAGAGAAAGGGAGAGGGAGAGAGAGAGAGAGAGAGAGAGAAAGGTAGAGCAGAGGAGTGAGAAAAAGGGGAGAAAGAGAGAGAACATGGGAGGGAAAACAAAAGAGAAACAAGAAACTGGAGCATTCAAATACACAGAGTGAGAGAGAGAGAGAGAGAGAGAGAGAGAGAGAGAGATGGAGAGCAGAGGTCAAATTGCACAGTATCACTAAAACTTCCAAAACCAAAATGGAATGTACAGATTTATCATGAAAAGAATTTAAAAATTACTATCTGCGGTATAGCAATCATTGCATCAAGATCATTAAAATCTGGGTGCTAGTCCTGAAATAAATATATGTGACTTCATTAGATCTAAATCACTTACATAAAAAAAAATTGTATCACTGATTAAAAAGAGAAATCAAGTGTTGGAATCATGAGTGATTCTTATCCTCCCTCCATCCAACCTATTCTTGTAATCCCATTCGGTAAACTGTTAAACAGAGCTTATCTATGGAGCATTCATCCCAAACACCATGCAATAATATTCCACATAATGAATTACGAGGTAATTTTGGCACATACCAGCATTGCAAAATTATCATTGTATTCACATCCTAACATCACTAGAGAATACAGAATAAAATAAGCTTGATATGAAATCTGACCAAAATGACCAAACAATCTTCAATCAAAGTAGGACTATATACAAATCTCTTCATATTTTTTTTTCAAATATGACAGCAGCAAGCAAAAGAATCTCAGAAGTAGTCATTACATCATGCAGATCAAAATTCTACACACTGGAGGTAGAATCCAATTGAGATACAGTAATAATCAATTCTATTCAATGATGATAGCAAAAAAAAACTACTCAAATGGAAATTTTAAGAATGATATATCATGTACACACTATATAAAATACTGTTGTGAGCTAAAAGGATATTAAAACTCATGTAAAGTTTTTGTAGCAAAAAAAAAAAAAAATTAAAACTGGTTGAATATAGTCTCTCATTGTCCACCTTGCATAAAAAGATACGTGTAAAATCATGTGATATTCCATCGCTGATTTCCAGTGAATTTGAGTAAATATATCTCTGAACGGAATGCGAGCTAACAGCTACACTCTGCCCTGCACCCCAAGCACCCCCTGCACAACGATCATAGTGCTTTGTTATGCTTATTGTGTACACAAAACCTTGATGGGTTTTGCTTGTATGTGGTCATGGTGTAATGCACATCGATGTTGTTGGAGGTTTTTGCCCCTCTACCGGGATCTAAGCAATTTTTTGTGGTCTATCATTTGTTGGATATCCCACTTGAGGATGCAAACAAATTCCAAACACACTACCAGTTTCGCTAGTATCTTACTATTCAAAATCTTGAAGCAAAGTAATCTGATCAAGATTTTTTTGAAGGCTTTAACAAAACTGCACCTAACTTTTAACTCTGTGGAAAAAGTATACCACAACCTTGTGGTTCTCCGCAGATGACATAATTTAGTCTATACTTTAAGTCTAGTACAGCTGATAAGAACAGGAATACAAGTAAAATTTTCAAAAAAAATTAAGCCTCTTGGTCCTTCAGCACACATTCAAGGGAAATATAGCTCAGAATCACAGTTAGAACTAAAATCCAATGACAGGATTTTAGTGCTAACAGAAACTGTATTTGGTCTCATAGAGAGTACAGTAAGCTTTTCATATTTCAGTTCCCGGACTACTTAGTTGGGATCCTGGTCCTAGGTGTAGCTGAACCATCCGTTGAGGTAACACCACTCAGACCTCCTCCATCTCTGAGCCTGAAAAATTAGATAAGAGTAGAGTTTAAAAGGCAAGTCCAAGCTGCTTAGTGCCATGCATTATTAAAGGGAAAAGTCCACCATAGAAGTTTCACTGTTTCAATAAAAGGAGATAAATATGAACAGCATTTTAAAAAAGAAATGAGCAAAATCGATCAAAGAATAAGAAAATTTCATTCATTTACATTTTCTAGTAAACTACTCTCGGCTCGGCAAATTGGCAACAGGGATGACATCATATGCAAGCAGGTCTCCATTCACTTTGTACATGAAATTTCACATTTTCTCAACTTTCTTGGAATTTATACATTTTCTTATCCCATGGTTATGTAAGCATGTTATGTAAAAAGCAATTTTTCTGAACATACACTGACTATGGGATAAGAAAAGTAAAGTATACCAATCACCAAATTATATTTTGCTCTTTATGTCAAGGGATCCATGTCGAATATCATTTCCAGAAAAGGATATTGTGAGTTAACATAAGGGATCAGTGAGTAGATTAGTCCATGTATGCTTACTCCATTGCATGAATGAGGGCGCTTAAGGAATTCTCCCTATCGCAGATACGAAATTCAACAGTAGAGGGTGATATTTCCCACACACGGCGTAGACAAGGGCACTTCCGGTTTCCATAGAAACATAATGGGTCGAGTCTTAACAAGTCCCATAAAAATTATAGTTTTTGAGCCTAGATAATGCAGGCAACAAATTATGATGCTACCTGCATAGATCTAACAAATTATTAGGAGAGTTTATGAAACCTGAACAATATTTTCATCAAATGAGAGATTTGTTAACCCGGCTGTACATTTTCTATGGAAGCCGGAAGAAATCTTGTCAAATTGTAGATACTGGATTTGTATCTGCGCATGTGCTGACCTGCGCGGTATGCATGAAATGTCACCCTCTACTGTTGAATCTCGTATTTGTGATAGGGAAAATTGAACTGCTATTTGATTCCACATGTTATGGTTGCATGTTATGGTTTATTTTCTTCAATCTCCTATCAATCCCTAGAATGCTGGGTACTAGCAAACTTTTTTGAGGTACACAAATTATTCTTTCAGGTGATTAAAAATGGTTTTTATACTGATAGCACAGTCTTCAATATATAAGACAAAACACCCATAATCAAAGGCCAAACAAGGAACTTCATTCTCATAGTCTTTCCACATATTAATAAAAAAAAAACCTCCAGAACAAATCACATGATCTAGAAATATCAGAGCAAATGAAATTTATATTGAAAGGTTAAAATGTAATCAAATGTATAAAATGCAATGTGATGCAATTAACTGAAACGATTTTTTTAACTGTGAAGGAGAAATCTGGGAAAATATCAGGATCAAGAAAACTTGGTCCTGTACTTTCCGACCAAGCTTTTAATATTTGCTGCAAACTGAACAGTCCAAATGGGCAGCAACTTATTGGTAGGCTACATATCTTACATCATTCAATGGAAAATATAATCATTTACATACATGATAATTTAATGGTACATGAAGTCATGAACAAAATACTCCATATATAAAAATGATTTGTAATTGAAGGAAGAGTTAAATTGAGTGAAAAAGCACAAATGAATTTGTTGGCTAAGTAGATATATGTCATGGTGGCAATTTATTTAAAACTCTCACCATCGCACATCAAAGCATGCAAATAACCCCACTGACAAATGAAAAAGAAAAGAAAAAAAAAAAGAAGAAAAACCATTTGAGAAACTCCCACACCATCCAGAATGTATGCAATGAAATAAGCACCCACAGTGGCACAGTCAGACATGGCAAGGTAGACACCTCAAACAAACAGAAAGTGGCAAAATGTTAACCCATTGAATACTAAGCCTGATATAAAAGCTTGGAAATTGTGTGTTATACCCAGGCCCCTAAAGCTCCGCCATTTTGTCCAGATCCATTAGAAGGCCGACCTAAGCACCCATCAATATCTATGTGCAAAAATGAATAATTCATTTTGTAGGATGATTCTAAGGAGTCGCCCGGGTTTGTGCATGTTTTAAAACATTACGCCCATCAGCTAAAAAAAAAAAAGGGCAATGATGCACAATCAATGCGCATTAAATCAAAGTATCATAATAAAAGTGATACACACCATACGCACAGTAGATATGAATAATGCAACAAAAACGGGTGCTTAGGTCGACCTTCAAATGATCCAAAAGAAGGCGGGGCCTAATGCCATTCCCGTAATGATAAGTGCGTGCTGCTTTTCGTCTAGTAAATTTATTATATGTCTATGGTTATATCAAAATCAAAATCCAACAGGTTAACCACTACCATGCTACATGTGCATACATGTAATTGGCAGGTTTCAATGAATACTGCTCCATGTTTTACAGCACAGAAATGTAAAGAGCATAACATTTTTTATAATATTTCTTAGGAGGTGGTTTTTACCGGATCATGTCTAAATGGGCCCTTGAGACAAAATGAAGCACACTGAAAAAGGCTTACTGAACTTTGTTATGGACTACCCAAATATGCATTTTCATGACCTTTCATGAAAAAAAATAATGGTGTTGCTCTTGCTCAACTTTGGAGAAAAAGCTTTGCAGTGTTCATAAATTCAAAAGTGCACAGAAAATTCTTGTTAGAAAGCATACTGAAGAAGAGTGTGCATATTTGTATACTCCATTATCCACATTACATGTTAGAAGGAATTAAATAAAGGGGAAAAAATAGAGAAAATAAAATAGTAAGAAATAAACCTACCCCAGAAAAGGTTAGAGTCAGAAGGCACGTGTTGCAAGGAATGAAATGAATGAATGTTATACTGTTGTATGGTGCCTACTGAAAAGGAAAAAAAGTGAGAGCAAAAAAATAATCACGATTTAGAAATGAAGAGTCCAACAGATTTCACACATCGCAATGCAGACATCAAATGAAAGATGAGCTAATGAAGGCTCATTTAAGTTTTCTCCTCTTTTTTTTTTTTCCATGTTGAATTTTACCTTTACATGATTCAGAAGTATCTGTAAATCACCATTTCACTTTTCATTCATGTGTGTATGTGTGTTTGCACACTGGAAAGGCCTGCATGAAGAGGCAATTTTGTGATCATGTGCTCTTATCCATGAATGAACTTTTCTTTTCTTTTTTTCTTTCCATTGTTTTGAAAACTTTTGTTAAATCAAACCAGAATTACATACATGTATCTTGTCATTACTTGAATCTTATGGTGCTATCAATCTCAGCACCAGATTATCCCATTCTTTCATCTTTTCTTCCATCTCTCTGTTAGAAAGAATATCAGAAACTTTACAGATAGATAACAGGATGGACATACTCCACTAAAGGCTCATTCACATGTCCAGCGGTAAACCCACATGGTTTTTTAAACGTTCACATATGGCAGGGTGAGATGCACATTAACACGTCAATGATAGTTCACGCTCAAATAAAAGAGAGTTTGGCCAAAAGTTGGGCCAACAAACATGTGACGTCATATTTTGCGTTCACTTTAACAAAATTTGAATGGTCTACAACTCTTTGCTGCCTGAAGACAAAAAAAATCATAAATTTTGCCTTGGTGTTTTTCTGGTTTTTTTTTTGCTGCCTCATATACCATTCATTTACATGTAAAAAGACTACTGGGGTTTACTGCAGGACCAGGGGAGCATTTCATGAAGTGTCTTGTCAGTGACTTTTACTGAAAACTGTTATATGCTACTGAAATCCTTGCATCTGATTGGCTGAGAGCAAATCTGTCAGTAAAAATCACTGACAAGACATTTCATGAAACACTCCCACTTTAACAAAATTTGAATGGTCTCCAACTCTTTGTAGCCTGAAGACAAAAAAAATAATAACTTTTGCCTTGGTGTTTTTCCGGCTTTTTTTGCTGCCTCAAATACCATTCATTTACATGTAAAAAGACTACTGCGGTTTACTGCAGGACCAGGGGAGCATTTCATGAAGTGTCTTGTCAGTGACTTTTACTGAAAACTGTTATAAGCTACTGAAATCCTTGCATCTGATTGCCTGACAGCAAATCTGTCAGTAAAAATCACTGACAAGACACTTCATGAAACGCTCCCCTGGGGTTTTCCGCTTCATATGTGAACAAGCTTTAGAAGGGATATATTATCGCTGATGCGACAAAACCTTGTATCTCAAATTTTGTGAAAATCACTTTTTTTGTATAAATCTCCAGATAATCAGTTAAGTGATGTCCTGTCCATATCCTAGCTCTCTTATCCCCCAAATGAATAGAAACGTTATATCATAATGTGATATGCACTGTACAAGAACTGTATATTATTATTATTAATGAAGCATGTCAAAGGAGAGGTGATCCCATTGGTTCTATTGCTTTGGACGCCATGTTTTTTCGCTCTCCTGAACATTTGACATTTTTGAGATACGAGGTTTTGTCGCTCCAGCAGCGATATCCCATTTTCTAATGTACTACTATGCAAAAAAAAAGTGGTAACCTTTGTGCAGGTTCAGTACAGCAAAGAACAAAAACAGATTAGTTACAAATACAACTTTGACTCCAGAGATCGCATGCAAGAGATGTCAATATAATTAAACAGATTATAAATTTTTGAAATATCCATACTGTTAGCAATTTTTTTTTTATATTCGGTGTTAGTTAGTTCACCATAGGAACCCGTCAGATTCAAAGCTAGTTTTTAAAAAACCAAACATTCCCAAACAAAATCAAAACTAAGTGCACTGGAATTAGTTTGTTAGTGGCAGAAAGTAAAATTTATGATTATGAGCTCCATAAAGGTACAGTATACAGTGAAATTTTGCCTCTCTAGACACCCCTTTAAAAGCTCTAGTGTGTTATAGAAAACATAACCATAAGTGCCTTTAACATTAAAAAAAAAAAATATACTCAAAGTGCATTAAATGAAGTGTTTCTCATTCATGTCAATTTTCATTTCTTTTATTTCTACCTTTTCAGATAACTACAGGAACATCATGCCCCCTCATGTCAAATTTAGATTGGATTTTTACAAAAAGTAACTTTACTGTCAATTTTGAAAATACATTAATATTCTCTTCTTCTATAGGTCACATGATATTAAACTTCTCTATTCTCAGAGAATCCGGTTCCAACAGTACTCTATGATACATGTTGGTTTATGGATCTAAGAGCAATAACAGTTGATCTAGGTTTTTCAGATATAATGCAAAAATAAATAGTTTGAGTGATCCCTGTTCACCTAATTGATATTCCCTTGATTAAGGAAGCCCTCTACTGGCTGCAACAGCTTACCTGGATTTTTGAGCTGATAGCATCCAATTCCTAACATACTCAACCAACACCCCTCCCACGAGGATCTGGGTGGGGTGGTAGACTAGAAGAGGGATGGAGATTAGGGAGAGGTGTTCATACCCAGCAAAAACGATCTTCAGCATGGGTATACCTAGGAGAGTTGGAGACAAAAATAAAGAAAGAGATTTGAAAAATATTAGAGTGTACCTCATGTAGAGACAAGAAAAGCATGGATGATCACAAGCAGACTGTACCAATACCCCTCCCTCGAGGATCTGGGTCGAGTGGCAGTCTAGAAGGGTCCAGGTACAGATAACAGAAGAGATATATTCGGAACCAACAAAAACGATCTTTGACATTGGTATGCCTATTAAAAAGAGAGGAAAAGAAAGAAAAACTAAAAAGAACATGAAATTCATACCAAGAAACAACAAAGGTGATCATAATCATAAAAAAACAATCTCCAACATAGTCATATCTGAGAAAGTTGAAGCTAAACAACTAGAAATCAAAAAAAAATGCAGTGTCTCTACTTTTACAATTACTACCTGAAATTAACTTACCTCTGTTCTACTTCATTGTTCAACCTTAAAATTTTATATGCAACTGACGACTTTTGTAGTAAAAACTAGATTTAATACCCAATTCATTGTAAAACATGCAAAAACTCAAATCACACAGCTATCCAATTGCAATGAAGTTTAAAAAAAAAAAAAAACAGTCTTGCATTTTAACTTCACAAAAATTTCTTTTAGAAATCATTAATTCATGACTTCAGAGATCCTGATTCCCAGGCCATTATCTAGCTTCATCTATGCTCTAAACAATAACAACAACATCAATCTCGCTAAACAGACCATGCTGTGAATACTCTATAATTCCCTCTCCTGCAATTCTAACCCACCTGACATCAAGCCTGTGACACTTCGTGACATAGCGCCACCTAGAGACTATCTCACGTACATGGGGATTGGGTAAAAAGAACCGTGGCGGGTTCTGTAGCACGACCCTCATGTAAAATGCAGTGGGTCGGTAGATGCGAATCACTTACCGAGGGTTAAAGATTTATGGGTTGAACAGAACATGATTGCTACGGTGTCTGCAGGGCTAAACCCAAGGAAGGATATTCTTGAGGTGAGGAATGTGAGGAGAAGTAGAAACACCTGCAGCATAAATACTGGATTGGAAGGAAAAAGAAAGAAAGAAAGAGACAATTCTTAATAGAACTAGCAAACTCCAGGGACACAATTCAAACCTTCACATTCCTTCATAAATAGTCAAAACAAATGGGTAATTTGTCAAGTGCATGCAAAAGTATCTCTGAGTCCATGCCATTTAACACAAATACAGACACAAAAGAGTGCACAATACAGAAACCCAACCTCACATACATATATATGACTGTTCTTCCATTTTAAATAATGCTTATAACAATAATACATGAAACTACTATGAAAATTGTACTCTCTTTCATGAAAAAAAAACTGTGAGCATAATGATCAAATTCTAAAGTGCAGTACCTTTCTGACTACACTTTCATTGCACAAAATATAAATTAAAACAAAAGTCAAGTACCCAAGTAAACATCTTATTTATGAAGTAACAGAAATTTTTTTTTTTCTCTTTCATAATTTTTTTTTTCACTCATATGCTCAAATGTCAACCAAAATGTTTCAAATCAAACATTAGCTCTATAAAATCTGCGTTTACAAAAAGGAACAGAGACATTATGATAACAGCTCTCAGTAAAGCACTGAAGCTGCTTATTTTGTAATTTATTTTATACTTTGATTAACATATTTGTTTGAATTCATGTTTTTACTTAATACGTTTTTTTTTTTTAATAAAGAAAATAAAACCAAAATCAAGGCAAACATACCTACAGCTCCTATTGCAATCAGGCTATTTCGGTCAATTTGAAGTGATGAATTAGAGAATGTATCGCAGAATGTACAGTAAATGATGAGAAGGAGAACAGCTTTACCAATCTGGCCAAATGGAGGCTTCGTCCTCTCTAACCATTCCTTGATGAACTGTCGTAAAACCTGAACGAGGAAAGACAGACAAAGTTAGAGAGGAAAAAATGACACCTATCTCTCATCTTCAGATGATCTTCACCACTGGTTCAAACACGAACAAATGCTTCTGTGAGGTACACAATGAAACACTACAAAGTATGAGAAAGTTAAAAGAGATATCTTCATTGAAAACTTATTTTGAGAATGTTTATATAAAAGTACTTGAAATTTGTTCTTGATTAGAACAGAAGCATTTTGTTACAATGTTTTTTAATATATATTCTGGATGTCTCATAATAAAAAAAAATGGAAGCAAATCATCTTTTTGGTACTCTTCTAGCATTTACTGACACTCTTATTTTCTATAGCTACCATAAAAGTAAAGCCCATCGCACACTATAAAATTGGTCTGCGATCCGATTTATGAAAAATCTGTTATAGCACTTTTAGATGAAAATTTAAAAATGTTAAATCTTAATGCTCAACGTTCTGAATAGTCATATGAATACCAAAATCGAAATTTAGGGCTACTGCGAGCCTCCTCGCAGAAGAAAAAGCAAAATCAATTGCAAATCGTAGTAGTCTTGCGATTATCTACAATTTGAATCTGATTTGGCTTTTACTCAGATTAAAAGGCTTGCAGTGAACCAAAATTTTGATATCAGTATTCCTATCGTTATTTCGAACCTCAATAAGGATAATTGCAATTTCTTCCATAATTGGGTCACAATCGGATCGTATAATGTGCGGTGGCCTAAGGTGAGCCTACCTGACCAACTATTACAGGTGCTACTACCGTCACTGAAAGCTGGCTTAGTATTGTACTAAAAGGTACTGAAGAGGATGAGCCCATCTGGGGTGCAAAGCAGGCAAAGAAAATAATTTTTTTTTAAAAATTAATGTTTTTATTGAAAACCAGAAAGAGAAATACAAAACACAGAAATAACAAACAAATATAAACATATATGCAATGAGTTAAGTCCAGTGACATGTATCATAATAAATAGGGTCTCTTAATATGTCTATACATAAAAAGAAAACAAAGGTTATTCAAAGGATTTCAAGTAAAGTTTCAAATCAAAAGACCATTTTTTGAAATGTAAGCATAACTTGTCATTCTTTTGTGCAATTTTAAACTCAATACCGGTATTCTTTCAAAGAAAATAATTTGTTAAACCTATTTTGCCAATCAAAATCATGTCTTGTCGCCATCACTTCAACTAAATATTTACCAAAAAAAAAAAAATATTGCAACAAAAAACAACAGAGCAGTGTCCACTACCTTTTCTATCATGTATCACAGATTATAAACAGACTATATGTAGGTAGTGACCTAGAAAACGACCCACAGCAAATTCAAAGAAATCTTAATTATAATTTCCTTAATAGAATAGCAATACTCAACCTAAGCCCTGGTTTTACAAATAATTTTCCATCTATTCCCTTCAATTAATTTTATCATCATTTCTGGTTAGCAAATAAAAAACAAATAAACAACAAACAAAATAACAACCAGATTTAAATGTAGATCTTGCTATTCATAATGAAGCATTAGGAGGTGATTTAACCATGTTTGATAATCAATTGTAGGCAATAAAATATGAATAATGCCACCTCTAATGGATGAAATTACACTCCTGGGAAAGACTCATTTAATATTCATAAGGAGGTTTACACAGACCAACTTATTACAGGCAACTATATTTGAAGATTGAAGAAGATAGAATTCACATTTCCTAAACAATCATCTATACTATTTATTTGACAGTTAGCAGAATCGTTCAACGACAAAACTTGATTGTTTGGCCCGATCTGCTACAAGTTGTACATGCTATATCTGTTTTCTTCATGTACATTTAATTTACATTTGCGGTGGTACAGATTGAAACATTAAACATTTACTTTAATTGAATCACACCACCTGAATATCAATACTAGAAAAGAGACAATGGTATACATTGCAGAGCATTATCTTTTATGACTGCCAACGATCGTCCTGAATGTGTAATTCAATAAAATCATCAGAGCCTGCTCTTTCATAATGCATGTAAATCAATAATCATTCAGCACACTTACATCTCAAATACCAGTTGCCATGGTAACTCATGCATTTGCCCAGAACAAACTAATTGAAAGTGGTCTGTTTATACATTATGGTAGTTCTATACCTTTCAAGGTTACATGACTATAGACAATTAAACATTCATGCACTTTGAGCATGACATATGGCAAAATATGACATCTCATTTACTGATAAATCAAACACGCTTCAGCCTACCAAACCGCATCACATGAGGAATTGCCTCGTAATGTAGGTCAACAGAAAATCTGTGAATTAGTGCGCATCAAACAATCTGTGTTTGATCACATACGCTCTCTTGTACGGATGAAATATTCAGCCAAGTTATTAACCTTCATGAATAATATGGAGATTTCTTAGCCATTTTTTCAATCCCTTTTTCCCCCTCTAGAACATATAAAGGGAAGCACAGGAGTGAAGCTAAGAACAAGATGAAATCGGTTGGCTGACTGAAGGCTTAGTAATCTGGTCCGCCAAGAGCAGCAGTTTCACACCAGGTTGGGTGAAAGTTTCATGAAAACAGCATGTAACTTTGATGATATCATATATAAGTCAGCACGTTTGGCCATAGGGACTGAGCGCAGATTTGAAGGGTGACGAGACATGGGAAAACCAGGAGATGAAAAACACCCTCATGAAAAAACATTGCCTTGCGAGATCAGTCACAAGCGACAGAACATTTGTTGCTGTTGTTGTTTCCTTTATGATAAAACATTTGCAGTGGCTGGAAAACAAAATCGCACTTCTGTATTCTTTCTTAGAATTCTCTTTTCAAGACATAACCTAGTTCCTTAAAATTATTCCCATACTGCCAATTCTGACTATCATTTATGTATGTTACTTCAAACAGATATATCAATATTTGATGCAGCTGTCATGTTTCATCCAGTCAATGAAATAAAATCTCATTCAAAACAAGAAAGACATACAGTAACGTCTAAATACATTTTTTTCATGCTGTTTTGATTTCAAGATAATGAGATAAGCCTACAATTATACTAGACATAACAATTTAGTTTTAGGTAAAATCCTTATTTTCCACAACAGTAACATTTTTACTAACAATATCATTAGAATTTGTATAATTTCTCGATTTCTGCACAGGCCTATTAAGTAAGAAAATTAGAACCCTGATATACTTACGAATAAAAGAAGCAAAAGTGGTGTTATAATGATGCCCTGCAATGAAACAACACAAGCAAGAGATTATGAAACAATGATACTGGACTTCATCAACAAATTAGTATGGATTAAATGATCATGATAAATTCTGTACAGAGTAGGTTAGGATACATAGAGTGCCAGTTTGTTTATGAAATTCTTTACATTTGCTCCTAAATCTGGAGTTTCAATCAAGAAAACTATCTGTATATGAGTAAACTGATTGTCAAAGGGTGGAGGGAAGGCTCATTGTTTCGTTCACATTCATGAGGAGTGGTGAGATTTTTTAAAAAAGAAAGTATCTGCAGATATCCACATAGCACATGTTACAGCATATGCTATTCAACATTTATTGCACATATAAAATCCAAAGTTTATGTCAAGCATAAATAAAATCACGTGAAATTGTAAAACGAGACATAAAAATCATAACTTCAAATATGAATAGCCTAAAATAAACAAACATAAACCTCAATTTAGGTAGCTGTTATAAAGTTTATTACAGTGTGTGAAATTAAACATACAGGGTTTTTTTTTTTTTATTCATTTCCTTTTTTTGGGGGGGGGATGGGTCTAGTCTGTTAATGCCCTGAAACTTTACAATGTATAAGAACAATTTTTTTTTCTTTGGACTTTTAAACAATTCACAGAAACACATGAAAAACATTATGTACAATAAAATGATCATGTCTGCATTTGGACTGCAAGGGGTTAAGATGCCCTGTATGCCATTTAAATAGTGGGAGATGCCCTTAAAAGACTTCAAGCAGGCACTTAACTCTCACTCTAACCCCAAGAGGGCCCTGCTGAAATTGGGAGCCACTGGCTATCGCATCAAATCAGACCAAGATGCCGAAAGGAACAAAAGCTAAAGCAGAAAACCATAGAGACAAAGAGAGTTGAAAAAGAAAAGGCTGGAGTTGGAAAACAAGCAGCTGCCATAGCAGCCTGCCAAGGTCCAGGAGAATTCATAACCATCAGTAGAAAAAACAAAGCTTGAAGAATATATTGCTTAGTCACAGATTGAGTATTGAGAGGTACACAGATAAATAGCAGGAACAGAAAAAATATCAGAAGTAGATAAATAAAGTATAATATCAGAAAAAAAGGGGGGAAAAAAATAAACCAAAAGAAAGAGCAAAACTTTACACATTTGAAATATAGTCCCAAAATAAGGAGAAACAAATACTCCAAAAGTGAAAATAATCAGAACTAATGAATAACAAATCAGGAGTCAAAAAAAAAAGCAAAGGGAAAAAAAATTAAGCCAAGTCATGAACATAAAGAAGTACAGAGAGAGAGGGAGAGAGAAAGAGAGATAGATAGAAAGAGAGAGAGAATCACACAGAGTGACAAAAATGCAAAGAAAAACATAACAATGAAAGTTTTTTTCATTGGGAGAGAGATAAGGGTACATGAGAGAAACAGAGAAGAAAAGAGAGGGACAGGAGAGAGAAGCTAAAATGATCTACTTAAAGTACAAGGGTCCCACTTGTGACATTGACACCGTCTTGCGTTTAAGTCGTGCTTATCGGCATGTAATGAAGCTACAGTGACAAGGGTGCCGAAGTGCCCCCCAACGAGCATGCAAGATAGATGAAGGGGGCATCAAATATGGATGCTAGTTGCTCCCTGCGGACAGCGGAGGAGAAAGACTGAGGGGTAGAGAGAAGATGAGAAGACCACATGTCAAAGATACCGGGAAGAAATGTGGAAGACGAGCAGAACCTGCATAGAAAGACCAGGCAGGGATATAGAGGCTGCTATATGCACCTTTAGGTAAAGGTCAGTGAATGTGAAGGTCAGAAGGTCAGTGAAAAAAATAAGACATCATGAAAATTGAAGATGAAGGTAACAGAATACCAGTATCATGTGAATTGAGGATCAAGTGAATTGAAGGTCAAGTGAATTGAAGGCCAAGAGAATTGAAGGCAAAGGAAATTGAAGGTCAAAGACAAGTGAAGGTCAAAGACAAGTGCCGGTCAAGAGAATTGAAGGTCAAGGGAATTGAAGGTCAAGGGAATTAAACATTAAAGAGAATTGAAGGTCAGAAACTAAATATCAAGATAACAACAGACCATGAGAATGGAAGGTAAAGAGAATTGATGGTCAGAAAGCTGATGGTTAGGACTTTTAGGAGAATCGATCATAACAAGAAATGAAGGGTAAGAGAAATGAAGACAAGGAGAAGTGAAGGACAAAACAAAATCTCAAGATCAAGATTCTGAAGCAACTAAACAGAAGTTTAGAGAATGAGATGTCAGAGAAATGAAAGTCACAAGAATCACAAGTAAAAGAAATGAAGATCATAAAAGAAGGACAGGATAGTTGAAGGTCAAGAGGTGAAGAGCAATCAGAAATTTGAAGATCATAACAACTGAAGCTTAAAAAGAGCAAGGCAAAGAAGTTGAACGTCTAGAAAGCAAGCTGGTTGACATGAATAGAAGAGGTTGACCCACTGACCCACTGGAGCTGTGTGGCCCCTGTATTAAGCCTATGGGAGTGAGAGAATTCAGTAGTCAACTGGTTAAGGTCATAGTCCAGGCAAGCAGAACTTTACTGCATGAGGAAGAGATGACAAGATGGAAAGATAATGCAGAGGTTTGCAGGCATACACAGGATGACTTTGTCAAGAAACTGAAAGAGGAGGTTGAACAGAAACCAGCGGATGATCAATAATGTTTACTTTATGGCTTTTTCTTTGATATATAGTACTGATGAAATAGAACTTACCAGAAAACTGCCAAAAGCTGAATTGAAAATAGCGGCAGCCTGTTAAAATATAAAAGAGAAATGTACATTTACATAAAACGATGTGACATTACTGAATGAAATATACAAGACTGAAACATTCAACACTATATATCCTATCAATGTCTACAACATTCCATGTACATGTATGTTGTGATATGATGAAGACTGAAACATTCAACATACCGGTAATATATCATTATCAATATCTACAACATTCCATGTACATATATGTTGTGATATGATGAATTTTTATCCTTCTTTTAAGATGAAATTGTCGAAATTCTCCATGGAGTGATGGTGGAGAGAAGGTTTTCTGACATTGTTGGGTTGAATCTTTCTTGCGGTCAATGGACAATGAATCAAAATGTGTATGTGGATGGTTGGTTTGACGAGGTGTCAAAACACCCCAGGACTCAATTGACATCCTACCATACAACTATCCTCTGTCTCTTTCTCTCTCGCTCTCTCTCTCGCTCTCTCTCTCACTCTCTCTCTCCCCCTCCTTCCCTTCCCATTTTTCTCTCTCTTTCTTTCTCTGTATATTCTGCTGCAAGCAAGAAAGGTATTAGCTCACATAATTAACACCTTCTGGCTCTCATCAGACATTTCTCTCTACTTTCTCCCTCCCTCTCCCTCCCTCTCTCTCTGCCTCTCTCTCTCTCTCTCTCTCTTCCCGGTCTCCCAGTGTACACATTCTTATTTTTATCCCTTAAAACTATCCCTCTCTCTCTCTCCCTAGTGTCTTCCTCCCTAACCATATTCTCACCTCTCTCTTTCCATGTACATATCTTGGTTTGATGATATCTGTTCTGTTTGCAACTCACTCTTTTTAAATTCTTTCCATGTTTGGCCCATATTTCCCCATATTTTTTTTCCCCAACCATACTGTTCACTCAAATGCAACCCCATCTATAATAATTGCTGCCTTTCAGTCTGTGTTGTTGAACACAAAGCTTAATTTGCTAACCTTCTCATAACATTTTCAATTCCTTCTTGTACTACCTTTTCATAACCCATCTAGTCTATCAATCTCCCATCATTCTACAATGTTTCCATTTTCCTCCAGCCATCTCTCTCTCTACCCATCTTCTTTCTCTTTCTCTCTCCTTCTTCAGGGCACATTTTCCTTTTCTCTGATGGATGAGAGGGTATTTTGGCAGGGCCAGGCCGTGGCAGCGCACTGCCTGCAGTAGCGGCCTAACTACATCTAGCACCTACCAAGCGTGAAGAGCGGAAGAGCGTCTCTTCTTGTCGCTGCGCTGGACCCAAGCAAGCATGACGGGGTCCCCCCATGCATATTTCAGCCATCAAAAGCGGCAAACATGCTCCGACATCAAGCGTGTCCATATTTCATGGCGAGGCTGAATTGTATCAATTGAAACATGAAGCCAGTCACTGAAATTGCTTCATCTTCCACAACTTCTAAGATCTCATCATACCTAACAGATACCACTCCAAGTTCCCTTCATGATGCTCCTCTGGATCTTAACTTTAGGGCACCCTTCTAAAATTACCCATGAATGCCTGAATTCAATTCTTTCGCTAGCTTCAGTTGGTGTAAGTGATAGTCTGGGTACAACAATAGACTGTGAAGCTAGCCTCCAATAAATGTATTTACCAGAGGCATCAAAGTTTCATGGGCTAGGGTGGTTAATAGATTCTGGTTAATTATATCCTCATGCCAGCCCAAGTCTTCAGGGACTTGAGGAGTATTCTCTCCTCCAACACAGCATAAATGAGATGATGATGGAGCTTCTTACACCATGCACTTTGTTTATTGATATTGGGAAGTCATTTATTTCAAATCATGTCATCGGGTAATATCCTTTCAAAGGATACCCATAAATTACAAAAAATGCAATTAGATTCCAGACAGCATCTCAGCTTCTGAGAAAATCCTGTCTAAAAAAAACAACTTTGTACCAAGCACATAACCCGTTGACACCTGAATTCTCAAATTCACAAGGATATAGTTTTCACCCTTTACAAAATGAATATCTTTTTAATCAAATAGTACATTTCGATTTGATGTACTCTATTTTAAATCTAATTCTAAATTATCAAAATGCCAGTAGTTTTATAGGGTAGAATCAAAATGGATCTAATCAAGTTGTCTATTTACATGTATTTGTCTGAAATATTCACAATGTAAAGATATGATTGGCAAATATCAACTTGGAATAAAATGCAATTGCTGAACATTTTTAATATTGTAACAGGATAATGAAGGGGCTATAAGTATAAAAAGTTCAATTCTGGAACTTATTACTGTGACCTTTCAATCAATCATCCATCCATTTATTCATCCATCTATCCATCCATCCATCAATCAATCTATCTAGTATTCCTACACTCACCTCATTTCCTCCTACAGCCTTAGTAAGGATGACAGCTGATGACACCGGTGGTGGCATGCATCCTACAACCTGTAACCTGTTGATCAATCAATAAAAAACATATTCAGCAATGCATCTCTGCTATTCACACTGTTGATATCTTCTCTTAGAATGTTTTGACCAAATCAATGAAAGTTCTGATAGACCTGGAAGAGAAATGCTAAAAGAAGATAAACATTATCTGCAGAACAGCTGAAATAAATCTTTGTTAATTTTGGCTTGTCTTCAAATTTTACCCCCTTGTCCATTCCTAATTGGGCTCTGAGGAGTCTGAGCATTTAATGACGACAATGTTTCATGCATAGTTCAATTTATCTTTCTTTTCAAACTTTGCCTTCTGACTTCTCTTCTCCCCTTTTCTCTCTTTATTTTCATTTCTTCTCATTCTCTTACTTCTTACTTTCGCTCGCATTCAGTCCCAACTTTCATTTCACTTTATTCCTTTTTTCTTTTGCACTTTTTCTGCCCTCTGTATGCACTGATACAAAAAAAACCCTTCTATCTGACTGTCTTTATAGAATAGCAGTCACTGAGTCACACCAAAATTGTGCTAGAACACAGAGCATGCAACCACCCAATATGTAGATCTACAAAAACATCTCTTTAAGTGGGAGGATGGAAGTATATAATCACTCATGGGCATCACTGAAGCCATTAGAAAATTATATGTGTGTTAAACATATCCACAAAAACACCTATTAGTAAATTCTGAATATTCCACATATATACAACACATCAATTAATTTGGCCAATCGTTCAACTCCTGAAGCGTGAAGGTTACAAATTCTGAGAAATCAAAAGCTGCCCTTCTCTTCTCTCTTCATATCTCCGACTTCTATCAGGAACACAATACAAAATGGTCTTTGCTAATTACTCTAGAATATAAAACAAAAAAGTTGATTAAAAGACTATATAAAAAGCACACCTTTGCCATTCCAATTTAATAAGCAAATTAGATATGAACAAGCATAGTGAAGACGAGGGTTGTGATCATTCAGATCAATTTCATTTCCGCTTTCCAAGCATGAATATAATTTTTTCTACAGAAATTACAGAGAAAACAACTTTTTTTTAAAAATCCACAAAAACCTACCAAAACTCAATTCAAATCAATCAGGAAAAATCAGACAGACCTTTTTAATGCACATTTCAAACGTGATTAAGGAAGACAAAGATGAAGGAAAATATATCAGGATTTTGACATCTGGAATGAGAAGTAAAATGATGTTGAGAGATACACAATGCGTCCCAGAAAAAATCAAACCCTAAAAAAAAGGGGTTATTGCAAACATAACTTTGTGCTCTCTTATTTTTTCTTTTCCCACAAATTTTAAGTACTGTGCTTTCAATTCATACCTTAATAGCATCAATCCATATAAGCTTCACTGAAAAACATTGTTTTTGAAATGGCATGTCAAAATTCACTTGTGCCAAATTGGGGTAAAATCATGAAAACTTGAGGATCACATCCGAAAATGACTTAGAGGAATTATGAAGTTTGAAACCGAAAGAGAAGACTTTATTCAAGTGCCATTTTTTTTAAATAATGAGGGTAAAAATATACTATAAAAACACTATAAAATAAAGGATGTCAACCTTTTGTCAATGATGGAGGTAAAGGAAGGGCATATATTTTTAATAAAATGGTACCTGTAATCATTATATTGTTTTTCTTCATTTTGAAGAACTGCTAAGTACTATTTCAAAGAACAAAGCAAACAGTAAGGGGATAATTTGCATCAAAATTTCTAGTCAGGGCCTTCCTTTGCCACTGAATGGAAAAGTATGGTTATAAATGCTCAAAAGGCAGAACAAAAATCAAGATTATGGCAAATTACCATCTCATGAAGGCCACCTGTTTCATTGCAGGAAGGGCACTTTTAAATCTTTTGAGTGATAATCATTGATTTTTGGAATTGTGGGGGTATATGCCCTTGCCATCACTGAAAATTCACAGTGACGGTGACCCCTGTTGCATGAAGATTTGATTGAATGGATGTCATCACAAAATGAATTTCTTGCCTATTATTTCTTTAAAGCACACTTTTCCCTTTGTCATGTCCACATGTGATACTCACATTTTCACGGTTTTACCCAAATTTGGAACAAATCGATTTTGACATGCCATTTTCAAAACAGTGTTGCTCGGTGAAGCATGCATATATGGATTAATGCCATCAAGGTATTATGCGAACGCATGATATTTCAAATTAAGGGAAAATGAATAATTATCGTCATACAGGACAGTGTGGTCACAATAAACCCTTTATTTTACAATTTTGTTTTCTCTGGGATGCACTTTACAGTGAGGAACAAAGAAAAAGAAAGAAAAAGGCAAAGTCAGAGAAGTTGAGAAAATGATAATAACAATATTCAGGATTTTTCTGGGACCTAATACATCTCTCTGATGTGCTCTACACAAATATCATGACCGACATTGGATTTAGACTTGCCTGCAGCCTTACACACAATGTATGCACCTTCTCCACTCCCTAGGGAGCATTCCAGCCAGGTGCCTTTTTTGCAGGCGCTCACAATGCTAAACAAATTAAAGTGACTTTTGCATCTTATGGGGTACCCACTTAACACCTGGGTGGAAAGTGGCAAATGTAGATTCATATCTTGCCAAATGACATTAGAGCCACAGTGGGATTCGAACTTGGACCACGAGATCCGCAATCCGGTGACATATCCACTGGATTACGGCACTTCTACACAAGGCAACAGCAATGCAAATCAGAGAAATTAGAATAAACAGAAATAAAAAGATGTAAACAGGGAGCTTTCTAGGGGGGGGGGAGGGGAGAATGGGTGGTAAAGAGAGAGGATGGAAGGGAGGGAGACGAGAGAGAATCACAGTGAAATGAAAAAAAGAAGAGAGGAGATAGTGAAAAGGATTGCATTCAAAAGAAAGAGAAAACTAACCAAAGCTCTTACTCTGAAGCTCATTAAAAATTCGGTTCATTACCAAAAGTACTCACTGGTTCTTTCAAATATGGAAATTAATGGGTCTCCATAACAAATCCCCTCCACTCCAGTGCTCACAGAAAAGAACAAACAAATTCTCCATCACAGCTAAATTAATTGGATTCTACCTCTCCACCTACCTGTTGGCCTTCCATACTATTCAATCCAGACTGCTAGCATGAATGGCAATGCACAATCATTTTCATCAGCTATCATTCATTATGCAAGGCCACCTTGTTCCACTCCCTTCCCAGCTTTCATCAATTTTTGACTACGGGTATTTTTATTCCACTTCATGGAAAATTCATATTTTGATAACTACAATGTAGGCTGGCTTCTTTTAGCGCTTGACATGAAGTGATTCGCTAATCTATTTTTCATGGGCAGCAAAGTGGGAGAGATCAATAGGAATTTTATATGTAGTCAAGTGGATAATAGAACATGGATAATTATTGATGAGGTTAAGATTTGTCCTGTCTGCTTTCACTATTAACTGATTGCCTGTTTGAATTTTGCAGAGTCTGGGGATGTGATTACAGGGTATGAGTACATAGAAAACAAAGGTCTTTATTAGATGTTTGAATCTAGAGCAATGATGTGTATAATCAAAACGTTATCAACACCATTTGTGTTGCATGGCATATTGGCCACATAAATATCACAGGAACCTAAACAGCAAATCCCCATGTTTATTGCATATAATTTGGAAAATAGTTCATTAGAACGTAGACCTGCCAGTAATTATTGCATCATTTACATCAACACCCTTTTAGAAAATTTATAAAGTAGGATAATCATGATCACGCATGCTGATCATGTCTGGGTTCAGAAAGGTCTTGAGTAAGCATGCGCCTCTTACATGTACAATTTTGTTGTTTAAATGGCATCAGCTGACATCTAATCAGGGCCACCTCTTTGATGCTTAATGGTATACCTGCATTTATTTTTATGCCTACCGGTACAATTATTGTCATGATACATGTAGGTAAATTGTTTTATGATGATGGAAAATATTCACTTCGAACAAAGAGCAACAATTTACTGGTACATGCATAGTACTTTTTATGGACACTTTGCCCTATTTCTTGTCAAAAAATGTTTTCACACTTTGCAGTTTGGAGCATAACTGCATTGCGAGTGAGAATGAAGAATGCTGACTAAGCCACAGTTTAAAATTGCATATCAAATTTTCTGAGGCATCACATTATAGTTTTAAATCATTTAAATTCAGAGAAGTTTCTTTCAAGCACATTCTATACTTGGCATGTTTTCATCTTTACAAGACAAGCAGTAAGACTACTGGAAAAATTCAACTGATAATGTGACCAAGATGCACGTTTAAATGACAAACTCATTCAATTTCTACAAAATTTTAAGTTTTCTAGGAAGCATCATGGGTTTATCATACAAAGAACCCCTCTCCATCAAACCCCCCCAACAAAAAAATAAATAAACAACAACAACGCAAACCTTCAAAAAACTATTAAGGGTTCACTCTAGAAAGAGTTAAAAATATATGACTGATGCCCTTCTTTCTCCCACACCCCACCCCCACCCTCCCCTGCTGACATTTTCATCTGCAGATTGCCAAAAAAAAAAATTCCACCCATCTATTTGAAGAACACTTGTTAATGAAGTTGTCCCATTTCTGGTAACTGCAATTTAGTGCGCTGAGCCATGCAGTTTTAACTTCATTAGTATTAATAAGGAATGAGCATTTCACACTACTATTAATCTTGTCCATTTATGGCCCATCGCCCTGCATGCTGATGTACTGAAGTGTCTTCTCTTTAAGATTCATATCTCATCCCTAGCCTTTTCCCCTTTGAATATATATTTCCCATTTTTATCTATTTTGTGAGGGGTATTTATCATTTCTCAAATGCATGTCCTTATTTGTTCCTATTGCTTCTTCTTCTCTCAGCCTCTTGCCAAATATCTTCTATTTCTTTTATTTTTCTCTCACTTTCCTTCTTCCATCTTCTCTTCTCTGTACATTCATTTTTCCCCATAACTCTCTACTCTTTCATTTTTAATATTCTCTTAAGTCCCATGGTTTTTTGGTCACAATCTTGTTTTAAGCTTTTTGTAAATTATATTCTTTGTTTTTGTAGGTTATTTATTTATTCATTTATTCATTTATTTTATTTGCTATTTTTTCAGAGGGAGGGGGTTAACATGCATGATATTTTGCAGCACCTTTTCTTTTCCTTCTCTGGCACAATTTCCTATATTTCATTTCTAAAGAAACTTTCTTTAGTGATTTCCATCTCTCTCTCTCTCTCTCTCTCTACTAGTAAAAGTTAATCCCTCTTTCATCACATACAGTATTCTTCTTCTTTATCTTAAATACCCCTAACTAATATCCCATCTTCCTGAACTCATCTTCACTATTTCCGGTCATCTCTTTCTTCCTTCTCTAATCTCTCCTTCATACTCCTATCCCTATCTCCTTCACTCTTCGCTTTCCACATATGCCGCTTTTCACACCTCCCTCTCATCATTACCGGGGGTAATGGGCAGGTATTTTGTGAGTGAAATAATAAATGAGAGCAAAATATTGCCCCTGGGTATTGTACGTGTGGATCACTCCATAGCCATCCATATGCTTGCGGGGCTTTGTACTCCTTACAGCGGGGGCTACCCTACCTATCATTCTGTCAGAGGTTTTATTTTGAAACCATTCTCTCACGGAATGTCCCATTTTAGCCAAGCTGACCAACTGCCCTTTCAATCATAAATCTTTGCTTACAAGATAAATCTAGTCACGTTATTCTAGGATATATACAAAAACCTGTTTCAGTTGCAAAGCAAGAGTACAATAGGGGGTGGGGTAGGCATGAATAAAAAATTCATTGTTGCACGAATGGGGGGGGGGAAGAAAGATATTGGCTTTTCAGTCATAAATGTTGTCTTACAAATAAAATTTTTTAGCTACTATTCTAGGATTCCTAAAGGTAGATCTCTTCAAATAACTTTAGTTTCAGAGAAAGAGGATGGTGAAGGGAATGACAAAAAGGTCGAAGGGCCAGGATGACAGAAATTTGAAGAAATTTGGGCTGTATGACATCATGTTAAAATAAAAACATTATGACAAAAAAGAAAATGATTTAATTTCAAAGATTCTTTAATGTCAAATAACTTATGATGTCTAAACTTTTGAGATGATTTGTAACAATTTCTTTTGATCTGTTTTTGTGACTTGTGAAATATATTGAATAATGAAATAATATGCACATAGATTACTCTTGATGAAAAATGCCTAATACCAATTTGAAAACTGCTGGCTGGGACTGAACCTTCTCACCATTGTTTGATTACCTAAAACATAGTAATTTACTAAATATACTGTAAACCGTACTGTAAATCAAAATCTTGCTTTTGTTACTGTATAGTTTACATGCATGCTACAAAATATAAGTGTTACTGTTGCAGTCTCCTTCTTCTTATACTTCTTCTGCTTCTTCTTTTCTCTTTACTCTAAACTCGCTCCCCTCCACTCTCCTATGTATTTTGATATTTGTGCTAAGTTGTTCAGACGAGCCCGTCACAAGCAGAGTTGTTGACTCGAGTCATGCGACTTGGACTCGAGTTTTGACTTGACTTGCGACAAAAATGACTTGTGACTTGGCTTCAAGTCATTTCAAGTCATGTAAATTATGTACAAAACAGGCACGGGGAAAAAAGTCACAGTACTTTATCGCAAACACTTCTAACATAAAGTTATAGTACTCCCGGTCCCTTCTAGTGATACTACACGGTATGGCGCATGTCTGATCGATCGACCGGACCGGCCGCATATGTATACCAGCTAGCCAGCTAATATGTGCGCACGTACAAGGTACGGAATGTTTTCGCCAGCCACAAGCACTGTATATGATTCAGTGGTTCTCACATGAGCGCGCGTTGTTGTTGTTGTTGATTCATGTTGAACCGCGATCAGTCAGTCTTGACTATTATCACCAACAAGCTTTATTTTTTTTTTATATCATTAATATTTCTTTTAAATAGTTTTGGTATTTTAAGGAAAAGTTCTATTGGCATCTCTTATTTTTTTTTGCTATATTGATATTATATTTTTTTGATATATAGAATATAAAAAATATGAGTTCTGCTTCGGAATGTTAGAATAGGAAAAGAAAGATGCCAATAAATAAACAAATTCTGTCAGACGTGAAATTTACAGATTTTCAGCCACAGGCCTTCATCAGGTAATGATGAAAATTTATGAAGTATCAAACATAAAGAGCGCAGAGCGCAAAAAGCTCCATGGATACCAAACCAAACCAAGGAAGAAAAGGGAGAGAGAGAGAGAAAGAGAAAGAGAAAGGGGAAGCATAAGGGAGAAATAAATAAACAAAGAAGCGCAAAGTGCCAGATTTAATAACCAACTACAAAGTAAGGAAAAGGAAATCAAAAGAAAAAAAAAACATTGCAAAATTTGTCTATTCTCTGCCAAAATGCTTCGTTCGAAGAACGAAACAGACGATTGCATTATGTATTTTTGCATCAGGCCACCTTTCATATTACATGTACATGTACATGTTTTTTTATTACAACTGAAAATACAAAGTGAAAGCATAACTCAAAACATAGAAAATGTGACACAATTTTTATCTCCACTTTAAAATAAGATAAAATCTCTTCATTTAAATACTCACTTTATAAAAAATAGAAAGTGATTCAAAAAGTTTTTGAATCACTTTCTATTTTTTGTTTTAAAGTTTGTGCAATTTGAGTACGCAAATTGGTTGTATTATGAGCGAGCGCGGCAGCCGCCAAGACTGTGCTGTTCCTCGGAAAGGAATCCCCCTACCGTAAAGGCATTTTAGCCAACCGTAGAAGTAGGGGATACCTACAGGGGCTGCGGAACGGGGGGGGGGGGGGGGGGGGGGGGGTTGCAGCCCCCCTTCCCCACTTTTTGAGTAGACGCATGGGCCTCTGTACCAAAAGCAGGAAGTGATTTTTTTTTTTTGTACGTGCAGCCCCCCCCCACTTTCAAAAACGTTCTGCGGCTTCTGATGATAACTTAAATTGTGACTTGACTTGACTTGACTTGACCTGTGATGACTTGTGACTTGAATTTGCCTTGACCTGTGATGACTTGTGACTTGGCTTGAGTTGGCCTATGGCCAAAATACTTGTGACTTGACTTTGACTTGCAAAAAATGACTTGCATACATCTCTGGTCACAAGCACTCGCTTTTAGGGACCCCGCCTTCTTCCTTGATTTATGTTATTGTAATATATTATGTTACTATGTATAAACTGTTCACAATTTTAAAAAAAATGATTGTTAACTCCAACAAGTCACGTGGAAGAAAATAAATGTTTCTTTCAATAATATAAAAATTAAAATTATGAAATTGAAATGAAATATTCAGTTTAGAGTTTTCACAATACATTGTACACAATATCATATGCAGGTAGTAATATTTGTTTTTTCATAACCATAACACAGCACTGGAGCAGCAAGTAGAAAAACTGAAAACACCCTTGAAGTTTGAATCCTGGCTTAGAAAAGAGGAGGGGAATAACTTGCTTTCTCTTTCAATTCTTTTTTTAAAATAGGTAATAATGAGGGAACAGAGAGCATACACCTACATCCTGCATTCGGACTAGGTCCCTTTACCTGGGACAGTTTGGAGAGGGTCTTCCTCATTAAGACCGACGGTCCACTGTCCATACTATCCTCAAATGCCCCCGCTTTCAGGGGACAATCGTGGCTGAAGTGGTTTCGGCTGTCCGTTACTTCACAATTCCACATTTCACGCACTGCCCACATTTGATGAAAACAGCTGAGCAATATCAGTTACGAGTCCAAGGTTGCCCTCCCCTGAAGATTTTGTCCCTGGACCCATATACATGCATTTGGCAGAACCACAGGGAGCAGTCCAGGCGAGCGTCCACACTATTGCGGGACCTAGTCTGAATGTGGGGACAGTTAAATAATAATACCTATCAACCATCCATTTACCACACTTGGGTTGAGAGAGAAAAATGTGTATGACATGCCTTGTCTAGGTAAGGATAACACTCCACAGACCTTCATAATAAAACAATCACATGAATGAATTATAACACCATTATGCTATACACACTTTGATAAACTCGTTATAAGGAGCAAATGATTTCATTTTCCAACAAGAAATATCACTGAAGGTGATTAATATCCCCCGCCCTAATGTGTGTACTAAATTTCCTGAGCATTGCTCAAAAAATGAGGAAGAAGTCCGATCCTCAATATTTCTCCGACTTACAGCAATATTTATGCTTTACCATGACAACTCAGTTTCTGACACATTGAAAAAATATGTCTAGCACATCTTCGCCACAAGACCAACATGTGTGCCAAATTTCACGAACATTGCTCGAAAAATGAGGAAATAGTGTGATCTGTAAGATTTACTCCTGATTTCTTGCCATAATATGCCATTACCATGGCAACGCAATTTCAAACACGTTAAAAAAATATGTATTGTACATCTACATCCCAAGACCAATATGTGTGCCAAATTTCAAGAGCATTGCTCGAAAAATGCAGAAATAGTTTGCACCGCAAGATTTCCTGCTGGTTTATTGCCATAATATGCCATTACCATGCCGTTACCATGGCAACACAGTTTCCGACACATTGAAAAAGTATGTCTGGCACATCTTCGGCTCAAGACCAATGTGTGTGCCAAATTTCATGAGCATTGCTCTAAAAATGAAGTAGTTCAATCCGCAAGATTTCCAACTGATTTATTGCCATAATTGTTTCCGACACATTAAAAAAATATGTCTTGCAAATCTTCAGCCCAAGACCAATGTGTGTGTGTAAAATTTCAAGATTTGCAATGGATTGACCTCCAGACCACCCGCCCGACCTGTATGCTGATTCCTATATACCCCTTCAAACTTTGTTTGGCGGGGGTATAATAATAAGTACAGAAAGCTACAGCCTCCATTTACAATATGCTTTAACATCCAAAAAAGAAAGAATAAAAAAGAAAAAAAAAAGATGAATAAATAAATATGTTATAATAATAGGGGTTTTTATCTGTATAGTATACAGATAATGAATGTTTATGAGTGCAATAGACAGAATATTTCATGAGGTGAAAGATGAAATGATCCATTCAATGAGATGCAGCCGAGTTGAATGGATCAATAATTTCATCTTTCACTGAATGAAATATTCTGTCCATTGCACGAATGAAAAAAGCATTATTTGTTTTATATGACACCTAAAAATAGATCAAATCGCAATAAATCAATAGCGCTATACGCTAGCGTGCTGTTCATGGTGCACATTGCAAACGCAAGCGTTTTACGTACGTAGTGTGCCGGGCTCTCGGCGTTCGTGCAATGGAGCAAATTGTATGGATCCAAGATTGCACGGTAAATGGAGCCACAACTGCACGAATGATGACGTCATAGTGCAATGGGACAAATGATCAATATCAAACAACCAATCAAATGACAGGAATCTATTCAGGTGTCATACAACACTTAATAGTTGATATGAAATTATCATGACCCTGTCATTGGATTCAGCTGATTTTGTTTTAAAAACAAGGTTTAAATTGAGAAAGGCCAGGGGTCATGTGGGGGGGGGGGTGAACGGCAAGGTAACAGCCTAAATCACATAAACTGTACATAATATAATTTACAGGTTACTTTTCATATTGCTTTTTGAATCCTTCAGTAAGAACTGATCATACAAGATAATCTGCATATGCATATTACAGCCACTGACTGCCTGCCATGTTCGTTTTTTTTTTCTTGAACAAATAAACCATTACTCAACTCAACTCAACTCTTTTGATCTGTTGAAATTTATTGAAAATCTGCTGACTTTAAACATATGAATAATGGGACAATACCCAGTCTACTTTAATGACCAATATGTACACTGATACATGTAGCTCTGTAGCATAATTCGAGGACAGTAAAATGCATTGTAAACACTCCAATAAAGTGATACTATTCAACTACTTGAACCATAAATCTGAAGTGATATGATGGGATGATGCAAATGCTCTGTGTCGGTGAGGGGATGCCACGAAAACACAGATATATTTTTGTTTACACATGTGCAATAAAATGTGGATGTGCACATTGCCATTAAACATGGTTAAAGAAGAATGAAACCCTGGGAAAATATCCATTTTAATGAAAACAGAGGAAAGAGAGAAGCAATCAAAAAAAAAGTTCCATCAAAATCAGTTACGGAATGAGAAAGTTACATGTACTGTGTACATGTATGTAAGTTTGAAAAGTCTCAATTTACTTTTAAAGGAGAATGCAACCCAGACATCAGTGTACTTCCAGTGAATGAAGAAAAACAAAAAGAGTCGACAGTGAAAGTTTGAGCGAAATCGGACAATCTGTTCAAGAGTTATGAACTTTGAAAGTTTAAGTAAATCCTTATTATGGTTATCCTTGAGTTGGCAACTTTGCAAGCATCTGTGATGTCATCGTGGACAACTCTCCATTCATTTTGTACACAGAATTTAACATTTTCTTTATTTTCAAGAAAAATAGAAATTTGTTTGATTTATTGTTAGAGTATGACATGGCTACGGTACATCAATTCTGCAAGCATTTTGGGAAGAATTATGTTGATTCCTGCCTTGGAATTTCATATAAATCAATTCTTCTGAAAATTTATGCACAAAATGAATGGAGAGTTGTCCACGATGACATCACAGATGCTGGCAAAGTTGCCAACTCAAGGATCCCACTAATAGGGATTTACTGAAATTTTCAAAATTCATAACTCTTTAACAGATTGTCCGATTTTGCTGAAATTGTCACTCTTCTTGGTCATCTCCATTCATTAAGAGCACACTGATGCCTGGGTTTCATTCTCCTTTAATGGCGATCCTCAGAGTGGCAATGCTGCTTCAAAATGGCAGGTTTAGAAGGACAACTTTCAATATGATTTGAAAACAAAATTTTCGCATTTTCTCCATTATCTCTGCTGCTTGTCTCTTAGTGAAATCAATATATTTTGTTGATGTCAAACACATCTTCCCATATATCTTGAGCTAAGGAGACAAGTTGCAGCTTGAGAGATAATGGGGGAAAATATGAAACTTTGTGTACAAAACATTTGGAGAGTTGTCCTTCTAAACCTACCATTTTGAAGCAACATTGTCAATTTGAGGATCGCCATAGAAAGCAAGTTGAGACTTTTCAAAGTTTCATAACTTTCTTATTTCGTAACCAATTTTGATGGAACTTTTTTATATTGCTTCTCTCTATCTTCTCTTTTCAATGAAACTGATTTTTCCCCAGGGTTTATTCATTTTCCTTTAAGTGATTACAGTATATATGGGACCCAATGGGAGGCTGCGTCACTTGGATGACTAACAGCGCAGCCTCTCTGAATCTACATGAGTTGCTGATTTAGCCCATAGGTCATAATGTAGTAGATGCTTTCAGGTCTCTACATACCTGCCAATCCTGACAGCCAAGAAATAGGAACAAATTATTAAGAAATTTCAAAAATAGGAACATTCCTAAATTTCCTATTCAATACTACAGACAAGTTTGTACAGAAATAGGAACACACGGGTTGAAATAGAAATTTTCTTCACCCCAAATAGGAATATTCCTATTTAATAGGAACAGTTGGCAGGTATCTCTCTAGAAGTTTGTGGTCTGAAAGAGAACTTGTAGATACATGTATGTGTGCTAGCTTTCAGGATTGCATACATGAAGGCAATTCAAGCTGACATTGGGCCATTCTCTGGAAAGTGAAACTTTTAGTCACACACATGACCATCTAATTTTGCCTCATTGCTCTAAAATCAGATAACATGTTTTAATTTTTTTTACTGTAACCATTTTTTTTAACATGAAAAAGGCTCCCCTTTCTTTGATAAGAATAAACAATTTCTCAACTATGATGTGCTTACAGAGTCATTTAAAAAACGCCCCCTTTTTGACTGGTTACACACGTGACCGACCCAATTTTCACCTCTAAAAGAACAGAATGTTCATTCATCCATGGGAAATTGCTTTAGAACTGTTTAGAGCAATCCCCATCATACAGTAATGAAAAGTGGAAACTTCCAGGGAAATCTGAGAAAAATAGGTTTGAATACCAACAAGTAAGACCAGTTTTCATGCGAAGTCACACACGTGATCAACCTAATTTGACCTCTGTATGAAAAATGATGTCCGCAGTCCGCACTTTTAAAATGATTGCCTTCATTCTCTTTGGGGTAATACAGTCACTTAAAATTCCAAAATGATAGACTTTTGCTACAAGATAAATACTGACAAATTAGTTTTGAAGTGGCTATTTTCATGATTTGGGTCACACACGTGACCAAGAATGGCCCCACTGCATACTTGGAGATATTCATTTAAGAGAGACATTGAATACAATGTGTCAAAGAGTTTAAAGGATGCTTAAAAACTTTACGATGAATGTGCCCCAATTAAATAAGGATAAAATTGCAAAGATTATGAAGTTTTAAAACTGGAGTCGATGCAAATT
The DNA here is from genome assembly GCA_029962745.1 of Echinometra lucunter. NCBI lineage: Eukaryota > Metazoa > Echinodermata > Echinoidea > Camarodonta > Echinometridae > Echinometra > Echinometra lucunter. The sequence continues at coordinate 18,502,003 of CM057161.1, read as the reverse complement.
TGCAACTCGGTGGCTCACTAATAGCTAGCACTTTTTCCAGTGGAATTAAACATAATGAGTTCCTTGAGTGGGACTGAAATTTGAAATACCCTGTTGATTTTTTTCCCCTTTCAGAGGAACAAAATGTTAAAGCCCACAAACATCACTACAGTAATCTAAGATTTTCTTGACTTCAGTTTTAAGTAGCAAAATAAGATACACTGTAAATTAAAATTTTCTATTTCGGCAGCAGATCATTTTCATCAGTTATATAGAAACCGTAGGAGCCAAAGCTTGTGATAGCAATTAGCAAGTTACGACTGGATTTCAAAGTACCGGTACTGCTACTTTTCTATTATATTTTACAGTCTTTCACGAGGCATGACTTGATAGAAGTACATTGTCAATAATGTACTGGATTTCAAAATACCAGTACTGCTACTTTTCTATTACATTTTACAGTCTTTCATGAGGTATGACTTGACAGAAGTACATTTTCAATAAGAATGATGAAAATTCTTTTCATACTCCCAAAATAACTTCGCTGAGATCATACTGTACGTGTTTTATCATGCTAAGTAAGTCAAAGGCAATCTGAAATATTTACATTATCATGTATATCATCTCTTTGTGTTTGTACATATATATATATATGTGGTAAATAAAATCAATCAATCAAACAAGTTTGTTTTGGGGTATTTGCATCAGCAGTACATAAACCGTTTATGTTATGACCATAAACAGCAATCTCTTGGAGGTGGTTTCAAATAGATTTAAGAGATAGCCTGACCACTTTTATTGCTTTTCTAAGATGCCGCATTTATTCAATTGTAACATAAAAAGCAATAAAAAAAAATCAGTAGCAGAATACGCGAATGAAGTATCAAAGAAATACCAGTCACTGCCTAGTTTTATGGCATACATTACCACTGAAGATATTCATGTTGAAATTCCTTTTCTCTTAAAGCTTTATGAAACTTTAAAAATGAAGTTGCAGAATAAAATGACCTACAACCATTTCACCTAAAATATTTTCTTGACAATGGTTAGGAATTTTTACAAATTTTCCCCACTGAAATCTTCCTGCACTTATTTACTCATTTTATCATTTATTTCTTTGGGGGGGGGGGGGGGTGAATGCCCCATGTGTGTTATTTTTAAACGTCTTGTTCTAATATAATTTGAATAGAGTACAAGACAGAAATCAACTCTGTTGCAAGGGCTAATTTTTTCAGATTATACTATGGATCTTAAGCCTTACATTACCAAACAGTAATAATTTGCGAGTAGTCTCTTTTCATTCATGAGGGGGAGGGGGAGATGAGAAGTTATTTATGATTTAAAGACACTCAGTCATGGATTTTCATGGGGAATTCGACCCATTCAGGTGCTTACCCAGTAACAGGTGTTGTCCATCACCCAGAATGGAAATGAGTTTTATGACCAACAGACCTTATGTAATGCTCTGTATATGTGTATTCCACCCACTGCCCCATATTGTAAAAACATTATCTCACTTTGCCTGGCCCGACAATGCCTGAAGCAGGCCGAAGAATGTCTATGGTGGGGCAGCTTGTTTGCCGTGCTCCAGGGATGTAGCTCTAGTACAGGTATTTTCAGTGCTTTTCACAAAGTCTGGTGTCAGCAAATTATGATCCACTCCCCATGAAAGCCCACGACTGAGTGTCTTTAAGACCATGTATTATTGGTACTTACCCCTTTAGAAGCCAGGGATCTATGTTTGATGCTGCGAGAACCTTAATGAGAACCCATACGAAGCAGGGTACAAACCCTAGTGTGAAGAGCTGAACAAAGAAGTGTAGCTTGACATGAAGTAAAGCACTCTTTAGGTCCTGTGACAAGGAATCGTAATATGATATCCAAGTATCAATGGCTAAACCCCAAGCATGGATATTCAAAACTAAAATAACAGATCGAATAATGGGACATTTCATCTTCTATAGAAGAGTAATTCTGAAATGCTACGTGCCAGTAATGCAATGACGACACGAGGAAAAGTACAATGTAAAAGTGTTGTGTTACTCATTACATACTTCTAATTTTCCTCTGCACATTTCATTTATGCTATTCTGTGAACTGAACACAGAAACAGTGGATAAGGATAGTTCTGTGAGTGGTCTAAATGAGGCGTAATCATTCAACTCTTGAATACGATTTGATTTTGGTATTACACACAATTTCCACAGACTCAAGCCTGGGTTATCTCAAGCTTAGTAGTACTTAAAGGAGAAGTCTAGGCAATTTCTGTAAGCATGGATCATAAAGAGAAAAAAATTCAGCAGCTAGAAAATGTCTTACTTTACACAACATACCCTAGGATTACCGAGTAATCAACAATTAACTTGTATAAACAGTAGTTCTAGTACAAGCCCATTTTCATCCACAATACAGTTCGCATCCGGGCCCAGTGACATAGCTGATGCACCGCAGGCAGGCCAGGCGATGCAAGCAATGCGTGTACGACATTCCGGCTTGAAGTGATCTTCGCACACTTTCTTTAACTTTCGAAAATTTATAAGTGTGAAGTCGAATTTGTCCGTTCTAATATCATTAATCCATCAGGCACACCTCTCCCTGTCCGTCAGGGGATTTGGGATTGCAAAAAACTTCTCTTTGGAACAGAATTGGTGTGATTTGTACACCCAGAAGCTAGACATACTGGCATTTTGCATAGAGAATGTGCAGAGCATAAGTGCGCATGCGCAGTGCAAATGCATCGTCTACGTCACATGACCAATGACCATATTTGGGTTTCGGTGGGAAATTTAATTATTTGGAGTAAAAGATCCAACACTTAATCGGTATTTAAAAATCACAGAAATCACTGTGATAAATGAAAGTAGCATTATTTGTTAGCTTGAATTTCAAGCTTTATATTGTAATTTTAATGAAATTGTCTGGACTTCTCCTTTAACAAATAATGCTACATTTATGACTAACCTCTGTTTTCAAAGAAAGACCACTGTTGAAGAAAATGATGGAAACTGCCACATACTTGACAGTGATGTCTGGAAAGAGAGGTCCTGAAATAAAAGAGAAAAATTCAAGTTAGCTTATTCTCACTGGGCAAAAAATTCAATTTGATGTTAGGATTCCATATATATATGCCTGAGTTATTACATATTACATTTCAATTGAAAATAAAATTACATTTATCAACTTTAGCTTGAGGATTCTCTAAATTAAAAGAAACAAGATAAGCCCATGCTAAATTTTAAACTAAACTCTACCACAGAGAAGATCAGATAAATATTCTTATAGCATATTGCAAAATTTCACATGCATACAACGAATGGAAAATCAGAAGTTATGTAAAAGGAACTAAAAAAATAGCACAAAGGCGATCAAGGTTTGTCTCTTGAACAATGATTACATTCAAACACTACAATTTCAAATTTATTGATAGTTACAATTTACAATATTTATACCAAAGAAAGACCTAGCAATTTGTATAAACAATTGATCCGGCAAAAGCGGATATTCATTGATAGAGGATTCTTTTTTATTCAATACAAACTACTAACTTTAAAACATTTCTCATTGTAAGCGATGTAAATACTGAGACGATTACATATATCTCAAACATGAAGAATACACATGTGTACATGATATTCTCCAATTATCATGACAGCACCATCACCACTGGTCACTCTCAAACCCTTGCGTTTTTTTTGGGGGGGGGAAGGAGGGTTGCATGTCAATGAATGCCTAATGAGGCATTAAAAAAAAATCATTTTTGCATCCTAGCAGCATAAAGGAGTGAACCAATCAATAAGCACAAAATATGACATCACGAGTTTACCTCATTGTCTGTACAACTTTTGACTAAACTCCCTTGTATTCAAGAGTGAACTATCATATTGACATGTAGATGTGCATCTCATTTTCATACATGTTGCAGTAAAAATAAGTGGTGCAGTTTGTCACTGGATATATTTGTAAGCCTGCACTGCAGTCTCACATCAGTGCAATATTAATTTATCACAAGCAACCATTAACTTCTTCAGCATGTTCTAATTTAAATCCCATTTCCTCAACAACCTACCAATTAGTTGTTTTTCTTTTGTGATAGGCCTACTAAGCTTTCACATTATAACAATACCTGGTTTTGGTAGGCCTTAGCATAAAGAAATTACAATACAATCAATAATTAAATTTTGACTTATTAACTTAACTTATATTTGAATAAAAAGTTGAAGAGAAATTTATTTGAGATTATTTGACATTATTAAAATTATTACCCCCTTTCTGCCCGATGGACGGCTCTGCTTTGGCAGCAAGGATGACAACAACAATCCCAATCAGAAACCAATTTTCTTTGATCTTCTCAAGCAGCCCCATGTTTGGTCCTGTCACCTGCAAAGCACCAGACACCTTGAAGAATCGGATACATACATGTACAGCTGTCTATGTCTATGCGGCTATGCAGCTAAACATACAATGCATTATGTGACTCGACTCATTCATTGCAAGATCCACGTTGCACTTGTGTACAAATACAAATATTGTTTACATGCATGCCTAACCACACATTCTTCAAAAAATATAGTTCGTTCCACTCCTCGTAAGGTGTTCACAAATTCTGCATTAAATTCGAATAAAATTAAATTTTGATTAATTGTATATCAATCTGAACTACAATGAGAGTAACTTTATTAGTTTTGAAGAAAATTACAACTTTGAGCGCAATAATTCAATCATAATTTTTATGTTATTAAGCAAGATGGCAGCCTCCTTGAAGAAACCGTCCGTCTCATTTACGCTACCAATTGCTTGTCAAATCTGTTTAGGAAAGGTATATGTGCTAAAGATGAAATGCTGTTTTTATTATTATTTCTTTCTTTGATTTTTTACATTGAAAATCAACGGTATGTTTCTGTTGTGTTTATATTTGTTGTAGAGTTGATGCCGTACACTTTTCCTCAGTCCCAAGCGTATAATTTCGAGTTTGTTAAACATTTTAGTTTAAAAAACGCCTCGATGAGTAAATTCCACACCAGCAAGACTAGAGTCTAGTGGTCAGTACTGTCCGCTAGGTGCTAGGATGTTTCAGTGCTAAATTTGTAGTTATTGATTCTATCCTCCAAATCAGAGCAATATTGCACACTCCCCCTTCCTCCTCGTTTGGTTCAAGACGGATCATTGAGGAGTATTCCCAAGAAGGAGAAGAATTCAAGAAGAATTACATAAACAGACAGACACATACATGACATAGGGTCATATATAACTTCCAAAATGATGATGATGATATTTTTCTATTATCTCTCGACTCAAGGCGCAGCCTGTCTCAAACTTAAGCTCAAGATAATGGGAAAATGTATTGGCAGTTAATACAGCTACACGTGTGTGGCTGTAATAGTATCCTTGGGCCAAAGGCAAAGCCTTTGCCCAAGGATACAGTCACATGCACCTCCCATTCCGTGCGGCACTTGTCTGGCAGATACTCTGTGCCTCGCATGCGGTGTTAGCAAAGCACTTTGTATGCAACGGTACATGTCGCAAAAGTTCATCACAAGTGTTTTACTCTTGAAATTCACTTAGATCTACATACAAATAATATTTGTAGTGAAAATATTGCTTGTGTGTCAGTGAATTTCAAGAGATAAAACTTTCATGATGATGTTTTGTGACATGTACCACTGCATGAATATATACATCACTTGTGCTCAGTGCTGCGTCCGAGTCCGAGTTGTAAAACCCGAGTCCGAGTCCGAGTCATCACCTCTGAGTCTGAGTCCAAGTCCGAGCCCGAGTCTGAGTCCGAGTCCGAGTCATAGCCTCAAAGTCCGAGTCCAAAAAAAAAATCGAGTCCGAGTCACAAGAGTTCGCATTACATTGGACATCTTCCTAAACATGAAAACAAATTAAATCTACAGTGGAACCTCATAATAGAGAGTTCAGATATAACAAAACACTTTTATAACAAGATAATTTTGCTGGTTCCAACTCTTTATATTTCTTGGATTTTTTTTTGTCAATCCTGATATAACGAGGCAATTTTCATGGTCCCACGGACCTCCTTACAAAGAATGATCACTGTAATTCCCTCCCTCAAAATAAATACCAATACTTAAGATGAATCCCCTTAATATATTTATATTAATTATATTCATCAATCAATCCCCAATGCATTGTTTTGTTTATTGTATTAATGTTCTATTTACCTAAATTGTTCTGTACATGATTATATATATTATTATTGATTTCAATAATATATAGTCATTTATTATAAAGAAATCAAATGTCAACCAGTGAGCAATGAATTACTGTACTAGACGACAAATATTATACAATTAAATTCAGTATTTCTAGTTTTCATTCGCTATAAAGTTTTGCATTCTAAACTCATTGATACCTAGCACTGAAAGAATGATAAATGTCCCAATAAACTGATAAGCACCAGTTTCCAAACAATCTTTTTGTTTTCCCTGGTAGGCCTACTCTTTAAAAAAAAAAAAAAATCACACTAAAACATTCAAGGCCGAGGGTGAGTTAATTGTCTAATGTCTATTAGCGGCCATCCATCATGATCGTTTGAAACAACCCCCCCCCCCCCCCCCCCTTCGTGAGACAATTCACCCTTGGTCATAGAGTTACATGGAACTCTATGCCCTCGGCTCACTAGGGGCGAGCTGTCCGACCGGTACGTCCAACCCCCCGACCCAGAGGACGAGTGGTTGACCAACCAAGGTCATATATAATTATGCACGCGCAATTTTTGTAAGTTTTGCAACTGATATAAAGGCCCCGTCACATATTAGCGTATGCCTAGCAAACGTCTATTTTTTTTAAAAGTCCAGATACGCTCAAATATGCTCACATTTTTGGCCAAAATCTGGTTCTAAATTTTTGAACATGTCCAAAATAGAAAATCAGCTCCAGCATATCTCTGCGATTACTGCGAACACCAACGAACAGCTAACGAATACCACGTACGTTAAACGTGTCGGGAACAAATGGCAACTTACGAGAACGTATATATAACATTTGCGAATACGTTGGGCATACGTTGGCTAGATTCGTTAATATGTGATGGGGCCTTAAAGCAGCGCAGCTCACCGTACCGGTCAGTGATGCTGCTGCGAGCTAGCTAGCTGCTACTGCTATTAAACGCCACAGACTGGCTATGTACGCTAGCGAGCATGAATAATGCATGCTCAGCTCACAGCTAGTGCAGCACATAGTAGTAGGCCGCTTAATGTAAAACACACTGAATAAAGAGTAGTGGAGTACATTACAGTAGGCCTATATGTATTTTAATTCATCAACAACATTCAGCAACAAAATTCCAGTACTGCAAAATACAAACAAAAATGTATTGACTGTAATACAGTAGAAAAGGCGTAACACGGCACGGCCGCTACTGCTTGGACTCGTGCATGACTCGGCGCAGAGTCACGAGTCACGATTTTCTGGGACTGAGTCCGAGTCAAAGTGAGAAAAACTGGACTCGAGTCCGAGTCATCAAAAATTGGACTTGAGTCCGAGTCCATACTCGAGTCACACAGCAGTGACAGCACTGCTTGTGCTACATATATATAGCTAATAACACCGCATCTACAGCGCAGAGTATCTGCTACATCTGCAAGACAAATGCCGCACAGAATTGGAGACGCATGTGGCTGTATCCTCAGGCTGGAGCTGTGGATACAGCCACACGCTCATGGCTGTATACACTGCTAAATGTATTTGACACAACATATGTTGAGTTCACAAAGAGACAAGCAGCATCTTTAGAGATAATGGAGAAAATGTGAAATTTTGTGTACAAAACAGGTAGAATTGTCCACAAAAACCTGCCATTTTGAACCAACATTGCTAATTTGAGGAAAACCATAGAAAGTTAAAATCGAGCCTTTTCAAACTTTCATGAGTTTATTATTTTGTAACCGATGCTGATGAAACTTTTTTTATTTTAAAATTGCTTCTTTCTATTCTCTTTTTTCATTAAAATTGATTTTTCCCCAGTGTTTTGTTTCCCTTTAATGAGTTTCGTGTCATGTGTGTGGCTAGACAGAAATAACCATTTGTTATAGGGAAATTTTAAAATAAAAACAGACATTTGGCAACCTTCACCGTACACATGTATAAAGGCATTCAGTGGAGCCAGACACAGGGGAACATGTCCATTGATACCAGAGACTGAAGCTTTGGATCTAGTGTATGGCTTGTCTAAAAAAAAAATTCCCTAGAGGTTAGATCTACTCCACATCTGGGCATTTCACTATTTAAAAAAAAAAAAAAAAAAAAAAATCTCTGAAGACAGTTTTCAATGAAATGTCATTTGAACAGGCTACCAAACAACACTTATATTCCTAAATTCCTAATGACAGTATTTGTATTGTAGTTTATAATCTTATGCAACAATTGCAATTTTATTTCAGTTTTGTCCAATTAATGTTTTCTATACTTTTTAAAAGTTAGTCAACAGGATGAAATGTAAAGAAAACTCATTAGCTATAGACCTCTAACGTGATGTTTCTGAAAAGTATTAAGAAGCATTTTGATTTTCGTAATGCTTTCTATTTTCAATTAATTTTTTCATTGTCTTCATTCCTTAAGAAATAATTTCAAGACTACTTTTTATACAAAATTTCCCCTATTCTCTGGGGTTTTTCCTACTCACCTTGTTGTATGGTAAACATTTACTTCTATTCTGCTCAGGTCCTTGTCTTGTACTAAAACAGAATAATGATTATTAATTCTCTTTTGTGTTCTGCCTGTCTATAGGTGAAAGAGCCAGTCATCTGCAGTAACCAGCATGTGTTTTGTAACACCTGTATGGAGGTGTGGCTACAGCATCAGTCTCATTGCCCGACATGTCGCATCCCAATCACCACAGAGAGCCCCTGCAAACAGATTCTTGGTAAGTTCAAACTTCGTCGGCTGCGTTTCTCGAAACCGTCACAAGTCTAAGTTCATGGACATCCCATTGAAACGCGTGTTAATTCTACTAGCACATGTTTCAGTGGGATGTCCAAGAAGTTAGACTGATTTTTTTTTTTTTTTTTTTAATTTTTGTTTCTCTTTTAAATCCTTTAATTGAAGTGAAGTGTAAAACATATGAGAGCATCTAAATCATATGGAGCAATCAGAATGATAGGTAATCCTACCGGTAATTACTAAATTATCTAAAGATGAAGGGAATTAAGGGACCTGGCATCATTAGATGATCTTGGGAAAATGCATGATAGGAAATACTTGATAATGATACCAAACTCTGTCTTGTATCAGAGTTTTCATGTGATACAGATCAAACCATGAAATAACCTAAAGGCAATGGCTAACTTTGTGAGTAGCTGATTTAAAAAATTCTCAATCTAAGATGAAACATGTGTATGAGTACTTGTATTTGTACTCAAAAACCCTGAAACCAACCATAATTTGGAATGAAAAAGTGTAAGTTAGACGCAAACGGCAATTTTATCATCCTTCGTCTCACGAGACAATCACTAAGAGGACTACTTTGCTTGAATTTGAAAATGCCGTTATGTGCCTCCCGCCGCGTGATACGCCAATACACTCAGTACGGTAAGGTGAGTCATACGCGCATGCGCACTCCTTATGTCTATTCTGTGCAACCGACCCTCGTATATTTTTCAAACATTGGTTCACATTTTTGATATTTAAAAATACTTCCTGTGGATATTATACTTTGAAACTTTCAGACTGGTATTTTTACACTATAACCCTTATGTTTATCCCATTTTCAAGTAACCAAACAAGATTTTTTAAAATCATAACAATGTTAACCAATGCCTTTAAGCTGTTCACACTATTGTCTCTTATCCAGTTAACTACTGAATTTTCCAAATCCCATAGACTATATACAGGGGCAACCAGGCTCAAGTACATGCAGGCATTGGGTTAAATGCAACACCTTCTGGGGTATATTCCCCTACATTTATCACAAGTTAAAAGATATTGAACATTGTTAATATTCATTAACCCTGACTAAACTGATGGTTGTAAGCTGTCCCCATTACTAGCTTTATAATTTTTTGTTTACATAGAGTTATTATGATTTCTATGAGCCCTAAGAAATATGGGAAGATACATAAATATTAAAAGATATATGGGCCACTATGTTTACATCTCATGTAGATGTCCATTGTGCTGTGTTAAAACCATTCTTTTAACTCATGCAGATTTACTTGGTTTGTACTAGATTGTTGAAGATATATATGAGTTCTTGTTATGCAATCATAATGTGAAAGAAACCTTCCAAACCAACTGTTAGAGTTATATTAGTTGTATATTAACCCATTCGTGACGGAGGTCCACATTTTGTGGTTTGGCCTAATATCTATTGATGCAAAGCCCTAAAAATCATACCAAATACATGAGCAGAAAGAGCAAAAAATTCTACACAAACTGTGCCCATTTTGGTTGCGTCAATATTCGTTGTTTGATGCTGAGATTTTTTTGAAGGAAAATAAGCATTAAAATCCTTAAATTGGCAATGTGATAGAAAGTTTAAAATCACTGTTTTCCCCTACAAATTGGCAACTTTTTGACTTCTCATCATAATTTCTGTCAATTTATATTCATTTCAGATACATGACGTTTTTGACGAAAAATGTAGCAAATAAAATAAAAATGTTGGTGTTGCCAATTTGAAGAATAAAAGCTGATGAAATTAGGCTTTAAATAATTCCTGTCACGAATGGGTTAACAAAGGTGTCTGCACCATGTAGTGTGAGATTTGGAGGTTATTGAATTGATAGGAAATACTGCCCCAAAAGGTACTTGCACTGCACAAAGAAATGAGTATATGAGACCACACACAAATCTATCATGAATGTTACCACCCAAACTTTTAACTTGTAAGTAATATTTCCATTATGAAGGCATTTGAAGAGCAATCCTTCTAGGGGACATTTTTACTCTGATATTCTTCCTAATAATAATAATAATATACAGTTCTTGTATAGCGCATATCACATTATGATATAACGTCTCTATGCGCTTCCAAAGGACTTGGACATTATTACCCCGGCTTTAGCCCGGCAGCCGTTTACAGCGCGCAAGCATTTCAAGGAATGAATTCCTGCCAGGTACCCATTCACCTCACCTGGGTTGAGTGCAGCACGATGTGGATGAATTTCTTGCTGAAGGAAATTAACGCCATGGCTGGGATTTGAACCCACGACCCTCTGATTGAAAGACGAGAGTCAGAACCACCAGACCACGACGCTTCCACCTAAGTGACATGGAAGGAATGAAAAAGCTCACAAATTAATTTTCACCTTTCCCAGAACTCAAGCTTCTTTTTTTTTTTTCAAATAGTCAATAAAAATACCTAAGGAAATATACATTTAGAAGAGATTGTCAGAAGTTAGTGTGTTTACATCTACAGTAGATACAAAATGTCTCCTCGTGGCAATTCATACATTTCTGTACTGCCTATTTCACTTTTGTAGAATGAATCTCCTGAGACCCCTTTACGTTTTTGGGGACAAGAGATAACATGAGTAATATTGATTTGGAGATGTACATATACCTACTGAATTGAATTTCACTCTTTTTTTTTTTTTTAGATTGTGCATTGAGGTTGAATTGATTTGTAAATGAGCCTATGAAATGTATTGGAGAAAAAAGAAAAACCCATTAGCCCCTTCTTTAAACTACATGTAGATTCATATCAAGAGTCATAATTGAGATTTTCATTTCTTTATTTAATAGCACGTGCAAATCCTAAACAGGTCCATGTGAACAATGTACCTGTTTCTGTTTTTAGAAGAAAAAACCTGAATTGGTCAGAATTTGCAAAGAGCAGTTACTGATCTGGCTAAGAAAAAGATGAATATTTGGGCAGGAATTGACTCTTCAAGGTACAGAAGGAAATTGAGAAGAGATGATATTTGATCAACTCTGTCCACATCTCATGAAGATAGCAAACATGGGGAAAGTTAAACCGTCTATCTCACCTTCTGCAGAGTTTTACATTTCTACTCCCTTTTGTTGTTGTTGATAAATTGAAGGACAAGTTACATGTAACATGTATGATTGGGGACCAGGTGCGTTTCATTAGTTTGTGCAAATTTCTTTCATTTATCTTGGTTCTACAATATTCTAAAACTAAATTGTTGTGAAAATTACTGTGGATGAATGTCAATGACACACATTAACAAGAAGATTGCCATGCCAGTGTCATTTTATTTTTTAGCAAAATGAAGGGACCAGCTACACACATGTAATAAATGAATTTTAAAAAATCGAATCTTGATTTTGAAAGTGACTGGTGTGAATTTTACCCCAATTTCTAACTAATGACAATACGACAGGAAACAAAGGAAATTATTGAATCTTTTAGGCAAATCTTGATGATGTACTCGTTTCTCGGCCACTTTGGTGCATTGGATGCATTGCATTACATGTATTTGCAGGGTGTGTAGCTTTAGGATTCCCGACTATATATATATTACATAGAAATATCTACATCTCCTAAAGAGAAGCATTACAAAATTTACAGGAAATTAAATCAAGAAAATTTCAGTTCTGATTTTGTAATTCCTTAATGCTGTTTGGAGAGCTGAATAAATCTCCAAAGTGCAAATAGCAAATATCCAGAAGAGATGATTATGTGCTATGACTTTACCATGTTAACATCTTCTGAAGATATATAAAATTTGCTATAAAGACTCTAAGGTTTTTATGGAGCCCATCTTGAATAGTGGGACTTGATATAATCTGTCAGAAGTTATAGGGTAAGTGTAAGGTACAGTTCTAAAATACTGTATAATATATAACTATTTCTACATCTTATGCAGATGTCCATTTCAATGAATTTATACTATAGTATATGTAGATTTGATATAGATTTTTATGATTTTTAAAGATCAATTAAAGTAGAAAACCCAATGTCATAAATCATGGCATGTACTGTATGTAGAATAAATGAACAAGAATACCAGCTGCAATCAATGTGTTACTATCTTAATAAGATATGACTGCTGTATTATTCCACGGAATACTGTCTTGTGTAATCAGAAAAATTGCACTAATTAATTGAACATCACTTCCATTGATGCATGATAGTACACCTGCACATGACTACATGTACCTTACACAAAATAAAAACTAATTTCTTATGAAAATCAGACCCTCTCTATGATATTCATCAATTACAAAAGTAATTGACAGATTATCAATATATGAAGTGAAACATGTTCAGTTGATGGGATCTGCCTTATTGTGAACAAAGAGGCATATGGTCAAATTTACATGTATGATGGTGTGATTTCAGCATGTTATCATCTAACGAAGATGGCAGTGAATTGTACATGAAGCTTTATCAGTATGTATAAAAGGGTAGAGCTGGTATCCTTCAAAAAAAATCCTTCAAATGTTTGATAGAACTTGCAGTTAGACTGCATCTTACAGTTCACCCCACTCCCCCACTCTTAATCACTTTTGGATGCACTTTGGCCCTGAGCAGTGCAAAGTTGGTAAATTGTGTGTTTTTTTTTTTTTTTTTTGGTTTTTAAAAAAAAAAAAATATCTAGCTATTTAATTTTAATTTACCTTCCTGTAGCCATGGAATGAAATTATCTATCAGGAGACCTTTTATTTCAGCCACTTGTCTAAAGACTTCGTCACATGTAGAGCTGTGGTAAACCCCCACATTTTTCTTTTAAATTAACGGTATTTGAGGAGGTTAAAAAAAATGCTTTAAATAGGCAAAAGTCATCTTTTGATTTTAAAAAAAATTATCACTTGTGAAGATCATGTTTTTCATCAGTTTCTGCTTAACTGAAAAGAAAATGCCAGAGCTTCATGCATGACATAATCTTTAAAAATTTGTTCTATTTTTGTGTTACATTCTTCCAATTTCATTCCACTTAAGAATTTTATTGTGTCCTGTGGTAACCCTTGCCATTGTACTCCATTTCAAGGAAGCTTGTTATAGTTGAACTCTGACCATTATGGTCATGGTCATATTCCAATCTCTGTTTACCTCTTTAGTAGTACTGTGATCTGTGCCATTGTGAACATGATGGCCTATAGGTTGAATTGCATTTTGTTTAGAATGAAATGGAAAATAACAAATAAAAAGACTTTCACTTTTAAGATCACTTCTATTCATAAAACTGTTGCTTCCCTTGACTAACACAGAATCCCGAGCTTCTCCAGCACTTGAATGTAGAGAGTATGAATCTTTTACATGAATCAGTCTAGCATTGCAATGCTGCAGACCTTTCCTTCGATACAGTCCCAGGCATTCTCCACCACGCGTGTTTATCAACTATGAATCTTTTACACCAATCAGTCTAGCAGTGTGACTCGTAGACCCTCCTCTCATACCTCTGTCAATTCTCATTAAACTTAGAATGCTTCATTAATATACCAACGCAACATTAATACACAAGCTCTACTGGACTCCATAATTGATGCACCAATTTCCAGTCTAATTGTAAATTCATTCTCTTTGCTCTCTGGCTCTCTTTCTCTCAATCTCTCTTTCTCCTTGGTTTTCTCCCTCTCTCTATCTTGCTATTCTCTCTCGATGGTGCCAGTCAATAAATAGTTGATTTCTACTTTGTTTACTTTATGTGGAAAGGAGAGAGAGCTTGTTATTCTCTCTCTCGAGATAAGGCTGATGTACCTATATTTATTTCTCAGGTGGCCCCAGTTTCAACGAGGACTCGCAGAAGAGAAGGTCTAATCCAGAGCTCAGGAAGATGAGGTTCGAGATGCTGCACAGGGAATATGAGGTAAATTTGTATATTTTTCTGATTTGGATATATTTCAGGTGTACTTTTATACCTAGGATATACTTTGGATGTACCCAGATGTATACCTTAGACATGTTACGGAGAGTTCTAAAATATCTTGCTTGTTGGAGTTTGTGGAGTACTGCAAGACGCTTTTTTGTCTGCTGTCTGGAGAAGTTTCAGTTTGACAAAATGTGGCATAGAAATTCATATTTCAATTATCCGTTTATTCTCATGGATGACATTAAGTACTTTTTGCTGATAACTCAGTAAAACATAATATACATGTAAGCTAATTCAGGATGTGGACACTACTGCCTGCTTCATGAATATAATGGAATGTGTATTGCAAGTATTACTGCATGGTAACATGTATGTAACATATGGACCTTCCAACTGGCAGAGCTGACAAAATATTTGTTCTTTCATGCATGTGTATAATTTCATGATACATATAAGTGTATATTTATACCCCTGCCAAATGAAGTTTAAAGGGATTACATGTATATAGAAATCAGCATACCAACGAGCTGGCGGTCAGTTGGTCTGTTGCAAATCTATCTTGTGGATTAAACTTCTTCCTCATTTTTCGAGCAATGCTCATGAAATTTGGCACACACATTGGTCTTGTGGTAAAGATGTGTGCAAGACGTATTTTTGAATGTGTCGGAAACTGTATTGACATGGTAATGACATATTATGGCAATAAATGAGGGGGAAATATTGCGGATTGAACTACTTCCTCATTTTTTGAGCAGTGCTGAAGAAATTTTGCACACACATTGGGATGGGGATATTAATCACTTTCAGTCATATTTCTGGTTTTGTTCATTCCAATTTCATTTAGTCATATTTGTTTAGAAAGAAATCTTCTACATTTCTCTCCTTTGAATAATATTTGCTACTTTGTGAAAAAAATATTTTTTCATTTTTCATCAGATTTTAATGCCTCAGATTTCACGTTGGTTAAGACTTGCCCATTTATGTGTCACTGGCTGCAAAGTACTTTTTTTCTAAGCTCTGTGTAAAGCTCAAGATGCTTGTAGATATAATCATCAAATCAGTCATTATGACTCATTAAAAACAAGGATGATTCATTGCTGGTTTGTTAGTTTTACAGTCTATTACACTCGAGTTTTATTGCTGAATATGAAATATGTATGTAGGAGGTAAATGGATGCCCGCCTACATGGCACAATTTTCTTTCCCTTTTTGCATCATATTTCTACAAGTTGGGCTGAATAATACGTTCATGTACATGTAGGAACTTGTAAGGAAAAGGATAAATGTCAATATTTTTAATAAAGTATTATAGATACCTTTTCCCACTTTAATAGGCATTTATTTATTGAAATTATTTATCATTTTCATCTTCACTTATGTCCAGGGAAGGGGGGGGGGAAATTTGGGATTTGGGCAATTAATGTAATGGATCTCCAAAGACATTCCCATCCACTGTTTGATGTATTATCATTCCAGGGGGATGTTTCACGAAGCTGTGCGCAAAGTTACGCATAACTTTAAGAACAACTTAACTATGAACAGTCAAATGGAATGCCCAGATTTTTTCCTCTTGTTTTAACATAGTGTGACTGTATTTTCCATAACCTCAATTAAAGTTCTGGCAATAACTATACTAGTACATTAAAATGTTTCGTTAATAATAATAATGTTAATTTACATAGATATTTCAACTTAAACTTATGCAATTAAATATGATTGAGAATCCCTTTTGGCTTTCCACTTTCACGTCATTCCTGAACATGCATACATGTAACTTTTTCCACAGCTTTGTGAAACACGCTCCAAGTCTAATGGGGTGTTGCAAGAAAGTTTGCAATCGATTGTAAGTTGCAACTGATTGTCATTGGCCAATCAAAAGCATTGTTGCATGCATGTCTTCTTAAAAGGGCAGACCCTGAGCCAATCAGAATGGTTGTTTCAAAATTAGCAATTATTTACAATCGATTGCAGCCTTCTTGCAACACCCCCTTAGTCTACTAATCTTTCTATTGTTGTTAGTTCTTCCTTAAAAAAGTAGTATTTACCAAGCTATGCTTCCATCTTGCTGCGTGCCCATACCACTACAGTTGTCTCCTCAACAGTAATTGCAGTAGAGTTATCTGTTCCCCTGTATTGCACATCTATTGTAAAATTTGTTTTTAGAAAATGAAAGCAAGAGCTCCAGAAAAGAAGAACAGAACAAAGTGAGCAAAAAAAAAATTGGCATGTCACTGCTGTTCAGAGAAGGAATATTTTCTTTATTTTATATGTATCAATCCAGGCTGAAATTGAAACACTCCAAACAGAAGTAGACAGGCTTAGGGCGAGGAATTCCCAACTTGAAAAACTGAAATCGGTGGAAGAAGGGCACTCCTCTAAGTCAGTGGTGCAGTCGTCCTCACATCCCATCTCAACAAGTGAGTCTATTGACCTGAAGAGGTCTCAGGATGATACCACTACCAAGGAGGGGAGTTCAAGTCATTCACATCAGGAGAACTTTACAATGGATAATTTCATGTTGCTGACGCAGAAACTCAAGAAGATAAGCAATGCTTACCAGAAGTTGAAGGCTGAAATGGAAAGAGTTAGACAAGTAAGTATGCTTTCTCTTCTCGAATTTAAGTACTTTTGTTATGAATGTTTTTATTCAGAGATTTTGTGTCTCTGGTTATTACAGGCATTTATCCCAGTTTCATTTCTTCAGTCTTTATTTCGAGGAAAGGAAAAGGGAAATTTCTAAATATGACTGTTTAATCAGTGTATTAAAAAATGTACAAGCAATTTTTTGACATCCGTGGGTATCCTTTTATTTATCAGAATTTGATAAAACACTTCATCCACAATTAATGATATTTAGTTGAATTCGTGGTAAATATATTCTAAAGGAATTAGAAATCAATAAACAATGTTCTAATGTTCCTATCTTCAAAGATTTCCCCAAGCATTGAATCTTAACCTGTTGACTACTGAATTTGCTCCATCCCATAGGCTTAATACATGGGCCACCTGGTTCCAGTAGCCAATGGGTGAAAGTGATTACACAATGGTAATTTTTTGGGGGGATATATGATCGAGAATAGAATTCTAAGAAGAATAACATTAAAAATTTGATGATTTTCAATCGAAATTAATGCATTTTGGCTAATTTTCTCATAAAAAGTCAAGATTTGACCAAAAAATTTGAGTATGAGGTATGACATCAAAGTGGGTACCCAGCTTCGCGCATTGCAGTTGTGCTGCGTGCTAGACTGTACAATATGTATTATAGCTTGCGCGCATTTTTCTGGAAGTGTGCGACAAGGTGCCCATTTTGACGTCAAAGTGGGTACCCAGTTGAAACTGGGTCACAGCTGAGGGGTCAAAAATATCCTGAAATCTTATCACATTTTTGGGTTTCCTTGGCAACACGACTTTTAAAAAAACTTTAGGCAGATGATTTTCTGCTAATAAAATCATGCTCTTTTATTAAAATGAGCTAACATTGTTTCAGCATTGGGTACCCCCTTTATGTAAAAGTTTATTCATCGTACATTAGGGCTACCTTGCAAAGCAGGCCCTCTGTGGCTCTTAAGGGGACCACCCTGCTTTTTATAAAGGAAATGAAAAAAATAAAAATAAAATGAATGAATAATGAATAAATAGAGACAAAAGAGAAACAAAAAATGATATGGTAAATTTATTCTAGAAATATGCACAAAAAGAGGAGAAAGGGAATGCTGAAGAGTCACTTAAAATGTAAGAATTAAGCATGGAATTACAAGAGACCATTAAAAAAGCAGATGAATAAAACTATTAAAAACACCCTAAGAGTGTAGATAGTGAGAAAAAAAAAGAACAAAAACAAGAAGAAAAGACCCATCCTGTTATGAAATAAAGAAAGAAAGAAAAGAGGATAAAAAAGGGCTCTTTTAAAGGAGACATGAGGAATCCATAAGATTAAACCTATCAGAAAGATTTGCCTTCATTCCAGCTATACGATGTGGAAGAAGTCAATGACATTGTTTGGGGGGTTGGGGGAATAACGTGGGTTTGTTAGGGTGTGAGATAGAGGTGACACAGCGCATGATGCGGACCAAAAAAGTGTCAAACCACTACCGCACTCCACTCTGCATTAATAATAGGGGACCTGTCTTCTTCTGATGTGCTCATTGACTCTGAGTGGTCTTACTGGAGCATACCAAAGTTGTTGTTAATAAATGAAGAGGCAGGGTTAAAAAAATACTTTAATGTGTAGGAGCATTTACACTGCATATAATGATACTCTATTGAATTTGTCTCAGGCTCGTTTGCTGTCACTTTGTCCAAAAAGAAAAAGAAAAAGAGAGTTGTGTGTTTAATTATTAATGTATAACCATGTACAATTCAATTTACCCCATGTTTATTTTGCTATTCATACTCCAGAGAAAACGCAAGTAAAATGTTGAATTATTTATACATAACGATTCAATTTTGCCATGGGTTCATTTGGTATTCAAGAATTTGCAGTTAATGTGGGAAGCATTTATTTGTTATTGTTTACATGCCACAGGTTCATATGCTGTTTTATATAGCTGAGGTTTTTATTCAACTTCAAATAGTAAACAAAATCTTATGGTGTTTTATGCTCTCCTGTTTGTTCTATTTTGTATTAGCAGCCTGGAATTCAATAAAATGTATTAAAATATTTAATTTAAGTAGTTGAAGGGCAAATTCATCACATGAGACATTTTGCCAATTGATGAATTCAAGTGAATACAACTACATTGTACCATCCAGCAGGATATGTTATTCAGTGCTTAAACGGCTGAGAACTAAGCTTGAGATAACTCTGTTTTAAGTCTAACAGTGTAGTGAAATCAGATCATATGCAATGGGTTAATGCTAAAATATGAACTGGCCTTGAGGGAGATACAACATTTATTGCCTGAACTAGAAGTGTATTGCCCGAGTCGAAGACAAGGGCTGTGTGATTCTAATGACGGCAATTAATTTGTTGTATCCCCCCAAAGTAGCCAGTCCGCATCATTATTGTTAACAAAATCAGACATCTAGAGAGAAAATAAAAAATGGATTCAATCGCGATCATGAGTGATTTCCGCAGGAGGAATTCCGATAGAGTAACGTAGAGCTTATTGCCCACTATTTGACACGCAAAATCCCACTGATTTTCGAAACCGGGCGATAAACAATTTATCAATCTACAATTTTGTTGGCTTGTCAAAGTCAGGCGATAAATGTAAAAATTACATTGTTAAGATGTCTGATGTTGTTAAATATCATGTTTATTTTTCTTTTTTTACACTTACTTGCTGCTACTGTTATGTGTAATAATAACAAAAATGATAATGCTAATAATAATCATTTATAGTGCATTTTCCATTCACATGTTTGTATGCTCTTTACAATGAAATTATTTCATATTTCTGGGTGACTTTTGAAATCCTTTATGAAGACATTTAGAGCTTTTTGGTTTTAAGAGAGAATGTGAAGTGTCATTAATACACAAAATGAATATCGTTTATACTTTTATATTTCCGGATATTGTATTTCAGGATAACACTCAGTTAAGAGACATAAATGCGGGATACCTAAGGGAGATTGGCAGGCTCAAACAAACACTAACATGCAGATCACCAAGAAAGTAAGTCAGTTTTTAAATATATATATTTTTTGAAGTAAATATTTTTAACAGCCATAGAAAGCATACTTATGACAGACAATCCTTCTTTTGGTTATCATCTGCAAATTATGCAGGTTTTTTGCAAGATAATACAAAAACTGTGTGCAACATGTAGAAGGAACCAAACTTTACAAGCACAACAAGCATATTTGTTGTGATCAAAAAAAGTAGCGGAGCAGGTGACATGAATAACAAAGGGGCAGTACTGAGGGAGAAGAAACCAATCAATATATTTGGTTATTATCGAAATTGTAGTACTTATTGAGTTTTAAGGATAAATTGTGTAATATAGAACTTATAAGTCAAAGGTTCATGATATTTTGTAACAGATTTTGCAATGTACTTTGATAATATTATATTTAGTTTTATAGATGGATCTGAATTATAACGTCTGTTTGTAGTTGCTTTATATTGCTGACTATTTTAATGATAAGTGTTTTTTTTTTCTTTTAAAATTTTGAGGTATATGTAGTATATCCTGAAACCATTGTACTCACATGTCATTATACTATTTTATTTCTATGTAATAAAAAGAAACTACATGTACGTGTAGGAGTTGGAATTATAGGAGAAGAGAACATGATATCCTGTGCGTAGGAGTTGAGAGAAAGGGAAAATGGTCATGGCTCAAAGTGAGGAAATGATTAATTGATTTCTTGAATGCTGCCCTCTCCAGGCACACCTCCTACCAAGTCCAATGATTTACTGTGATTCCATTGTGCAAGAATTGTTGATGGAAATTTGTGTTGGATCCCATATAGGTTCAACTGTAGTCTTGTGGCAGAGAATATGTGCATTGAGCCTTAGGTTCTTACATAGAAACTTAAGAAATGAACTGTTTTGTGTTATTTTATCATATTTTAATCTAAAGGAGTGAGTCCACTAACACAAAAGTGTTATGAGAATATGTGGATGTTTATAATAATGGCCAACTTCATGTCAGTGAGTGATAAATAAAAAGAAAGAAAGAAGGATGTCATATATGGAAAGCTTACAATATGTTTTCAAGGATAATGACATTTTTATTAGGAAATTTACATTCTGGTTTCAGGCAATGAGACAAACTATCAATTCCTCAGCAATCTAGATGTACAAACTATCTTTCCTCAGCTTCGCTTCGCAAAGATAGCTACATCCAGATCGCCTCGGAATTGATAGTTTGACCATCACCTTCACCAACGGTGATTATTTGCTTATTAAAATTCACCAGAAATCATGACTCGAATATTACATGATTTCACACATGTAACTCTTTATGCAAAGCAGACAATGTGAGACTCCATGTAATCAGTTTCATGCCAGTTTTCATTCTGCTACCAGAACTGTCCACAGACTTTGAGTTTATGAAAGTATTGATACTCAGGGATCATGTACACCACAGTGTACTCTTAGAACTAAAACCTTCGAGGGCTTTGCCCTGCACAGCTCTGTAGTATTGTGAGCCATAGGGGTGCTTCAATATGCACCCCAGCAACATTTGTTACCAGCTTTATTTTTGTCTAACATATGAAGATAGGATTCTAATATTGGGGCAGATTTTACGTTGGGTATAGTGTTTCATATGAAGTTAGGTATAGAGTTAGGTACATGTATAGAGTTAGGTATAGAGTTAGGTTTAGGTATAGAGTTAGGTATAGAGTTAGGTATAGAGTTAGGTATAGAGTTAGGGTAAAGATTAGGTGCAGCATTTGGTCAGGGATTCAAATTCTCAAATTTCATTTGTGTAGGATGTTGACCTTGGAGCAATTAGGTTAGAGTTAGGTATAGAATAGAGTTAGGTATAGAGTTAGGTATAGAGTTAAGTATAGAGTTAGGTAAAGGTTAGGTGCAGCATTTGGACAGGGATTCAAATTCTCATATTTCATTTGTGTAGGAATATTGACCTTGGAGCAGTTGTTGGCAGAGCATGTCTGAACATGTGAAAATTCATTATACCATGAGGTCATGGTTTCCTATTACAACATTTGCTTGAAACTGTCATTTTAAGTGATAATGGCAACCTTTTATCTCAACAATTGACAAAATAATGAGGTGTTGCTATGTACATGCATACATCCCACTTACATACATAATTGAACTGACTGACTAAATGAA
The DNA here is from genome assembly GCA_029962745.1 of Echinometra lucunter. Taxonomy (NCBI): domain Eukaryota; kingdom Metazoa; phylum Echinodermata; class Echinoidea; order Camarodonta; family Echinometridae; genus Echinometra; species Echinometra lucunter. Next base: position 18,479,530 of record CM057161.1, on the reverse strand, counting down.
AAATTGGCAGGTTATGAGCCCTTTCTAAGGTGATAAAACCCATCAGATGTAGTTCTAAGTTATTGAAGGCTGTAACGATTTTTAAAGGTCATTTTTAAAAAAAGTCATGAAGATATGATTTAGATGTGAATCAAAAGTATAGTAATTTCTTCCCCTGAAGTTGTTGGTTGTTAAACTTTAGGTGTTGAGCCACTGCTTTCATACTGTTGCAGCAATATAATTTGCTTGAACTTGTCACATCTAGAAGGAAGCATTCAAAAGCACAATTTCTGCGTTGATTAGGCTTGAATTTGAGCAGATTTTTCCCTCAAGGCAGATACATTTCGAAAAGAAAATGAAAGAAAATATTGACTGGGATGAGCAGGTTGCAGAGAATTTAAATCATTTGATAGTTTATGCTCATTGTTGTCTTGTTGTAGCAGATTTTCAGTATACCAATGACCTAATGTTTTTGTATGTACAGTTGAAATGTATGAAATAGATGCCCAAACCTTTACCTAGTATTCTATGGGTTAATAGAAGATGATAAACAAGACTCAATGGCATACGTGTATGAACTAATATTCACTGTTGGGTTCCACAAGCGCCCTAATTATGTGCATGTGTAAGAGTACATCAACTAGCTGGTCTTCTTGCTAGTTGCATTCTTAGTGAGAGTGTGTTTTAACTAGTAATATCTTTTTATGAGAGTAATGTTTGACGCTTCTAATTTGAAAATGGTATGTGACATGAAATCCCTAGAATACGGAGTAAAATATCTTGAGATTATCAGTACACTCCAACCCAAGGTGATGCGACATTTGCTCCTGGGATAATTGCTCCTGTTTTAATTTCTCCGAAGATATAGGGTTAGGGTTAGGGTTTGTGATAGTGATTTTGGTTGAGAATGAAGTCAGGATAATGAGTGAGCTTGGTATTAGATGTGGGGTTACGTTTTATGTTTTACTTAATGTGCAGATTTTCCATTGGAGCAATTGTCATGGAGCAAATGTCATGGAACCCAACCCCAATGATCTTTAATCCCCCTCTTGATAATACATAATGTGGTCCAAAACTCAAACTAAAAAAAAGATATTCTTCCTTCTCTGTGTCTCTCACTGTAAATTCTTGCCTTTTCTGGTCCTATAGTGTGACCTGCTGATCTGCAAATTTATTTGATATTATTGTTGCTGTTTCTCACCCAGTGAATTCAACTTTCATGCATGAACACTCCCTTTTTGCAAGGTCGAATTACCCATCTCAATCCAGATATCAATTTTCTAATGGACTGCAATCAAGAATGAATTTTTAAATTTTCTATTTTTGTTTTTCATGATAATCTTCATACGGATGCCGCATGGATCTTATCAACCATGACAAAACAGAATTTCTGTTTGTACAGCGTTACTGATCCATGGACATGCTTAGCTAGTTCATTTAATGCATGTTGTTGAATATCTTCTTAAGTAAGAAAGCAATTTGTGCAAATGCCTTTATGTGGTTATGATGCTTTTGATTCTTTATTCAGAAAATTAATGAATTCTCCCATGTTGTTGAAAGAACGTATCCGTCAATTCCGGGTCAAATTTAACAGATCAAAGAATTGCTCTGTGAGCGGCAAGTGGGTGTTTTGGATTCTTTTATCTTTTAAATGAAAAATCCATTTTTATGCCTCCGCCCACCGTAGGTGGTTGCTGGAGGCATTATGTTTTCGGGTCGTCTGTCCGTCCCGTTTTCGTTCTCACGATAACTTAAGAACCGTTTGACAGATCAACTTCAAACTTGGCTCATGTATGCATATGGGAGGGACAATGATCTAATTAGATTTTGGAGTCTCAAGGTCAAAGGTCAAGGTCATAGAGGTAATAATACACATAAAAATGGCTCGTTCTCGCGATAACTTAAGAACCATTTGACAGATTGGCTTCAAACTTGGCTCATGTATGCACATGGAAGGGACAATGATCTGATTAGATTTAAGGGTCACAAGGTCAAAGGTCAAAGGTCATAGAGGTCATTATGTACATAGAAATAGTTTGTTTTCACCATAACTCAACAACCATTTGACCGATCAACCTCAAACTTGGCACAGGTATGCATATGGGAGGGACAATGATATGATTAGATTTTGGAGTCTCAAGGTCAAAGGTCAAGGTCATAGAGGTAATAATACACATAAAAATGGCTCGTTCTCGCGATAACTTAAAAACCATTTGACAGATTGGCTTCAAACTTGGCTCATGTATGCACATGGAAGGGACAATGATCTGATTAGATTTTGGGTCACAAGGTCAAAGGTCAAAGGTCATAGAGGTCATTATGTACATAGAAATAGTTCGTTTTCACCATAACTCAACAACCATTTGACTGATCAACCTCAAACTTGGCACAGGTATGCAAGGGACAATGAGCTGATTAGATTTTGGGGTCTCAAGGTCAAGGTCAAAGGTCATAGAGATCATTATGTACATAGAAATGGTTCGTTCTTGTGATAACTCAGTAACCATTTGACGGTTCAACAAACTTGGCTCATGTACGCATATGGAAAGGGCAATGCTCTCATTAGATTTGGGGGTCACAAGGTCAAAGGTCAAGGTCAAAGATGTCATCGTATAAATGAAAATAAATCAACATGAAGCGCCATTTATTTCTGATTTGGTAATGGCGGAGGCATAAAGTTTGACCACGCGTGGTCGAAGATTCATCTAGTTGAAATTTCATGCTTGCTTTACATTGGACTCCAAAACTATGTGTATGTTAGTATATAGATTCTGTTCTTAAAGTATGCAATAAGAGGAAAAAATGAATTTTGGAAATTTTATCCAAATTGGATGGATTTGTCAATTCATAAAAGCATTGGCAATATAAAAAAGACTAGAAACTACATTACCAACTTCTGTCTGAGCACTAGTTAGGTAATATTCACATAAAAATTAACATCTGTTGGTTGGAATGACAGACAATTTTCTTTACAAGAGTAACCAATACAGATCTTGTCCTTTTTTTTCCTTCAACTTTCAATGTTTTTGTCTCGCCTGCGTAGCGGAGCGAGACATAGGTATCACTATTTCCGGTGTCGGCGTAGGCGTCGTCGTCGGCGTCGTCGGCGGCGTCGGCGTCGTCGTCAACAATTGTGTTGTACACCCAATAACTTTCTATAGCTTTAAGGTGGGATCACCAAATTCATACCAGAGGTCCATCTCTTGAAGGCGCAGGTCAAGTTCGAATATGAGTCGAATTTGAATAAGGTCAAAGGTCAAAGGTCAATGAACTTTCCATGACTGGCACTGTGCTATATTGTACACACAATAACTTTTTATACCTTCGAGGTAGGATTGCCAAATTCATACAAGAGGTCCATCTCTTGAAGGTGCAGGTCAAGTTCGAATGTGAGTTGAATTTGATTAAGGTCAAAGGTCAAAGGTCAATGAACTTTCCATGACTGGCACTGTGCTGTGTTGTACACACAATAACTTTCTATAGCTTTGAGGTGGGATCACCAAATTTATACCAGAGGTACATCTCTTGAAGGCACAGGTCAAGTTTGAGTATGAGTTGAATTTGAATAAGGTCAGAGGTCAAAGGTCAATGAACTTTCCATGACTGGCACTGTGCTATGTTGTACACACAATAACTTTCTATACCTTCGAGGTAGGATTGCCAAATTCATGTGAGAGGTCCATCTCTTGAAGGTGCAGGTCAAGTTCGAATGTGAGTTGAATTTGATTAAGGTCAAAGGTCAAAGGTCAATGAACTTTTCATAACTGGCACTGTGCTATGTTGTACACCTAATAACTTTCTATAGCTTTGACGTGGAATCACCAAATTCATACCAGAGGTCCATCTCTTGAAGGCGCAGGTCAAGTTCGAATATGAGTCGAATTTGAATAAGGTCAAAGGTCAAAGGTCAATGAACTTTCCATGACTGGCACTGTGCTATATTGTACACACAATAACTTTTTATACCTTCGAGGTAGGATTGCCAAATTCATACAAGAGGTCCATCTCTTGAAGGTGCAGGTCAAGTTCGAATGTGAGTTGAATTTGATTAAGGTCAAAGGTCAAAGGTCAATGAACTTTCCATGACTGGCACTGTGCTGTGTTGTACACACAATAACTTTCTATAGCTTCGAGGTGGGATCACCAAATTTATACCAGACGTACATCTCTTGAAGGCACAGGTCAAGTTTGAGTATGAGTTGAATTTGAATAAGGTCAGAGGTCAAAGGTCAATGAACTTTCCATGACTGGCACTGTGCTATGTTGTACACACAATAACTTTCTATACCTTCGAGGTAGGATTGCCAAATTCATATGAGAGGTCCATCTCTTGAAGGTGCAGGTCAAGTTCGAATGTGAGTTGAATTTGATTAAGGTCAAAGGTCAAAGGTCAATGAACTTTTCATAACTGGCACTGTGCTATGTTGTACACCTAATAACTTTCTATAGCTTTGACGTGGAATCACCAAATTCATACCATTTTTCAAACAATAAGTTTGCCATAACACCTTAATAATTAATTTAATTTTACAATTTTACTCACATTATTATCAGTTACATTCTTTTTCACTAACATTCATTTCCTTACTTGCATGGAAATAATTATAGCTTCATAGTATTAACAGCATTCTTAGTGTTATCTGATTTCCTAGGGATAAAGTAGGCCTATACCATTATTGCATATGTAAACTGTCAGAACCACAATTCACCCCCTAAACTGCTGACAGCCTCAGAAGTCATATAGCATAGTTTTGACATGCAGTCTCTTCATGACTGCAATATGCAGGCGAGACAACGCTTGGCGTTTGCCTTGTTTATTTGTTTGGCTCAAAAATACTCATCAAGTCACCTAACTCAAGAAGCCTAATGCGTAAAAAAAAAAAAATCATTTTTCAGATTGTGAAATTTTGTGTTTATGATAAGTTCATAAGATAACTGCTTTTCTGCTTTTTATTAATTCATAGTAAAACTTAGACACAAACAATGTGAAGGCGTTTGAAACTTATTGAATATGTCATGCCATTGGGTCACAGACAATTCCCTTGTCCTCAGCCAAAGGGTGATGAGACACTCCCCCTTAACCTCTAAATTATGCAAGATATTTGTGGGTCCAAGTCAAGCACCCTTCTTAATATTTCATGACTGTTTACACTCCGGGCTATCAGCGTGCATTCTGGAGGCTGAATGGTCGCCACAAAAGAAAGTTTGAACCACAAAGGTGCTGATCAATAAGTGGCCTTTGTCGGTGGCTCTGCCTCGGACCCGCTTTAGCTCCTTGTTTCCTTGTTCATGATGTAACGATTGTCTAGCCAACAACGATGTGGTTTCGAAGATCATCTGGGTAACTCGGATCATCCCTTTCACATCTTCATCTCCAAATCTTACCATGTTACCTCAAGTATTTTTCTCTTATGGTGATACAGCATTTCCCTCATCAAATTATATTATATAATATATATTATTATATTATAAGAACATGTATTAAATATCACTCTACATTGTTTATGAAGTAATTTACTGATCAGTTTTATTCCGTTCTACAGACAGACGCTTTGTCGCTATCTTATTTTATTGTTTACTGAATGGAGGATTGATGTCTTTTATAGTTATTCAGGATGCGGAATAGATCTATATGTACATTTGTAACTGATAAGCTGTAATTATATTTAATCCATTGATTTTTATTGAGAACAGCCTCTGTGGTGTAGCATTTTCACCTGTAGACCTGTTGTCTTCATTATTATCATGCTCTTGCATTGTACAGATTGTACCTTTCAATGAAATATCGATTTTTTTTCACGGCATGATGCACTTTTTGAGGCGTCTGAAATCTTTATCCAACAGAGTTTTTGAAAACCTTTCTTTTCTTTTTTTTCTACTGTTACTAAAATTTGCTGGATGTTCAAATGAATCTATGATTGAACATATTAACAAAGATTTCTATAGATTTCAAAATCTCGAATATAAAGCTTTATGATATATATATATTTTTTTTTGTGATATTGATTCTGAAAAGAAATTACATATGTGAGTGACCAAAGGTAGATTATTCATAATACATATACTTTTAATATTATTATTGTTATTGTTATTGAAAAGGCCTTTATTGATCTAACTAGCGACCAACGGTCGAATTGCACAGATTTACATTCAAATTCAAATACATATACAAAATGATATATTAAAATGATCTACATGTAAATGTTAAGATAATTACAATATTTATGAAGTAATTTTATTTGTTGCAGTCATTTATCAGGATAACCCTTATTCTATCCATCTCCTACCATGTTTTCTGAAATGTTTCAGATATGAGAAGTATACCCAAGCTGCCCAGCAGGCCAAACTGGACAAGAGTGAGCAGGAGGTGAAACAGCTGAAACGAGCGTTGGAAACGTAGTGATGTCTATGTGGAGGAGCTGGAGTGCAAGTTAGAGAGATACGAACAAGCTCATGGTCCCCTGGAACCCAGGTCTAACCACTCACTCACACTCCATGTGGATGGCTGCCTTGATGAAGGATCCAGAGATTCTGTCAAGATTGGAGAGTTGGACATTACAAGTGTTCCAGACAGTCCCAATGCAGGAGATGACCAGGTGACAGTGCATTTTTTAAAGATGGAAAACGAACCAGCTGCAAAGAAGTTTTACTCGAATAAGGGAGTTTCCCTGCTGGATTCTCCATCCACAAGCGGCGTGTCCAAAGGGATCTCCATGGCCTCTGATCTAAGATTTCACTCAAAGTTCCCGGGCTCATCAAAGAGTGGCAGTGGCAGAGCAGATGATACTCCTGATGATGGTTGGGGTGAATCGAGTACAAGTTGTGTTTCTTCTACTACTCCTAGTAGTAAATTCAGTCATCTGAGACTGAGTTCGGATACCAAGGTCAGTAGAGCGCAAAATGAAAGTGTTGATAGTGTTGAAAACAGGGGTACGTGTTCCCAGTTGACTTCATTAAAGAAGAGCCCACGAAGACAGCTTCAGTTTGACTCCAAGACCAGTGAACCATCCAGAGATCATGCAAAGGTTTTCCATTCTGTACCTGGTACTGATACTACTATTGCTGAGAACTCCAATGGCGGTGACCAAAGAGATACCTTTGCTTGTAGAGGGCGGTCTCCTGAAAAGAGGAAATTGGACGATACTCAAAATGATACATTAAATGAACTAGATTATACATTGACTGAAGAATTTGTGGACTGTGCCAAGCTGTTGAAGGCTGCCGAGAGACGAATTCGGCAGAAGAGTGGTAGGAACTCAGATGCTGGTGGTGGTGTGGGCTCATCTTCATCAGGTAGTGGCTCATAGGGTCAAAGAACGTATGATCTTAATCTAATTGATTTAATAAAAAAACAATTCTCACTCTCAGGAAGAAATTTTTTAAATGCTTCGGCCGGAATTCACAAAGGTGGTTTAAAATTTAAATTTAGACCATGGTTTATGCAGATTTCGTGATATAAGTGTACTTGATTTAGCACGTACACTAAGAAAGGTCCAATAATTAAATGCGCGTTTGGGGCAAGGGGCGCTAAATTCATGCTAGTTGCCATGGTTTTGACCACGGTTTATGTTCATTATGGGACCTTTCTTAGTGTACGCGCTAAATCAAATGCACTTATACCTCGAAATCTGCATAAATCATGATCTAAATTTAAATCACTTTCGTGAATTCCAGCCTTTGTCTTCCTCATTATGCAAAATATATGTTTAGTTGTATATTTTGTTCTTTTTGTGTCTGATGTTATATTCTGCCAGTTGGTCAACACTGCCATTTACCATTAACAGAGCTGACTTCTACAAGTTTGTTAGGTCATGGTTCCATTCTACAGATACATGTAAATTATACACTTCTCATCCTTTTCTTCCCTTGTTGATCTTAAAGATTTCTCTCCAGTTATGCAATTTCAGTTTAACTTCACCATTAAATTCATCTGTGTGCTTCATGGTTTTAATTCTTTTCTACCTCTTCTTCAGATTACGCTACTCCCTCTCTCTCTCTCTCTCTCTCTCTCTCTCTCTCCCTCCCTCTCTCTCTCTCCCTCTCTCTCTCTCCCTCTCTTTCTCCCCTTCTCATCCATCTCTCCCAAATTTTCCTTCTCTTTCCTTAGTTCCTCCTCCATACTTTGATCTTCACCATCACTGATGTCATCGCCATAGTGATAAGTTTGCACCACACCCAATCTTATACCTCATTTAAACTGCAGTCGAGGGCAATAAATACTGCCATTTACAACCATCAAGCTGTGTTATGGGACTGTGAAACAAACCTTAAGTTACAAACATTAACTGCTGCTTGTATAATATTGTTGCGTGATAATGTTATAGTGCACTAGTTACGCTTAATATTATGATGTCATTTAAGTCACTGCATATAACAAAGGAATATGGGTTCATCACCAAATTTAGACCCACCAAAATCACTGTGACCATTTTTTACCATAGTTTCAGCGCCCTAGAACTGGTTCTGGGGCACTCCCCAAATAACCCATTTATACTGGGAGTGGGATATTGGATGCTTAAGCCAAGCATTTGATTTTGAGTTTGATCTGTCATAATTTTCTGTGGATATATTTTGTTTTCCAATAGCTGTTTCTCGTGTGAAATATTTTTGGAAATGGTGATTAGTTAAGGAAACCTTTGAAGATGTTAAATAATAAAAACATTTTGAAATATTGAAAATCAATTGAAATGTGTGAAGGAGAATAATAAACTGATACTTGAGTGTTTTTCATTCTTCCACCAAACAAGATTTTGGAAGCATTATTAAGGTTTAGGTTACCAAATGCATTATTCAGTGCATGGTTGATATCAGTGCTATGGAAGAACCAAATTATTACTTTATGAATCCATTATATATCATATGCCAGAGGTGATATACTATCATTTTAGTAGTATTTCTGATACCTGTTGACCATTCAGCTTTCTTTATTACTTGCCATAGTTTTGTAGTTGAGAGCTTTTTTGTTGATCTTATTTATGCATGTAAGGCCTGTATAAAAACAGCACTGTGATGTGCTGATCTGTACACTATTTGAATACATCATTCATAGAGAATAATCAAGGTTTCATTTAAGTTTTACTATCATTATTCCTGATGCTGAAAACCTGGCAAATTTTGTTTACTTTAGTTTCAGTCTAGTGAGCTATAGGTTACAGTTTTGATGATTTCAGAAAGTACATGTTTGTATTTTTCAGTTTTTGTTTTGTTTTGAGTTTATTTGCAAGAAGTGTATGTCATCATTGTCTATTTATTGCATAGGTCTTATTGTAAGATTTATGTATTTAATGTTTACATCATATCTCAGGTCCTCATTGTAATTTCTTTTGTTGTAAACATGAAAACTGTCAAAAATGCAAGAATTTGCTGAAAATACACTTTTTCAAGTCTCTTTGTTGGTACAATATGTGTGACATTTTGTTTTCTTTAATTTGAGCAACAAAACCATTACAAAGAAGGAAAAAAGACCAATAACTATATATTTTTCTAATTCCCTTTTTTGTGAGTTCAAAAACAAGGGAATTAGAAAAAAATATAGCTATTGGGTTTTTTTCCTTCTTTTTTATGGTTTTGTTGCTCAAATGCAATTTTAACAGCAAAAAGGGATAAAACTTTCAAGTTTTATTTTCTTGAGAGAGTGTTTTTTTTTTTCTCTCTCAGGTTGTTTTAGTTAGTTATCATGGTTTCTTGAAGACTCCTGATGGACTTTTCTTTGTTTCCCTTGGAATATTCTTTAATATTCCTTTAATAATGGGGATTTTTCATAACTGAGTTTGAAAACCCATATGACAAAACCTAATGCTCTCCATGAATCTCTTATCCTTTGATCGTCTCCTTCTTCTTCTTCTTCTTCTTCTTCTTCTTCTTCTTCTTCCTCCCCTACTAAAACCGCAACCTAACAACGAATTACAATTTACATGTAGTAGGTTTTTACCTGCTGTACATTATCTGGGGTGTATATATATATATATATATATATATATATATATATATATCGTGTATATTTTGAAATCTCTTGTTCGCTTCTGTCATTTACGGAGCTTTTATCATTACTCTCACGTTTCTAATTCCATTTTCCTTTTCCCCTTAATTCTTCGGCTTTTATTTTGGGTGTGTTGTATCCCCAAATCTATCTTGATATCAATCTCTTGCTATAGAAAGTTGATGATTTTTTTTTTTTTATTTGGGTTGATAATCTTTTGCAATGTTGATAATATGTAAATAGTGCATTGCAAAGAAGACGGTGTTAAAGAAGGACGGTGTGTACTTTCATATACCAATAATTACTTTGAAAGAAAAATTTTCAAAACGGGAAGGTTCACAACCCAACCCTACCAAAGATTTTTTCTTCAGATAATGCTTCCCTAACTTTCTTGGGATTGTTAAAACGTCAGCGTATGACGCAAATTCGTGAATATCTCTTCTCAGTTCGAATATAAAACTCAAAGGTTTTTCTCAAACTCTTATCAGGTATATTGATTGGGCTTGATTTAAAATGTCACAATGCCTTGGGGCTATGACAATATGGTATAAAGAACTTTTTTTTTTTCATTGTGGAGTCTCTTTAGAAGCGACGCGGCCGAAGTAAGTCATGAAATTTTCGTGCATTAATTTCCTTTCAATCTATGAAAGGAGAAGCATTGATAGCTCACCAGAGAACCATCAGAAACAGCTGCCCTTTTGGCTCAAGTCACGTCCAAAAAGTGGTTCCCCGTTTTGTAGGAATTCAGTAAAAGAAAAAAAAATGAGAGAAAGGGTCTGGTTTTTGTGTTTGGAGATTGATGAGCATTGGTGGATTGAATTCATTGTAATTAAGACCACGAGATACCGCCTCGACTATCAGGAAGTCGAAGGCAGATTTTTTTTTTCTTTCTCTCTTTGAAAAGGATCCCTTTTAATGTATATCTATTCTAACCACATCACTTCATGAGTTGGTAAAGAGAGAGAGAGAGAGAGAGAGAGGGGGGGGGTTATATCAGAGGATAGCTGAATTTGGAAATCCATGTACCCGTGTGCGGTACTTCACATAACGGAAATATTTCTGTGGAATGATTTATAAATTGGGTTGAATCTTTTTAGTTTAATAATATATACATGTTCTATCACCATGTCACCATCGCCAGACCACCCGCTTCTCTCTCTCTCTCTCTCTCCTCTCTCTCTCTCTCTCTTCTCTTTCCTCTCTCCTCCCTCTTTCTGTTTCTCTCTATCTCTCTCTTTTCTCTCGTGTCTTTATCCCACCACTCTTCCCTTCCCCTTTCCTACTTTCTCTCCTCCCTCCCTCAGTCCCCCCCCCCTCTCTCTCCTCCCCCCTCTCTCTCTCTCTCTCCTTTCATGTCTTTATTCTACTCTTCTCTTTCTCTTCCCTCTTTCTGTTTCTCTCTATCTCTCTCTTCTTTCATGTTTTTATCCCACTCTTCCCTTCCCCTTTCCTACTTTCTCTCCTTCTCTCTCTCTCTATCTCCCCCTCTCCCTCTCCTCCAAATCATCTTTTTCAAGTTTTACCATCATAACTTTTCCTTTTAATACATCTTCTTTTTTCATCACTGTTTTCTTCCACTTTATCCTCATTTCTCTGAATCTGCTCACTGTACTTTTGTTTCAGATTTGCCTTCACGATAAAGTGGACGACAAGAGTGATGAAAGAAGGAAAATTTAAAGGGAAAGTTATGGTCAAACTGGAACAAGATGATTTTGGGAGAGAGGGAGAGAGAGAGTGAGAGAGAGAGAGAGAGATTGCTGTAAAACGCAGAGATATCGGAGATGTATTAGGCGCTATATAAAAATCATATTATCGTTGTTATCATTATCAATATTGTTATCAGTATTATCAGTATTGTTGTTATTATCATTATCATTATTATTCTATTTTGTCGTCCTTCCTACTGCAATTTCTTCTTTGGTTGTCTTTTTTACAACCCGATCCATTCTCAATCGACTCCATCTATAGGGTTTGCATCTTTCTCTACTCGGCTCTTTCAACTATTCCATGCACCTCCCCCTTTCTTATCATACTTATGTGGGGTTTTTTCTTTCATCGAACTCATCAAGAATTCATTTGTAACATTGTTTTGGTTACATTGATGATAATCCCAATATCTCAACAAAATTTAATTGGTTTGATTATGTGTCCTGTAGCTGATGTAAGACAAATTCTTTTGTTTTCAATTACCTTTTATAGCTACGTGCTAGACAACAACACCGCTTGGGGTTATTTTCCCATTATTTTGTTCAATTTTATATGAACCATATTCATTATTTCCAATTTTCTCTCCATTTCTAGATTGATCAACACGAAAACCATATTTCTTTCAAGTTCGGAAAAATTACTGGGAAGTAGGCCTATAAGTCAACACATCCACCTTCAGCGGCAACTCTGTCCTCTATTTAGAGAGCTTGTAGAAATTGAAGTCATCTTTTGATTGGAAACATGGTGGGAATTTACCAAGGGTGTTAGAAATTGTCCAATAACGTACTGGTTATAAGAATAAAAATAAATCAGGAGAAATACCCTGGCTTATTACCACGGACAACCATCATCCCCGGAACTGCCCTCGGACAATAATTACCACAGCTAACCAACAGATATATTCGCCCCTGAATCAATTTATCTTTTTTTATTCACGTAATTTTCTTCTATCTATCTATCTTTATGATAAGAGCGTTGATCTTCACTGCACTAGGTAATCGTGTGAATTCAACGTTTTTGATCGTACCAATTTGACGACGGGTATGGTACGCTCAAAGCCAAATGAGGCCGACGTGACTTCTACGCCCAAACCTTCGGCGTGCTAGCTTGTCGCTCCTCGCTTTACGGCGCCACCATCATGACGCCATCTCACTGCATTCCTCATTTTCTTGTATCACTTACTCTCTCAATTACTCTCTCCAATCCACCTTCGATTGTCCTTTTCTGGAGGTGGATGACAAAGGATGAGACAAGATTCGCTGCCAATTTCTCACGATTTGAACCATCTTTTCAGTCGACAACTCAATTATTCTAATGGATTTTTATGTAATACTTCCTTGTTTCACTTTTTCGCACGTACGCGACGTTCTTCATCCTCAGCAAAATTTCAAATTCATTTTCTTCTTCGCCGGTGTTTCAAAGTGAAAAAAAGAAAATGCACGGCTTTTTTTCTTTTTAGCCTTCATAATGGATACATTAGCAATTATCCCTTTTAGTGTAACACGCTAAAAGTTTTTTTTTTTTTTTTAAATCGGCTCCAGATTTATAATATTCACTGAGACATTGCAAAAACATAAGATTTTTCGCAGTGCTTTTGCAGTTAAGTTATTGCAGAGAAACAATATAAGGAACAAAAACGTGTCAGTCAGATGGATGTATTTCTAGAAAACTTGGAGATATCTTTAAAGCTGACGATATATTGGACGTATGCAAGACCGTCAATCATTGTGTTAATTATCATCATGAACAGATTAATATACCTGTAAACATTCGTGAGCAGAATATTATAACGATTCAGTGACCAGAAGGGATGGTACCCCAGGATAACGGGATCATAATCATGAGGAAACCATCACCTTCTATTCAGAAAACACCCCCCCCCCTCTCTCTCTCTCTTTCTCTACTTGTTTGTTATCATTTTGTTATTGTTGTTGCAGCTTGTTGCAACAAAATTGAAATGAAATAGAAACCTTTATCATTATATACCGGTACTGCTTTATGTGTTTTCTTCTTTTTATTCATATTTTTAGAATACAAGCTTGCAATATCATTATTCCAGGGATCCACATTCTACAAGAACTGCTTTTCAGTGGTTCCCTCCATTTCCACACGCTTTCTTTAAATATAAACCAAACATACTACATGTACTAGCTATACGGTATATTGATGCATATTTATGTAGTATATCCCTTGTTTTATGATTCAAGTAATGTAAAATGTATCATATGATTGTACAATGACTTACATTATGTTTGATTTCTTTTCAAACTTGTTAAGAATTGTTTTCGTTGGAAATGGAAATAAATTGAACTTACACTTGATCTTGAACGCTTTCTCTCTTTCTCTCTCTCTTTCTCTCTATCTATCTCTCTCCCAGGACAACGGAGGCACAATAGTGAGGAAACCACTATGATTTAGCAAACGTCTCTCTCTCTCTCTCTCTCTCTCTCTCTCTCTCTCTCTTTATTCTTCTTCTCCTCTTTCTTCTTCTTCTTCTTCTTCTCCTCCTTTTTGTTTCTTCTTCTTCTCTTTCACTCTTCTTCTCTCTTTACTTTGATTTTGATCTAATTTTGAACCTGTTGTATATATATAGTCACAGACGGAGTATCGTCTGTTCAGAAATACGACTCATTTCAGACATCTTTTCTTTCCAACACGTACCTGCCAAACGTCTTATTATTATGACCTTTCGTGGGCAGAAACAATGCTCACTTACAACCGACCAGTGAGAAGCCACCAGACTTCACCACGGAAGACTATAGCAGACGACGCGTATTTCACTAATGGCGGGAATCGTGCTAAAATGAATAGCGAGGCTTCCAACTCACGCCCCCTCCCCCTCCCCATCGAAAGAAAAGAAAGAATTGTTCCGAATCGTAGTGCAAGGTTGTAAAGCTTTTTACAATAAGCTTGGAACGCTTACTTTCAGTTGTATTTATGAAATTTCATATTCCCCAACAGACAGTGCCTACAAACGTTTCACTGTCTTGATTAATTTACGTACTTTCCTGTTTTCAAATACATTTTTATCGATTAATCAATCAACTAGTATTCAGTCTGTCTAATATTCCAAATACGTCATCTCAATTCATAGCAAACAATTTAATGTGGAAGCATTTTTTTGGGGGGGGGGCTAAGGGCTGTACGTCAAGAAGTCCATGTATATACCACCGTTATTTTTTTTAAATCTCCATTAATCTTTGATTAATGTTCATTAGCTACACTCTAAAAAAAACTAAAATGTTAAATCACCATTTAAAAGGGCCGAGGAGTGACTACATTTTCAAAATGGTAGATTACATTTTGAACATGCTGGATTCCAACCTTTATATTGTTGAATCCAGCGTGTTCAAAGTGTTAATCTACCATTTTGAAAATGTATACCAGTCCTTGGCCCTTTGAACACGTTCAAATGTGACTGAACATTTTAGTTTTTAAAGTGTATTCAATGTGCCATTTTGTTGTCTTTCATTTTATTTTAATGGATTTCAACATCGCCATGCATGCTTCAAACGATGCATAAAGTAAACATCAACAGTATAGTATATCTTTAGATATTCGTTGATAATAAGAAAGACAAAGTTTTGAAAAGTATTTTAATCATTGAACAGAAGTCATTACCAAAATCACATGGGTCAAAGCCAACTCAGATTAGGCCAAATTAATGTATATCAATAAAAATGCATGAGATGTTGAGAAATTCATTCCTTTTTATTTGAGAAATAATCAGCTTAACTCCTGGAAGATGGCATTTGCTTCATCAACAAATATGAAACAAACAAAACAACAACAGCAACAATAACAAAATAGAGAGAGATAGGTATATATATATATATATATATAGAGAGAGAGAGAGAGAGAGAGAGAGAGAGAGAGAGAGAGAGAGAGAGAGAGAGAGAGAGAGAAGAGAGAGAGAAGGGGAAAGAGAGAGAATGATGTGTCTGGATCATTACTAATGTACCAATTCCAGGTCTTTCATGTTGAGCAGGAGGGGTTAGAATTCAATTAAGTCGCATTTTCACCCCTCTCTACTCAGCCGTCACAGTCAGCATATTGCATTTCAAAGGATGAAACTAGCAGCAACCATTATTAGACATTTATGGTGGGTCTATCAGCGTCAATTTAATCAATTTGTTTAATCAAATAAGTGCTTGGTTTCTCGATCCAACCGTTTCACCCCGTTTCTCGGTCTCTTTTTTTCTTTCTCCCCACCCGCCTGCGTGAAGTTGCTATTTGACAATCAACAATGGCAAACTGTACACGAAGCACCTCACGTCTACTCCCCAACTGTTTATATCTATCTCTCTTCTTGTCTTTCATCCTCCCTCTCTTCAACTTGATATTCTCTCTCTCCCTCTGTCTCCTTCTCCCCCCCCCCCTCTCTCTCTCTTTCTCTCTCCCTCTCTGTCTCTCAATCTCTCCCTCTTTTCTCAGCGTCAACAGATTCCTCTTTCCTTTGGCTTACATTTTCTCCTTGCCACTTTCTCTCTCGTTTTCTGTTTATCCCTTTGCCACTCTCTCTATATGTCTAACTTTTTCTTTTTAATATTCAAATCCACTCTACCCACTTTCATTCTCTCTCTCTCTCTTCTCTTATTTTCTTTATTTTTTCTTTCGATTTTTCTCTTTCCTCTCTCCCCTCTCTCTCTTCTCTTTCTCCCTTCATATTCATCCTTTCCTCCTTATTTCTTTCTATTCCTATCTATCCGTCTCTATATTTCTCCCTCTCTCTACTCTTTCATTTTTATTTCTCTTTCTCTTTTGCTCACTCCATCATTATTTCAGTTTCCCCTCATTCTGTCTTTCTCTCTCTCTCTTCCTTACCTTTTCTCTCTATGTCTTTATTTTTTCTTCTCCTTTCTTTCTCTCCTCCTCTTTCTCTCTTCTCCCCTACCTCACATGTCTCTCTCCTAATTATATATCTCACCCGAGTATACTGACATGATACGCGTTTAAACGTGTGTCTGTCACTTCCGCACTTAGACTCAGTGTGAAATATATGAAACATAATATTCGACAAAACACATATATGTTTCTCTTTTTTTCACCTCCTCGTCACGCATTCTATCGACGTGAAGGTGATCGGGAAGTGAGTGGAGATATCGACCGGGGCAAGAGACCCTTGTTGACAAGGACGTCGCGTGGTTTCTGAAGAAAAAAAAGTCGAGTGAGCGAGAGAGAGAGAGGAAATGGAGAGAGGAAGGAAATATTAGAGATGTTTGAATATACACAGCTGACGGAGGAGTGATGATGTTTGATAGCTGGTGGTTTGAGGAGTGAGGAATGGTATAAATGAGAGAAGGATCGAGTGGCAGAGAGCTGGAGCAGTGGAGGCAGAAAGAGGGGGGGGGGGTGCAGAGGAGGTTGGAGTGAGAATAAAATCTAAAGAAGGAAGGGGTAGAAAAAAGGACTAAAAGTAAATAATTTCTACACATCCATTAGATGAGTATAAGAAAAAAACAAACAGAGCGCTAGAGAGGCAGAGTCAGAGCGAGATTGAGAGAGAGAGAGAGAGAGAGGGAGAGAGAGAGGGAGATACAAAAAAAAAGAAGAAGGAAGGAGAGAGGGGAGTGTGGAGGAAAAATCGAATTGGTTTCCACAAGGCTCCTCACCATCTAATAAGACATTTTCTTAAATTTTGTTTGTAGGTGCTTCATAATGAAGTAACATTTAAAACAAATAAATGAAATTACACACATTGACGTCTATAGTTACTCTACCATTATTGCTTCTTTCTCATGTGTTTGTATTTGTTTTCTGCAATCGTCAAAGTGAAATTTATAGGTTACTGGAATAATCTCCCATTATTAAATTTTCGTACGATTCCTACAGAAAGCTTAAAAAGGGTCCCACCAATACTATCATAAGCATACTAGCGATATATACCACTGACTATGGCATCACTTTCAGTGGAATTAGAATATCTGTGCTTGCAACAGATTAATTACAAAATCTCTTTGTGGCCTACGCTATACTGACAACTGGTATTGAAGTGTTTTTGATATTACATAATTCAATGATAGTACTATTCACAATGACAATAGCAATGCCGGTAAAACCTATGATGATGATGATGATGATGATGATGATGATGATGATGATGATGATGAAAATGATAATAACAATAGCAATAATGATAATAATAACAACAATAATAATGATGATAATGATAATGATAATGATAACGATAATGATAATGAGAATAATGATAATGATAATGATAACGATAATGATAATGATGATAATAACAGCAACAATAATAACGATAATAATGATAACAACAACAATAATAATGATAATAACAACAACAACGATGATGATTATAATGAAAACGAATAACATTTATGTTTACTTCGTTATAATGAACGATAATGAATCAAGCAGTTGTATATATACGACCACATAATCTGCAGAAGAAAGAGAGGATACCGAAAGATGGAGAGAAAGGGAGAGAAAGAGAAGAGAAAAGGAAAGGAAGAAAAATGAGAGAGAGAGAGAGAGAGAGAGAGAGAGAGAGAGAGATGGGAAGAATGATATGGAGGAGAACGGTTGACCGATAGAGCAGTGTAATTCACTATTCTTGGAATGAGGGGAAGCTCCAGGACATAGTTCAAGTCTATTCGGCTTCATTTCACGCTTCAGTGGTCACTGCGTTTATGCTGCATTCAAATCCGACCTCTAGGGTGACTCAATATCAGAATTCATCGTCGCCATCTCTCATACATGTCATAGAAATTATTCGAATGTAATCGTGTTTAGACATATTAAACTTCCTTTGAAATCACCTATGCCTGAAATATTTTGCAAAGTTACTCTTTTCAGAAAGCATCTGTTATCATCATAACCTTTCTGAAAAGTTCGGACACAGTGCTTTAAAATAATTTGATAGCATTTTGTCTTTAAGGAAGGCATAATGACAAGGCTATTATTTATAACTTGAATTATACATACAATCATTCTTTACTTTGTGATAATATCTGTTGCGGAAAATTAAACGTTTTCTTTTCTGAATCATACCAAAATATGAGCCTAATGACCAGTATCTTTTCAGCTTGGCTTCATGACAACACAATGCAACAAAATAGATAGAAAAAGCCAAATGAGCTTGATTTCGTATGTGTACCATGGTATGAGCAAGAATAAAAAAGGGCTTACTTACTAGTATCTCACTTTAAATAACTTCTTTAAAAAGCTAATGATCAAAATGGTTATGAAATGCATGTTTCTATTAAAAATACATATTTGACAAGTTACAATTTGCCGTTCGTAAAACATGATACATAACAATGTTAGAGGTCATTTTGTACACCGTATACGGCAGTCAGTCGATCTCCCTTCCAACATCTACATCATCTCGTAACCTTCAAAGTAGCTTTCTCCTTGCAAATCCCGTCTAACCGTCATCATCATAATAATCATAATGTAGTTGGGCTTAATAATATCCACCTCGCTGTATAATAGAAACTCTGCTTACGTCCCCCGGGACAGGCCCGCGAATGAGGTAATTAGACTACAGCCTGAGACAGACTTCCAAAGCCCGCGGGAATGGACCAGAGGTGTCGAACGCGCCCGCCGATGCAAGCAGGATCTTAATACGCTCTCCCGATCGCCTTAAGAATCGGTAAGAGAGAGACTGAGAGAGAAAGAGAGACAATGAGAGAGCGGGAGCGAGGCTGTGTTATTTACTTGTATGCTCATAACCATCATCATCGCCAAGACCTTTTTTTTTCTTCATCCCCCTCTTCTTGTTTTCCTTGAAATCGTTGGAATTACATGACTTCGAGCTGATACTTGCACAGTGTTTGTCTAACACGTACGAAGGGCCGTGCACTGGTGTTCTGCCAAGAGTTGCTTGTGTATCGCAATATGTACAGCAATAAAAAAAAAATGCAAGGTCAAAAGTGTCTTGTATTTTGGCTATATAGAATTCTGTTATAATATCTCTTTACGTTTATCGATTATACTGAAAATATAATTTATTGCAGCAATGGTCAAGAAGCCTTGTTTCACAAGACGAAAAATTGGTCTACGAAATATCAAAATGATAAAGAAAGACTTATTGACTAAAATCATAGGAAGATGTGAACTAATTATTATACCACACATTTTATCTTAATCTATTTGCAGAATAGAATTTACATTCGTATTTTTATTTCATCCTGATGTCAACAGTATTATCATTCTTTCTTTCTCTCTATCTCCACCCCCTTTCTTTGTTTTTGTTGATTTTTAATGTTTTATTTGTTTTAACTTTCCCTTCGACAAAACCGAATTCATTTAACCTGGGCATCATCAAATCAAAATAATGTGTTGAAAATAGCTTTTTTCTTTGATTTTGCTAGGATTATTTATTCACAGTCTTTTAGTTCTTCATCCGCGTATGGCATGAATCAATTCATGAATATCCGATTGCCTGTTACAAAAAATAGGATGATATAGTTATTTATGGCTTCTCTGATTCCAGTGGGCTCCGTTCACACCACGTTATCCTTCGGTATCTGGATATTTACTTACACATAATTGTTATATAATTCATGGGCGTTCGGGTGTAACTTATCGCTAATTACCAATAATCATTTCCCATCTGGTGGAGAGATCAGAAAGCTAATGATTTCCAGTTGATTCTCTAACGATCTCCGAATAAAGCACTTAGCGCACTGCGTCGCCACCACCACCACCACCACCACCACTCTCTGTGTATATTACCGATCCTTGATTTCTATAATCCGTTGTTAGTCGGTCCCCGAAATTCTGTATTTTATATCTTTAGTTATCAACGCCCCTTTACCACACTTTCTTTATCTATTTAACATTTCCTCAATATCTTTCTCACGCATAAACACATTTTATTCTTCATATTTTAGATATCCCTCCTCTTCGTGCACCCTAACCCCCTTCTCTCTATCTCTCTCTATCTATGTCTCTCTCTCTCTTTCTGTCTTCCCCCTCCTTCTCTCTGTTCCTTCCTCCCACCCTCTCTTTTTCTCTTTCCTTTTATAATCTTTCCACAGTAAATTACTATCAAGTATTTCAAAACACACATCTCTTCTCCCGCAACCATTCCATTCCCGTCTTTCTCTTTTCCCCCTCCCTCCCTCCCTCCTCTCCCTCCCTCCCTCCCTCCCTCCCTCCCTCTCTCCCTCTCTCCCTCTCTCCCTCTCTCCCTCCCTCCCTCCCTCCCTCCCTCCCTCCCTCTCTCCCTCCCTCCCTCCCCCCTCCCTCCCTCTCTCTCCCTCCCTCCCTCCTCTCCCTCCCTCCCTCCCTCCCTCCCTCCCTCCCTCCCTCTCTCCCTCCTCCCTCCCTCTCTCCCTCCCTCCCTCCCTCCCTCCCTCCCTCTTTCTCTCTCCTTTAAAGAAATCACTGTAAACTATAATGTCAAGTATTATAATACACACATCTCTTCTCCCACAATCATTTCCCCTCTCTGTCTCTCATCTTGTCTCTCACTCCCATCCCCAGCTCATCAAAATTATTTATCCTTTTCACTATTTTCTGCATAATTTTGTTCTCGCATGATGGTCAACTGCCTCCTTTTTGGTGTATTTTCCAACAAGAAAAAATATTGTTGTTACTCTATACTGTTGTATTCTTTGACCTTTCTCAGATACTTTGATAAGTAGTAAGGGATATTCATATGAAAGTAGATCGCTTTATTCAAAGCAATTTGTAATATTCTGATAACTTTAAGAATGCTAAAAATCTAGTAGTCCCAATATGCATGACTTTATTTCACTTAATATCTCTGATCAAGGCGAGTATTCATTGTGTCTGGAATATTTTCAGGTAAATATACGTTACAATACATTTACACCATTTCATTTAAAAACTACACATAGCCTCATTGGTATGTCTGTAGGTCTACTATCATTTTGTTTCGAATAATTGAAATTCCAATGTACGATCTCTTATTCTTAAAGAATATCTCCAGATCTATTCTTTTTAAGGATGTTATGTTTCATGTTACCTTGCCTAAGGAACTTATACTATTTTGTAAACCCCGATCCTGGGTTTAATGTGTCTCTTCTTTTCTTGAATATTGAATTTTTCATATGATAAACATGAAAAGCAATAAAGTGGAGACATCTCAAGTTTTGACGTTTCTTCAAGGTTTTCTCATCACGACTGTGAAGACCACGTACTTTGTTTCGAATAATTGAAATTCCAATGTACGATCTCTTATGGTGCAACCTATGCATGTACTCGGCATACCTGTTAAATAACATTTTGATTGCAAAAACCGATAGAGGCTATTTTTTCCCACTTTTTTTTTTTTTTTTTACAGTAACATCTGTATGAAATAACCCCCCCCCCAAAATGGCTTCCATATTCCATGAGGGAGGGGGGGGGGGGGGAGGAGGGTGAGAAGGGGGGAGAGTCGAGGATCCAATAAAATTGCGTCATGCATTTTGAAGCATTAAATTTCACCCCACGCCTATCAAGCCTCGCAATACTTTTTTCACCAAGTTCATTTTTTATATTATTGGTCTGAAAGTCGACTTAATAACAGTAATCAATTTTGAGATAACAGTTCCTGTAGATATCTTAGAATTTAGTGGGATTTCAAACTTACAGTTTATATGTTATCGAAATAGGTCTCATTCAGTGGCAAGCGACCTCTCGTGGAAAGCTTTTAATCTAACGTCCCAGAGATGTCAATCAGATAATATCAAAGATATAGGAGGTATAACAATCAAGCACAATAGCTAGCGGATCTGCATGAAAAATTCACAATTTGTGGCTTTACGGCTCATGAAATCGCCCCACTTTTTGGTTGAATTAAGTGAATTAATTGAATTAAAAATCTGAATTGTTGTAACTTTCATTCTGTCGAGATCGTATCGTAACCTTTATAAATCAGAAATTCTTGCATCTGTTAGAATGCATTAATCGAATTAGCGTAATCTTGTGAAATAGCAAGTGAGTGTCTATCCCATTCAATTATGTATTGCTAATTCAATTAGGAATGAAATGTACTGTCACGACATAAATTAAACAAATATTTGCTTGTTTCTTTTTTCCTCTGGTGGCAGAAGTGCAAGCAGATGATTTGACCTCTATTTCATTTTTACAGAGTGTTTCAAAAGCAAAGTGTTACATGTGATATCCCTACTAATTTACTTGTAGCATGTCCTGTATGTTTAGTTTACTATTTTTAGATCATATATTTTAAGCAATAAAAATGATTATATCGAGCTCATTTTATTTCATTCTTAATTAGGAATACCTGGAATTCCTCCTTACTGTGTTATACAGTTAGATTCAAAACTATGTTTTTTTCGAGTCTGTTATGTTTTAAATGCTCTCCCTTTTCCGGTAATTAGGATATGTCATGGACTATACATTGCATCTTTTTCTTCTTTGTTGGGCATGTTCAGTCAATAAAGTGATGGGTGTTTTTTTTTGTTTTTTTTGTTTTTTGATATAGTTGACAAAGTGTTGTTTTTTTTATGGGCCAACCTGTCCGAAATATGAAAGAAGTAAATCACAGCCTTTTAATTTTATTAGTTTATCAGATAATTCTAATCTCAATATGAAATCGTCACGCTTGCCTCAAGATTAAACCGATTCGGTGACTGCAATTTTTTCATGGCATCGTTAACCACCGACTGCATGCGCGTACATTATCAGAATTTCGGTAGAAGATTATCTTTTTTGTCATTTTTCTTTTTTCTCTTTTTAAAAATTTTATTTACCCCCCCCCCCTCCAATATAAGAGAAGGATATGCAGCTGAAATTACATACACCCATCATGGCTGTACCTTCTTGTATTTGAAAATTATAATACTGGTGATAGTTTCCTTGCAGCTGCCGGCGAATTGTCGTATCACTACGGTATCAGGAAAATTGTGTTTTTTTCTGAGACAGTTTTTTGCACATTTTTTTCTTTGTACATCTTATTCGTTTGGCATTCACAAATCACGACTTTTATCAGGTGTTGTCTATACTAAAGTTATCGAGAAGAACTTTGTTTAAAGATTAAAGAAATATGAAGGATGAGAAAGGACGATAGTGACAGAAGAAGAAGAGGAAAGAAAAGGAATACTAGTAATGTAAAATTGTAATGAAAACAAAAAGAAGAAAAAATGTTATAGCGATTTCCCCTCTAAATCTCTCTAAATCCGTTATATTGCAATTGCAGCTTTAAGCATAAGATTGCCGAGAGTAATTGGGCCGAGATAATTAAATCGCTTTTTATGGCATCATCATTTTCATCGCGAGTAATTTCTTGTTTAACGTTTAAATTTTCATTTGATTTGTGAATGATTCAGATGATCACGCTATCGCAAAAAGCGCGCGAAGCTAGAAATTGTTTACATAATACATGTCAATGCATTAAGCTGAGCAGACGACACGGGAGCGAGGCCACAAGCAATATCTAAAAAGTACTCACTCTGCAGCAGGCGGAAAACACGAGGTAAGAAACTGAATTTTTCATGCCTTGGCTGAGGTTTCCTTTCTATGGCTTATGATTTTTTTTCCTACAAATCATGTTGCGATTCACGGGTTTGATTTTATGAAATTGATTGATTACTCGTCATTGCGCAGGATTTACACTCATCGTGAATTATTTCTAAATTTAATTATCTCGCACCATTAGACTCGTCCTCTCCCTTCATTATTCAGAGTTACAGGGCGATCTGATGAAAATCTTCGTCAAAATACTAGAAAAAAGGGAGAAAGTCAATCAGGAATCCGTTGCACAATGAACAAATATTACTGAATCGCTAACAGACAGAACGCAGTTACCAAAGTAATTATTCTATGACAGGTGGCGCTTCATAACGTTCTACTTTAACCCAATCACGATCTTATACCTGTTGCTGGTCCAGATTTGTTCTATCATTTGTTCTCATTATAACAGGATTTGCTTTCATTTCATTTTTTCGTGACAGCGGTTCGAGTTTGTTTAGTGAAGCATGCAGGATAGTTTTCAATCGGGGTAATTGCATGTATAGGCGGATTCAAGCTTTAGAACAAAGTACCCCCCCCCCCCACAATATCTCTTGGGGAAAAAATTAGTCGTTACTCTTTCCACTCTTTCCAAGGGTTGCAGACTCTCATGGTTTCCGATTTAGGCATTAGTTTGTCCTTTAATACCACAATTGTGCAATATTTCACTGAACCAGAGTTTTCAAGCCCTGCAAGACTTCAGATTGTCTTCCCATCTCCACCCCCCCCCCAAAAAAAAAAAAACAACCAGCTTTGATAACGAATGATAACGATGATAACTGTAGCATAAGATTTTACTATTCTGAGAAGACAATATCTACAGTGACGGTAATGAAACTTATAAGGATAATTCACTAATGTCATGATCCTACTTTTGGGGAGCCATGCAGCTACAAAATGTTACATTCTTTTATTTACAGTGGTTTTCCACGTATTTTGCAAGATTAAAGTCATTTGCAAGCCATAAAAATGTAAGGAAGTTCTTTACATTTTTTTCTTACATTGTTTTAAAAGAAATCAAATGATAGACAGTACCAATTATTTCCACTGCTGCCCATAGGGAGCACATATTTTTGGTAATATTTTAATCATTTAAGATATTACTCGAAAATGCTAAATATTTAACTTTAGTTCCCATTGTCACTGACCGTCCTTAACCATGTATTTTAAAGAGCCGAACATGTAAAATTACATCTATTAAGTTACAAACCTATTTTCAGACTTTTTGTGTACGTTTGTTGCCAAAAACCATGCAAAACCGGCCAAAGGCACATACAAGCAATGGACCTGATACATTTGTACATACTTAGAATTAAAGATTCAATTTTGCACCCTAAATGCAACACTGGCTGCACCTTTTGGGGTGCTATCTTGCACCTTACATGAAAAAGGTGCAAAGATGCACCCTTTTGTACTTGTTTGCACCCGAAAATGCCCGTCTGCACCCTTAAAGGTACAACTTTGCACCTTTAAGGGTGCATACATTTTTGCATTCAAAAGGGTGCAAATTTGCACCTTCCCTAAAGGGTACAACTCTGTGCCCTGAAGGGTGCTAAATGTAGCTCACTGCACCCTTAAGGTGGAAAATGCTTCTTAGGGTGCAAAGTTGTACCCATAAAGGAGCTCCCAGCGTTGCATTTGAAGGGGCAAAACTGAACCTTTTTTTTCTTAATGTGTAACTTTCCCACTATTTTGTTTATGTCACTACTCTGCCAAATGATTTTGTTAACTTATTTTTTGTCAAACCATGTTGGATGTACTGTACAATGCTTTCTTTTTATTTTGTATTCTACTTTTCTTCAATAAAGAAATGGCATCAACAACAATTAACCTTCGATATTATATTATATGATCGTGGCAGGCCTTGAAACAAAGACATTTTTTGTGACTGTGGCTGATGATGGGAACATGAAATTTGAATGATGTAATGATGTGAGAGAAAGCAATCATTTCATAATGTTTTATCGCTTTTTTCCCTTTTTCTGTTTAATTTTTGCTATATATTATAGTTTTTTCCCTTTTCCTGTTTGTTTTCTTCTATACATCCATGAATGTATATAAAAGAAAACAAACAGGAAAAGGGGGTAAAAGCGATAAAACATAAATAATTTTTGAAAGAAAGAATAGAAGAAGAAGAAGAACAAGAACAAGGAGAAGGAGGAGGAGGAGGAGGAGGAGGAGGAGGAGGAGAGGAGAAGAAGAAGAAGAAGAAGAAGAAGAAGAAGAAGAAGAATGAAATCACCAAATAGAAAAAATAGAAAAAATGGGAAACAGAAAAAAGAGAAGAGAGGTAAAACATCGTCATGAGTTGGCACAGACACTAAAAAAAAAAAACCCAAAATAAACAAAACAAAAACAAACAAATGGACAAGCTGGAGTTTTTTCACTTTGTTTCTCAAAATAATCAAAATATATATATTTTTCATAAAATGTTCAAGAAAAACTGGAAGAATAATCAAAATATTATTTTTCCTAAGTTATTCAAGACAAACTGAAAAGCTACGTGCTACACGTGCAAAGCTATCACACAGTTAAGTTTACCGTACTGCATTACCGAATCTGGTGCAAAGTTTACGACTTTTAAGCCCATAAAGCGTCTTGTGAAGACTTACTGCGAGAATTTTGCTCAATCTTCCAGGGTTGGTCGGAAACGTGAATCTTCAGCACGTTTCATATCTCTGTATATCTCTTAGGTCCACCTATGTTTTGATATGGCCCACTGAAAGGCAGTATATCTGTCGAAAATTTATGATTAGTTTAAATTTTAATCTCAGTCTTTCCGTTATTTCTTTTTTTCCTTCGCGCTGAATATGAGAGCCTGATAGAACGGTTAAGAAGATGGAAAGCCATACCAGGAGAAAACCAAAGAACATTTCGGGGGAAAAAGAGATAATCTTAAAATGCAAAAGTGCCTATACATGAAAAGAGTTCTTGAAATCCACATTATGTAAGTGTACATTTACAAACAATAGCATCTTTCCTTGTAAAGTAGATGATTAAAGCGCTTGAGACTCGAGTGGATTACATCAAATCCATTCACATTTCACAACAACGGTCTGCACATTTAGTTTCCCCGAATACAAAACTTTGACATGAATTAATGGAATATTTGGACCTGCGCTTAATATAGTGAAGATATACTGAAGATATACTGAAGATAATTCCATTTCAGATATTTTTAAACGGGAAGAAGTCGTCTGACTCCAAACCAAGTCGTAAATCTTGTCCGAGGTCTTAAGAAAACAGCCTGTCCTATGAGATCGAGAGATATTCCACAAAGTCTCATGTCATCATTATAACTAGCGTTTGATAGCTGTAAAATAGGAGCCTGGATTTTAGGAAGGCTGTAAAAATGTACTTTCTGAGTAACCATTTCTTTCTCAATCTTATATAAAATGTTTAGCGGCTTGCTTAAGGACATTATGTCTTGGCAGGATAGAATTCGAAATTACAATAAATTCATTACAGCTCCAAGCCACAACAGTGCACAGAAAATCACACAGCCTAGCGGTTCCATGCAAAGCGGATTATTATCGTCACAGTGTTTTGATCAAGAGAAAATGATAATTGAAACGCGGATTAATAATCATGACTGTAACTCTTTCATATTCCTGGTCGTAAAAATGAAGAGCTTTAGTCTAATATCGAGAGAAACCCATAATATATCACCTCAATGATACGGTTATGACAAGTAAGGTAGATAGGAATAATAGAAATTTAAAGTTTGATATAACAAAAAGGCAGGGATGTTGAAAGCGAGGAGGACAAAACAATGAGGAAATGATCTCTTACTTAAAATCTCTATTATTATCTCATACAACCGTCCGACTTTGTTTCTTGACGGTTTGCCAACATGGTTTCTGTTCATTGCTCATCCGAGAAAATAGTCGATTAATCATATAAATTGCAAGAAATAATACTTTGTAATGCGAGACGCAAGAGGAGGAATGAGATGAGAGAGAGAGGGGGGGGGGGGGGTTTGGGTTTGATGTTATCTTGCAACAAACTTTGTCCATCTGGAATTTTTTCTTTTTAATTCTCTATGTCACCTTTTCCAATCTTGTATAACCGAAATATAGTTTGTCCATGTAAACGTGCAATTTAGAAATATTTTATTTGAATTATCTTTTTGAAATAAATACAAGTGGAAATAAAACGATAAAAATCAAAGCAGTTTCTGAGACCTTTTTCACTCCATTTTACTATTTTGTCTCTACCGATTATGCTTCTTCTAGGTTCTCTTCTATAGAGCCTATAACTTTACTTAAGATACAAAATTAGAACAAAATTAGAACGAGTGGTTTTGGAGTCAAACTTGGCCATCATCTCTTTGAAATGGAAGCTAACGAGGGGATTATTGCTAGAGGTTAGGGAGGGTGAGAGTATAATCCATCAATACAACCAATGATAACCCCAGGACTGATATAAAGAACCCACGAAACCCCATGATAACCCCCGTCCAGAATCTTGATTTAATATTTCAAATCTTCCACCAATCTTCCATTTTCCGCCATTATTTCTTTCTCGTTCTTCGCCCATCTAAATGCGTTTATAAGACGCTCGTTTTTCTTCTGTCAACATTATTATCCGTCTTAATGTCCACCTAGCCTACGCTGCCAAGTGTCATGGCTATTATTTCGCTTTTTTTTTTTCTTTCTTTCTTTTCTGAAAACCCTCCTGACAAATTCACGGTCTCTGAACGCACTAATGGGTAAGCACAGCGCGTTAATCTCATTGAAGAGTGCCGCCGAAACAGCTTTCCAACAAACCCATAGCCCAAAGATTATGACACGCCATATCAAACTGGCTCCTATTTTCCATCTCTCTATATGTCATTCATCCACTTCGTTGCATATACCCTTCTCTCTTATCAACGTCTAATTCATCACTTTTTCCTTTTTTACCCCTTCTAAAGATTCCTTCATTTTCTTGTTTCCCCATATCTTATATTCCTCTAAGAGCTGATTGTGTTTTATTGGTGTCCATTGCTAGGGATCCGACACACACTAACTACCAGAGCCCCTAAAAATTCATGTAAATTGGGCGATCGGTGCAGCAGCCTTCATGGCGGGGGTTTTGGCGACAGATGTACGGGTAAAGACTGGCAAGATCCAGCTTCTGAAACCATGACGTGCCATTCTCCTGCCATTGTGCTTCCATACTTGATCTTTTCTTTGCCTAAAGTGATGTTTCGGTGGACCAGGCATGCTCAATTTGCTGGTTATCTCTCGAAACACCCTTTTAGCCCTTCTGCGATTTGAATCGGTAGCTTAAAAAGTATGTAATTTATAGATTAAAAATAAGCGGGGATATTTTTTAGCTTTTAACTTCAACGAACATTACTTATGATGTAAATGTATCATATATTTACAGCGTTAACACCATCAAAAGCAAGTTAGTAAGTATAAGTAAGTAAGAACAAGACCGGAAAGATATTACTGGACAAAAAATCTATCTGGTGTAATGGGAACAAGACCGTATTGAACGAAACTCGACATAGATCACAGACGGGATATATATTCTCACACCCAGAAGTGAAGTGAAGTGACCTTTTTATTATTTCATTTCATTTATTTATTTTATTTCCAAACAAACAAAGCAGGCAATGTAACAAGTGATTTAAAACAACAGCTTGCTGTAAAAGCAAGTATATAATTCAGTTCTACTCCGACTCTGTGCCAGAGAGGTCTTATACCCTTCGTCACTGTTGAGATGGCTACAGCATAATCATATTTTTACAATTCTTATGGAAAAGATAAGATAAAGGCTACATGACCTTTTTTTATTCAGCCATTGGCGTTTATCGAAAGAATTAATATTCGTGGATAAAATGCACTGCAAAATACTACTATTACGACGACGACCACCATCACCACTACCACCACCACCACCACCACCACCACCACCACCACCACCACCACCACCACCACTACTACTACTACTACTCTACTACTACTACTACTACTACTACTACTACTACACTACTACTACTACTACTACTACTACTACTACTCTACTACTACTACTACTACTATTACAACTACTATTACGTAGAAAAAAATAATAGTAATGATTCACCTGTGGTAGCAATATTCATTATTATCGTTATGATTTGAGCAGTGGAAAAAAATGCTCTAAGGATATAGTCATCAAAACAAGAAGGGGAAAAAAAGAAGAGAAAACTATTCATAGTTTTGAAGTGAAAATACAGCAGTTTGAACTAAATTGTCAAAAACTAGCGCATTAGTGGGGGGGGGGCATGAGGGGAGGACACCACCGCCTCTCTGTTCCCCCCTTTAAGCCCCTTGCCCCCTCGCATTGCCTGTGTGATGCTCTCTTCATTATGATGTGCCTCTTTGCTACCATTCCTAACACACTTTGGAAAACTCATCATTGTTGCTCTTAACAAGAGGATTCTTTGACCATCTAAGTAACCCACTCGGGTGCAGAAGAACACCCCTAGAACCAGACTCTATACAAATGGACGTCCTTTATCTCGGTATCGATTAATCAATATTGGTATCGATCTTGAGGTGAGAGGAGAAGAGCAAAGGGGATGTAGGCGGTTTAATACTGTCCTTACTAACTTGTTTGCTTGAATATTTCATGTGGACTCCTAAATCTCAGATGATATATCTTGTCTCCTGTATGTAACTGTCTCTGATGAAGTGAAGCGTGTATTGGTGAAGGATAAATCTTGGTAACAGCTGCGTGTGCATAACTGTTGTAACTTGTATTTTATTTCATTGCAGTAATTTCATTCAGATGTTATCTTTATAGGCA
>CM057161.1:18289476-18448132 GCA_029962745.1 Echinometra lucunter | reverse complement strand
ATTTTGAAGCACTAAATTTCACACCCCACGCCTATCAAGCCTCGCAATACTTTTTTCACCAAGTTCTTTTTTATTGGTCCGAAAGTCGACTTAATAACAGTAATCAATTTTGAGATAACAGTTCCTGTAGATATCTTAGAATTTAGTGGGATTTCAAACTTACTGTTTATATGTTATCGAAATAGGTCTCATTCAGTGGCAAGCGACCTCTCGTGGAAAGCTTTTAATCTAACGTCCCAGAGATGTCAATCAGATAATATCAAAGATATAGGAGGTATAACAATCAAGCACAATAGCTAGCGGATCTGCATGAAAAATTCACAATTTGTGGCTTTACGGCTCATGAAATCGCCCCACTTTTTGGTTGAATTAAGTGAATTAATTGAATTAAAAATCTGAATTGTTGTAACTTTCATTCTGTCGAGATCGTATCGTAACCTTTATAAATCAGAAATTCTTGCATCTGTTAGAATGCATTAATCGAATTAGCGTAATCTTGTGAAATAGCAAGTGCGTGTCTATCCCATTCAATTATGTATTGCTAATTCAATTAGGAATGAAATGTACTGTCACGACATAAATTAAACAATATTTGCTTGTTTCTTTTTTCCTCTGGTGGCAGAAGTGCAAGCAGATGATTTGACCTCTATTTCATTTTTACAGAGTGTTTCAAAAGCAAAGTGTTACATGTGATATCCCTTCTACTTTACTTGTAGAATGTCCTGTATGTTTTGTTTACTATTTTTAGGTTATATATTTTAAGCAATAAAAAATTATTATATCGAGCTCATTTTATTTCATTCTTAGTTAGGAATACCTGGAATTCCTCCTTACTGTGTTATACAATTAGATTTAAAACTATATTTTTTCGAGTCTGTTATGTTTTAAATGCTCTCCCTTTTCCGGTAATTAGGATATGTCATGGACTATACATTGCATCTTTTTCTTCTTTGTTGGGCATGTTCAGTCAATAAAGTGTGTTTTTTTTTGTTTTTTTTGTTGATATAGTTGACAAAGTGTTGTTTTTTTTATGGGCCAACCTGTCCGAAATATGAAAGAAGTAAATCACAGCCTTTTAATTTTATTAGTTTATCAGATAATTCTACTCAATATGAAATCGTCATGCTTGCCTCCTCAAGATTAAACCGATTCGGTGACTGCAATTTTTTCATGGCATCGTTAACCACCGACTGCATGCGCGTACATTATCAGAGTTTCGGTAGAATTATCTTTTTTGTCATTTTTCTTTTTTCTCTTTTTTCTCTTTTTAATTTTATTTACCCCCCCCCCCCTCCAATATGAGAGAAGGATATGCAGCTGAAGTTACATACACCATCATGGCTGTACCTTCTTGTATTTGAAAATTATAACACTGGTGACAGTTTCCTTGCAGCTGACGGCGAATTGTATCATTACGGTATCAGGAAAATTGTGTTTTTTTCTGAGACAGTTTTTTTGCAACTTTTTTTTTCTTTGTACATCTTATTCGTTTGGCATTCAAAAATCACAACTTTTATCAGGTGTGTCTATACTAAAGTTATCCGAGAAGACTTTGTTTAAAGATTTAAGAAATATGAAGGATGAGAAAGGACGTAGTGACAGAAGAAGAGAGGAAAGAAAAGGAATACTAGTAATGTAAAATTGTAATGAAAACAAAAAGAAGAAAAAATGTTATAGCGATTTCCCCCTCTAATCTCTCTAATCCGTTATATTGGCAATTGCAGCTTTAAGCATAAGATTGCCGAGAGTAATTGGGCCGAGATAATTAAATCGCTTTTATGGCATCATCATTTCATCGCGAGTAATTTCTTGTTTAACGTTTAAATTTTCATTTGATTTGTGAATGATTCAGATGAACGCTATCGCAAAAAGCGCGCGAAGCTAGAAATTGTTTACATAATACATGTCAATGCATTAAGCTGAGCAGACGACACGGGAGCGAGGCCACAAGCAATATCTAAAAAGTACTCACTCTGCAGCAGGCGGAAAACACGAGGTAAGAAACTGAATTTTTCATGCCTTGGCTGAGGTTTCCTTTCTATGGCTTATGATTTTTTTTTCCTACAAATCATGTTGCGATTCACGGTTTGATTTTATGAAATTGATTGATTACTCGTCATTGCGCAGGATTTACACTCATCGTGAATTATTTCTAAATTAATTATCTCGCACCATTAGACTCGTCCTCTCCCTTCATTATTCAGAGTTACAGGGCGATCTGATGAAAATCTTCGTCAAAATACTAGAAAAAAGGAGAAAGTCAATCAGGAATCCGTTGCACGTTGACAATGAACAAATATTACTGAATCGCTAACAGACAGAACGCAGTTACCAAAGTAATTATT
Organism: Echinometra lucunter; assembly: GCA_029962745.1. Lineage (NCBI taxonomy): Eukaryota > Metazoa > Echinodermata > Echinoidea > Camarodonta > Echinometridae > Echinometra > Echinometra lucunter. The sequence goes on along the minus strand of CM057161.1, from coordinate 18,445,787 downwards.
CTATGACAGGTGGCGCTTCATAACGTTCTACTTTAACCCAATCACGATCTTATACCTGTTGCTGGTCCAGATTTGTTCTATCATTTGTTCTCATTATAACAGGATTTGCTTTCATTTCATTTTTTCGTGACAGCGGGTTCGAGTTTGTTTAGTGAAGCATGCAGGATAGTTTTTCAATCGGGGTAATTGCATGTATAGGCGGATTCAAGCTTTAGAACAAAGTACCCCCCCCCCCCCCAATATCTCTTGGGAAAAAATTAGTCGTTACTCTTTCCACTCTTTCCAAGGGTTGCAGACTCTCATGGTTTCCGATTTAGGCATTAGTTTGTCCTTTAATACCACAATTGTGCAATATTTCACTGAACCAGAGTTTTCAAGCCCTGCAAGACTTCAGATTGTCTTCCTATCTCCACCCCCCCCCCAAAAAAAAAAAAACAACCAGCTTTGATAACGAATGATAACGATGATAACTGTAGCATAAGATTTTACTATTCTGAGAAGACAATATCTACAGTGACGGTATGAAACTTATAAGGTATAATTCACTACATGTCATGATCCTACTTTTGGGGAGCCATGCAGCTACAAAATGTTACATTCTTTATTTACAGTGGTTTTCCACGGATTTTGCAAGATTAAAGTCATTTGCAAGCCATAAAATGTAAGGAAGTTCTTTACATTTTCTTCTTACATTGTTTTAAAAGAAATCAAATGATAGACAGTACCAATTATTTCCACTGCTGCCCATAGGAGCACATCATTTTGGTAATATTTTAATCATTTAAGATATTACTCGAAAATGCTAAATATTTAACTTTATTCCCATTGTCACTGACCGTCCTTAACCATGTATTTAAAGAGCCGAACATGTAAAATTACATCTATTAAGTTACAAACCTATTTCAGACTTTTTGTGTAGTTTGTTGCCAAAAACCATGCAAAAACCCGGCCAAAGGCACATACAAGCACTGGACCTGATACATTTGTACATACTTAGAATTAAAGGATTCAATTTTGCACCTAAATGCACACTGGCTGCACCTTTGGGGTGCTATCTTGCACCTTACATGAAAAAGGTGCAAAGATGCACCCCTTTTGTACTTGTTTGCACCCGAAAATATGCCCGTCTGCACCCTTAAAGGTACAACTTTGCCACCTTTAAGGGTGCATACATTTTGCATTCAAAAGGGTGCAAATTTGCACCTTCCCTAAAGGGTACAACTCTGTGCCCTGAAGGGTGCTAATGTAGCTCACTGCACCTTAAGGTGGAAAATGCTTCTTAGGGTGCAAAGTTGTACCCATAAAGAGCTCCCAGCGTTGCATTTGAAGGGGCCAAAACTGAACCTTTTTTTTCTTAATGTGTAACTTTCCCACTATTTTGTTTATGTCACTACTCTGCCAAATGATTTTGTTAACTTATTTTTTGTCAAACCATGTTGGATGTACTGTACAATGCTTTCTTTTTATTTTGTATTCTACTTTTCTTCAATAAAGAAATGGCATCAACAACAATTAACCTTCGATATTATATTATATGATCGTGGCAGGCCTTGAACAAAGACATTTTTTGGACTGTGGCTGATGATGGGGAACATGAATTGAATGATGTAATGATGTGAGAGAAGCAATCATTTCATAATGTTTATCGCTTTTTTCCCTTTTTCTGTTTAATTTTTGCTATATATTATAGTTTTTTCCCTTTTCCTGTTTGTTTTTTCTCTACATCCATGAATGTATATAAAAGAAAACAAACCAGGAAAAGGGGTTAAAAGCGATTAAACATAAATAATTTTTTGAAAGAAGAATAGAAGAAGAAGAAGAACAAGAACAAGGAGAAGGAGGAGGAGGAGGAGGAGGAGGAGGAGGAGGAGGAGGAGAAGAAGAAGCAGAAGAAGAAGAAGAAGAAAGAGAAGAAGCACCATGAAATCACCAAAATAGAAAAAATAGAAAAAATGGGAAACAGAAAAAAGAGAAGAGAGGTAAAACATCGTCATGAGTTGGCACAGACACTAAAAAAAAAAAACCCAACATACAACAAAACAAAACAAACAAATGGACAAGCTGGAGTTTTTCACTTTGTTTCTCAAAATAATCAAAATATCTATATTTTCATAAAATGTTCAGAAAACCTGGAAGAATAATCAAAATATTATTTTTCCTAAGTTATTCAAGACAACTGAAAAGCTACGTGCTACACGTGCAAAGCTATCACACAGTTAAGTTTACCGTACTGCATTACCGAATCTGGTGCAAAGTTTACGACTTTAAGCCCATAAAGCGTCTGTGAAGACTTACCTGCGAGATTTTGCTCAATCTTCCAGGGTTGGTCGGAAACGTGAATCTTTCAGCACGTTTATATCTCTGTATATCTCTTAGGTCCACCTATGTTTTGATATGGCCCACTGAAAGGCAGATATCTGTCGAAATTTATGATTAGTTTAAATTTTAATCTCAGTCTTTCCGTTATTTCTTTTTTTCCTTCGCGCTGATATGAGAGCCTGATAGAACGGTAAGAAGATGGAAAGCCCTACAGGAGAAACCAAAGAACATTTCGGGGGAAAAAAGAGATAATCTTAAATGCAAAAGTGCCTATACATGAAAAGAGTTCTTGAAATCCACATTATGTAAGTGTACATTTACAAACAATAGCATCTTTCCTTGTAAAGTAGATGATTAAAGCGCTTGAGACTCGAGTGGATTACATCAAATCCATTCACATTTCACAACAACGGTCTGCACATTTAGTTTCCCCGAATACAAAACTTTGACATGAATAATGGAATTATTTGGACCTGCGCTTAATATAGTGAAGATATACTGAAGATATACTGAAGATAATTCCATTTCAGATATTTTTTAAACGGGAAAGAAGTCGTCTGACTCCAACCAAGTCGTAATCTGTCGAGGTCTTAAGAAAACAGCCTGTCCTATGAGATCGAGAGATTATTCCACAAAGTCTCATGTCATCATTATAACTAGCGTTTGATAGCTTGTAAATAGGAGCCTGGATTTTAGGAAGGCTGTAAAAATGTACTTTATCTGAGTAACCATTTCTTTCTCAATCTTATATAAAATGTTTAGCGGCTTGCTTAAGGACATTATGTCTTGGCAGGATAGAATTCGAAATTACAATAATTCATTACAGCTCCAAGCCACAACAGTGCACAGAAAATCACACAGCCTAGCGGTTCCATGCAAAGCGGATTATTATCGTCACAGTGTTTTGATCAAGAAGAAAATGATAATTGAAACGCGGATTTAATAATCATGACTGTAACTCTTTCATATTCCTGGTCGTAAAAATGAAGAGCTTTAGTCTAATATCGAGAGAAACCCATAATATATCACCTCAATGATACGGTTATGACAAGTAAGGTAGATAGGAATAATAGAAATTTAAAGTTTGATATAACAAAAAGGCAGGGATGAAAGCGAGGAGGACAAAACAATGAGAATGATATCTTAATGAAAATATCTATTATTATCTCATACAACCCGTCGACTTTGTTTCTTGACGGTTTGCAACATGGTTCTGTTCATTGTCATCCGAGAAAATAGTCGATAATCATATAAAATTGCAAGAATAATATTTGTAATGTGAGACGCAGAGGAGAATGAGAGAGAGAGAGGGGGGGGGGGGTTGATGTTATCTTGCACAAAATTTGTCCATCTGGATTTTTTCTTTTTAATTCATATGTCACCTTTTCCAATCTTGTATAACCGAAATATAGTTTGTCCATGTAAACGTGCAATTTAGAAATTTTATTTTGAATTATCTTTTTGAAATAAAATACAAGTGGAAATAAAACGATAAAAATCAAAGCAGTTTCTGAGACCTTTTTCACTCCATTTTACTATTTTGTCTCTACCGATTATGCTTCTTCTAGGTTCTCTTTCTATAGAGCCTATAACTTTACTTAAGATACAAAATTAGAACAAAATTAGAACGAGTGGTTTTGGAGTCAAACTTGGCCATCATCTCTTTGAAATGGAAGCTAACGAGGGGATTATTGCTAGAGGTTAGGGAGGGTGAGGTATAATCCATCAATACACCATGATAACCCCAGGACTGATATAAAGAACCCACGAAACCCATGATAACCCCCGTCAGAATCTTGATTTAATATTCAAATCTTCCACCAATCTTCCATTTTCCGCCATTATTTCTTTCTCGTTCTTCGCCCATCTAAATGCGTTTATAAGACGCTCGTTTTTCTTCTGTCAACATTATTATCCGTCTTAATGTCCACCTAGCCTACGCTGCCAAGTGTCATGGCTATTATTTCGCTTTTTTTTTTCTTTCTTTCTTTTCTGAAAACCCTCCTGACAAATTCACGGTCTCTGAACGCACTAATGGGTAAGCACAGCGCGTTAATCTCATTGAAAGAGTGCCGCCGAAACAGCTTCCAACAAACCCATAGCCCAAAGATATGACACGCCATATCAAAACTGGCTCCTATTTTCCATCTCTCTATATGTCATTCATCCACTTCTTTGCATATACCCTTCTCTCTTATCAACGTCTAATTCATCACTTTTTCCTTTTTTTACCCCTTCTAAAGATTCCTTCATTTTTCTTGTTTCCCCATATCTTATATTCCTCTAGAGCTGATTGTGTTTTATTGGTGTCCATTGCTAGGATCCGACACACACTAACTACCCAGAGCCCCTAAAATATTCATGTAAATTGGGCGATCGGTGCAGCAGCCTTCATGGCGGGGGTTTTGGCGACAGATGTAGGGTAAGACTGGCAAGATCCAGCTTCTGAAACCATGACGTGCCATTCTCCTGCCATTGTGCTTCCATACTTGATCTTTTCTTTGCCTAAAGTGATGTTTCGGTGGACCAGGCATGCTCAATTTGCTGGTTATCTCTCGAAACACCCTTTTAGCCCTTCTGCGATTTGAATCGGTAGCTTAAAAAGTATGTAATTTATAGATTAAAAATAAGCGGGGATATTTTTTAGCTTTTAACTTCAACGAACATTACTTATGATGTAAATGTATCATATATTTACAGCGTTAACACCATCAAAAGCAAGTTAGTAAGTATAAGTAAGTAAGAACAAGAACCGGAAAGATATTACTGGACAAAAAAATTATCTGGTGTAATGGGAACAAGACCGTATTGAACGAAACTCGACATAGATCACAGATGGGATATATTCTCACACCCAGAAGTGAAGTGAAGTGACCTTTTTATTATTTCATTTCATTTATTTATTTTTATTTCCAAACAAAGCAAAGCAGGCAATGTAACAAGTGATTTAAAACAACAGCTTGCTGTAAAAGCAAGTATATAATTCAGTTCTACTCCGACTCTGTGCCAGAGAGGTCTTATACCCTTCGTCACTGTTGAGATGGCTACAGCATAATCATATTTTTACAATTCTTATGGAAAAGATAAGATATAGGCTACATAACCTTTTTTATTCAGCCATTGGCGGTTTATCGAAAGAATTAATATTCGTGGATAAAATGCACTGCAAAATACTACTATTACGACGACGACCACCATCACCACTACCACCACCACCACCACCACCACCACCACCACTACTACTTCTATACTCTACTACTACTACTACTACTACTACTACTACTACTACTACTACTACTACTACTACTACTACTACTACTACTACTACTACTACTACTACTACTACTACTACTACTACTACTACTACTACTACTACTATTACAACTACTACTACGTAGAAAAAAATAATAGTAATGATTCACCTGTGGTAGCAATATTCATTATTATCGTTATGATTTGAGCAGTGGAAAAAAAAAGGCTCTAAGGTTATAGTCATCAAAACAAGAAGGGGAAAAAAAGAAGAGAAAACTATTCATAGTTTTGAAGTGAAAATATACAGCAGTTTGAACTAAATTGTCAAAAACTAGCGCATTAGTGGGGGAGGGGCATGAGGGGAGGACACCACCGCCTCTCTGTTCCCCCCTTTAAGCACCTTGCCCCCTCGCATCGCCTGTGTGATGCTCTCTTCATTATGATGTGCCTCTTTGCTACCATTCCTAACACACTTTGGAAAACTCATAATTGTTGCTCTTAACAAGAGGATTCTTTGACCATCTAAGTAACCCACTCGGGTGCAGAAGAACACCCCTAGAACCAGACTCTATACAAATGGACGTCCTTTATCTCGGTATCGATTAATCAATATTGGTATCGATCTTGAGGTGAGAAGGAGAAGAGCAAAGGGGATGTAGGCGGTTTAATACTGTCCTTACTAACTTGTTTGCTTGAATATTTCATGTGGACTTCCTAAATCTCAGATGATATATCTTGTCTCCTATATGTAACTGTCTTCTGATGAAGTGAAGCGTGTATTGGTGAAGGATAAATCTTGGTAACAGCTGCGTGTGCATAACTGTTGTACTTGTATTTTATTTCATTGCAGTAATTTCATTCAGATGTTATCTTTATAGGCATATAATCTATTGCTGTATAGTTTTACAGTGTTTTGTCATCACATGATGAATATATCTATTCACAGAAAAATATTGTATAACTAAATCATAAATTTATATACTTTTTTTACTGACTGAAATGTTCAAGCTAAGTTGACCGAAGGTCCGCGAGACCGAAGGCTCAAGAGATGGAAGGCCCACGAGATCGCAAAATTGCAAATCGCAGTCATTTTTTTTTCTCTAATCAGTTTTTATTCTTTTCTCTCATGAAACAAATTACAATCATCGTATTTAACACAAACTGAAATTATGATAATAGTCGATACACTGCTGTGACCGATTCCAATCTCCCTGCGTTTAAACCTTGTAATTGCCATTCCATGTGTACGCACTTGCTATTCCTTGTTCATCATTCCTTCATACCCACAAAAAATCAAAATGTTCACCTTTTTATGACGTCCTCTGTATTACTTTCGTGTGTGTTGTGTGAGGGTCGAAGCTTTGGCTGAAGCATCCCTCTGGGATGATTTCGATGTAAATTTCTGATGACGTAAAGATGTAGAAAGAAAATGAGTTGATAATGATTGTACTTGCTAATGTTTGAAAGAGTTTTAGGTGTCGTTCATCTACAAACTATTCATTTGAAAAGAAGAAAAAAATGATTGTTTGAATTTTCATACATGTAGCAGGGGCAACCGAATGTTTTCTAGAGGGGTGAGAGATGGGGGCGTTGACGCTTAATTCATATGGAGGTATGCAGAGAAAGGAAAACAAATCTGAGGGGGAAATTTTTATTTAAATTCGGTTAGGTTAACTTTGTAAAGCGGTCTGGTTGGCAATCGGTCTGGTGGGCCTTCGGTCTCGTGGTACCTTTTTCATTTTCGATCTCGTGGTCCTTCCGTCAAGTGAGCAGACTCCGACTGAAAAGAAATGATTCCATTCCCCTCGTTCCCCTCTTTCTTTCTTTTTAAATTTCGGTAGTTACGGTAATTTCGCTTGTTACTTCCTAAGATTGCGTTTTGTACGCACTGCACTACGCAGTGTACATGCACTGCAGCATAATATAAGTGAAATAAATCTATCCAAAACACAAAAAAAAAAGAGTTGAAATTATATATGTAATGAAAATCATTTTCATTAGGCAAAGCGACGAGCTAAGGTTAAATGTAAAATGACAGAGAGATTATATTTATAATATATGATTATGGAAGCATGCAGGGGAGCACGGCTCATATAGTTTTCTAAGACTAAAATTAGAAAGGCAATTTTGGTCTTTTTTAATGGTTTATACATACGGCAGCTATAACTGCATAGAGAGCGAGAAAGAGAGAGTGGATACAGAGAGGGAAGAGAGAGAGAGAGAGAGAGAGAGAGAGAGAGAGAGAGAGAGAGAGAGAGAGAGAGAGAGAGAGAGAGAGAGAGAAAGGCGTCTTTACTACAATTAAAGTCAGACAGAAACTAGTTACCAAACTTGTGAATAATTATGTCGGCAAATATTAAACAGAATCATACCTGACAAAAATTCCAGGTAAAACTTCTTTTGTAAATATTTTTCGTCAAGCCAGATATTTTTTGATGATGTCGGCTTAACACTTTATTTGTGCATTGCATCATATCTTTTTTGCTAGTCTGGTAGCCCCTTTTCATTCTATTATCTCAACACAAAGGTGGGAACTAATATTGAAGTACATGATTGCATTAACAAGTTAAGACCAAGAGACCTTGCCCAAACCGTGTTTGTCTTTTGTTGATCAGCCGACATTACACATAAAGAGACAATGCTCCTACTACCCTCTTTCACTAACGACATTATTGTCGCTAACCAATTTTTCCACAAAATATTGACATGATTGAGTATCGATATTTTGCTAATGCACCATTAGCAGCATAGTTGAAAGCTTTTATGATGTTAAAGATTTATTCTTTTAAGTAATAACCTCCATTTCTGGGAGGCTTCGACAGGTTGAAATCGAACGTAGGATAAAGTAAGTTTCTGATTGCTGCCAATCATGATTCTCTGACCTTCATTTTTATTTCCACATGCGTATAACTTCAAAAGTTGACAAGAGACAATTATAATGAAAGGAGGACTATATAGGAATATAAAAGAAAAAGAAAACAACAAATAAAGCTAGAAAAATGAAAGTATAAAGAGAGAGGAGATAGCAAGAATTTAACTACAGATTTTAATAGAATATCAAATAGAACAATAACGCAAAGATAAGGGAACAAATTAAATGCCGCTAATTAAAATACGAACAAAAGTCTGCCTCGTGAAACCGACCCGCAGACTTTCATCAAGACAGCTGCGTCTTTCACCCTCTTTAGATGGGCATGACGTCACAATAGCATGTAAGGGTCAAGAAGTGGAACGAATAACAGGTGTGGTACCTGTACACAACAGCTCATTATCACGCCATGAAGGGGGCAAAGGAATGATTGCTTACGTTACCGTGCTGGTAGTAGATTTTCTCTGGTACAGTACTAAAGAATTCCATACCATCATCATCATCATCATCATCATTATCATCATCATCATCCTCATTTCATCATCAACATCACTGTCATTATCCTTTTAATTTAGAATTTCAGTTATTTATCCTTTCTGCTGATTAAACATGTTAATCTTTTTCATAATATCTGTTTGAGGCTGCACGCAATTTTCAAGCAAATTGCTTATAGTGGTAGTCCTTCCGCAAATGATTTTATGTTTGATAGATTACAACACTTTGAAAATTTATCATTTCGTGTTTGTTTTTGAATAATGTTTGCTATATATACTTGCTTATTTATGATTCATTATTAAAAAGTACTTTTGTATTTCATTTTGAATACGTCACCGAAAAATGCACGTACACAGTGGCGGCGATTTCATGTCACGAGTTTAGGGGGGGGGGGGGGGGAGGCAACCCGAAAGTTCTCCACCCTATCTGTTTCGAGAAGTGAGAAGAGGATAATCGATATTATACGAACGAGCGAAGCGAGCGAGCTAAAAATTTTCGCAGAAAATAATGAAAAGAAGCCTGATTTTGCCATCAAAATGCATTCTAGGCCTATGAAATACGTAAACGGTTGGCCTAAAGTTGGTCAGCTGACTTAAAATAGAAAAAATAATATATTGAACTTTGAAAATCGAGGGGGGGGGGGGAACGATCCCCCTATTTCAGGACTTTCGGGTTGCCTCCCCCCCCCCCGTCCCCCGGGATCGCCACCTATGCACGTACACGACTTGTGTGAATGCAAAAGAAAATGAATCAAATCAAATCAAATTTAAAATGCTTCAGTAATGCACTGACTGTTGCATGATACAAAGAAGAACAAATAAAACAAACATTATCAATTGATAAACAAACAAACAAACGAAATTAATCTGGTAATGCATACTCTCTTAAAAAAAAAAAGAGTGAACACGTTCACTCTGTTTGGGGTAAATTAAGAGTGAATTAAGAGTGAATTAAGAGTGAATTAAGAGTAAGAATTTTTAATATTCACTCTTTATTCACTCTTTTAGCGGTGACCTCAGTGATCACTCCAATTTTTTTAGTGATCACTGAGAATCACTGTGAATATCACAACTTTACTCTTAATTCACTCTAAATGCACTCTCTTCTGTTCATCCGCATCTAACAACATCTTTGCACCCAAGTTCAAAACTTCTGCGACGAGTCGAAGCTATAAAAAGGAACATATAAATAAAGACTTCGTATACGGGCGAAATATCGAACTTAAAATTTTTGTCAACGGAGTCTTTCCCTTTTTCCTTCCTCTATCCACTTTAAATTATATACTTTACTTTCTCCTTCTCTCTCCATTTCTCCACTCTCTCTCCTCCCCTCTCTCTGTCTCTCTGTCTCTCTCTCTCTCTCGCTCTCTCTCTCTCTCTCTCATCTCTTCTCCTATCTCACTCTGGATTAATGGAAAGTGAGGAAACGTGAGCAAAAATAAATCTTTGTCTTGATAATGGCGTCGATGTGTGTGGAAGAAACATGGTATAGATCCGTGATTGCATCCTCTTAAAAATTGTTTTCACCCCAAACTTTACACGTGCGAAAGAGGAAAGCCTTTAATGTTTTTCCTTAGACTCGAGTTCTAGTGGGGTTCACTGTTTATGTTTTCATCCGATTGCTTTACTTTTCACTGCCATGCCATATCGTATCTATTTCGTGTTTCAAGCACTGATAAAATTAGATATCTCCATCTGTTCATTAATTGTCGATTATGTGTAAGCGAATAACATACAAAATACACTCTAAAAATATTGGGTAAAAATGTGCCATGAGGGTAATCATGTGTCCAACCAACTTTGGGCATTCCTTTTCTTATCCAATTTGATGGAAATCTTACCCATTCTAAAGTAATCATTGCTTTCTTTTTTTTTTCACCTTAATTGGACAATGCTTCCCGCATTGGGTAAAATATTGCCCACAGACAGTTGGTTGGACATAACAATTACCCTCGTGCTGGTTAAAATTTTACCAAATATTTTTTGCAGTGTATAACGCCCAAATTCATGTTCATAGCAACACTTTCCAATGTTGAAAGAGAGAAAGAGAGAGAGAGAGAGAGAGAGAGAGAGAGAGGGGGGGGGGGGGAGAGGGGTAGGAATATGTCTATGGGAAGAGGTAAGTTAAAGTCCGGCTCTTGATACTATAGAATTGTTAACACCCGCACAACACACCCAACACACTCACACCAAGAGATTAAGCATGAAATTAGCGAATAAATGAATTAATGACAATAGATAAATGCATAAATTAGTATAAGATTTATATAGTTCAATGTACAATTTTAAAATAACATGCAGAATTTTCTCCAAACGAAATTGTCCGCACTTTTTGTCGACATAAAAAAAAAACGAAGGAAAAAGGGGAAAGCTTACATAGATATAGATCTATAGGGAGAGAGGGAATGGAGATGCAGGAATGGGGGAAATGAAAGCGCTAAGAAACCATTCAAAGTTATGATGTAAGACAGTTTAAGAAATGAACCAGGGCGTCAATCCGTTATATATTTGGGGGACACGGAAATACGAGTGTCCAAGTAATCTTAAAAATTTGCTGACAACCAAACAAAAAAAAAGGGGGGGGGGAGAATAGATACTCGGCTTTTTAAGAGAGAGAGAGAGGCAAACGAGAGAGGGAATGAGGGAGAATGGAAAAAGAAATACGACTATTATTCCTTAATTCCTTAATTCTCATAACGTTTGATATTCAACAGGTGGCAAATGACTTGAGTAAAGTCACACTAAAAGCCCCCCCCCCCCCCCCCCCCCCTCCATCCCTCCTCAAAAGCAGACAAACAAGGTTCACGTCTTACAGTGTCGGCTTGTGTTTGGGTAGACAGGCGGGGTATTTATTTCCCTGCTGATTCTTCCCACTTGTCCATTCGATATTATAGTTTCCTTTACTAAACGATAAGAGCAAAATATTGACGATTTTGAATAAAGCGAAGTCCTTTCTGGTTCGCGTGCGGCCTTTGAACACATTAGCCACGCTCACCGCTCGCCCAAAGCGTCGGCTGCAGGCTTGGCTCGACAGTCGGATTGTTGATACTCTGCAGAAACGCAGCGGGAATGCTGATCAACTTGTAATAAGCCGGGTTATATTTGCTATAACGGCGGCCGTCTCGGGTATGGCACATAAAGGCTTGTGAATTGGGCGTGTTTATCTGACAAAGGTGAATAACAATAGTTATTTATTGGCACTTTTGATGCGAAGGATGCACCGAGATATCTGTTAACAAATTTAATAAATAGGATTGAATAGGATAGAGGTCTACATAATCAAAAGCTATTTTGGGGAGGTCACTCGTAGGCCTAATTCACAGACCGAAGAAGACATAAATGTATTCGTATCATCATTTTTAACAATGATAAAGAATTATAGGTCGTATTAAATTTCCACAAATTTAAACTAGTTTTATTAGAAACATGAAGCAGAGGTGCGAACTTGGGATTTGTAAGGATTTGATGGAGGGAAACCAAATATAGAAATATTTGTAATTAGCATGACATGCATCGCGTTTTGAAAAGAATATTTTGTGGACATGATTTTTTTAAATACGAAATAATCTAAATCTGCAGGAGAGCCCTACATTGATATCGGTGGCCATTCTTGACCCAGGCTGCGCCACTATCTGCCTCAAACCAGCCCCCCCCCCCCCCAACCACCCCTGCCCCACATGAACACTGATCCTAATGGTGAGTTGAAAACAAGCTATAGTTGATGAGATATCTTAATATGATTCTAGTCACCTGCTTTGGTTGTTTTTAATGGGTTCAATTGCCTGTCTTATCTTCTTTAGATTAGCTCGAACGAGGAAAGGCTGTCGCTCTGTCGCATTCATTTCAATTATGTCCGGTATATTATGCATTTATTGTTTAAGCACTTAGCCTTAAAGAGGCAGTGAAAGGGTGCAATAGCAGAAGGCAGGTGTCATTATATTCATTTGAATAATGAGGGTGTATCATTCGTATTCCTAGCAGCGCAACCCCGAGGATGCCCCCACCTGCTCCTTTGGTTCTAATGCAAGCTTACCGCTTCCTGCAGCATTTTTATCGAAAAGGAACCCATTCCTTACCAGCCCATCATCCTCGGGAACGCGACGCCAAGATGATGTGGTTGTGTACAGTCCCACTCGTTCATTTCCGCGTCCTTACAACACCAAGCCGGTATCTAACACCCGCCCCATTCCTTTGTATGTTGTTATTACACATCCGAGCATTAATTGTTGGACGTTTAGCAAGGGGGTATAGCTGAAAGTCAAGGCCACGACGATTGAAGGTTTCAACGCCTTGCGGTGTTAGAAAAAATGTCTACACTTAAATTAGCTGTACTAATCAACGCTTGAGTGCCGCCTTGCAAGTATAATAGCATATTATTATCCAGGAAAAAGATGCAGACTATAAAATGAGCTCTTAGTTTTTATCAATATCGATCGGTAATGCACGGCATGTCTTAAAACGAATGAGCAGTGCAATTGTGCGGAAATAAACGATTCATGATAATTTATAAATTAAATTTATGAATTTGTAAAATTGAAACAATAACTGTGATGATCAGGCCCTAATGGAATTGATACGGCCGTTGTTATCCTCCCAGGGTTATTTGAATCATTTTAGGAAATGATATATTATGTATTTTCATAAGCATGTTAATAGAGATGATCATGATGATGCTTAAATAAATTATGAACATACACTGCACTGAAATCATATACAATCAATTAATATTATCTAAACACAACAAAAAACATAAGTTCCCCCTAAAAAAACAAAACACTCTTTAATTTCTGAATCAGGAACCTCTGATGAAATCTGAATACATGCACAAACATATAACTATATATATTTCACAGCCTACATTTCATAAGGAATTCAGGGGAAATCATTCAGTCACGCTTCAGTGAGCCCGCCCTAAATGCAAAATTGTCACTTTTTAAAGTTCAAGCCTAATGTCATAACTTTGACTCAGTGATATCGGAACAAATCTTAAATTTTCAACGTAAGAAGGCATGCACTATTTACATTTAGTCTACTACCAAATGACTTGTGCGCCAAATTTCACGGTTGAGTGAGCACAAGGTTAAAATTGCAAAAACTGTAGTTCTGACATTTTTCTCGTGGTAAATTTGATCTAATGCGAAGGAATTCATGTTTATCATGTTTATGAAGTCTGTTTCCGACTTTTGCAAATGATACCTATTAATATCGGATGAATGAACACATAATAAAAACAAAATATCACCGTGTTAAAATTATGAAGTATTTGCTTTATTTTTGTGCACTAAAAATCTCATGAATAACACTTTTCAGTATGTTTATATGACCGGCGTACATGTATCAGTGATTCCATGGTATTTCATTCAAAATTCACGTTTCAATGACTGCAATAGCCGCCTTTTCATTAATGGAGTAATGCTTAACATTGTTAACTATCACAAGTCTTCGGGAGTTCCTCTGGTTTTATTTTGATGAAAATCCAGATGTGTTATGCTTCAGTGAGCTCAAAAGATGAGCACATCATGCAAATGAGAAGAAAGTTTAGGGCTTTGTCCCTGCTCTGTGCTGTATCGGATATTTGATTTGACATAAGTTCCTGCTAGGTCATGTAGGTAGTGACTATATGAGTAAACTTTCATGCAGTAACTCACGGTATAGAATGAACACAAATCATCATGATAATGATACAGTATTCTATTATGTTATTTACGAAATTTACCGTAAATTCTTACAGCAATTTTATACGACCTAGGCGTGGAAGTCGTTTGTTTGGATTAAAAAAATTATTCAACGTGCATTATGAGTTTTATAAGACATTATTAAACCGGAGTGACAAAGAGGGAGAGAGAGAGAGAGAGGGGGGGGGGAATGAAGAAGGAAAGGAGGACATTGATGAGAGGACAGAGATGGAAAGTGAGAAAGGGGTGATGAACATGATGAGAAAGGGGATTTATAGAGTGGGAATTAGAAATAGAGACAGAGACAGAGACAGATATTAATGACTGAGAAAAGTAAATAATGGGAAATACAGAATAGGTGAGGAGGGTTATGTGTGTGTAGGGGGGGGGGAGAATTATGTGTAAAAGAGTATATAGGGAAGGACATAGGTGTGTGTGTGTGTGTGAGAGAGAGAGAGAGAGAGGGGAGGGAGAGAGGGAAGAAAGGGAAATACATGTACTGAGAAATATAAAAAGTGAGAGGGAGAATTATGGGTAAAAGAGTAGAGAGAGAGAGAGATAGAGAGGGGAGAGAGATGGGAGAGAGGGGGAGTGGGAGGAATAGATAGAGGAAGCAAGAGAGAAAGATAAATGGAGAGACAGCGAGAGAGGGGAGAGAAAGAGGATGTGAGATATATAAGATGAGATAAGATAATGAAAAGGAGGAAGAAAGAGACAGTCAGAGAGAGAGAGGGGGGGGGGGGGAGGAGAAGGAGAGAAAGAGGATGAGGGAAAATCATAAAGAAAGATGGAAGAGGATAAAGGCAAGACACCTGACTGCTACTCTAGACATGAGAGCAAAGTGTGAACGTGAAACACGTGCGTCATTTATCGATGGCATTATTACCTATTCTTACACACGTTTTCACCTCAAATAATTCCTCTTGATGTTATCCCAGCCCATACGAAGAAGAAAATCTGGAAAGCTAGAGTATTCAGATTATAGTGTGTAGCTGCCTAATAATGTAAACTTTCACTCTAATTTTGTGTTATTATTGTTGATCTATTTGTCCATTTCTGCACGTACAGTATGATTAAAACGAAACTACAAGGAAACGAAACAGAAGAAAAGCCAAACAATTAAAGAAAAAAAGATTACATTAGATACTAAGAACGTAAGGAATTTCATCAAACCATTATATTTCATTTATTTTACCGAAATTTCATATCTTAGAAAAGTGAGATAACTAAAATTTGATGCTATTTTTCGTGCAACATAATAGTTATAAAAATTACAACTTCCCCTCCAATCATAGAAATTAATTCATTCTCATTTTCTTTTCCAGTATAGAATAACATAATAACATGGAACGATAACAGTCTGTAATTTGTATTTGCAATCCAATTCGGCATTGTATTTTTGACCGTCTTTCAAGGCCGATTAAAGATTCGAATGAATGAATGAAATCATTCTCTCTATATAATGATGGAATTGATTGCCATGGCACTCATTGGGATACAACACTTATTATCACAACCTTCTGTTTCCATAAGAAAAGAATTTTCACAAATTATTATGCTCAAATTATTCACATGACAACAGCGAAAGCAATTTTTCATCCCTTTGCATCATGCCGTACACGGCAAGCCCCATAATGATTACTTCTCCCGCCCCAAGATTAAGGTCAGAAAATCACTTAAATACATTATATTTTCATGTAAATAGTGTTTATGATGATAAGTATGAAATATAATCGTCCACTAGCCTTGAATATGTCATGAATTTGCGGTCGTCTCTTTTTGTAAGTCAGATAAAGTTTCTATGCATGAAAATTCCAGATATGATGCTGAATTTGTGAATATAAGCTTTGTGTGACAGAGAATAATTCAAATTATCGCCTTGGTAGTCATGAATTCTATCACAATTATTATCCAAGCTAATTGTCTGAACATTGTATTCTGACTTTCCCTGAATGTGTGGAAAGAGAAAAAGAGGAAGCTAAACGAGAGATTGAAATGGAGAAAGAAAGATAGCGAGATAGATAGATAGAAAGAAAGATAGAGAGATAGATAGAAAGATAGAGAGACACAGAAAGAGATAAAGAAAGAAAAGAAGATGGGGGAAAAGTAGCAATGTGTAAGTTAGAGTCAAGGTCATGCAATAATGTAATATCATTTCACTCAGGACATAGTTGAAACCTTGTTCTTCTTTTTAAGAAGGAAGGGCTTGGGTTCAAAATAAAAGTTTATTTCTAACTCTATTTAATATGATTGCTCGTTTGTTTTTGTTTCCGGTAAAGCAACATAACATAAAAATATATATACTTATTCGATATAAACGGCGGATAGCCCATGTCAGTCGTATTGACGAAATACGACTGTTTTTTTTTAATGGGGTCCGGGTATGTCTTTGGTATTACTGACTAAATATTCATTATAAATGGACATTCTCATGGATTGTCTTTGTAATACAAGTCTCTTTCCAAGAAAATCTACCGTACTATGGGACTGCATGGTATTATTAGAAAAGCTCTATAACAAGAGGAATATACTATACCAAAAAAGCATGTATCTGAAATAAGAGAGCGCATGCGTAATGAGTGTTAGGTCGTAAGAGTGCCCTCATTGGATAGTGAAAGCTCTGAGTACAATGTATGGAGAATGGAGTTTAGCATGGTGCGCAATGGCGTACTAGCATGGCGCCGGCTAGCCAATCGTACGGCCTGATAGCAGCACGGCGTATCCTCAGATCACTTTCAATAGTGCCTCGCACGACAGGTGATATACACAGAGAATTGCTTTCCAGACAACAAGTAGGAAGAGAGAGTGAGTGAGAGAAGGGGAGAGGGGATAGCCCGATTCACTTTCTAAACTGTCGACAAAACGATCGAGAAGAAGGGTCAATAGTAAAGCCTGACAAGACTGAGCGCCATCAAACATCAAACAATAAGAGGAGGATGTGGAGTTTGGTTTGGTAGGCCGATGTAGCGGCGCTGACTTCAAAGTCGACCCACGCTCGGTGATCGAGTTTGATCTGAAAAGCATAACATCCACTTGTCCTTCGCTTCCCGTCTCATTTTCCGTCAGGCTCTCGCCATCCATGGCCGACATTTCTGCTCCGATAAGAAACCCAGAGCTGAGTTCTGGTTTCTAGAATTGGAACTCTGCTGTTTATATTTCTTACTTCGCTGGACGTTCACCTCTATTCCACCAGACACCGGGTCAAAATCGGCCACCTTACCACAAAAAATCGAAACAAACCCCGACAGCCCTGGCCCTGTACCGCGGACAAGGTGTTTGGACACACAGATCCTACCGCACCGTCACATCTTCTTTATGTTTAAAAGAAGAAACAGAAAAAATCGATTCCAAACCTTTCTCAAAGAATAGGACTGGCTAAAGTGCTATCCCTACAACGGTTTGGTTCTATTCTAACAATCCTCGATCTATAGCACTGTTGTCCCAACGTACAGCTGATTAAGAAAAAGCGCCTTCGACTTGCAGAGAAGCTGGGCCATTCTTGGTATCCTTTCCCCACAAATTGACGCGGGGGGCTTCGAACCTCAAACCTGCATAGTGACCAACCCTTTGAGCAGAGGCATCGTGATCAGCCGAACCTACGCTGGAGTTGATACCCCCATTTCGCTATTCGGGAGGGGGCAACCCGGAGCGTTATCCAATGATGAATATGAAGGAGCACGTTAGCATGCATCCTCCCCCGCTCGGCCCGGGAGGACCTAAGTACTCACCGCTCCATCGTCACCATGACCGGGGACTCGAGATGACGAGACGACATTGTATGAACGGACCGGTAAGACATCATTCTCTGTTTGTTTACATAATATGTCAGTCTCCCCTTCCTTAAATTTTCCCTCTTTTCTTCTCCCTTTTTCTTCTTTTTAAATGTGCATTTTATATATTTTAATGTACCTTAAATGTATCGATGAGTATTAATATTTGCTTTAAAAACTAAAATTGAATATATTCATCATCACTCAAAAGTATTGAACATTTCCTCCACATATGAAAAAAGTCAAGAAAGTTTTATTAAGTGGTTATATGAGATGTTATTGCTCTATTTAAGCAATGTTTCTGCGTCATAATGAATCCATGATATTCTCTTATCGCTTATTAGCAACATGCGCATTATCTTATTAGTTTTGATATGTGTTTCTTACGAACATTATAAAGGTTATGTGTTATGTGTTATTGATATTAAACCGATGTCAAATAGAGATTTGTTGTAATCATTTCTTTACTTCAAAGAAAAATAGCATACACCTGTAGAAAGTAAACAAACAAATAATCACAACCAGGTCTATCAACCTATTCTGGTTCAAGGCAAGTTTGAAAATAATTATGCATGTCCATCAAAACACATTTCGTTGTAAAAATAAAGTGATTCTGTATTACTGCTTATCATGTTATGTAAATAAAAATTATTTGTTTATTTCATACATAAATTACATTTGAATCGTTGGTAACAACGAGAAACATACAATAAATAACAATTTCGAAAGATGATATGTATGGAGTTGCATGATGATGATTTTGATTAATACGAAAAATAAGCCTACGTCAATATGATTATCAATGATAATGATTAACGAGAATATTTAATGAGCAACTTATTTTATATAGCTAACTTGGATGCTCCGCCAGACTACATTTAAAAGACTTTAATCAACATGATTTCAATGGACATGTAAAAAACATCCTTTGAGTATCAAAATCTTCAATTTTACTTAATTTTCTTCAATAACTAAAGCCTTGTAATGATGAAAATGAAAATTTATCTTATCTAAATAGTCTTCTTAAGAATATTTTTAAACCGAAAGCCGTATCAAATCTTATTTATGTTTTCTCCTGATCGTAGTATAATTATATAAAAATCAGATGTTTGATTCGTTCGAAGCTCAGATATGTTGCTTGAAAAGGTTAGGAATTCCCCCACCCCAAATTTAAATAATGATAACAAGACTAACCGGTATGATCTAATTGATAATCTGTAGTAAAACTGTCTCTTAAAGACCTTCCTCTCATCGTCATAATATTATGTTTGTAAATAAACCAAATATTTATGTGAAGTAAACCTATACATAATTAAATCAACCAACCTTTTTAATGAATAGTTGGTTCCCTTAATGAAAACAAAGTAGGCATTCGGGATTAATCTCTTCACAGTGAATCAGAATGATATACCACGAGGAACGAAGAAGATTGCATTCACCAGACAAATTTCATCAATTATTATAAGTGAATAATATATGGATATTAAAATTTGATTAATCAACCGTCTTTATAGTACATGGGAAGGGGAAAGGTAACGCTCTGTTGGATAGAATTAATTGAATCGATATGTGTACGAGAAAAGAAACACGTGTATATGTTACGTAGGGTGCTGTAAGAGTGTACGAATTGAGCGGTTTTTTTTTATTTGTAAATTATAACTCCATGATATTTTGATACAGACATGTGATTTTAAACTCGCCTCGTTATACATCATAGTCCGTGCGTTGACAACGTTAATTTTGTTTTAATTTGATCTTTATTTGAAAGGAAGAAAATATTCCTGACAGAAACTGCCGTTAAATTGCATTAAAATGTCACATCGTCAGATATTTGATAATTAGATGAAATTATTTTTAATAAATGAATAATTGTATCTTAATGTATCATTCAAGAAATAACTGATATCAGGCATGGAATTTGTTTTATTTAATAGCACAAAATAATGATTGCAAAAGAATACGATAAAATTTGCTACTATTTGTCAACTATGTAACTTTACATTTTGATATTGTGAATTAATTATGTGTGTTACAAATGATTACGCGGGATTTTTCCTTTATTAGACAGAATACAAAACATATAAGAGAAAGTGATGATATAACCAGCGACATTTTAGAAATGCTACTTAATATACCTTAGAAATTTGTTACTGTTCATGATGAATGTTAAATTTCTGTCTACCGCTAAAAGCATTCATGAACATTCAGGGAGAATTTGAATTTCATCCTAACTGGAAGTTGTCATTACTGTTTTATTATCGTGCATTTGTTTATGATTTTTATTATCAAGTGACATCATGATAATGATAATGATAATGATAATGATATAGAATGAAGTTTTGACAATATATATATATATTGTAATTATCATTACTATTACTATTATTATTATTGGAAGTTGTCATTAATGTTTTATTATCGTGCATTTGTTTATGATTTTTAGTATTAAGTGACATCATGATAGTGATAATGATAATGATAATGATATAGAATGAAGTTTTGACAATATATATTGTCATTATCATTATTATTATTATTATTTTTATTATTATCATTATTATTATTATTATTATTATTATTATCATCATCATTATTATTATTGTTAATATTGTTGTTGTTCTTGTTTTTGTAACTTATAAGGGAGTTGCCAAAGTTGTTTGCATATAACATTACAGGTAAATTTCGAATAGTCCATTATGTCTTGAAAAAGAACATTATTTAAGGTCCGTTATTTTTATTTTTAAAAATTCCATAATCATCATGAGTGTTTCTAATTAAGGAGCAGTATGAAATTTTATTTAAATATATTAGATTGACATTTTATAAAAGATAGTTTCTGCGTCACATCTATTCACGAAACTTTTCACATTTAATCTGAAACTTGAACGTGCAAGATTATTTGTAGAATATTACAATGGGATGTAATGAATGCGAAATTTGTCACTTCGTATGACGAGAAGTGTCATGAAAGCGGACCTTATTACTAATGTAAACTGATCCTTGACTCGATCAGGTTAGGTACACCATTCAAAAGTATCAAATAAACTGACAGAACACTCCAGCTCAGTCTCTTCCAAAGACTTCAAACATTTTCATTTGAAAAATTAGGAGAGGAAATTGCCAGTAAAACGTGCGCAATTTCGACCTGTGACAGTTTATGCTGAGAGTAATTGTTGAATTGTGCGGGAAAATTATTTGACATGCGTTTTTTGCCCACTGTCCCCGCGTTGTATACACGGCGATGAAAGTAGGTTGTAGGCAACTTATGCCAGATACAATATTAATACACCGCACGACTGGGCTGTGTTGACATAGTGAATAATAGATGATAATTTCCATGGTTTGGGTCCAGCACAGTTGGGCAATGGGATATGTGACACCCTAGCTCTCTCAAATATGAATGAGGGTCGAATTAAAACATGCACACACTTTGTTCTTCTCCCTCTTGTCACAATGCTCAGTCATGAACATATATTTATTTTCTTTCTTTTCTCTTTTTTGCCACCATACTTAATGCATGGTTGTTGTATCCCTCTGCAAGCAGGGGTGATATTTGGATAGCAGCTCGTCTTGTTAAAGTGGTTTGAAGGGTGGGAAGTAGAGGATGTTTGACTGAACGTTTCAATTGTTAATAATGAGTTTATTTGAGGTGACACTAATCGATTTTAATGCTTCCCGGTCATAATATATAGGTGACTTGTTAACCTAAATGTGAGGTTTCCACTAATGAATGCTGCGGCATAGAGAAATTGGTTTCGGCTAGAGGGAAAAAAAAACCCTCATGAATTCGAAATGTTATTTACATCTTACATGAAATGAATGATGTATTCATGGGTAAATAGTGTTAAAGACTTTGTTCACAGTTCGAACATGGCAACATGGTGGGAAGATTTCACTTTAGCAGCAAAACTTCATAACCAAATAGATTTATGATGTAATAAAACATCCGAATTTGATTTAATATAAGGAGGGGGTATACGAAATTAAAAAATAAATCTAAAACTCAATTTGAATCAGAAAACTTTCTCTTGACAACTGCATCCTCTATTCTTAAAATGTATTTTTAAAAATTGATGTTCCTGCAATAATTTCTTATAGGTAAATATGAATCTGAAATAATGGTCGACTTTGCCGACGTTTATAACATTATTGCTTACCAGATATTAAAACATCGATTACTTAATTAATTAATAATCTGACATTTGAATAACATTTTAAGCTTGTTAAAAATTGCAAACTTCAGTCCCCAAAGACGTAAAGAGGTTCCATGATTCACGAGTAACAATGAATGTTATTTCGTTATATCTCTCGCGACTTACTTCCCTATACTCGACGGCGACTTAGTAAAACCATTTCTGTCCTTTTTTTTTTTATTATTATTTACCCTTTGTCAAATATACTTTGATAGAGAAATATTTATTTCCTTCCGTAACTAAGCAAAGTTGGAAAGATAACTAAAAGAAGAATGAAGGAATAAGATTTTTGCGATGATGAAAGTGTGTTTGTTTATTTCATGAACTAGATAAAGCTGGGTCTCTGTTTTGTTTTGCTTCCAAGCATTGTAATCAACTTTTATGATGTGGTTTTAAAGTTACCCTTAATTGTTAAGGCAATTTGTTTATACCTTAAATATTATATTTTATCATAATTTTCACAATCCAATAAAAAGGCATCATTGTTGTTTTAATATGAATTAGTAACATAAAACAATATATTTTTTTTTGAAGATATTTTTTTTTCAAATCTTCGGAAGCATTCTTTGAAACTTAAAAAATGTGACTTATAAATTTGAAATCTGAAAAATTCTAACTTAATTATATACTTTGACACAGATTTACCCCTTCCGTTTTTATCGTGATTCAATATACTACGGTCTTGTACCAGGGGCTTTCCAAGTATAAGTGGCAAATTATCGTGTTAAGAAAACTGAATCGACATAGACATGGTAAGTTCCTCAAGGAAAATCTACGGGTACTCGTCGAAGTTTCTTAGGTTCTCTGAGTTTCATTGATTATCATATTATGCGGGGATGCGTTGTCATGGTAACATGCATCGTTCCTGGTCTTGTTCTCCTCCTCGTTGCTTTTTTTTTTTCTCCCTTTCATCTCGACCAACCTGTGACCCGTTGCAGCTTGGCGTGTTTGTGATTTCTCGACATAAATGATTGATCAGGAATTCCGTTAATAATTCAGTACCAGATATTCCACGCTGCTTGTATCCTACTCATTCGCGCTCTTCCCTCTCTCCTTTTCTTTCTTTATTTCCCTCACTCTCTGGATCTCTCGAACTTTTTTCTTTCCTTACCAGAAACAATTCTCTTGCATAGCTCACTTTTCTTTTTTTTTCACTTTGCTTTTTATAATATATCTTCTCGTTTTGTTTTTGCTACTCCCTTTCCCTCCTCCACTCCCTCGCTCTCCCCCTCTCCCTTTCTCTCTATCTTCCATCTCATTCTTTTCAAATATATATTTTTGAATCTTGTAAACAGTAACAACTTGAAAAAGAGAGGGTACGCCATGTGTATGAAACCAACATTAATTTTTATTCTTCAGAATTTTCGGCCCGCCCCGGGTCTTCCTCAGTGTATACATTTTAATGACAAGATATTATGAAATTCTGAAGAATAAAAACTGATGTTGGATTCATATACATTGCGTACCCTCTCTTTTTCAAGTTGTTACTGTTAACATGGTTTATTATCCAACACGTGGAAATTCTCAATATGAATTTTAAAAATCTGTATATATCTCTGTGTGTTCCTTTTCCCTTCATTTCTTTTCATTTTTCTTCATCACTTTCTTAAAATTCTTCCCCCACCTTATGTTTCCCCTTTCCACATCAAACCCTCTTTTCTCATTCTTCTAGTTTCCCCTCTTTCGCGTTACTGAACCCCTCAAATTTTAAACCAGTTTGCATCTCCATCTTTTACATATTAACCCGTTAACTATTGAATTTTTATATTCCCATAGACTTTCATACAGGGATTCCAGTAGCCAGTGGGTTAACTGGGGAGTGTTTCATGAAGAGTTTTGTCGGTGATTTTCACTGACTAATTTGCTTACAGCCAATCAGATGCGAGGATTTTCAGTAGCTTATGACATTTGTCGGTGATTTTCACCTACAAAACTCTTCATGAAACGCTCCCCTGATTTCTCTTTCTTTCGATTAATTCATCTCTTCGAAATCCCTTCTTTAATTTTCTTGATAATTATCTTTCAAATCTTGCTCGTTTGTCGCTTTTTCAATCTATCTTTCCCTCTTTTCACGTCATCACGCATATCTCTCTATCATAATATATAGTCTTGTTTTGTGTTCTCTGAGCAACTCTCCAAAACATGAAAGCAAAGTTTCTTTATACTCTTTCCCCATGAATTGAGGGGGAGGAGAAGGGCATGTGAGCCGTTGGTCTCTCGTATTTGAAATTCAATCTGATTTCTGATCGTTTGGGTAAGATATTATTATCGTTCCGTTGGGTAATTCCAAATGGGTTGCTCAACTGGCACCGTGTCTCCCTACACTAGTTTATCGAGTATCATTTATTCAGACTATTGACTTCTGAATCTACAAAATGGCGCCTTCTCGATCCGCCAGGGGGTTTCAAATTGTCATCTGTTTTAGCTCTGCGTTAATCACCTTACACGAACATTGATATTGGATAACGTGCATATTGTTTGAAAGTTAATTGCCATAAATCACTTCCATTTCTTGACTGTATCAAAATCCTGACCTTGGTGTTCTAAACTTCAATGTATATTGCATATTTCTTAACAAAAAAACAATAATGTGTGTCTTTCTGTGGAATATTGGAACACCGTTCATCGATTTCCCCTGATTTATAATCAATCAAGGAATCTTTAATCAGGGTGCTATGATTTTTTTCCCCCCTTCAAACAATTTTAAGTTGAGGTGGCAGAAATCACCACTTCAAGACCACTACTTACGACAATATCACAACGTCATTGTCATTTTAATTCAGTATTATCGATTCTAACTGAAATATAAAAGCCTTTGTTTACATTCAGTATTGTATATCTTCCAGGACAAGGTAAACGTCTACATGATGTTTCTTCGCGTACTGCTAATGAACTTGGAGAAGTCTTCAGGGCTGGTCTCATCTTCAGTAAACAACGTTCATACTATTGCGTTTCAAAAGTTTGAAAACAAAAGTATTTGATCAGTATCAATCGTATGAAACTGAAGTTTTCCTATAGTTATGACAGTTAACATTTCTCATATGTGTTCTTTATGTTTCAGAGTAACATCTTTGGTCCACTTGATGACAGTGGATTTCTTGCCCGAGCTGAAGCTCTCGCTGCTGTCGACGTCATGTCATCAATGGTAAAGACCAGTCAATCTCACATGACAATCAAGAACGACACCAACTACTCCCATCACCACGCCGTCAACAGCGGCATGCATCCAGCACACTTCGCTCCGACGTCCTCACCAGTATCCCGTGGTCCTGCCTCACCATCATTCCATGGATCATGGTGAGTTCCTTGATATCTCGGCAGCGGCTAGTCTACCCGGTGGTGGGCCAGGTCCAGGATTGTCCGACGTCCAGAGCGCAGCGGCAGCAGCGGCGGCAGCAGCGGCCGTGTCGTCGCATCAGTCGTCGTTCACGCCGTTGCCTGGTACCGGTGGCCATTTCAACCCCGTGAATACGATGATGCCGCACGGCATGGGCATGCACGACATCGACACTGACCCTCGAGAGTTGGAAGCATTCGCAGAGCGGTTCAAACAACGCAGGATAAAGCTGGGGGTCACCCAAGCCGATGTCGGTAAAGCTCTCGCAAACCTAAAGCTTCCTGGCGTAGGATCACTGAGTCAGAGTACTATCTGTAGGTTTGAGAGCCTGACGCTTAGCCATAACAACATGATTGCTCTCAAACCCATCTTAGCAGCATGGTTGGACGAAGCAGAGGCTGCCGCAAGAGAAAATCGAAATTCACCTGGTATCCTTGACAACGGGGACAAAAAACGAAAGCGAACGAGCATCGCTGCTCCAGAAAAACGCTCGCTTGAAGCTTACTTCACCGTCCAGCCCAGACCGTCGAGTGAGAAAATAGCCGCCATTGCTGAAAAACTGGACTTGAAAAAGAACGTGGTGCGAGTATGGTTCTGCAACCAACGCCAGAAACAAAAGAGAATGAAATACTCAGCGCAACAAAGGTGAGAGTTCTCTCAAAACTCTCCAAATCAGACTGAAAAGTGGAAGAAAATAGGACTTCCTAAAAGAACTGTGATGACAATATTTTCCAATTTGCCACATGACTTTTATGAATCATTCTAGCTGCCAATTCGAGGGTAAACACTGGTAGCCATTGTTTCCCCCTCTCCCTCTCTGTCTCATGTGCCGACTTGGTTTGGCCGATATCAAAAGACGAGAACAAAAAGCGAACCAATCGATAGCGATTATCGTTTCTCTATCGAGTCGTTGAGAGGCGAAGCGGTGAAAGCTTTTCCTTTTTGCCTTACATGTTGTATAGTCGTGTATAGAAATGTAGACAGACCTTGTATTGTTATCATGTGACCGTTACACCTGTACCTATACTAAGTAATGAAATAATGCATCAGACAGCCCCGACTTTAAACATTGTTTAGGTAGACGGGCGTCCCGCTAAACGTTCTTTTCATTCAAATTCCAAACGGGAGAGAAAGGGAAAAGTCATTTCACTGGATGCCCAAAATGAGATCAATATTGAAATGTCTGAAGCTGTAAATAAAGTCAAAATTACTTTGAACACTAGACCATCGTCATAAAACAGTCAGATCCACTGGGGAAAAATTAGATGGGACATTGTCATTTTTAATGTGTTGAAACTTTGTTGAATGACAGAAAACAGAAGCTTAACCACCACTTTAACTACTTTACTATTCCCCACAAACATGATTTTGAGCTTGCTTTTTTTTTCATAAAACCTGCCATATCGCCATATTTGTAGCATCTTCCTAGTAATATATTTAGCACATTTGAACAAAAAGAAATATGACTTCACTGGCGGCTAGAACTTTTGGTAGCTATCAGACAATTATTTTTTTCCAGCTTCGTCACGTAGATATGACTTTATAATGGATTGGATTCCTGGTACGCAAAGACAAGTTGTACTATCTCCACTCTCATTCTAAATGATATTATCATGATAAACCATTGTCTGTTTGATATGAGCTGGTGAGTTTGATATTGTTCAAAGCGTGCACTTTTTATGCTACACTCCACTCACGATACAAGGCAAGGCAGACGTGGACACGCATTTCTAGATCACGTGTACACCAGATTGGTCGTCAAATTGTTCATAAAATTTGTCGATTGTTATCTCTCTGTATCGTCTGTTTCACTGCAGGGCAACATCCTGAACCACTCAAATCTCAGTCTAGAGCCACAATATTTTCACGCTTGAATATCGAGCAAACTGAAATGTGGGAAATATCCAGAAATATTCAATTGTTATAAACAAAGAAAGTGCGTTCTTATAGAAGCAATGTCTTCATGATCTTTGTAGAGTTCTGTCATCTATTTTGGACAGAGAACAGTTCACTAAATTGTGTCCTTCATAAATTGTGTGCATACTTCGTACAAAATGTGTCCAGGATGTTAGTACATTTATCTGTTATGGTTAATGTGTCTAATACAGACTGTTTCATAATGCTCCATGCATCAGTATGATTGTTGCCACGTCAGATAAGCCTCAGTCAAGTTCTGCATGGGGGAAGCTCTATAGCGTACATTGTAAAAGAAATACAATTAATATATATGAATTTAATTATTGTACAGGTATTATTATTATCTCTTTTCACTAACGTTCATTTTTTTAAAATCAACATCTGAAGAAAAAAATAATAAAACGGAGAAAGAGACAGTAATTTTCTCCGTGCACATAAGGTTACAAAATAATGCAAACATACTGTTCAGTACGGTCATAGTGTCATGTATAATCATGTCATGTATAATAATGATATGAAAGTTGCCAACCATTAGGTTTCTTTGAAAGGGGATGGTTAGAAGGATTATGATTGGAAAAGACAGCTGCATAATAAAAAATTTAAAAAGGTAAATTCCCTTCCGAACTAATTTAGGCCTAGATGAGAGGTTAGAATAAAAGAGGAATAGAGGGAGAAGGGATGAAAAAGGGAGAGAGAGAGAGAGAGAGAGAGAGAGAGAGAGAGAGAGAGAGAGAGATGGGATACACTCCATAAAAATGAGCAATGCTGCATATAGGCCTAATTGGCTTTCCGCAAATTTACTTTGGCGAGAATAAAAATGAGTAAAAACGCAAGGAATGAAAGGGGAAAAAAAATCGGTCATTATTTTTGGCGACGGGGGGGGGGGGGGGGGGGAGGGAGGGAGGAAGGAAAAGGAGTCTGTGTGTTTAACTGTATATTGGGTTTAGAAGGTAATTCCATGCAAGAGTCATGTGTGTGATATAAGCAGTATGGATGATGATGATAGGATGCTAGGATGTGATCGGCTAATTTACTGCCACTCACCCACGCCTGGCTGCCCCGTCGATACCGGGGGCTTGCTTGGCATTGGATGCATGCCGACTATACCATGACTACTGAAAACCCGCTCGCTGGTCGTATGGCCCGAGCTCAATTTGATGAGATATTATGACGGTGCGAAGTAGCTTTTTGCGCCGCTCACACGGGCGTGAAAAATGAAGGCGCCCATGCATGGCCCGTCAATTTCTCTGGTTTTGTTACCTCCCCTGCTCCAATACATCCCCCATTTCTCCTTACTCCCTTTCATCTATGTTTTTTTCTCAGAGTAGGAATTTCTGAACAATGCTAATTAGCAAGCAGCTATAATTAGATATCCACTGCATACTATGACAGAAGGTTTTTCAGTAGAATTTGTTCCTTACGGCCATATAATCGCCCAATACTCTGATGAGTAGTTCATTGACTGGCCACTACGTGGATGGGTTAATTATCTGGTATAGAGCAGATATATGTCATTTTTAATAATTGGTGTAAGCTAGGTCTCCGCGTGGAATATTTCCACGGTCTATGTCAGCATGATCGGGGACTGTATTGAAGTGCAATATCATGATACCCATCAAATTCGTGGACTTTCGTTTCGGAGGTTAATATGATTGTTTTCCTCTGAATAAGCACCAATTTCCAGAATTAATCTCTTAATATCTTAGTGCTTGTATGACGGTTTGGTCTAAAGAATAAAAACATGGGCACCACGATTTTAAAGGGGCACGAGTTTCGAACCAACTTTAACAAGACGTTATGCAAAAGGGAGAGAGAAAAAAATGGGTATACACTCTTATTTCTGCGGAGTCAAATTTGACTCGGAATGGAGTCAGCTGGAAGTTCCACTCTATTCGGAGTTAAAGTGACTCGGAATAAAGTTACTTTGACTCGAATTTAGTCGATTCTCAGTTGACGCCACACCATTCCAAGTCAAATTAATTCGGAAATCTGAGTCACTTTAACTCGGAATAGAGTTGACTCCCAGCTGACGCTATTCCGAGTCAAATTTGACTCCACAGAAATTAGAGTATAAGCAGCTTTTCCCGATCTATACAATCCAACACCTGCAATTGCATCTGAATTGGAGGGGGTGTCATACCCATGTCCCGTTTTATTTATCCCTCTGTCAATACTATTCCCTGTTTTACCGTCCATTTGAACTCGTGTAATGATTACATGATATTATGTCAAGGAGTATACCTTAATGCTAGCTAGTCTGTCCATGAATAATTCAGTGATGAATGTCGGATGAAGGTTTATGACATTCTTCCATACGAGAAAGTCATTCGATCAAACCCAGAATGTTCATGTTTCAGGAGAAAATGTTTTGATGTCAGTTATATCTCCTCGTACTGTCTCTCAATTGGAAGCAGTGGAATGCATGTTAAATGAGCATTATTTTATTTGGAAGTCGAAATTATAAGAAAAAGTCACAGAAGATCTCTGTGCATGTTAATAATTTGCAATATTTATTATTTTTTGTGATCTTAAGCCGCATTGTGTATTATGGTTGTGACAAATGTTATAACATTATAGCAGTAATATCTGTAATTCACTCTTTTATTGTTCGAATCGCCGTCATTGTTAGAAAGTTTAACTTTATTTGTGATGACATGTGTTGATGATTTCCAGTGTTTTATATCCTGATTATAATGATAACGATGTCATTAATTTTCTTTCTGATCTATGTCAGTGCATAGTAATGTTTGCATGCATAAGTAGTCATTGTGGGGTCTGAGTTATTCAGTTCCCTAGACTACACCAAGAGGCACATGCACCCAACTGTATGTAGTCAATCTTACAGACTATAGCCTTAAGGTACTGTGACTTTTTATTGGGAGTCGAAATAGGGTTTGTATCTGCAAACTAGTTCATACATTATAGATGAAACATTGAATAACTTTGGTGGACATCTACAAAGGAAACATAACGCATCTAAAGATTAGGATTAAGGCCCGTGCATGTTCCACGAAAGAGAACTCTGGTATAACCGAATGATGCATTATTTCATTACTTACTTCACAGTATGAGTCATTAAAAGAAATTTGTTCTTGATATATGTTTGCGATAGTTTCTATGTACAAATTCGTATAACGTGAAAGAAGCTTTCTGTTTGATCACTACATCAAAGAGAAAAAAATGAAAATGGTATTTCTAACGAAAATTGTAAATAATGATTACTCTCAATGTAAAGCGAAGAGAACATGTGAAAATTACAATTATCAGGAAAATAAAGCTCTTAAATTATTGAAAATATTGTGCTTGCCCTTGTGTTATCGTTTGTATCCAATTAATGCAGAATATGAACATGATCAATGATGGAATAGTGTAATTTAGAAGTAGAATTTGAAAGATATTATTTGGGAAGAGAAGAGGATGGGAAGGAAGAGACAGATAGAAGACAGAGGGAGAGAGAGAGAGAGAGAGGGTGAATGAGAAAAAGGAGGAAAGAGTGTGGAGAGACGGTGGAGGGTGGAGAGAGAGAGAGAGAGAGAGAGAGAGAGGAAGAGACAAAATAGAAGGCATGCAGAAAGAGGGGAATAAGAGAGAGAGAGTGTGTGTGTGTGTTTAAGAAAGAGAGAAAGAGAGAGAGAGAGAGGATGGGAAGGAAGAAACAGATAGAAGACAGAAGGGGGGAGAGAGAGAGAGGGTGAATGAGAAAAAGGAGGAAAGAGTGTGGAGAGACGGTGGAGGGTGGGGAGAGAGAGGGGAAGAGACAAATAGAAGACATGCAGAGAGAGGGGAATAATAGAGAGAGTGAGAGTGTGTGTGTGTGTGTGTGTGTGTTTAAGAAAGAGAGAGAGAGAAAGAGAGAGGGTGGTGGAAGAGAAATTTTAATGTGCGCAAATGAAAGGGGGACTGGTATAAAAAGAAAATGAGAACACGACTCAGTGAAAGAGAGGGAGAGAGTTGTGTTTGGGGGAAGGGAATGGGTATAATCTGTCATTGCAGCATAATACAGAAAGTGAGCCAATGGACTGAGAGACTTCTCCAAGAAAATGAAGTCCGAATCAACCAAGAAGAAATGTGAATTTCTTATTTACATCTTCTCTGTCTGATCTGAATATGGAAGTTGTGTATATTGTTAAAATTGAACGCTAACACTTACACTATATAGTTCACAACATCATTTAAAAAAAATCAATTCAGTTTCCCTTTTCAAGCCTTTAAAAATCACAGCCCATGTCAGTTAAACATAGACTAGCATGATCTAACTCTAATCTTAATCCTGTCCTTATTACTTGGGTTTTGTCTACTACATTATGATAAACAATGCAATCATATCATATTTGATAAAACCCACACCGTCATGAAATGTTAAAGACATTGGTTAACATTGTTATGATTTTAAAAATCTTGTTTTGTTACTTGAAAATGGGATAAACATAAGGGTTATAGTGTGAAAATACCAGTCTGACAGTTTCAAAGTATAATATCCACAGGAAGTATTTTTAAATATTAAAAATGTGAATCAATGTTTGAAAAATATACGAGGGTCGGTTGCACAGAATAGACATAAGGAGTGCGCATGCGCGTGTGACTCACCTTACCGTACTGTGTGTATTGGCGTATCACGCTGCGAGAGGCACATAACGGCATTTTCAAATTCAAGCAAAGTGGTCCTCTTAGTGATTGTCTCGTGAGACGAAGGATAATAAAATCGCCGTTTGCGTCTAACTTACACTTTTTCATTCCAAATTATGGTTGGTTTCAGGGTTTTTGAGTACAAATACAAGTACTCATACATATGTTTCATCTTAGTTTGAGAATTTTTTAAATCAGCTACTCACAAAGTTAGCCAATGCCTTTAATACAATTTACACGCATTTGTACACTACATACCAGATATACCTACGGTATAATAGTTTCTATTAACTGTTATTTCTTTCCAGGGCCTTTTAATTCGACGATGAAGCCATTTGGAAAAGAATACTACAGAGTATGCTACCATTCTGTTTCATTGTAATCTGTCTGACATACAGTAGAGCCGACAATCAGTTGATATCATCGCTTATAAACGAGTCCATTTATCGAATTAGAATCAGTCATTTAATTAGCAAAATTATCAGGTCATTCGCGGGACTATTGTCAGTGCGTCAGACTCATCATGGGGTATACTGTGTGTATGTTACATTGGCGTAAATTCCTTGGGGATGGGGGAGTATACCACCCCCCCCCCACACACACACACACATACTTTCTAGAGATGGCATGTACAAAAAGTATGTATTTTTAGGGAAAAAAAGAGGAAAATTGTCATATTTTGAAGAATCATTTATGTAGAATTTCATTCTTTTGGGGGCGGGGGGGGGGTTGGAATTAATATATATTTTCTTTTTATATAGGTGATTTCATTCCATTTTTCTTCTTTTCTCATTGATTTGTGAATATTCTGATTAACTTACCAAATTGTTATAAGAACGAAATGAAGATTAGTTTTCATATGGAATTATACACTGATTTAATGATTTATTTTGAATGAAATCTCTAATCAAAAACATGGAAAACAAAAAAGTGTGAGTTCGTGCTAGAAATCCCCCCCCCCCCCGAAATAGATCTACGTCGGCGACGTATCGCAGTTTATAAGAGTGAAGAACCAGAGCTTTGATAATTATGTTTTGATATATTTCATAATGTGTAATATATTTTGATTTTATCATAATCAATTATATTCGAGAAGGGTCTTTAATGATAATTCAGCGTAGAGTAATATACACAATGAGAGAAGATATTTTGGATATAGTGTTTTCTTGTTGTCATATTTTGAAGAATCATTTATGTAGAATTTCATTCTTTTGGGGGCGGGGGGGGGGGTTGGAATTAATATGTGGAGGTGCTGTGGTCTAGTGGATTGTGTCTTCGGACTCTGAACCACAAGGTATGGGGTTTGTGTATGCGCGTGTATAGTTGGGTTTTTACAGAATGTGTACAATCAAAATGTTTTACGTCTGATGGGACGGACCTTTAAACGTCACCATCCGAAAGACGTGACTAAGACTCGAACCTCGAACGATCAGAGTCAATAAATTTGTAGGCGAAGACAAAGAGCTGACTGTGGACATAATCGCAGGAGACCAACTCCTGCTCCCCAAATTTGAATCCCTGCAGCAGCACTTAAGTCCTTTGGCAAGTCATCAATCTGCATTTGCCACAATCGACCCAGGTGTAGGGACTGATTACCTGGTAGGATTTATTCATGGAATGCACTGAGCACTACGGTTGCCGTGCTAAAGTCGGGGTAATAATAATTATATGGGAGAACAGCACATGCAGTACTGAAGGAGCTACCCTGACTGATAAACAAGACATATCATTATTATTATCATAATGAAGCAAATTAGATCCAGCTGATATCAGCGCAGTGCACATAGTATGGCAATGATCAAATCCTGTCAGGTACACATCACTACATCTGGATCAAGGCCGACAACCTTTTTCTACAGATGACATATACGGTGAACGCAGATTCGAACCTTCAACCTTTTAATCAAGTAATCTCAGTGCCACAGTGCTTCCACACGTTTTTTAAACTTGTTTAAGAGCAAGAGCAATAATTTTGCTGATTTAAAACAAACAAACAAACAAACAAAAAAGTAAAAATGATCATCCTATTAAAATAGAATTATCATATTTCATTCAGAAGCTGCAGAATGACAAACTTCCGTCACTGTTTATCATGCTTCTGTATATTCTTGCTTTCATTTAGCTTGGAAATAATTATGATGTTTCATTCTACAAAATTCTGCTGCCTTTTCCCCTCTTTTCGCCATACATTATGACAAAAAAAAAACACCAAACCGCCCTCTCCTTCTGTTTCCAGAATGACTGGAGGGCAAGCGGTAATAGTAGTGTATAATAAACTAGCCCTGACTAACTGCATAGCACCTGCTTTCCTTAAGAAAGCTGACATTGAGCTCGTGTATACAAGGCGATCGGTGAAAGACTGAGTCATGATTCGGATAGTACAAATTATAATTACTATGTACCCCTTCAATCTGCTGACGAGAAACATATCACAAATTTCCCGGGAATCATAATTCTTTATATTGCTACTATACACCCGAAGAATGTTCAAACTGATCAGAACTGATGTTCAGTGCAAAATATTTGTTTTTCTTCTTATCATCAGCTGTCACTACAATTATTTTGTCAAGATGAATACCTTACTGAACTGAAATGCAATGATTAATGCCAGTTATAACTATTTGAATGTAACATTTCAATTCAGGGGCGTAACGAAACCATGGGGGGGGGGGGGGGGGCGACGGCCAAATCTGCCGGGTCGCGATTTTTTTTTCAACAAATGGGAGAAATGAAAAGAAAAAGAAAAAAAACACAACGAAAACAACACCAAGACTAACAGCAAAGAACTGTTCAGTTTTCAGATTTAATTTCACAAAACAGCCCAAATTCTATAAATATTAGGATTAATCAACGAATTTTTTGACATAACTTTTGTAGAGCGAGGTTCATGTGGTCACAACTCTCACCCCTTCTAGTGACACTCTGATCCAAATAGGTCCTGTAGATTCTCTCCTATAAAATTGCAAAATGAGTCGTACATTTTCTTTAATGCAGTAGTGAGATATAATGAGAATATGATTACCCTGCGAAAAGTTTATTCAAAATGACCGTGTCGGGACAAAATGATTCAAATTTTAATTTCAAATTGCATATTGCCTTCCCACAAACTTATACCTGTCCAAGGATGTATATCTCCTATATTTGACATTACTTCATTTTACTTATATAGAAATGTCTTAGAAAGGGCGATTATAACCATTGAGATGGGCTCCCCAGATCTGAAAAATCCGCCCTCCTCCATTGAGCAATGTAATTCTATTTTGTTCTATTCATAATTGATGAAGATCATCCTCGCCATGGCCCCCGATATTGATTCATTATAAAGGCTGCAAAAATTGTATCATTCAGCGTTGCTTGCAAACAGCGATTTAGCTGTGCCATCAAAAATTGATCCAAGTTATCGAGAAGGGAAACGCTCGGGATGCAGTCTCGCAAACTAGCCGTGAATAATAGGCTAATTTTCGCCAGCATTAGTTTGTTATCACTGACAGTTAATTAAGACATCAAGGGGGAAACACAGGCGCAATTCACTCTTTGAAATTTCACACAAATGCTCTTGTTTTATTTATTGGTGAAGATGGGAACATTGAATCGGCTACGTGCTTGTCATACCTATGCCAAGATGACGCGGAAAGAGTGCTGTCTGCTTGGCATCTGTACTCTCATCTCACACACCCCGTTGCAGACGACTATCTCAGCGGCGATGAACAATTTCTGGCGACAAAATTAAAGGGCGCGCAGTCACGTACGCGAGAGGCCAACGGGGAGCTGAGATGATGTATAGCCGATGCAGTCGGCGTCACTGCACACTGCGCACCCGACACCAAGGTTCCCCCGTCCACCCGCTCGTGATGTATTCCGCATCGTATTTTTCGACAAAAGCGCCAAAAGTGCCCTTGGCGGTTTGTCATTCCTTGTCGATGGATGACATTTCAGTAATGACTTGAAAAGCCTCGCAGTTCATCATTACTAATCCTCCTGTCCACGGCCCATCCTAATCGTTTCCTAACAATAATCTCAGCTTCTAAATCTCGTCAAACAATCATCATCTCATAACTATAGCATCCCATTAAAAGAAGCAAAAACACAAAGTAATGATATTGTTCCTTCTTTTCTAGAGCAAAGTTTATCCAATATCTCGATGCTTTCCCCTGCAGTAATTGTATTAAAACTACGAATTCTGTATAAACTACAATGATGGGATTATGGGAGTGCATTGTAATTGCCATTAGTAATTATATTATGATTACACGATTGCTATGGACATGCTTATACGATAATCTTTATACATGTTTACGACTTCGGGATCAGTGCAGCCCCTGTTTGATTTATTAGATTTATTCGACTTATTTATTCTCCACTCATGGGTTGGATAGCCCTTGTCAGCTAATAGCTGTTTTTCAAAGGGGTCCAAACCAAAAAGATAAAAGGAAACATATGAAACAAAACAAATATACATATCATAAGTAATCATAATGTATCTAATAAAGCAACAAAATGGTGAACATTAAACAGAAAGAAAATAAAAATAATAACAATAATGCATTGATGAATGCGAAGAATAAAAAAAAAGAACATAACAAAAGCAATAAAAAAGCAATACTGTCGATAAAGAAAGCATCAGTGGGCATATTCTTATGACTAAAATAAAGAATTCATCAGCCACATCCTGTGCTTAAAACATAATGACTGCAATAATGCAAGCGAAGTGTTTGGAAAGTGTAAGGTAGACTCCTGTATAAGAGAGCGAGAGAGAGAGAGAGAGAGAGACACACACACACACACACACACACACACTTCGCTTTATTTCGTATGAATTTTTAAAAAAGATTGTCAAACATATCTTATTTACTGAAAAAAAAATCTTCCGCTGCAGATTGCTCTCTTGAAGATAAAAACCTCATGGATGAAATAGTTTTGAGCTTTCAAGCAATGTACCATTGGGGCTGATATTAATCTACACACAAAAAATTGGATATTCACAATGAAAGCACTGATTTATTCCATGGGCGTCAATCGAGAGGGGGCACTCTTATTTCTACGGTGTCAAATTAACTCGGAAACGGCGTCAGCTGGGAGTCAACTCTATTCCGTGTTAAAGTGACTCGTTTTCCTAGTTATTTTGACTCGGAGTTGAGTCGATTCTCAGCTAATGCCACACCATTCCGAGTCTAATTAATTCGGAATCCGATTCACTTCAACTCGGAATAGAGCTGACTCCGAGCTGACGCCGTTTCCCAGTCAATTTGACACCATGGAAATAAGAGAGGGGGGGGGGGGCAGGGAACAAACTTTTAAGGGTGGGGACACAATAAGATATGCCCCCCAAAAAAGCTGATGACTTATTTCTTTTCTTATCTGCAAATTTCAGGTGCATGTCCCTCCTAAAACTTTTAAGCTGAGGACAATTTTTTTCGAGAGTGCCCCACCGAAAATATAAAACGGATTGACATCCTGATTTATTCAGAGTTAGAAGTCTTTCTGTTCTTCTCTATCACAGACAAAATTTCCCACTTTTCGATCACCACACACAGATTTAGAATTCTGCAACAAGTATAATTAGCGGGAAAGTCTTGATGGCATGACTATTTAGAAAGAAAATGGTTATATCTGACATGTCTGAAATGTCCTATTTTGTGCAACTTTCGTAACCAAGGCGATTTATCTAACAATATAATGTTACCACGACTTTGATTATCTGTGTCATTTCAATTTCATTGGGTGTAACCAATGAAATATTCATTCATTCCAATTTGCACTTCAGTTTTAACGATATAAAAAAAAATTTCTAAAAAAAAAAAAAACAAACCCACAGTTTATCCAAATATTACTATTTTTCTTTTCACTCAAACCATTGTTTTAGTCAGTACGATACATTAAAAACTCTTCCAATATTATGCATTGTTAGTAAAACATAAAAATTCGAAAATACTTCGACTTGCTTTATACAAAAGAGATCCGACTGTGCTATAAGCATGACAAGGAGAATCTGTGAGCGATGTTTTTTTACATGATGATGATAAAGTCAACAATAAGAAAAAGAAAAGGTCCCCATTTACAAGCACATTTTGCTTCACAGGGGTCCTGGCTCTGTGTTTATATTTTATGATTTGTATTTGTCAATTTTTTATTCAAAATAAATTGAAAGTGAAATTGAATTGAAAATTATTTATTCCAGAACAGTCACTATCTTAAGAATAAGGAAAATTTTAGCGCATGCGTCCAACGTTAATACCATGAATATTCACTGAGATATTGAATGTCGGCAACAATCATAACAATAGAAATGACAGCACTTTAATGTTTTACCATTTATTTTGAATATTTGTGCATTGTTGCCGTCAAGAATAATCGGTGCAAAGCAAATTGTATTTGGAAGGTCCAAGTATATTTCGAAATACCCCCTAAACATAAGACTAAATTTCTCCAATGTACCTCCAGTATCAAACTCTGAAAAGCGGTTTCATGACGTCATTCCCTGAATTTATAAGTCAATTTTCTCCTTGGTTTTCTCAAAGAACAAAAAACAGGAGTATGGTGTAGGTCGGTTTTGTCCCATGTGATTCTAATCATAAACCTCCTGTCTGTCATGTTATTTTTATTTCAAAGAAGTTGTTGTTCGCTTGTAAGCCGATTATTTTCATCTAAAGTTTGGAGGATAAAGAATCGAATTTGAAATGGATTCCAAAGCCTTCAGGGAAGTAAAATAAAATATATAAATCCTTTTGAGTTCATGTCCTCAAAACTAAAATCATATCATCTCGGCGCAAAAATGCTGTGCGGTGAGATGATTTCGAAAATAGGACCTTAAGAAAAGAGAAAGACAAACAGAAAGAATGGAAATAAGATGCTAGAAGCGGGAGTATTGAGAATGGGTATGATACGGGACGGTCCTTATTCTTATGCAGATGCATCCGTGATCCTTCTCTCTGCATCTAAATGGAGGGAAAAAAAGTTAACACAACTGCGAGGAAGTGAATTCAAATTACCACGGCTCAATAACAGGAATTTTCTTTCCTCGGGCAATGGATTCTACCAAGTGTGTCGAATAGAAAATCGGGATGGAGGGTAGATATGGCTTCAACGTCTGCTTGTTGTGTCGTAACCAACGGGTTAGGAGGAGAGGAGGAAAAAAAAATAGATGCGGAGAGTCGATTCTTTAGTCATTAAGGAGTAGGCAAGCGAAAAGGATAGAGTAGGGAATTGAAGAACTCCCCAAGCAGAGGAGGCAATGAGTGTTGTGTGTTACTAATGCGAGGAGCCCAGAGAGATTGTTTGAGAGAATGTCGGAACGGAGGGGGGGGGGGGGGGGGGGGGGGGGGGGGGTTAGACTGATGGTGAAAGCGCGGGAACTGCAGTGCTGGAGGGACCTGGGGGTAAGTTGGAAAATCGCGCGCAATGGTCCGCTTGATTTCATTCGACTGCGCGCACGTAAGACGACATGCTTTGATATATTCCCGTTGAATTCAGAAAGAAATTTGAGCAACCATGCTAGATTGAAATATAGATCTGAAGAAGTACTTAAGCAAACGCAAGTGACCTGAGAGTGAGCGAAAGAGAGAGAGAGAGAGAGATAGAAGGGAGAGAGAGCTGAAGGGGAGAGGGAAGAGAGAGGAAAAGAGAAGAAAAATAGAAAGGGAGAAAGAAAAGGCAAAGAGATAGCTAAAGGGAAAGAGAAAAAGAAACAATAGAGAGGAAAAAGAATGAAATAGCGAAAATGGGAAAGAGATAAGAGAAAAGAGGGAGGGAGAGAGATAGAGAAGGGAGGAGAGAAGGAGAGGGGGAATCTCGAAAAAATAGAAATAATACTGATTTAGCACAGAAGATGCAGCATTATACAGACTGAAAAGTAAGCAGGGTGGGAATTGAGCTGAAAATAGAAAAACGAGTTCTTTTTCATAAGCATAAATTTGCTCACTGAATTAAGCTTGGGCGGAAAACACTTTAATATGTGAACAGACAATCAACAATACAAATTATAGAACGGGAACAAAAGTTTGAGTTTTGGAAGTGAATCATTATACTTTCTACTTTGACAATGTGTATAATGATTTATCACAAGCGCTCCCTGTATACTGTGTTTCATTTTATATCATAATAAGACCTGCATGATGTTGTAAATGTATAACACCCATAACAGAATGATCATCATACATGTCAATATCATAGTGCTTACCATTTTCCGCACATAATTATTTTGAGGAATAATGTATTAATATCCATGCTTTAAGTTTCTGTTATTTTGAATGGGGAACATTTATATAGTTTTACTTTCCAGCACTCATTGTTCAAGTTCGTATATTTATTTTCGTGGGCCTGTATGAAACAGTTCTCTCTTGCAATATTATTTCAACGTTTGACCTACATAACTTAGATAGACTTTCATCTATGACCGCTACTACTTCAACATCTACGGTAGCTGGTTCACGGCGCCTCTTATAGCTTATCATGCCGGTGCAGGCCCTATCCATTGCACGCACTGGAGCAGCAGGTGCGTACACTGTCAGTCTAATACCCGCATTTCCGATCAATGCAATGTCCTCGGCTCTTGCTCCCGGCTCCGCAGGCGGAGACAGACCAGACCTTTCCGCTTAAGCATGCTGCCTACACTTCCGCAAGAAGCGGACCAGCTTTCGTTTTTTTCTCCCTCCCTTTCAACAACCTAAATCTCATGATTTGTGGTTAGAAGAAAAAAACCAGAGGAAGGCAAAATCTTCCCAAATGTCGGGACCTTGTCATGATATGAAAGTGCTACATTTCAAAAATAATATTTGTTTGACTGGCGGCTACACAGGGGATTTGCTTACGTCTGCTCTTTTCTGCTTGTACGTTTGTTCATATTGTACCCAGCCTTAAGTCACTGACTTATTTCTTGCTCGTAAATCGCTCGTTTCACCCCAATAAGGTTATTGTTGATATATTATATATATATTTATATGTAACCAGAATCCTGCACACAGCATCGAGGCACTAACATAGGCATATTAAAGATAATCTAGCATTATAGTGTGCAATAATACCTTCTCTCTCTCTCTCTCTGACTCTCTCCCTCCCTTTCTCTGTCATACAAAACCAACTTATCAAGAAATGAATTTCAGAAAACATCACCATGATAACGTTTAATGCAAGATAAAGTATTCTTTTTTCAGAGGGAATGATGGTA
Organism: Echinometra lucunter; assembly: GCA_029962745.1. Classification (NCBI taxonomy): domain Eukaryota; kingdom Metazoa; phylum Echinodermata; class Echinoidea; order Camarodonta; family Echinometridae; genus Echinometra; species Echinometra lucunter. The sequence goes on along the minus strand of CM057161.1, from coordinate 18,404,172 downwards.
ATGATGATGTGTACACAGCATTTTATATCTAATTTGTGTAATATATATATATATATATATATATATATATATATATATATATATATACACACACATATACATATATATATATATATATATATATACATATACATATATATATATATATATATATATATATATATATATATATATACTTTGTATTGCTTTGTTTTGTTCTATTTTGCTTTATTAGTTAGCATCGCCAGCTTGATGAAATAATATTAATTCTTCTTGACGGGGTTACAGCCTGATAAAAGTCTTTTGGCTCATTTCCATCATCATTCTTCAATTTCGATGGCCTTTTTGTGTTTACACGTAATATAAGGATCATATACGCCTTTGTATCACGTTTATTATTGTAAAAAAATATGTTTGTTACAATTAAGGGTTTAAATATTTTCTTCTACTCTTTGTATAATGAATTCGTTTGTACATGATTTTATCTTTAATCGGAATGTATATATTATATATTCCATAAAACCCCACATGTAATATGCGATTTTCTTTCTTTGAAAAAAAAAAAAAGTCGGTAGACTCTTGGTTATCCACCTTATCTATAAAGAAAACAAATTTGATTTAAACACATAGATCAGTGTTTTCATTGCTACATTTCATGATGAACACAGAGGTATGAAATTCCTTTATGTCTTTCCGCTCGTTTATTTTTTCCCTTATCTTTCACCTTCTTTCATCGCTGTCTTACTTATAATTGCTGTCTTTATATAATAATCAAATAAACAGTCGTTTAATGACAAACACATCCATCACATTCATCAAATTCAGATTTTCAACTTTTTTTCACGTTTCGACTTTTGCGTGTCTTTGAGCACTTCTTTGTTAATCGATTCAGTTCAATCTAATTTTTTTTTTTCCTTTTTCTATTTCTCAGGAGAAAAATGACAATATTTACGATGTAAGATCTAAGTATAGAATTAAAGAAAAAAAAAATGAAATACAAAAAAGTTTGCGAAACTTGTAAGGCAAATACGTCACAGAAGAAGAAAGCACAATGAATCATAAAAGGAATAAAAGGAATAGGGAATTCAAAGACCGATATAAAACGACGAATCTTTTCTTCCATCCAAAGATAAAACAGATTTGTTCATGCTTTTTAAGACATTAAAATTGCACGAACAAACACGGTATCCTTCCATGTGTTGGAAAAAGATTCATATCCCGAAACACGGTTTGTCTTAAAAACACCCCCCCCCCAAAAAAAAAAAAAAAAAAAAAAAATGGAAGAAAGAAAAGCGAAAAGATAAAGAAAAGGGGAATTTCCCTGAACAGTCCCTTTCCACTGAATCTTCTTTTGATTTATGTTTCAGACAAAATGATAAATCGCTAAGTTCTTCATCTTTTCAATCCTCTTAAAGTGGCCGTAGGATGAGCGGCCTGCGTTCTCTTTCATAAAGGTCTTATTTGTGACACGGGGATCATAAACATGGAGATTGCAATGGGAGAAAAGGGATTAACTCTGTTCCTTTATTCCAATTGGTCTTCGTACTTGTAACATTTAATAACGTCATTCCCGTGCATGTAACATTCTGGTATTACTTTACATTGTACAAAGATTTGTCAATACCATTTCCCATTGGTTTAGAAGTCGTGGCATTGCCACCATTCTCCTCCTTCTTGATCCTTACCAGTATTCTTATCACCATCATCACTATATCAACATTTTTCATCATCATCATCACCATCATCATCATATCATCATATCATCATATCATCATCTTCATTATCATCGTTGTCATCATGATGATGATAACATACTATGTTGACATTATCACCACCACCATCACCATCATTATCACCTCCATCATTATCCCCACCATCGCTGTCACCATTATCACCACCATCATCATCACATCATCATATCATCATCTTCATCATCGTTGTCATGATGATGATGATAACATACTACGTTGACACACCACCACTATCACCATCATTATCGCCACCATCATCATCACCATCACCACCATCATCATCACCACCATCATCATCACCATCATTACCATCATCACTACCATCATCACACCATCATTGTCATCATTATCAACCATCACTATCACCACCATTATCACCATCACTATCACCACCATCATTATCACCATCATCACCACCACCATCATCACCATCATCATCACCATCATTACCATCATCACTACCATCATCACCACCATCATTGTCATCATTATCAACCATCACTATCACCACCATTATCACCATCACTATCACCACCATCATTATCACCATCATCACCACCACCATCATTGTCACCATCATTATCACCTCAACCATAATTATGACCGGGCATGTTGGCTCAATTGATAGAGCGTACGCCTCATGAACGGGAGGTCATGGGTTCGATCCCCAGCCGAGTCATACCAAAGACTTACAAAAATGGGACCTTCTGCCTTCTAGCCAGGCGCTCGGCGTATAAGAATGGAAAAGGGTAATAATAACAGCCCAGCCCAGCATAATAATGTTATGCTGGGCCCGCTGGAAGATCAGCTGACAACTGAAGTGGCTACCCTGGGTAAATAAGAGTTATTATCATTATATTATTATTTTATTAATTATCACCATTATCACCACCATAATCATCACCACCATCACTATCATCATCACCATTGATCATTAGCACCACAGTTACCATTATCCCACCTGCTACTCTTGTTCCCTGCCAACCATATTACCGATAATCATTACCATTACCCTAACATTTGGAATCAAATCATGAAATATGGATTATTCTACTGACACACATCCCAGTGAATATGTCAGCAAAGGAAATTTCAGCAACAAAGTATACATTAAAAAAGAAACACAAGATAACTTCTGATTCTCTCTGAATGTCCATACTTTAACAACAGGCCGTGACACAGAACATATTTCAGGTTGTGATCAATCATCAGGTATTTACATATTTATGTAGGATATTTACATCATTTACAATCTTTCATTGACATATCAATATGATGTTGTTGTTGTTTTTTTTTTTTCTTGCACATGTAGAAATCTACTAACCTTACAACCATACTTCCCTGATTTACATGGATGGCAATGAAGGTGAATATAAAGCAAAAATATCTCTAACAGACCAAATGATGATTGTATGCAAGAGCATGGGTGTCGATCCCGGGGGGATGGGGAGGGGGATATATTCCCCCTCTAACATTTCAGGTGGAGGGGGGGGGAATGACCTGTATCATCATCCCTACAATAATTCATCCACAAAAAATGACATGATAAAATAATCAGTGATATTGATGGTGATGAGGAGGATGAGGATGATAATGATAATGATGTCAATGATGATTATGATTACCATCAACATCATCATCATTTTCTTCTTTATTTTCATAATGACCAAAATCAAGAGTTCAAAGAAAATTATGGAATTCAGCTCTTTAGTAAATCCCATAAAACCACTTTCAAGTGCTCTGAAATGTGATTTTTACTGAAGGTAATTTTGAAATTCCCTACCGTGGGAGGGGGGATACCACACCCTTCCCTTGCTCAGTCGCTTAGCTCCGTCGCGGAGGATATTCAGCATCAATCATTCCCCCAACCATGAATACAAATCAACACTCATATGCAAGAGAAATATGTGGTAGAATTTCAAACAATACTGCCAAAAATTATACAGTATGTAGTGTTACCACCCTACATTTACAAAAACAAAATACTCTCTGAGTGGTTTCATAAGGCAACTGAATTACTTAGCGTAAAGGTTTAATATTTCCTTGAGAATACTGACCTAAACTGAGCTTCACAATACTGTACTTGGTAATTTTCTTGACTTATATATATACTTTTGAAAAATAGTGCTATTTTTTTTCCTTGTACAATTCGACAGAGAATATCTTCTGTGAATTAACTGAACATTAGAGGTGACCGTTTCTGTTTCTAGAAAACAAAATGTAGACATTTTGGCCAGAATTCACAATAATGTGAATTCTGGCCTTTAAGTCTAAACACATTGTTCAACATGTCAATTAATGGACAAGATTTTTCATTCACATGACACAATATCGCACAGGCAGGTGAGTGTGCGTGTGTGTGTGTGTGTGTAATTGAGTTTTTACAGATGTGTATCATATGTGAATTCTGGCCAAAATGTCTACATTTTGTTTTCTAGAAACAGAAACGGTCGCCTCTAATGTTCAGATAATTCACAGAAGATATTCTCCGTTGAATTGTACAAGGAAAAAAAAGTATTTGGAAAAACAACAAAAAAAGTATCAATCAGATATGATTATTTATGTCTGGGACATAATATTACCACCCGAAAGATGCGACTCAGAAATGAATCTGGGTCCAATCGGAGTCGGTTTCCAGGCGAAGAGAAAAAGCTCACTGTGGCATTACCACTAGACCAACTCCTGCAAGGATATGCAATACTTGAACACAAGATGGCAGCAAAAAAGAGGTGGTAACAGAGTATTCGTGAGTCTTCAGGGCATAGTGACATATGTAAAAGACATGAAGGACTAAACAAAAAAAATATAAAAGCATAAAGTTCATTTCTGAATATTTGAGAAGGAAATAAAACAGTGTTTAAAAAGGGGGGGGGGGTGTCAATGTGAACTTGGTCACTACTGCATCTTTAAATTTAGAAAGTTTACATGCAAAACGAGTGTTAATTTCTAGCCATGCTTGAATGCAATAGCACTCATTACTTCTCTCCCTCTTTCTCTCTCATTTTTTCAAAGAGTACTCAAGAGTGAACTCTATCGCCATGAGCCTAGCAATCAAATATTTAATTATTGTATCACTAGTAAAGATCTTGAAAAAAAAACAAGTAAAAAGTGGATGGAAAAGTGACAAAATCTGCATACATAAAGATATATCATTTGGAAAGAAATTAAGATTTTTTTCCTCCTTGAGACTGTACACCACAGCTTGATCCTAGAATAAATCCAAACAGGTAAAATTCATTTTCAAATCTTGGACACATCGCATCATCCTTAGCAACACGTTTACAAAGGTGGGAGAAGAGAAAATTTCTTTGATAATGCCATTTTCATTCTGAAAACTTCCTCTCACAGATGTAAATGTAAAACTGCACTTCTAAAACAGATTGAATTTCCTCATCTGTGGTATGATCTTTTTCTTCTTAGCAGAAAATTTGAAAACTTATTCTTCAATATCTGTATTGAGCAAAATCTTTCTCCTCACTGCCTCATCAAGCTCATCAGAAGGAAGGCTGGCATAACTAGCTTGCATCCAAGTCAGGCTTGAGAAATATATGATTGTCATTTTCCAATCTTAACCTCAATACCAAATGGATACATCTTCCAGTTTTCTTCATCCATCTCCTAGTCTTCCATATGGCATTCTTATCAAGAATCATCTGAACATGGGTAGGCATCATTTCTTCATATACGTGCAAGCCTTGTGAGATCTATGAACCCACTGCTCCTTCTAGATGTCATATCATCCTGGTGGACACTTGTGAGATCTATGAACCCACTGCTCCATCTAGATGTCATATCATCCTGGTGGAGACTTGTGAGATCTATGAACCCACTGCTCCATCTAGATGTCATATCATCCTGGTGGACACTTGTGAGATCTATGAAGCCACTGCTCCATCTAGATGTCATATCATCCTGGTGGACACTTGTGAGATCTATGAACCCACTGCTCCATCTAGATGTCATATCATCCTGGTGGAGACATCTTTCATGTTTCTTCCTCAAGATCCACCATATCATCATAATCCTCCTCCTCCTCCTCGTCATCAGCGTTATCATCCTCACTCTCCCCGTCTCCTTCCACATCATCTCTACTCTGTTCTCTATCATCCTCCTCATCTTCTTCCTCTTGCTGATGCTTTCCGAATCCAAACGACTGTGAGAGTGAGAGTCTATTGTCTCCTGCATCAATCGATTCATCCTCCATCCATGCCGAGCTTCTCGAGTCTTCGTCCTCCTGGAACATCGCTGCACGGGCCTCGTCTCCGAACATACTCCCAATCATCATCGACGCCGACATTGATGCCGAAGCCCCCATCTCGTCTTCCTCATCATGCTCCTCCTCACTAAGCTTGCGTGACATACCCTGTTTGCTTTCATCGTCCTCAGATTCGAAGTCCTCATCATCTTCGCTGTTGTCTGGAGTGAGCTGGAGATCGTTGACAAGGACACTGCTCTCATCATGGAATTCTCCCATGGTTCGACTCTGCAGGAGTACCACACAAGTCAAATCAGATTTAAAATTCAATCCATAGCACAGAAGGTTGTTACTGTACAGCTGGAAACCTTAACATACAACAAATTGTCATTAATTTCCCAAGGTGTCTAGATTTGGGAGAGTTTCATGAAAAAAAAAAAAAACATAGCTGAAAATCACACAACTGATTTCTTGTCATATGCAAAGGTTTCATTGAGTAAAAGCTCCTGGTTTTATATCATCGAAAATCTTTCAAGCTAATCTATGTCTCAGCTTTGCAATAATAAGAAAAGCTGGGACTGTGTTTAATTTGTATAAGCACAGCACAGTTCATTAATAGGATATCATGATTTTCTTTCTGAACTAATCCAATATGTTTCATTTTCATATCCCATGTGAAAAAGCATCACAGTACCCATGGTAATTTGATGGGACTTTGCATGATTTGATGGTAATTTAGTCAAAGTATCATGGGTACCATGGTACTTTCTTACAAAGGATATGTCACAGCAAAATAATGTCTTGAAAATATATAGCAGTTTTAAAATTTCTGTTTAACATCGCAGGGGGGTGTTTCATAAACCTGTTCATAAAGTTATGCATGACTTTACAAACAACTTGAATATGAAGTGCCAAATGGGATACCAAAAGTTTTTCCCGACATTTTAAAAAAGTGTGACTGCATTTCCCAGGATCTCAATTGAATTGTGGCAAAAAGCATACTTCAAAATAAAAATGTTTCTAAATAATAGTAATTGTAATCTACGTCTGCATATTGCACCTTTAGTTGATGTGATTTATGAAGACTTAGCATTTGGTTTGCCATATTCAAGTCTTTTGTAAAGTCATTTGTAACTTTACGAACGGCTTTATGAAACACCCCCCAGGATGTTTAAAACTCACATCTTCTCCTTCAATGTCAATGTATTCTCCCTCCATCTCTCCAAGTCCTTCTCTATCACCACTAGCCAGGCTGTCCTCCTCAAATCCTGTAAATCAATTGGGGAAAAGCACTCGGTGACATTTCATGGATTACACAACTGGGCCCGTTTCATAAAACTTGTTATCAATAACAAGTTGCAATAACTGTTATAAGCTAGTGAAATCCTTTCATCTGATTGGCTGAGAGCAAATTTGTCATAGAAATGTGGCAGTTGTTACTGATGTCAAGTTTCATGAAACGGGGCCTAGAAGAAGATTCAAAGTTATGTTTATGAGTGGCATGGAGAAGAAAGATGGTGTTAACCTATATCAGTAAAGTGTCTGTAAAATTTGAAAAGAACTCTAGAAAACCAAAAACATTTTTTACAGAAGAAAAAGAAATACATCAAACACATGAAAATCACTTTGGAAAATTCACACATTTACAAAACCATATCCACAACAACTCTGTGAACAGATACTTTTTTTTCTTTTTCATAATGACAACTGTGGTAACTGGGGACAGCAAAGGGATAAGGCAAGCACAATGATATTGTTTGGGGCTCCATGTGGTGGGGATAGCAGGGGTCAGAAGCATCATATAAGACTAGAAATATCACTGAAGGTGATTAGTACCCTCATCCCAATGTGTGTACTAAATTTTCTGAGTATTGCTTGAAAAATGAAGAAGTAGTATGATCTGCAATATTGCCCCCTAATTTACTGCCATAATATGCAGCTACCATGGTAATGCAGCTTCTGACACATTAAAAAAAAATCATCACCACAAAACCAAAGTGTGTGCCAAATTTCATGAGCATTGCTCGAAAAATTAAGGAAGTAATGCATTCAGCAAGATCTGTGACAGACCAACCAACAGCCTGATCAACAACCGTACCCTGATTCCTATATACCGCCTTAACTTGCAACCTACCTAGCATACTATCATCATTGCCAGCACTCATTGGAGTATGTGGAGCCATACCAAGACTCTCCGTATCTGCTCCTTTGAGCACGGCCTCCTGGGCTAGAGCTATGTCTCTCTCTAGCTGTGAGATGTGTTCCTCGTTCTCCAGGAGTTTACTCTTACACGTCTCTAGGACCTTCTCAGATACAGATGTCAACTGGCTTTCTTTGCCTGGAAATAGAATAGAAGAAATGAGGTTATTTTATCAGGTAGGGGCAACAAATCACATGATGTCCATTTAAAGGAGGTATCAATGAAGATCAATTCAGATATACCTAAATTTTGATGTGTCAATGTGAGATACATCTCCTACCATGCTAATCCATGTTTGAATTGGAAATCTCAGACTTTTATGGATTTGTTGCAACAAAATCATTCTCTCTTTATACCTCCATTTGTAAAAGGAAAAGAAGATGTATCCAAGTACAACACTAGGTTTCCTAAAATCTCCCTTTATACGATTTGGAAGAAAATTTACCCCAGTATACAACATCATACTTCCCAGAATTTCCTTTGTTTTCACAAACCGATTCTTTAAGTTCAATAGCTGATATTCTTTGGAAAACTTTGAATCCCCTGCGATAAAAGTACTCACGCACTTTTGAAATATTAGAACATAAAGCCTTTATTCTTTAACCCATTTAATACAAAGCCTGAGATAACTCAGGCTTGGGTCTTGAGAAAATGTGTGTCATATCAAAATAAAATCTTACTCTACAGATTAACTTGCACTTCAAAACTTATTTCATGCTCTTTAGGCAGTTTGCTGGAAAAATAATTGTTTTAAAATGAATGAAATCTACTCAGTTTTAAAAGATTACAAGGTGATGCTTTCCAGGTAATATTATTGCTCCTTGGAGGTTAACAATGCCTTAATGGAAAATCTAAACTATCTTCACTCACACAAAGGAAGGCACTTGAATACAGGAAGAAGAAAGAAAGTTTAGGACAATTAGACAAAAAGAAACGAGAGGGGGAAATATCAAACCATGTAGAGTAGATGGCAAATGAGAATGATGCATTTGATGGTGATAAAGCTAAAACTGAGAAAAGAACTTCAGCAATGACAATGAGACTAAACGAGAGCAACTCACCGTTGTACTGGATACAGTTGTCCCTGATACGCTCTACGTGTTTGAGGAATTCTTCTGACGAGTGGTAGTAATGCTTGGCAATGTTCTTCCTGATGGTTTCTAGGTCCATGGGATGTTTGATGATCTTGTAGTAATCTCTAACCTTCTTCGGATTCACTGGGTTATGGAATGGCCATGACTGAAACAAGACAAGATCAGCACCATTAAAGAGAAGCTTGAGTTCTGGGAAAGGTTACAAAATAATATGTGAGCTTTCTCATTATTTTTATGTCAGTTTGGAAGAACATCATAATGGACATATCCCTGTAAAAGGATTGGTCTTAAAATAGATGTACTCTAAAATTATTGGGATGTCCTCAAAAATTTGACAAGGAACAACTTGAGGATCAAACACATGTCTGTAGTCCCATATATCCATTTTGTGTGCAGAGCACATGCTTTTCAGCAAAATCAAGTTGATTGATAATTTTGATGATTTGAAAACCTTAAACAAAAAGAAGACTTTATCTAAACCTACAATAGGATCAGGATGATCTTAGAGGAACAGGATAAGGATGATCTTAGAGCAATGTCTTTGAGCTTCTTACCTCTGGTACTTTCTTGAGAGCCGTTAGAATATTATCCAGGATGAAGGAGAAAGCGAGCTGATCATCATCACCAAGCAAGGGATTGATGGCCTTCTCCAAGCGATACAGCTTGTCATTTTTCTGCAGAATTATGAAATTCAGTCCATTGTTTCAGAAACAAATTGTAATCACTATGGTGGTCTAAATTCACTTCCAGTAAATTTGAAAAACGATGTACTCAAGACATCCTTTCATCGTGCAAACAATCCTTAACTTAATCTGTTTTAGGCATCTTCATTTTCTGTTGAAAAAAATGACAAATTTCTATTTGTATAAATTGCATGTGATTAAGCAATGAAAAGATACCCAAACTTGTCTTGACAAATGAAAAAAAACATTAAGTAAATAACCCTGAAACATGAAATATCAAAAGCACAGACTGCTCACAATAAAAAAAATATCCCCATCTCTCTTACCCATTCTTAAAAGAATGAACATCATCAATTAAACCTGTGATCAATTAATCTAAATGCTTGGAGTGAAAACATTCTCGTCTCAGTAAATCTACAAACAAACAAACAAACACAGTATCAAATATTTTTCTACTGTACAAGCTGAAAATCTTGCGTTGATTTAATATTCACTAATTTCGCAATGATGTCCGAGCTAAAATCTCCACTCAATAAATGCCTGTATTCAAGTATAAGAAGATCATTCAAAACTTGAAAGCAATAACTTGATAATATGTCAGAATTGTTCCAAATCACTAAAAGTCTATCAATGAAATATCGGCTTATACAGTATAAGTATTGTAGAGAAGGGTTTCTACATCAACGCAAACAAAATGTTACCTCTTCCATTTTCCTCTTGGCCATTTGAAGCATGTTCTTAGCCACCATTGTGAGAGGGCTCATTTCTCCGTTGTAGAGGATACTGTTATCAACTATCTGATTGACATCCCCCTCAAACTGATCCCTTGATGCATACCGGTGCTTACGGATGTTCTGTGAGGAAGAAAAGGATTTGAAAATTAATCCCGATCTTGATCTTTTTCTGTGTCACTAGAAACATATTCCTAGCAACCGTCCTGAGAGGACTCATTTTCCCATGGTAGACGATACCGTTATTAACAATCTGATTGATATCCCCCTCAAACTGAGCTCTTGATGTGTACCGTAGCTTACGAATGTTCTGGGAGAAGATAACGTATTCAACCATTAACCTTGTTAATAATAACTTACAGAGAATGCTGTTGTAAACAACTTGGTTAATGGTGACCTCAAACTCTTTCACATTATTAAAAAAAAAAAGTAAAGAAAAAAAAATATGAAAAAAGTTAATAACTCAGAAGCAAAAATTGTCAACTTATAAAAGGCTAAAGAGCAAGATAATGGGTCAAAGAATTTACATTTTATGCTTTAATATTTTAAATTTCATATTCTAAGTTTTATAAATGATTCTCGTGAAAGCGAATGCTTCACATTCATCCTAAAAATATTCATTTTAAAATATGATTTTCCAAATAATCATGTCTTTCCCAGATATTGAGAAGGAGAGTATATTCTTACATCTCTGATAGTCTGAAGATCAATGGGTTTGCTGACAATCTTGTAATAATCAGGAAACTTCCTCTTCTCAACAGCAGTATGAAAAGGTTGAGTCTGGAAGAGAAAACATTCATAGCACAACCTTATATATCAAACAACATGAATTTGTAAATTCAATAGATTGGTGTACTGTAGGAAACTTCAAGATTTTGAATAAAAGGACATTGAATTGGCTCTTTGAAGCTGCCTATCAAGAATGCTATCAGAAATTTGTTTTTTTATGACATACAATTCATTTAATACCAAATTTTAGATACATAACTTCATCATATTCATCAGGATCTGGAATATCTTTTCATAATTTTAGAGTGCAGACAAGTTGAGCTTACATATGGTAGTTCCCTTATTGCATTGAGTATCTCCTCAAGGATGCCACTCATGATGACCTGAGGGTCAGCTCTCCTCCGATTCTTGGACTGCTTCGGTCGCTATAAGATAAACATCACACAGTAAATTTTTTTTTTCATAAAATGATTTCCCCACTCTCCTACAGGAGAAAAATAATAACAATGAAAAGAATATATAGCACAGTGAAACCTACTAAATTCAGTCTTGAGAAAAAAAGAGAAAATTTTCGACTTGGGCACTAATCCTAAAGACCCCACAATAAACTGCTTCATCATTCCTAATGGTATGAAAGTTTATTAATTTATCCCACAGTTTTTCCTTCTAAAATCCAAATTAACTTGACGTCACTGATATATTGTCTGTTCGGAGATGGAAGGGCAGTAATTCATATCATTTTATACAGACATAATGCCCTTCTGGCACCAAACAGACATTTTTTAAAATGAAAATTTGTCATTCAGTATTGGAGACATTTTGAACTTGGTTGTCAAGTAATAATAATATAAACCATGCTTCATTACTGTAAAGGAACTTAAATTCCTTTTTTTATGTGCTGCATGTACATACCTTGAGATAATCACAATGAGGTTCTGGGTTTACTCTTCTCTTCTTGGTTTGCTTGATGTTCTCTTTGGGAAACCTTAGTACCAGTGACTGCCTTCGGATCTTATCGGCACTGGGAAGGTAAGGACAGGATATGAAAGGGAAAGAAAGGTTTAACATATACTTTGAATAAACTAATGATGCTACACACAGTATGAAAGCATTATAAACAAAAGTTATTTGGCATGAACTTTTAATGTATTATTGTTTCTGATGTCAGCTCTCATGCCTGAAAATACTACCAAAAACACAGCCAAGGACACCTGCACTCACAGGTGTCACAGATATCTTTCATTGATATGTACTTCAATCTTTCTTTAGTCTTCTTTTTGCACATCTGAGTTTTTAAAAAGAATATAAGGAAGAAATTATAGTCACACCAATCAGATTGATAACCTATTGTATGACTGGGAGGCAGAATTATCAATCAAAAGATTGATTTGAATATCCCTACTCACTGAGCAATGACCCTCTTATCAAGAAGAATCTTTGTCCCTTCCGTCTTGACCAGCTCATCATCACCCAGCTGTTTCTCTTCCTCCTCTTCTTGCTCCTGTGTCATGGCAACGGTGATGGGAGCTGGTTTTTCAGAGTCTTCCTTCTTGTACCTGGGACAATCCTTGTTGGTTCTCATGTGGCCTATCATACCACAAGCTCCACACTTCATCTGAATACAGGCAGAAAGGAAGTAAAGTTACTAGCCAAGATTGTTAACAGGTTAAACACTTTATCTGAACAGATGAAGCCAGAAAAATGAACAGAACTACTTCTCTTAAGGCACTGAAAATGATTAGAAAGTAAAGAAGTCTTGCTAAATACAGCAAACACTGCTCAGCACTGCCACAGACATAGGCACAGGGCTTATGGACTACCAGACACAAACCGAGCAGCTTGATCAGGTAGAATATCCCAGGCAAATGAGATAGCTCACAAAACACTTTTTCCTTCTTCACTTTAACTTGTACTCCACACTTCTCTCTTACTGTTGATCCTGCAATGTCTAGGCCAGCAATAACTATTTTGCCCCTCCCCCCCCCCCCCCCAGCATCCATCGGAGAAGAACAGCGGTATGGTGGATGGATAAGTCTCCAGACTGTGTACCACAAAGTACGGGGTTGGAATCCCTGCTCATACTTGTAAATCCACATTTGCCACACTTGACCCTTCTGTAGTCAGTTGGTACCTGGTAGGATTTATGCCTTGAGTGCACTAAGCTTTCGGCTGCCATGCAGCAGCTGGGTAATGATATCATTGTAGGGCCCTCTCGGAGAACAGTACATAGTATTGAAGAGGCCATCCTGGGTGAGCAAAACAAATCATTTATTATTCTTTCATTCGTGAGGCTACCTTATAATGACAATCAATCACCTTTAGATCAGGTTTCTCCTTCTTTTTCTTTGGTTTCTTGATGACCTTTGGTTTGGGATTGACCTTCTCTTTCTCCATCTTCTCCTGATTTCTCTTGATCCTCCTGAGTTGCTCCTGGATTCTCCTCCTCTCCTTCTTCATCTCCTCACGATGACGATCATCATGCAAGGCAAACTGACGACTGCAAAGAGTGATAGATGAATAGAGTACAAGTGAGGGAAACATGCTTGAACTTATGTTCAGATTGAAACAGATATAAATCAAATAAAGTGAGGGAAACAGATACACATGAATTAGGTGAACATAATTTCAATCTGTCTACCATGGACCTTCAACTTATTCATTTAGTGTAAGAGTATGAATCACATATCCATAACAAGAACAATATCAAAAAGTAAGGGAAACAGAGAATACTGAGAGTGAATGAGAGAGAGAAAGAGAGAGACAGAGAGAGAGAGAAAGAGACAGAGAAAAGAGAAAGAGACAGAGAAAAGAAAAAGAGAGGGGGAAGCATATGTGTATAAGGATAAACACACACACACACACTAAAAAATGAATGAAGAACATAACAAAGAAGACAAGAAATAATAAAGGAGAAATAATGAAGAACACTGAAATGAGAGATCAAAGATAGCAAAGAGAAATAGAGGGATAAACAGACAGAGAGGAGGAATAAAAGAACTCTTGATGACAGGAAGAAGCCTGACTCACATATATGACTCATCCTTTGTCTGCCTAATACGAACGTAAGTATCAATGACTTCAGCTCTCCTGACGGTTTCTACTCTCACATACTCCTTCCCATCCTCTCCCTTGAATGTCCTGTGAATCTTCAATCTCCTTCCAGACTATCAAAAATAAATAGTAAAGCAAAGACAACAATTATACCCAATTTATCACTGGCATCCATGTGGTATGGCTGCTCACAAATAATAAGAAAAAATAGGTTTATCAAGACAGAATAATTAATCTTATATTGATTTCAACTCGTTGACTACTGAATTCTGTCATTCCTGTTGGTTTTATACAGAGGCAACCCAGTTCCAATAGCTAACGGGTTGGGAGGGTTCCCCCACATGCTTCATGATACTAATCCTACATTGACATAAACACTTTCCATCAAATCTATCTCAGCTACGATTTTATTTATGTTATAAATGGTACTGCTCTCCCTATTTCTACTATATTGTTATGCGCAGTTGAGTATATTCCTACAGAAACTGTGAAATATAAATTTACAATTATTATTATTCTTAATAGTAGTATTATCATCATCATCATCATCATCATCATCATCATCATCATCATCATCATCATCATCATCATCATCATCATTATTATCAGTATTATTATTATTTTAATAGTGTCTCAGCCTCAGGAAGTATTTGCTGGAGTCTGTGATGTTACTTTGAGCATGCAAGTCTGAGGTCTGATTTTCATAGTATGATAATCACAATTCTCCTTACCAGAGAAGAGGCAAGTCTGATGTCTGATTTTCATAGTAAGATAATCACAATTCTCCTTACCAGAGAAGAGGCAAAGCTATGGACTGATCCTGTATCATCATCTTTGCCTGGTACAGGGGTGTTGGTCCTGCTCCCCTTGGAGGTGGAGGGACCAGCCCCATCCTTACCCCCCTTGGGTGTGGCACTGTTGGAATCTTCACCCATGATCATACGCTGGAGCTCCAGTCTCTCCGCTTCCTCACGCTCATGAGATAACTGCAGAAAAAAAAAATCAACCAAATACACTGTTCATACATTTCAACCTCAAGTATTAAAAAAGCAGTAAGGTAATGTTTGAATGGATATGCTTGTAGTCCCTCGGAGCAGAACCACTGACTATGGGGATCATGCTTTCAGACATGTGGCACTAGTCACATGGAATTGACTGCCCAGAGACATTAGTAGAAACATTAACTTTCTCACAACATTCCAAACGAGAATCAAACATTTCCTTTTTACTCAAAGCTACTAGGAAGGATTTTTCCTTGCTTGTTTCTTTGTTTTATTTCTGTTTTTGTACATTGTTTTAAATTGTTTTTCTGGTTAAGATTACACTTAGGTATTCTTTTTTAAATATGTTAATTGTTATGAAGCACCTTGATTAGTACTGTACTAGAATGTATCCATTAGAAATATTTATTATTATCATTATTATTATTACATCATGTAAATCAGTGCAAAAACAACTCTGGTTGTAAAATTTCACATAGCACAAACACTGTATGAATATTCCAACCACAAAAGGAAAAATTCAAGAAATTTGGGTGCAAGTATTCTCTCATACATTTCATGCTTTTCTATGGAAATAATTGACACACAAACTACAACAATTCATAAGAAAATGTCTGGGATTAAAGATACAATATTCTTATGTAGCTACAGCAAATACAAATCAATTTTCAACCTCTCTATTCAAATGCCTTATCTAGCAAACTATAATTAACTGCATGCAGTCTTTACTGCTGCTGTTTTTTGGAACATGTTTTTACACTTTGTTTTGTTTTTGTTTTTATCTTAATTTTGTGCTGTTAATTGTACAATTAATAGTTTGAAAAATGAAAATGAACTAAAATCTGTCAAATCTGATATCTGAAATCTATCAAACAATATCCAACAAAATAAAGGAGAAGCACTTACTTGTGAGCTTGTTTTCTTGCTGGATAACATGACCTCGATATTCTTGCCCATCTCTTCAAAATCGCTATCCTCTCCTTCACCTGAGCTACTCTCCTCATCGGTTGATACCTCCGTGTTGGATAATACTCTGAAAAATTAAGGTATAATACTTCCTCTAAATCTGACAATCTACACTGAAAATCATTACAGAATAGAAGTGTGTTTTAGACACAAATGGTAACTAAAGACGCATTATCATAGTTTCTCTCTTTTAGCTAACATGCACCAAGGCTACAAGGATTATTGAATATATGTGTTCTGAAAGACTCCCCCTAGGTTTGTTTGCTTGTTTTGTAAAGCATGTGTTGTTGGACTTAAGTCCTTGTACATCATCAGCATAAAAATATAAGAACTTTCATCACTTAAAATATGAGAAATGTGCTTCCATTATCCCATGCCATCTGAAATGTACTGAGAATGAAGTAGAACATCTTGAAACCATTACTACTTACTTGCTCTGAAGATCAAAGATTCGTTGGCATTCTTCCTTGTAGCGTTCATGATGCTCAGCAATACCAAAGCGGTTTCCTCTGGCAAACTTGGACGTGGTACTGTCTCCTGTCCTGGCTTGTTGGGTAGAGTAGGTTCTCACGACATCGATTACCTCCCAACGAGATAACTTCTTGATCTGTAGTAACAATT
Source organism: Echinometra lucunter (assembly GCA_029962745.1). NCBI lineage: Eukaryota > Metazoa > Echinodermata > Echinoidea > Camarodonta > Echinometridae > Echinometra > Echinometra lucunter. Next base: position 18,387,171 of record CM057161.1, on the reverse strand, counting down.
TGTGTTTTGAATCATTAGCAACACAATTTGTGAGCAGTCAGCACTAACAACAATATGCATTACTTTCAGGCCAAAACCACACTGCTATCACAATTGTCACAGGAGAAGGAGGACCCAGACTCTTTAAAGCATAATATCATTCATTTCATCTCATGTTCGTCAAACTTTATTCTAGTGACTATTGAATAATGTTTCAAAAAAGGAAACTTACTGCACTGACTTGGTTTGAACACTAGGCTATCCCAATTTTGAGACTAGTGCTTATATTAAGAAGCTGGTACACCTTAACTGTTACAGCTTTCTAAAACATGCTTTTATGACTCCTTCCTGAACCTGATCAAGATGCATTCCTCACACCTTTCTCAGCAATGCTAAAGTTCCTGCTTGACCTGTTTCAGATAAAGTCTTCTAAGATCAGTGTCTGTATCTGTCCTATCCTTGAGCTTCACCTATAGTCCTGTCCTCACTCTAAAGCCTAGGCTCTAATAAGTTTGATTCTTCTTATCATCAATAGCCTATCACACCTCATCCTATTTCAGCTTTTTCATAAAAACTTTTTATGAAGCTTCCTTGAACCATCTTCTACAGCTATGCTATATTCTTCAGGTATATGCTAAATTTCCTATACAGTAGCTGTTTGTCCTGTTTTAAGCCTATTAAGATCAGATTCTGTACGTCACTACCTATCATCTTACTTCACCTGATTATAATGCACTTCCTCTTCTTCTCAATGCTAAATGACAAACTATTACATCCTCGTATTACTGCAATTCTCTACTGAGACCAATTTTTTATGACTCTTCACTGAAACTTGACAAGGATGCATTTCTTACATCTTCTTCAGCAATGCCAAAGTTCCTGAGTAGCTGCTTGGCCTGTTTCAGGTTTAGTCTTCTCAGATCGGCATCCGTACCTGTCACTGTCTTCTTGGGTTGGGTCGGCTTCTCTACTTCATCTTGCTGTGAAAACCAACGACATGAGGAAAACATTACACACCCATCCATCACTCTCCATTTATATGCCAAACCTGTGCATGAATCATTCCTGAAATGACTGAGCTAAACACAAATGAATGAACTAATTAATGACCAAATTTCACATAAATTAATAGAAAAACTTTTCGCTTAAGGAATAGAAAGCAATATCAAGAGAGATAGTTAAAATGATAAAAGTTTATAATCACAGGTGTCTGCAGGTCTGAGGAATCACAAAGATTTATCTCTTTATCTTTGTTTCATGATGCAACTATGAAGGTCCTCCACTTCCTTCTAATTCAAATTTTACAGGTACTGTATTTTCTTCTAATCCATACAGCAGTCTTTTCAAGTGGGGTTCAGAATACATTTATCATATGATGAATAATTGCAGTTAAAAATGGGGGTCAGATTTCATTGACTATATCAATTAACCTAATGTCCTAAACATACAACAGGGCTCAAAACAAACTTTACATAGAACAGGAACTTCAAGTATACTTTCAACAATACATAGGCCCTCTTACATTTCCGTATGTAATCCTCAAATTTAACATTTTTAAAGAATTTTTTAGAATACTCTCTGTTTTGAGCCCTGCCTATACCTACATCTAGCCTTGTCCTAACACGTAAATGTCTAAATATATTCCTGTTGAGCTTTGGAGTCCAGCCATGCTCTAAGGAAAAGTCCCAGTACCAGCAGACTGGTGATATCTGGCTCACTCTATGACCTTCAACCTCTAGAGGTGTGTGGCCACGACCCTCGAGAAGGAGGAGGGTGGTAGGGGATAGCTGATGGGTGCAAGGAGGATGATGCAATGAGGTGGAAGGGGTCAAAGGTGAGAGGTGAGAGGTGAAAACCAGAGTGCAGAAGGTCAAGCATGGTAATGAAAAATAAGCAATCACAGCACAACAAATAAACAAAAGAGCAAGGCATACACTCATCAATAGAAAGGAGCAAAGGGATTGCAAGTAATGTTATGATCTAAATATGAAAGTTAAAAACGTTCAGACAAAAAATACATATGGATGAAACTCCTGTGATAGGTACATGGAGATAACTGCACATGATTAAAGTACACCTAGGATGGAGAAAAGAAATCTGAAAAATGAAAGGGAATACTGCATAAGAGAAAATCTTGAAATGGAAAGAGAACGTTGGTGGTCGCTACGCAAATTGTATTAGTAGAAAATACTTTCAGGGAAGACATCAAAATCTTCACACTATTAGGACAAGAACATGATACCCTATTCTTTGTCAAAAATATAACCTAAATAACATCAAATGGGTTAACTGTGTCAAGACTGTGAAACTGATCTTTTCAATAACAGAAAACCACAACAATTCTTTGATTTCCTGTAAACTTACCATCAGGTTCAAGGACATATTAGGGTCACCCTGATAATGATAGAAGGGGCAAATCAGGTGTTGGATTGATACATGAATACTAACCACAATGGAAAACCATTTGAAAAATAGGCTGGGCACTAGATTCCACGCCATTTTGTTTGTATGCTTCCATTTGCTTACACTGGACTTATTTTGGTCAAATATGAAAAAAAAAAAAAAATCAGAATCATAGAAATGATGTATAGGTTTCTATTCAATCAATGATGACAACTTCTGAATCCTACAATATAATGACAGACTTGGTAAAAAAAACCCCAGAATGAATACTGCATTTTTTTCCTCCTAACAGTATATTTGTAAAGTCGAAGTGCATAAGGTAATAAAGATTTGGTATTCGTCAATAAACATTCGACATATTTCAAGATGAAGGCCTAGCAAAAGAAAAATATATGATTGAAATATATGGGTAAACACACACACACACAGAGCTTCAAAATGACTGCCATGCACTTAAACATGCAACGGGAAAGCAGTGGTATAATACAAAAAAACAAAAACAAAAAAAAAAAAAAAATGGGGGGGGGGTGCCACAAAGTATAAGTTACAAAAAAATTGAGGAAGAAGCCCTGGAAAATCATGTCATTTCAGCAACATTTTTAAATCACTGGTATGGAATTAGAAATAAACTATGTTTGAATTTCATTTGAGGGGCAACTGCCCCTACGCACCCCCCCCCCCCCCCCCCCCCCCCCCCCTCAGTACACAAGTGTTGAAACAGTGTCGGAAAGAGTGTCTGAAGACTCTGCATCAGAAACTGGGTACCATACAATAATTGCATCTCATATGATTTTCTTGTGATGTACTTGAAGATAACAATCTGATTTCATTACTCATATGAAAGCTTCATGCAATAAATAATGACTGTTGTTCCTGTAATTCTTCAAAAATTGTAGAATATCTAGGCCTATAATTGTGAACATAGTAAAGCAAGCAGATGGTAACAAAGGCATTCTTCAAGTTCGAACAAACTATTTCTCGCACACATACTTCTCTTTCTCTACTCTACTAGTGAACATACTACTACTATGACAGCTCCAGTGGAATATGTTGCGACATAGGTATGGTCTTTGAGGTGGGTGATATCTTACCTTCTGTTGCGTAGGTTTGTTTGGAACCTTGATGTAGGAGAAACCCTCTCCACATCCTGTCGGGTCCGCAACACCAGTCACTGCCAGCAGACACTTGCCTTTCATAGCAGCAATGAAGGCACGAGTTGTATTCCAAGGAGCTGTCTTCACCTATAAAAAGATGTTTACAGCATTACACAACAATCTATGTGGCAAAGGTCGGAATGTGGATGTCCTTTCCATTTGTATGGCAATGTATGAAACAAATAAATAAAAAACTTATCTTTGTTCATAAATACGAACATACAAGAAGAGGGAAGAGTAGAAATAAGAGTGCTAACATATCACACAACAGTTATGGTTAGCTTTATGACTTTTAAGTAATCATATATATATAACAATTTTATGTGAATTTAAAGACATATCCATATAACCATGAACAAAAACATCCATTAATGCATTCTGAACTATTGGGTCTGTGAAAGTGATAATAATGATAATAACAATGTGTCCCGTCTACCCAGGGTAGCCTGTACTATGTACTGTTCTCTCAGAGGGCCCTGCAATCACATCATTATCCCAGCTTTAGCACCACAACCATGCTAATTCTTGTACAAAAATAAACTGGAAATCCATAAATGTAAAATGATCTACTGGGTCTGTGCAACTGATAATTCTTGTATACTAAAGAGTTTATCGCAATTATTTTTACCTCATCATCAATCTTTTGGTTGTCATCTTCATCATCGTTGTCTGGAGCGAAGAAGGACTTTTCCCCATATCCTGCATCCTTGAGCCTCTGTTCAGCAGCCTGCATGCTGTAGTATGCACAGCATTGCTCCGGTGATACCATGGCACGGATTTCTTCCTCAGACGGGAGACGGAAGTCTGGCTTCATCACCCACCAGTTTGAATCCAAACCTAAGGTAATAAAAGCAGTACATTCGTCATTAATAAAAAAAAAAGTCAAATTATCAGTCACAAAAAAGGACATATAAAGTCACTGTATTTTATCATGTGATTCAAAATCATGAACATACCTGAAGGAAATCTACGATGTGGTTGTTAGATTTCTTAGAATTTGGACCAAAGACCTCTCAGAAAGGGTACTCTTGTCTCACCGTGAAGAAATTGTTTCCCAGTTAGTCTTGCACCTCAGCAAGAGCAAAAGCTTAGCTTTACATATAAGATTGTTTCAGCATTTTAAAGTGGGATGATATCAAATAAACCACAATCCAGTCTTTTGTATTGATATGATTACTACATTGCTACACTCTGCCTAGCATTATGTATCAGATAATTTGTAGGTCACTTTTAAACTACAATACAGCAGTCTGTACAATCCAATGGACTGAATTCAGATCCAAAGAAAACAACTCTTACATAATGATCCCCATCAACACTGAATTAATGACCAGAGGGAATGTGATTACCAGTTCTCTTGAAATCTGCACAGAGTTTTAATCTCTTCCTGATGCTGCTTTCAGAATGAGTTGGGAAAGCTTTCTTGATGTCTTCCATCTTGATTCTACGAGGACGATCATTGCTCTTCAAAAATAGGCGGTAGATGAAGACCTGACAAATAAATAAAAAAGGAATACCATGAAGTGAAAAAGGGAGAAAATAAATTTCTTCCCATCTACACTGTTACTGCAGCCAAGCCCTTCATAATCTTCATCACCAGCCTCCTCCTCCTTCTCCTCATCAGCTTTATCACCCACCCATATCATCATTACCCATATCAGTTTAACCATCATCACAATCCTCCTCATCATTATAATCAATGAATGGATGGAAATGATAATTTTGCTGATTAGCTTCATCATCATCATCATCATCATCATTTATCATCACCATCATCACTGTTATCATCATCATCATCGTCATCATCATTACCATCATCACTATAATCATTATCATCATCACCACTAAGCAGTATCACTAGTTCAATCACCATAAGAATTTATTACTAACATTTTACTATGACCACTATGAGATGTCAACTTCACAGTACCAACTGCAAAACTGTCTAACATTCATGATCTTTACCATTACTCTGCCAACCATCACAAATCATGAACATACCTGTAGGAAATCTCGGATGTGGTTGTTCGATTTCTTAGAGTTTGGACCAGGTACTTCTAAGAGAGGGTACTCTTGTCCCACAGTGAAGATATCATTCAGTGCTCGAATGTGGTATCTACGTTTCAAAACAGAATCAAAGTAAGTTTTGCTCTTGTTGCTGAAATGGGTTTTTACAGACGTGTATCAATCAGATATGATTATTTACGTCTGGGACCGACCTTTTACATCGCCATCTGAGAGATGTGACTCCGACTCAAACCTGGGTCCACTGAATCAGTGTGTAACTTCCACTGTTAGCTGGATTACAGGCGCACGCCACAACGCCCATAAATTATTCCAGTAACGTCTTCCAAGAAGTCTTCCAAGAAGTGTTATGAGCTACCAATATTATCTTATTTCTGCATATCCCAGTGAGAGACATTTGTGGCAGTAAGAACGTGACCAAAGCTATCAGCAATCCCATCTCCCAAATCACACTTGCAATAAAAGGATACCGTAGTAGCTCCCATGAACCTAGTTTTTTTAAGTAGGCTAAAGTCAACAGCATAGACATATAATAAATTTACTAGACGAAAAGCAGCACGCGCCTATATCATTACATGAATGGCATTAGGCCCCGCCTCTTTTGGATTATTTGAAGATCGACCTAAGCACCCGTTTTTGTTGCATTATTCATATCTACTGCGCGTGTGGCGCGTATCACTTTTATTATGATATTTTGATTTAATGCGCATTTAATGCGCATTTGTTGCGTATTTGTTGCGCATATTTTTAGCTAATGGGCGTAATGTTTTAAAACATGCACGAACACACGCGACTCCTTGGAATCATCTTATAAAATGAATTATTCATTTTTGCTTATAAATATTGATGAGTGCTTAGGTCGGCCTTCTAATGGATCTGGACAAAATGGCGGAGCTTTAGGGGCCTGGTCAAGAGCCTCTAGGAGTAGTTGTAAGTTGTTATAAAGAAGCACTAAGAACCCATTACACTTGTACCTGGCAAGTAACTTACTTGTGTCTTGTTCTGATAAGAAGGAAATCTGTGGCCGGGAACTTGTGTTTGTAGATGGGAGCTCTGAAGAGGTTGTTCTCAAAGGCTTGGAGTGACTGACCCGGTCTCAAAGAACCAAGGAAAGGTGAGCTGTGGACATTGACTGTCTCACCGTATTCATACAGAGGTGGTTTGGCATCCGAGCTGGGTTTCTGTTGTACCAAATCAGCATCACAGGGAGAATATACTGATAGAAATGCTGAGGAAGTTACATACTTCTTGAATATTATTTTAAGACTCTTTAAAAGATTGAATTGATAGTAGCAACTGTATATAGCTCCAGTTAAAGAGCAAATTTCTGAACCGTCAAAATAGGACACAGATAAGGAAATATCTCACACTTTTGCCAGCTGAAGAATGATAAGGAAAAACAAAGTTTAAAACTTCTGTGATTCTCACAGCGGTTCACCGCTGCCTACATGAATAATCTTCAAAGGACTCACCCTCTTGTAGTAGTTAGTGATGCGTGTTGCCATGCCGACCTGCATCATCTGTGGTGGGTACTCTTCACAGTATTCCGTGAGGATAAGATGACCATCCATACCAGATAAATCTTCTATTGTCCTCATGAAGAACATCTCTCCACCTCCCGAGGCCTGTCTTTCTTGTTCTCTTTGCTGTTGGATTGACAACAATGATTTCAAAAACTTGACTGTAAGAACTTCTCTTTTAAAATTTCCACATGTGTTGTCTTTCCCAACGTTTCACCTTCATGAACCATTATGGAACTGTAAAATTCATGTTGCTGAAGGTGCTTCATACTATGCCAAATTTCAAACTAAGTCAAACCTGTCTTGGTGGCCACCGCTCTATAAAGGCCATCTGCCTATAGTGGCCACTTACATTATCTCCCTAGAAGAAAAAATATATGTGTGAACAGTGTGATAAAACCTGTCTTTAGCAACCAACCTGTCTGCAGTGGCCATGTTTTTTTGTTTGTTTTGTTTTGTTTCCATTAGGTGACCTTTATAGATAGGTTTGATTGTATGATAACTAATTTCAATCAGACACAAAACAATCCAAGCTTACCCTTGCTTTCTGTTTAATCCTCCTGACCAAAGGGAAGACCCCATGAGGTCCTGGGGCAGAGAGAGCACCAAAGTTGTACCTCTTGATATGAGGACGATGCCAGCCACGGAGCTTGATGGGACCCATGTGGGTCGGGAAGTATGGCTGACGGAGCTCTACTGCAGCCGTTGAGTGCTGACAAGGAAAGGGATAGTAATACAGATTCATTGAGGGTGTAATGGGGGATACACTTATGGAACAACAGAAGGAGACATCAATGTCCTATACCAAGACATTGACATATTTTGCCATTTTCCCCCCAGATGAGGTATCCGGTGGGAAGAAATTAATGAAATGCCTTTTCACCACACTGGATAGCTTGGCTAGAGTTGGGATAAAATAATGCTGCCCCTTAGGATAGTTTAACAAGATAGATGAAAAAATATAAATTCTTTTTTTACTCATTGAAAAAACCTACAACTAATATCACTACCTGAAATATTGTGATTTTTAATCTCCTTGATACTGTCATTACACACAGGAAGCTAACAGTATTTAACTACTGATGGCACTATTTGTGTAAAAAATATGATATAAATAAACAGATAATTATCAAAAAAACTGACTATCAATGATTTTGACTGCCATCACAAATTTATGCATGCATTACATATCAACCATTTAAAAAATAAGACCATTTCAAATTACTGCACATGCGAAGACTTTAAAAAGATATGAACATCCCTTGTAATTTCCTTTAGAAGTGGCAATCACTCAGAAGCTATTTACAAGATTACATGTAAAGTAACTTCCTTTCAGATGTGGCAGTCAGTCAGAAGCTGATAAGGGCCCTGTTTCATAAAACTTGTTATCAGTGACAACTGCCACATTTCCATGACAAATTTGCTCTCAGCCAATTAGATGCAAGGATTTCTGCAACTTGTTTTTGATAACAAGTTTTATGAATGATGACAACTAAAGTGCACAGAATTACCTGCAAGTCAGATGACATGTTGGGTCTTAGCTTGCCTTCACCCATGTGCTTAGGATAATAGTTCTCATCATTGGAGATGTTAAATGGATTCTTGTTGTCCTGCTGGTCGTTAAAATCCTGTTACAGAAATAAAGAGAAATACTTTGGATAGAGATTTGCCATGTGATGTTACAACATGAGAATGGATTTTTTTTCATTCCAATTTCTCTGTGGTACACCGAGTCATCAATGGTTTTACAGAAAAAACATAACTTCTGCTCACTGACTGAAGCAAACATAGAACTATCAAGAGAAGCAATATTATGAGAAACACATGTATCTCTAGCATTTATTGACATGTCAATACGTACGCATACCGGTACATCACTTCCTTTTTAGCTATTAAGCAATGCATGCACAGAGAAAAGGGGTTCATGGAAGAATTCATTTCAATCTTAATCAACACTTTGTAACATCTCTTAAGAATTCTGCACAATGACTGATTATGAAAGTTATCAAAGGTTACTCAACTTGCAGGTACTATTATTACTAGAATTAAAGTAAGAATTTTAAAAACACATGGAAATATGACATTGACAATACAAGATCAACTGATGTGATGTTAAGGACCACTGAACATTACATAGCAATATATCCTAACCTCATCCTGATCATCTGATCGTGTCATTCCACTCTTCTCCATCACAATCTTAGACCTCCTTGGTTCTTTCTTTTCCTTCCCGCTGGCGGCCATCTTGTCAGGGTCAATGTCCTCTGGTATACGCAGGATGATGTTCTCATCGTTGGGGTCCAGACGGAGGACGGGCGGGGTCGGTATCTTATCCATGGCCTCGTGATCCCAGATGATGTCGTCTTCCCAGCGATGGTAGACCAGCTCCTCGTTATCAGCAGGGAAAATGGAATACCATGTACACTCTCCTTTCTCTTGTACTGTGAATGGATCAAAATGAATACCCAGAGAATAACAATCAATGATGGTAGACTAGTACAGACCAAGGGTCAGGGAATTTCTAATAATGATGGTAGACCAGCTCCTTTTTATAAGCAGGGAAGATGGAATACCACATACACTCTGTCTTCTTTTGAGCTGTTAGGGTTAGATGGGTAACACAAGAATCAAGGTATGGGACCAGGAATTTAAAAATGGGACAAATATCGACATGTATGTTGATAACTCACTGAACAACACACCTGGCAATCATGTCTAAAATATCATAGTTGAATCCTTGAACATACCAATACACGGAAACAAATAAAATTCACAAAGTAAATATCTACTTACAGGGAAGGAAGCTATACTCTCTTTACTATCAAAGGTATACTGACAGGAAGTGATATCAGGGCCCCATTTCATAAAACTTGTTATCAGTAACAACTGCCACATTTCTATGACAAATTTGCTCTCATCCAATCAGATGCAAGGATTTCAGTTGCTTAAAACAGTTATTGCAACTTGTTATTGATAACAATTTTTATGAAACAGGGCCCAGTTTGAAATAATTAAAAAGAGGATAATTACCTGGGTTCTGATTTTGTTTATTTGGTGTTGAGACTGTCTTCGCAAGTTTACCATCGGTCAAATCACTGAGCGTAGGACCATACACCTTCGTAAGAGTCCTCTCGTTGTAGTTAGGACCGAGATAGTCTACGATCTTCTGACCTGTTTACAATCACAAAAACAGTGAACTTTTCTCAATTTTCTACCTAATTCTTAAATAAAAATATTTGATGAAACTTGATGATTTTTTCAAAAGTAACTGTGAGCCTGACTGAAGGGCATGAATACAAAATTTGGTGTAATTCTTCAGTTTCAGTTTATTAATTTTGTAATTAATGAATGGCAAACTTTTTAAGAGGAAGTAGATGCACAAAAATGAATTTAGCCATACACATTGCAAGTTTTGACTGATATGTGTGTCATGTAACAGTCAGAAATCACACCTCTGAAATAAGTTTCTAGATATGTCAATCTGTCCATAACCTTCTGCAGGGCTTACGACCAAGTATCAACCAAGAAACCAACCAGAAAACTGATTCAGTTAAATTGTGTAAAATTAATAATGCAATAAAAAAAGGAACACTGTAAAAAGGAATGAGAATTTTTTTCTAATGTTTGTGCATCATGTCTGTAAATAAATTAGTACAACAACTACAACAACTATTATTGAAAATAAAGCAATGAAAACTAGACAGCTTGAGTGTATACCTTGCTGTGTGTAGTAAGCCAATGCAGTCCTATTGGACAATGTGGGTACCCATCCTGCGTTGCTAGCAGCACTTGAACTGAGGACCTCCTCCTTGACTTCCTCTGCATCCCATATAACGTCATTCTCCCAAGGCAGCTGGGTCACCATGTCAAAGCACTCATCAGAGGCTCGGGGGATGGGAGGCAGGTGAGACAGGAGCTCCTCGGCCGATATAGAGGGAGTTGTAGGTGTTTCATCAGGTTCTTTCTTGATTTCTCTGCTCTCTTCTTTCTTTTGGCTTTCTGATGCCTTGGGTATGATCAAATATTTGGAGGTGAATTTGAAGAGTATTAGTCAGAGTTAGAATAAGAGTTAATCATAGGACTGAAGTGAGAGTAAGCATTAAAGTACAAGTGAGGATTAAGTAAGAGAATCAACTGAGTCTAAGGTTATAGTGAGTTTGATTAAAACTGTTTTAAAATTTCATCTTCAAAATGAAATCCTTATACTGAGACCACTTTTTAACTCAGATTTTATCTTCATTTTAGCTCAGTTTTATAACTCCAGCGCATGTACCTACCACATAAGGCAAAAGCGCAGCTCCTGTACTTATGCCCATATTACTTTTCAGGAGAAGACAGAATAAAACTTTAAAAAGGGTAGGGGCTATGTTATCTTATTGTTACCCGGTATGTATGTTTATTTCGCTGCTAGTCTTGCTATTAGAATTAAGAAAAATGGTCTAATTATTGACAGTAATACTCCAACATTCATGTAGGGTAAAAGTGGATTTAAAGATATCTGTAGACTATTATCGTCCCTAATGTGCTGAAACCAATGATAATACTGAAGTCATTTTTTCAGGAAATTCCAGCAAAGAAACGCTTACGCTTTAGAGCAAGCATAGTGATCTTTTTTTCTTTTTAAACAAATAATGCATTCATCCTGTTTTGCCCCAAGTATTAGCAGAGGGCAATGTTACTGGCTGAGCAAGATGAGAGTGCAACTTAACAACGTTCCTTATTGTTTATTGCTTCATAAATGGGTTTACCTTAGATGAGATAAAATCTCACTAAAATGGTTCTCAGAATACCAATTCATGGGTTATTTTATCTCACTGATGATATTTTCTGAGATGAAATAGATCTCATAATACCATCCCATGTTACTAAATGTCCAACTTACAGATTTGAGTTTGAATCCATAGTCAAATCCCTCTCCATTATCTGGTACATCCAGCTTGTCATACCAGTACTGAGCTGGTCCATAACGCCACTCTGCAATCTCAGGAAGAGTGTCCTTATTCTTATCTTTGTCAGCGTTGGAATTACGATTATCTGCCTCCATGGCAGCCATAATCAACTCCTGTGGATTGCAACATTGAAATGATCAACATAGTTACATGTGCCTTTACGGTGCAAGCTGTAGTAATGACGACATCCTATGTGCATGTTGCATATTGAAATTGAATTGCTCCTTTAACTGTGATGTCTATGACTTCTGAGTAAACAGCACCAGGTAATGAAAAGAGTCTTGTTGAAAGTCAAAATGAATCCTTTCCCCTGTTCTAAACAACAAAACATCAGCTGGTTTTCTTAAAGCTTGCAGATGTTTTTCCTTACAATCTAAGACAACTTAAAGAGCATGAAATTGCTTTCACAACTAACAAAGTGTCAAATTGCACCCTAAACACAGATTCAATTTCTACCAGACTGCTATACCCTACCGCATCGTCAGGCATGCAATCCTCCGGAGGGGGTGATGGGGCATAGACATAATTCCATCCATCGATTGTCTTCCGTGGAGGACTAGGAGGAGGAGAGTCCTTAGGGATCGTATCAGACCCAGAGGGATGTCTCTTCTTCTTTTTCTTCTTCATGCCCCTCCACAACTGTGGCAGAAGGTTTTGCTGAGGAAGCCCAAACAGCCGGTAAAATCGCAGAACCTGTGGGAAAATGTCCAAGAATAGTGAACTGTTTTGAAGAATGCTAAAAGTCACAAAACTTGTCTCAACAGTATAACTTTGAATCATTAAAAAAAAGTGGAAATAAATATAAGATAAACAGAAAGAGAGTAAGAACAAAATACAAATTGATAAATTTTGATAAATTTTGCTCATAGAATTTTTGTTTCTTTATAAAAAAAGGATGATTATATAAGGCCATTCTGTCCTTTTGTCTTAACCTTACCTTTTGTGTCTGTGGTTAAGTTTTAAAACCAAAATCTACATTCTCCAAAAACATATCAACTGGACGATACCATGCTGTTTAATAACTCTGCTTTTAGCCTTCTCTATCACTTCTACCCTTGGCGTTTCACTTCTTTCTATCAAAGCCATTTCTTTAAACTATAAATTCAATATCCTTCCTGTTTTAACATCTTGTGATAACATACCTGACCTGGCCTGAATTCTGGGAATAGGTCAGTGACACTCTTATCCTTAAACTTCTCATCAGCTGTGGCATAGAGGTGCTTGAGGGGTGCTTCAATCTTTTCTTCTTTGTTGGTACCTTTGTCTCCTCCAGTCTCTCTTCCACTTGACTCTTTTTCTTCTTCCTTCTTGCCCTCCTCTCCTGATACATCTTTGCTTTCTTTTTCTCCTAATGAAAAAAACAAACATGAATTTATAACTTCATGAAATCTAAAATACATGATCACACAAATTCACAGATTCCTCATCTGGCAGAGCAAAGGTCCCACGTGCTTTTGTGCAATGAACTGTTCTCATACCCACACAAGTTCAACATTCCTTCTTTGACCTTGACAAACGGGTCAATAACCATTACAATAATTTGTAGATGATATGGTAATCATTACTATGATCAGCAGTATTATTCATTGTCACATTAACACAAATAACATACCATGCAAAACTTGAAAGTAGCTTTAAAGTAAATCCATTCACTGTGGAAAATTTTTCTTAACCTGTTGAACACTAAGCCCGGGATAACTCAGGCTATGGTCTATGGAAAATGTGTATTACACTGAAATGAAATTGTGCTCAACGGGTAAACACTGAATTTATAGTCTAATCCAATTACATCCTAATTCTAATCCTAAGCATGCAAATTTTGATTTCATACAGAAATGCAAAAATGTATGAATGACAACATCATTTCCTTTCATTAGTTGGGAATGCTCTAAATGAAACTACAGGGCATTGTGAACTTAACTGTGAGAGGGCTCCTAACAAATGGTATTGATGCAATTATAAATTGGTAGACCTTTAATGCCCTTAATTCTTAAATGGCTATGGGCTGCCACATTATTTGGTTTGACTGGTACATACATGTTTACATGTATAAGTGCCAAAAGGTGACAACAGCAGCGCAGCACTAGTGCCATTAGTCGACTAAAGCTGCCAGTATTGTTTCGTTCAGTGTCAGAATTTCAAACAGTGATAACTCCTTTACATATTCTGTATTCAGGTGAGGATTTACCTTCACCAGTCTGTGCCTCATCTCTCTTACCACTGCTGTTGTCATTCTCCTGAGTTGAGAGTGAAGAAGGGGTATGCATCAGTCTGGTTACAGGTGGTGGTATTGGTGGAGGAGGCATCAGGATGGAGTCATTTTTACTCTTGCTTTCACTGTCAGAATCATCCGCATCATAGTCATCATCATCATCATCCGCATCTTTATCTGATTGAGAAATTAATCATGAGCAAATATGATGATGAGGAGGAAACTAAATGAACACTGATGCATTTCAATTTCAAAAAAATCTAGGACCTCTGAGGAGATGCATTGTCAAAAAAAAAATATCTATGGCATCATCATAATCATAATCATCATTAGATCATAATCCTGCCATCATCATCACCATCATCATCACGATCATCAGGTGGACATTTCTTGACAATTGAGGGGTGTCAGTCTATCTCTCTCTCTCTCTGCCTGGCCCCACAACAACCTGAGATGCAATGTAATTTTCATAACATCCAAGACACACACTCCAAATAAACTAAATCAAGTCCGATTCACCTTTTACACATACATTACAAATCAATCCCTCTTTGACATCATACAGTCATATCGCAAACACCGTTTCATAATATTCCCATGTTTTTTCAACAATGTTCATGTCTACTTTAAAACTGAATGATGTTGGTACCTTTCTTTTGTGTTGTCATAGAAGCCATTGTGTCCATGTAAACCTGTTCCTCTTCTGCCATCTCTGTGATGTCAGAGTAGTCTACTGCTTCAACACCTTTCTCTTTCTCATCTGTAATTCACAAAAAGAAACACTGAATTAGAACACAGCATGCTTGCTTAAAGGCATTGGCTAACATTGTTATGATTTTAAAAAAGTCTCATTTTGTTACTTAAAAATGGGATAAACATTAGGGTTATAGTGTAAAAATACCAGTGTGAAAGTTTCAGAGCATAATATCCACGGGAAGTATTTTTAAATATTAGAAATGTGAACCAATGTTGGAAAAATATACGAGGGTCGGTTACATAGACCCAACGTAAGGAGTGCGCATGCGCACATGACTCAACGGACCGCACTGTGTGCATTGACGTATCATGCGGCGGAAGGCAAGTAACGGTATTTTTGAATTCGCGCTAACGGTCCTCTTAGTTCAGTGTCTCTCAAGACGAAAGCTAATAAAATCGCGGTTTGCGTCTAACTTACAGCTTTTCCTTCCAAATTATGGTTGGTTTCAGGGTTTTTGAGTATAAATACAAGTACTCATACACATGTTTCATCTTAGTTTGAGAATTTTTTAAATCAGCTACTCACAAAGTTAGCCAATGCCTTTAAACATAAATCATAAAATATTGGTCAAAAAGGGCCAACCACTTTGATTAAAAAAAACCCCAATATATTCCTCTTCAATAATAGAAAGAACCAAAGATACTTGGTGCTGCGTCATTTAAGTGCCATTTAGATAATTATGAAAAAAAAAATGGACTGATATCTCAACAAACTGTCTAGAAAATTTTCTAGAAAAAAAATAACTAAATAAGGCGATGTTCTATGCAAAATACCATCGTCGCCCTTGTGATTAAGTTTTACATGAGTGGCTATTTCTGTCCTGTTCTTATACGGGGTAAAAGATCGCACAATGAATAAGATCCCAAGTTTGGGCATTCAATAAAACCACAACACAGAACATTCTCCTTGCTCTTGTCCCGTTAGTTTTTCCTTACTGCTAGAGTCTTGATCAGAACCTGATTCATCGTCATCATAGTTGTCATCATCTTCATCCTCCTCCTCCTCCTTTCTCTCTTCGCCAGTCAGCTCCCTGAACATCGACTCCAGACCACTCAGAGTTCCAAGACCTGATAAGTGACACTTGGCCTCCTAAAAAGGGAGAAATGCAAGTACAGTTATAACTTCTAAAGAAGTAGTATGCAGAAGATTTTCTTCTCCTACTTCAAAATGGCAAGAGTGATTATAGTTTCTTAATTCATTATACATCAACTCAACAAACAGTCATATCTCATGAGAAGTACAAAAAATTGAAACAAAAATGTAAACTTCATAAATTGCAAATTGTATGCAAAATAAAAATGATATTCTTATAGTGCAGCTTGGCCTCTTTATCTTCTTCTAGCATTCAAGGCAAGTATTTAAAAAGCATACAAGTATATCTTCATTTGAACAGGACATGCAAAATGTTGAGCTACATGTAAGGGAAACATTCACTGCTGCACACACACTTAAGGATCCTGTTAGTTTTTACAGTATTGTTCAAACTGTCAAGATAATATAACTTCAGCAACCAGAGTTTTGAAATTGACCAAACTTTGTGTTCCCACCTCTCTGCATCACAAGTGACAATGAATTGCAAGCTACATGTACATACCTCATCTAAGACATCATCTTCAAGCTGTCCAGACTTATCAATGTTACCAAACATAAACCCAGTAAGGGAGAATTCATGAGGACCATCTTCATCTTCAGAGTCCATGTTGTCACAGTCAGACTGCATAAAGAATCACAACAGACAAGTGGTGCCCTTAAAAGTTGAACTTAATTCAGTATTTTCAAAAGAAATGACAGAATGTGATAATATCTGATAATGGAATGTATGTGCACATATCACCGGCGTAAATCCACTTTGAGGAGTGGGGGGATGATCGAGTTTTTTTATGATTTTTTTTTTCCCCTCTTACACACAGTTTAATATCTATTTTGCGAGCGAGCGAGCCAAAAATAACTACTTTTCTCATTTTTAATCGCATTTTTGAAAAGAAATTCTAAAATATGACGAGTGAGCGAAGCGAGCGAGCCAAAAATAACCACTGTTTTGGTTTTCAATCACATTTTCAAACAGAAATTTTGAAATATGATGGTTGTTCACGACAGATATTCAAAATTTTTACTAACTGATTACTTAAAATATATTTTCTTCCTTAAAAAGTGGGGGGGATATTTGTACACGCCATCCCCCCCTCTCCAAAAAGTGGGGGGACATATCCCCCCATCCCCCCCCCCCCCGGGATTTACGCCAATGGCCAGATCTTACAATACAAGAAAAAAAACAAAAACACCACAGTGAAGAGTTTCACTTTGCATGCCTTTTGAATGCCTCTACATTAAGCATCACTGGAAATTTCGTGAGAACATCTACCAATGCACTGCATCGGAAAGTATTGATCATCTTGCATCATTCACATCAAAATGTGCATGCGCCAAACAGCAGCCATTTTCAATCTGCATGACAAAAGAAGGGTTAGGACACTCATCCTGTGTACTCGGTTAATGAATTAACCTTGTCCTGCTAAATCAATACGGGTAAGACGAAATCCAACAATCCCACTTTTAAGAAGTGAGCCCTCTATGACTTATTGTATATTGATTCCGCTGCCAATGCGCTTTTTACACCGCTGTCGGTACTTGCATGAACTCAAAGCATGAGAAGGCAGCAAATCAAATGACACTGCTTAGACTTAAGAATGATGCATATCACGGTAGACGATAGACCGAAAGCTTCAGTCTCTCTGTATCTTCTGTTGTTCCACTGGGACTGTCTGGCTCCTCTAACCTCCGTACATAGAGACTGAATGATCATCTATGCTGTTGTACATGGACGATCGCGGTAATCACTGGTCATCGGACTGGTCCATGCAGTCAAGTGAGAAAATCCCGGCCTGAGGCCGCCTGAGGCCAAGTTTTTCCTTTTATGATTAATTTCAAAGTCATGACAGTTTAAACGGTAGATGTAAATTCAGAAAATATGTACCTTAGACCTCTGCGTATGATATCTTCTTCAAAATATGCTTTATCTCGATCCACCCGAATATTTTCAATGTGTAATTGTCGTCAGCCATCTTGAATCGAACTAATGAACATTCATGTGATGTCATTCGAATCTCATTCATAAAAAGTGCAAGTGCGCTACCTGTACAGTACAGCTGAACACTGGCTGTACACATCAAATTTTAATATTCATCATAAGTCCACTCCAAAAAAGGATCAGAGGATTGGAGGAGGGAGGAGCCTCCGTGGTTGAATTTCAGCTGCAATCATGATAGCTAAGCTTCCCTGTTGCGCCTACGGTACATGTCGTACCGTCTGAGTTAGACCGAAAATTCTGTCTCAAAAATCCGTCGGTAGCCTCTTATACTGGTAGGGTCAGCAGGAGGAGTGCCGACCCTACCAGTATAAGAGGCTAACGACAGATTTTTGAGACAGAATTTTTGGTCTATGTCTGTGTATGGGGAAGGTTGAGAAATGTCAGTTTTGATAAAATAATTTCCCAGAACAGACGGTTATTTCTGTCAAGGCAGACAAGAATTTTATGTGCTAAATTCAATATTTCAAGCATGTTCATGGCAGGAGGACACAAGATATTCAAACAGCATCTTAAATAACATGCTGGTAAGTGAAATTCTAACTTATTTTGCTTCTTTATTTAGTGCCATTAGGCCTATTACAATTCACTTTCAGACTAGTGCCAGAGTTTTTGCTATTGCCTATCTGAGGATTAGGGTTGGAGCACTCATCCTGTGTACTCGGTCAATGAATTGACCTTGTCCCGAAAATGTGACAAGTCTGTACCGAAACTACATAGCATGCTCTTCTGTTATTTGGTTACTCAACGACATGCTGTCGACCTATGAATCTGATAAGCGTCAGTTTTCTTCTTAACATTCACCATTTTCAGTTCATCAGATATGAA
Organism: Echinometra lucunter; assembly: GCA_029962745.1. NCBI lineage: Eukaryota > Metazoa > Echinodermata > Echinoidea > Camarodonta > Echinometridae > Echinometra > Echinometra lucunter. The sequence continues at coordinate 18,368,259 of CM057161.1, read as the reverse complement.
GCAGAAAGAGGAAAATTGAGAGCCTCAGGAACATTGCGGGTAAGTAAAATCAAAAATTTTCTTCTCTTTTATAGAAGATCTAAGTCAATGTATTTCGCGTTCGCGTCGGCAATTTGTTTCGCTATTCAAAACGCCGTTTCACACGCGTGTGTCTTTACCTTACGGCCACACGCGTGTGGTTGTATCCACAGCATCGACATGAGAATACAGCCACACTGAACTGAATTCCCACTTATACTCTGCGCCGCTACAGCTATCGCGCGCTAGTGTGTATGTATGCACTGCACAAGCGATGTGTCCGTGTTGCCAAACCCCCGGGCCAAACCCCCAAACTTGGATCGTCACGAAGGTTTTATCTCTTGAAATTCACTGAAATACAAACAATATTGTACTAATATTGTCACCTGCTTACTGACCAGGTGAGAATGAAGTGAAAATATTGTTTGTATAATAAGTGAAATCGAGACATAAAACCTTCGTGACGATCCAAGTTTTGCAAGTCGCAACACATACCATCGCATGAATACACATCGCTTGTGCAGTGCATACATACACACTAGCGATAGCTGTAGCGGCGCAGAGTATAAGTGGGAATTCAGTTCAGTGTGGCTGTATTCTCATGTCGATGCTGTGGATACAACCACACGCGAGTGGCCGTAAGGTAAAGACACACGCGTGTGGCTGTATACTGCCATTACCAAAAATGGGGTAGATCTAGGCCTAAGGGGACTGACATGACTGAGCAGGACATGCTTATCAGTAAGGCAGCGACGCCATTGTTGTGAGAAGATGCAGACTTCATGTGTCATGGTGCCAATTTCATCATTACCGAGACCAAATTTTTACGTCGCCCAATATAAACGTGTGGGACCACAATGTATCCTCTTCATACGGCATAGCACAGTAGTTTAAGAAAACGGTGCCACTCAGTCTCAGAAGTCAGATACATTTTCGTTCAGCAAATGGGCAAATAATGTACTCGGAAATGTATTCAATATAAATTTCTTTTTCAGTTATTTTCTTGATTCTTAAAATGAATAAAAATTTACCTCTATTTGCGGTGTCCAATTACCAATCGAGCCAAACTTGCAACAAACATCGAAATAAACAACCTACTACTGCTGCAAAAGGAACCCCATTAAATATTTTGTAAGTCTACCGACGCGGTACCGGTACCGTATGAATATTAAATATCACCTAGTGTGATTTTTTGTATGTAAATTTATGTACCGGTACCTTATGTTAAAAAACAGAAATTATTCACACCGGCTCGCTGAATGTGCGTATGGAAGCTCCTGCCTCCCCTAGACCTGTTTAATGTTTATTTTTCTTTTCTTTTAGAAAATATTTATTTAATATCATTTAACGAATCGTTATCATATTCAGTCAGTAAATGATTTTACTAATCACCTTGCAATAATCACTCAATTCTACTTTTAATATTTAAATATGATTTTTCTAATGTCTTGTAGGTACCGATGTAGGTACCATCATATATTCTATTATATACTTTGATATCTTGATGTTTTCCTATTGCATGTATTTCTTTCTCAATATCCCTTTTTTTATTTATACAATTTCCTATTAGACAAATTTTTAAAATCAATTTTCATTCTATGTTCAATGATGTATTCTGATTTTTGAATGTGATTTTTACTTTGTATATATTGTAAACATGTGCAATTCGGCGTATGCTGCGAAACATGTTGTCTAACCATTTTTTAATTGAATTTAATTGAATTGAATTAAATTGAAAATAGACTGCTCTTGTCTATTCATAAGGGCATCTATAAGTTAAAAGCTCAGCCTTTTTAATAAATTCCCCTTTTATTAGTGATTTCAGTTTAAGCAATAATTAAGCAGTCGCCTTGCAATTGCATTTATATTTCCCATTTTACTTTGACTGTATTACTCTCATGGACCGATATAATTGTATGTATATGTTTGTTTACATCTAAAATAACAATTTGTTCATTCATAGTGTCAGTGTTAAGAATAAAGGCCTAGTAATAATTGCAAAACATGAAAATGACTTAAACTGGAAAAATGAAAATCAAGATTTTCTTAAATTGCTTAATAAAGTAATCAAAAGAACTGAATATCGAGTTATACTTTTGATAATCTTGTTGAATAACATATGTTGTGATTTTTTGTTTATATATGTATTTTTATGAGTTGTAAAAAAGAACGAATATTGAGGCATATCATTAAAGTTAGCTTTTCTAGCGAATCCAGCATACCTCATTTTCTTTCTTCCGTTCTTTTTCAGATTTCAGATTTCAGATTTATAGAATTTATTTCATTTTCATTTTTCAAAATATCAATTATGCAATCATGATTAAAATATAATCTAACAAAAAAAAAAAAAAAAAATGAAGGGATATAAGATAGAAACCAATATGCAAAAGCATATTCAGAAAAAAACAAAACTGAATATAAGAATGAAAATGCAAACAGAGACCAGCAAAATAGGCAGAACTTGTGGTAACAGTGCTGGACCCTGGTTAAAATACAAGGGAGATCTTGCAGTACATGATGATATATATGCCACTGCCATTGCCCGTGTGGCAGCGGCAGCAGGGCCTGTATAAAACTAGGCAAACCTGCCTATGCCATTAAACAGAAACAAAGATGACAGTATACAATTTGAAAAAAAAAATAAAGAAAATAAAATAACTTATATAGAAAAAAAAAGTAATACAATACAATCATCCAAAAAAGTGAAAAGGTTATAGATGCTTTGCCTATAAACCCCTAAAGCACTTCATGTACGCTAATTCAGGGGCGATGTTAAATTAATTTGACATAATTATGTATACAGAGAGAGAGAGAGAAAGAGAGAAGGGGGGGGGGGGAGTTACTCTTTGAGAGGCTACAGTGTTTGTGCAACGTTAAAGCAGCTCTGTATTACAGAGCTGCCTTTAATACTAGTAAGTTGTTCTAGACTTTAAGAAATTGACTAGTCACAGAACTATAGCCGGGAAATCACAACCAAAAAGGAGGAAAAAATACTGACGATGATTATCCAAAAACTACTTATCATAACTGACAAGAAATTTAAAGAGAAAAATACCTCCTGCACAGAAAACAAAATAAACCAAACCAAAAAAAAAATAAACCAAACCAAAACAAAATAAAACAAAACAAACAAAACAAGCTATGTGCGTTTCACCTCCGGTGGGACTCGAACCCACAATCCCCGGTTTAGGAGACCGATGCCTTATCCATTAGGCCACGGAGGCACATGGCTCAAGCGGGCGCTATAATAAGCATAATTCCTGAACATTTTGACCCATTGAACTTTACAGAATTGAATTCAGGGTTTCACCATGTGAAAACTAGTACTGCCTACTTATCTTAACTCAAGCACAATGGTGTTAATATTCATCTAGGCATGAATACGGAGAGGAAAGTAAATATCCGGGGTAAATATCCAGATGATTAATGTGATTAAGAATAATGTCTAAGAATTGGACTTTTGAACCCATCCCATCTCTTCCTCATTATCTCTCTATTATTCTTTTCTATTGTTATCCCTTTTTACTTTGCTTCATTTGATTTTTTTTTGTCTCTTAATTTTCTCCCACTCAATCTTCCTTCCTTTCTACTCTCTCTTCCCCTCATCTCTCTCTTTCTCTATAGATATATATATATATATATATATATATGGTAGTCTGTCTATTTTTTCCTCTCTCATCTCTTTTGCATCATCTCTTTCTCATCTCTCTATTCTCTCTCTCATCTCGTCCTCTCATATCTCTCTCTTTTCTCTTTCTCTCATATATAGATCTCTCTCATCTCGCTCTCTCTCTCCCTCTCTCACCCACCTACTGTCATCTCTTTCTTTCATCTCTTTGATGATCTCTCTCAGTGCATTCTCCGGTAAAGGGATCAAGCCAAATGGATTTAAGAAAAATTAAAGAGAAACACGGAAAATAACATATGCCTTTTACGGAATATTTTCCTGCTGGTGGTGATGGGGGGGGGGGGGGGGGGAATGTGACTGGAATAAAATGATTCTTCCATAGTCGGGGCTCCCTATATGGGGGGGGGGGGGAGCTTCTGTACCCCCCTCCTCTGGGATCTGCCATTGACCCTATAATGTTTTTATTAATAATAGCACAAATGACATCAAGAAAAGGGACAAAGAAGGGAAGACAAATAAAAAGAGAAAGACGGAAAATTTCAAGACTGGGGAGAATATGAAAAGAGCATACCTATCATTTCACACACATTGTTTTGTTTTGTTTGATTTTGTTGTTATAACATCACTTATTGTCAACAAAATAAAATAGAAATTTGTTACAATTACATGGTTTACAGATATTTTGATTTAGATTGCCAAATCGATAGTTAATGAATGAACAAATACAATATAATCAAAGTGAAGCCTTTACATTTTATTATCACAATATCACATTCCATCTTAATAAAAAACACAACAAAAAATGTAACTCCCCCCTAATTCAAAATAGCATAACTTTTTAATGAAGATGTTTTTAGGAAAATAATTTGGCAGGAGTGTTTCTACACTTATTGACTAACTTCTGTTTGAAAATGAGATTGATCTGTCAAGTCATGCATGAGTGAGCAGACATTAAAGGCAAAAATGTCACTTTTCAAAAGTCACAAGAGTCATTTTGGAGGGTTTGTGAAACAAGATTTTTCTCGCATTTGTTTAAGTGCTGTTGATGTTTTTCGAGGTTGTGCCATGGTTGAGTGACAAAATTGCTAACGATGAAGCAAGAAATGCTGAAAATTTACTGTTTAATGCCGGAAAATCAACTACCTGGTATTTTCACGTAACGTGCTGACTCATGTTGGTTGATGCCAATTTTTTCCACAAACTGAATGGATTCTGCAGATTTAGGAGGGCTGAACATCATTTTTCTCAAAAAATCTGTGTTCACCCAACTGTGATAAACATGAAAAGTGTCAGGGATAGGCATGACTTGGTCAAACAATGAAGAATTCAAATTCGCCAAAGGTTTGTTTCACAGAGCCCCAAAATGACTCTTGTGACTTTTGAAAAGTGATATTTTTGCCTTTAATGTTTGCTCACTCATGCATGACTTGACGGATCATTCTCATTTTCACACAGAAATTAGTCAATATGTGTAGAAACACTCCTGCCAAATTATTTTGCTCAAAACTTTTTCGTTAAAAAGTTATGCTATTTTGAATTAGAGGGGAGTTACTTTTTTTGTTGTTTATATTACCACGTTCACTATGGTAATATCAATTCATAAAATTCATTACAATGATAACTCACAAATGGGAATTGATAAGAAAAATAGAAATTTATTTGAAACAAGTTCTACAAGAGCACAGTATACAATGAAAAATAAAATGCACAAACTGGTATGTGCATGGATAAGTACTAAAACTGTTGCTCCTACAAAAGTACAGGCTTTATTTTTTGCTGCTTTTATCAATTACCTTAGGTGTATTGATCAAACAGACCCATTTACTAATATGTTACTTCCTTATGTCGTTCTTCTTTATACCATTTAAATCCAGATAACAATTTATACTTTATTAAGTACAAAAAGAAATACCTGAGAGGAATGAAAATGAACTTAAAGGGGCTAAAAAGTTGCAAATCATGGGGTTATGGCAGGTGGCCCAACTTGGGTCATAGTCAGATATCTCTGTATTTCTTCAAAAACAAACACACAATATTATTGCAACATACAGACGGGCCGGGAAGGGCAAACCCGAGCAAAATATTAAAGTATGACGATCATCAGCCTTCTTGATCGTCTTGCTTTTCACACTGAATCACTTGCAATAATTTGTGTGTGTATTCCAATAATTAAAACAGTCATTCTGCCGAACAAAAGCCGAAGTGAGTAATCTAAGAGCAAAGTACCCCACCCTCACAGAAATTTCATTTCCTTTCATTTCCTTTCATCATTTATAATGAAAATAATGAAACTACCACTTTAAAGGAAAGATTTTGCATTTGAAAGACCAATGTAATAAATGGTGAGAAAAATGAAATAAATTACAATTACACTTGACCTAGTGATATGCAAATAACATGACTTTCAAACTCTCAGAATACTAATATGTTCAGTAATTAAAAAAAGAAACAAATTTTTATGCATCAAAATACTTTTGAAAATATGAATTTAAATACTAGAAATACAGGTAAAACCATTGAATTTCTACTCCAATTTCTGATCCCAGCATACGGCTTGTTCATGATTCACAAGATGATTAAAGTGCACCAATCACCAAAAGACATTTTGCTGTGTGTGGAAAGGATTCGATGACTCTACGCTACATGTATTAAAATATGAGCTTCAAATATTACTTCCACACAAGAATACTGTGAGTTTAAATACACCCAGGGGTGTGAGTGACCACAAATAAAAAGAGCTGAAATTGCAAAAGCTCCTATACTTTTGTAGAGAGGAAGTGCACAAAAAGCTGAAAATAAGCCGAACATCAAAACCAAAAAAGCTAAAATCAGCTTTAAAGCTGAACTCTCACACCCCTGTATACCCTATATTTTCACAAAAGTGACTGGTGAGTAGACTAGTTGACATACCGAAAAAAAAAAAAATAATGGAAGGCACGCTCATATGTAAGTACTGATAGTCTGATATTGCTACTTTATCCCCTCTAACACAACCTGACTCACTCAATTCACCATTTTTTCCCCTTATACGGTGAAGACAAATGTCCATCTCATGAACACAAATAATATAAGACATGATTACAATTTGCACAAAAATAGTGTAATACTTTTTAAAAACATGTACTTTTCCACAAATTTTAGAAAAAAATACATTTATATACATTTATATTCCCTGTACTTGGTGATTGTCGAATCAGCACAAGAATAGTGCAATAAGATTTTATCTTGCTTTTATTTCATTTCATTTATTTCCATTTCCAACAAATAAAATACAAAGTTTGATGTATATGTATACAGGAAAAAAGTGGATTTGAATTATAATAAAGAGTTGTATTAGTGTATAGCATGATAACCTAAAACTTGAATAATAACAAGTGCATTTTTCCTGAATACCAACAGAGAGGCTTCAATATTCATAAATACCTCATTGAAATACTCAATAAGTACTGCACTTAAAGCTAATAATAATAATGATAATAATGATACTATGTCATGTTTACCCAGGGTAGCCTCTTCAGTACTATGTACTGTTCTCCCAGAGGGCCCTGCAAGAATGTTATTACGCTGGCTTTAGCTCGAGCAACCGTAGCGCTTTGTGCATTCAAGGGATAAATCCTACCCGGTACCCATTTACTACACCTGGGTCAAGTGCGGCAAATGTAGATAAATTTTTTGCCAAAGGACATTAGTGCTGTGGCAGGGATTCAAACCCTGCACCTTGTGGTTCAAAGCCCGGAGACTTATCCACTGGACCACAACACCTCTACAATGCTAATGCTTTCCACTGAATAATCTCTTTTTTCCAAGTGATGACATGAACCAACATATATTTAATTGGATCTTAATAAAAAAAAATGGGGGGGGGGGGGGGGGAAACAACAACATAAAACTACCTGCACAGAAGTTGTGTGCAACTGAACATCTAAAACATCTATCCTCTGTAAGTGGTATGCACTACTATACCATGACTAATTTTTGTAGTAAATAATGATGATTTGATCCATGAAAAATTCTCCCTATCCATCCAAACCAATATATGCAAATTTCTATTAGCACATATTGCACTTACAATGTATGTAAGTTTCTATTAGCACATAATCATTACAGACCATTTGTAATGTATGCAAATTCTAGGAAAAAGTGATTGGTAGGGGAAAAAATTTTCTGGAATAAACCCAGCAGCCAGTGCAGTGAAACATGGGGCCCCTGTATTAAGCCTATGGGACTGAAAGCCTTCAGTAGTCAACAGGTTTAATAACAATGGAGGAATGGCACAATCTTCAATGGTTTCTCAGGTGTTACACTCACACCAGTTAAAAAAACCCCTGATGAATCAAGAACTACACAAATTGCAGCTTCCAACTGTTATCTAGAAAGACATCTTCCTGTCCATATTTATTATCATATAAATCATCTCCCACTACCTTACTGCCACTCTTTGTCACTGGGTCTCCCCGCATCATCACCACACCGACGGGGTTCACCATCACGCCGATGTCATCCCCTGGAAGAAATGTACCCAGATCCTTGTGGAGGAAGAGGTCACGTACTTTGTAACCATCTGCATGCGAGAAGCCCAGCTTGGCGATGGTGAAGGTGAAGTTATAGGGCATGTCTGTTCGCTTGCTGAAGACAACAGCGGCGAACGATGAACCAGACAAAGGCTTGGCCCACACCTCGATGGTTGCACCACTCTGCAATGATAACAAGACAAATGTATCAACTTGATGACTAAAGCCAACCGCACATTGTATGATCCGACTGTGACCCAATTTTCGAACAAATGGCATTTTGCATTAAATATGAACATTTTAAAAGTTTAGAATGATCTTTTTTGAAGTTAAAAATAAGACAGGAATACTAAATTCCAAATTTCTGTTAAATGCAAGCATTTTGGTAGGAGTAAAGGCCAAATCGGCTTAAAATCGTAGCTGATCGCAAGGTTGCCATGATGACGTCATTACAATTTGGTATTGAGTTCACTTTTATTCCTACAGGGAGGCTTGCAATAGCCTGGAAGTTTGATTTTTAGTATTCATATTTGGAACTTTGATCATTAAGATTTTACATGTTTGAATGTTTATATCAAATGCTATAACAAACTTTTCCAAAATCTGATTGTGGAGGATCGTATAGTATGCGGTGGACTTAACTGAGTACACTAATTCCCATAGATTTAATACAGGGACCAACTGGTTCCCACTGGCAATGGGTAAACTTCATGACTACTGAATACCCTTGACACCCATAGGCTTGAAACAGAGACCACCCAGTTACCATAAATAATGGGGTAATCATATTACAAGGAAGCTATGTAAAACTACAAGAAGTTGCCTACTCATGCTAGATTTTCAGTCAAAGAAATGCCATAGCTCAATGCTTGTGCTTATCTAGCCTAATGATAGCTGCAATGTTATTGGAAAGGAGACTGTAAATATTAACTACTACTAAGAAGTTCAGTCCTCCCCCTACCCCCCAAAAGAAAAACAGAGACATAAATCTATTAATCTATGCCAGATTCTTGGGATTTAAAGATCTCCTTGTCTATGGCAATCTAGGTGCAGCTACTCCAATATGTGTCAAGCAATTGGTGAATTCCCACTTGGTCTAATCCCATGTTGTCTACTGCCCGTTTGGTCTCTTCCCACATGGTCTAATCCCATTTTGTCTACAACCAGTTCGTCTAATAACCGTTTGGTCTAATTGCCACTTAGCCCATTTTAACCACTTCATCTAATTTCCAGTTAGGCTATGCCCATTTCGTCTAACACCCACTTAGTCTAACACCACTTAGTCTATCTGATTTAGACAAACTGGTAATGGACCAAATGGTCATGAGACAAGATGAAGAAAACTAAGTTAGACCATTTGATCATTAGACGAAATGACAATTAGTCCAAGTGGGTATTAGACCAAGTGATTATTGGACCAATCAGCAATCAGACAATATTGATAGCAGACCAAATGGGTTTAGCCATAGTGGTGTTAGACAATCTGGGAATTAGACCAAATGGTATTAGACTGAGAGGCTATAAACCATGCAGTTACCCCAGCAAAATGATGACATATATGAGACATTTTAGACCAATGAAGGGCCAAGAGTGCTGAGCAGAGGAGATATACCAGAAGCCATCATCCTTATCATCGATGATATGAATATAAAGTGACAACTTGATTTGGAAGTTAGCTTTCATCATGAAATAGCCCAATTGTGAGCACCTGTATGTAAAATGACACCTGGCTGGAATGCTCCCTCGGGAGTGAAGAAGGTGCATACATTGTGTGCAGGCAAGCCTGAATTTGAAGACCGATTATTATACACTAAATAAAACAACATGAAGAGATGCTGTAAAACTTGTAACCAAATAAACTATTAATTTTTCATTCGCCAAGAATGCCAGTTGGCACAGCTTCTTGTTTGCCTTATGTGCCAATCAACACAAGACAATGAAAAGGCCTAAACTGGCAGAAGGACTGCTCTGTTCTGAACAAGAGCTTTGCAAAATTACCTATCTCTGGACTTCATTAGCTGTATGACAACACCTGTGGACATCCTGTATAGATTCATTTTGCATTTGAAACACTTAAATGATCTTAAGGCATACGGTATATACTAAATATCTCCCAAGAGATATACAGTGTGGCACACGGAAATCCTTTGCGTGGGTCAGAAAGAGTTGAATATCTCACCATGAAAACTCTCTTTCCCATAATACCCAGTGGATCCTGATTGACAGCTATGACTTCTTTGTTCTGTAAGATCTCCTTGGCCCACGGTGCCAGGGTTCGAAGGTCATTGGACATCATTAGCTGGGCGGCCATGATGGACCATAATGCCATCTGAGCTCGGGATTGGTCGGTGCTGAGGGAAAAGTCACCAACAATTAGCTGGTAGGGAAGGAAACAAGCGATTAATTAGAAATGAACACGTGCCAGTATTAAACTGATTTCACATAATTAATTAGAAATGAACACATGCCAGTATTAAACTGATTTCACATTCATACACATGTCCATGTATACTGAAGTGTATACCTGTGGAAAGATCTCAACTTTTTACATAATGAAAGAAATTGAATTCATTAAAGCTTGTTCAGATATGAGGCGATAAATCCCCACAACATTTTTAGTATTCCACACCCACTTATGTTAATGAACGCGCATTAATGCCTCAACTCTCAAATAAAAGAGAGTTTTGTCAAAAGTTGCACAGACAAGCTCATGACAACATATTTTGCACAAAACTTTTAAAGAATTCGACATGGTCCACAGCTTTTGCCAATAGACGACAAAAAATATCTCCTGCCTCTGCGACATTTTTTTGGTCACCTCATACCCACTGACTTGTACACTAAAAATGTTGCAGGGATTTGTCTCCCCATATCTGAACAAGCCTTCATGGTAAGAAAAGACACTGAATGATCCATTACACAGTACACTTTGCACATTTAAATCAATGTGTGTACTATTTTCACCTAAGATTTGTTGAATAACTGCACTATGAAAACAAAAATTGAGGGTGGTTATATTTCCACTATACCTAAACAGTGACAGCCCTTAGTTATGCAAAACAAGTTTAAATGAGATGCTGTAAAAACTGGGTGATTTCATGGTAGTAGCAATACATGGGTTTAAAAAAAAGTAAATGCATTTATGATATTAAGACAGAAACTTTCTAATCTTTCAAAAATGCTGATCACATTCTCACAATAGGGGGCTATATGCACACCGGTTTTACACACTATTGAAATATATACTGTACTTACCATATCTGGATCACTGTATCTGCCTGGTCCAGATACATTGGTAAATATATCTTGCTTGGATGCAAAGAACTCAATGATATTCAGTACATTGGTCCACGAATCCTGAACATCTATATAGTTACGGAAGGTGTTACAGGTTTCGGCTATGATGCTGTAGTTGGACTGAGAAAAATCGAATGCAAAGGTACAAAAATTAATAACTGTGTGAAAAAATTGAACAGTAGAGCATGCAGATAATATGTGGAGATGATTATGAAATAAAACAGCACTACGGGAAACAAGAATAAAAATGTTAATGAGTCAACAAGACATTTGATACAGAACGAAAGTAGGTGCTTAGTCACATCAATAATCATGCACATAATGAGTAAAACAAGATATTAAAAGTGAAGCTCATCCGCTCTGCCATTTGTGATTAAATTGCATATAAAGTAAATGCAGATTGTCACTTTCTCTTTTCATACGAAACCTTAGCTTCATGAAATGAGACAGATTTATTTCTGGTTTAAGATGAGACTGTACTTAACCCATTAAGTACGATTTGATTTCAGTATAACAAGCGTTTTCCATCGACCCAAGCCCAAGCTCGGGTTTAGTGTTCTACGGGTTACAGAAACATAACATGACTGTCATATTACAATTCAATATTTATGAGAAGTTCTCTGAAGCTGTCAAATTAGTGACAGAGCACTCAAGAGCAAAATCACTTCAATGATTCAATTAAATTGTAAACCCACAAACTGAAACAATGAAAGAGTTAAAGCAATGACTAGGTCAGGCCAAGTGAAGAATTTCCTAGCTTGTTTTCCCTGCCTCCTCTAAACATATAGGGCACTTTTGTTTGACATGTATACCTGTATTATGATATGATTTAGGTATGACATACATTTTCTACAGATCCCAGACCAAATAATTTTGCGCTGATTATGCAACAGGTTAAGATTTTGAACTTGTTTTGAGCATCTATGGTGTACAAATGAAATATAATTGGAAAACTTCAGATTGACGTATACATGCATTAGTAAGAGGTCTCCGGGAAGTCTCCTCCCCTCAATTTGGGTAATAAGAGGAAAGTAATGGGCCACCTTCTCAAAACTGTCCTTAGTGTAAGTCAGCATACATCCTACAAAATGCATGTTGGGATGTCCAGGAACTTAGACCTCTGACTGTTAAGAGAAACTGGTCCTGAGAAACTTTCACTTGGCCTAAATCTTTACCATGGCTGACTTACGGACTGAACATGAGCCCATTCACAGGAGTAAACAATAGGTCTTCCAGTGGCATTTAAAGCTCTTGAGAAATTCATGAACCCTGACAATAATGATGAAATGTAAACAAAATGATTACAGATGAAATGTTAACCAACACAAATGTCATTAAAAAGTTGAAATTAGAAGAATGAGTAAAACTGAAATATGTTATTCTCCATTCTCTGTTTCATACTTATTATTTAAGGATGCAAGAATTCTGACAATTGGTAATAGGTTTCAGAATCAGAATAAACTGAAAAAGTTATCAGGCTAAACTAAGAACAGGTATACAGTTCCTATTCATTTTAAAATGGAAATCTCTTTTTGAGAACGTTATGAGTAGACATCCTTTTGTCAATTAAAAATATGTATGGATCAACTTGTTTCATCAAACAGCAGCCTCCTGAGTAAAATTTGATTATTCAAAGGCAACAGACTCTCTACTAAATCATCTATGGGCAATCTCTGTGCAATCCATAAAATTTAGTGAAGGAACAGGGGATGTAGGTGGGAACAAAAGGACATCCATTTTGTTCTACTGCTTATGGGGAATACCACAATATTGAAAAGTTACCTATTAACTGTGTTTTCATCACCACTGTAACAAATTCAACTGGTAAGCTCCACATATTAACATGCTTGCTTGCAAAATTTAAGAATCATCTATACACAGAGAGAGAACTGGTAGGCTGCACATAATCATGTTTTTTTTTGCAAAATTTACACATCATCTATGCACATGAGACAGAATAAACATTTGAAAAGGAATGTGAAAAATGAAAGGCACCTTCTCCTGTGAGTTCCACCGATGGAGTATAGCATGTGTCCATCTTGACCATATCAATACCCCAATCAGCGAAGGTTTGAGCATCAGTCTCTATATGACCAAACGTACCAGGTAGCTTCTGACAAGTCTTGTACCCCATGGATTCATAGATACCAAGCTTGAGGCCTTTACTGTGAACCTGAAAGAAATTGATAAAAAAACAAGCCAATAGCAAGATTGTGTCTCGCCCACCCGTGATTCAATAACACGAAAGTTTCCCCAAGTACATCCCGGACCAAGTTTGATGTCACAAAGTCTTGCAGGTAAACTTTAATGACTGACCTAAACTGACCTTTAACCTTACCATGTGACCTGACGGCACAATAGCATGAATGTACCCCTAGTGCATCTATCAATTTGGGTTGCTATCGGAGCAACACGTGTCAAGTTATGTGTCACAAGAGAGTCTTGCAGGTAAACCTTAACCTTTGAAATAAAATGACCTTTGACCATACCATGTGACCTCCAATAACACTATAACATGAAGGTCCCCCAAGTACATGTACATCTATCACCCAAGTTTAGTTGAAAAGAGAGCAACAGTTGCAAAGTATTTTTTGTCATAAGAGAGTCTTGCAGGTAAACTCTTAACATTTGACATGAAATGAGCTTTGACCTCACCATGTGACCGCCGACAGCACCGCAACATGTTATCGCTAGTGCAGCTATTACCCAAGTTTGGTTGCCATTGGACCAACAGTTGTCAAGAGAGGGGAGGGTGCAGGAAGGGAGAGTCCCCCCCCCCCTCCCATACAAAGTGTGGAAGTTTGACATTTCTTTGTCACTGTTCCTTGTCTGCTCCTCTTCTTGCGTCCTCTTAGCTTTTTCTCTTCTTGTCTTTTTTTGGGGGGGTGACCACCCCGCATTGCCTCCCTGGCTACATGAGTTTCAAGAATTAAGAAAACAAGAAATGACAGAGGAAAAGCAAATTCAAGAATTTGAAAACATCTGTAACATATGACCTCCAATGACCTTTCACCTTATCATGTGAAGTCCAACAGAATGATAACATGCACTTCCCCTTAGTGATCTGCAACCCAAGTTTGACTGAAAAGTGTGACACGGTTGCAAAGTTTTGTGTCATAAGAGAGTCTTGCACGTAAACTTTAACCGTTCAACGTTTGACCTGTAATGACCTTTGACCTGACCATGTGACCTCTGACTGGACCATAACATGCAGGTCCCCTTAGTGCATCTACAACCCAAGTTTGATAGATAAGTGTCACACGGTTGCAGAGTTTTGTGTCATAAGAGAGTCTTGCACGTAAACTTTAATGTTTGACCTGAAATGACCTTTGACCTTACCATGTGACCTATGACTGGACCATAACATGCAGGTCCCCTTAGTGCATCGACAACCCAAGTTTGATAGATAAGTGTCACACGGTTGCAGAGTTTTGAGTCATAAGAGAGTCTTGCACGTAAACTTCAACGTTTGACCTGAAATGACCTTTGACCTTACCATGTGACCTCTGACTGGACCATAACATGCAGGTCCCCTCAGTGCATCTACAACCCAAGTTTGGTTGAAAAGTGAGTCACGGTTGCAAAGTTATGTGTGATAAGAGAGTCTTGCACGTCAACTTTAACATTTGACCTGAAATGACCTTTGACCTTACCATGTGACCTCTGACTGGACAATAAGATGCAGGTCCCCTTAGTGCATCTACAACCCAAGTTTGATTGAACAGTGTCACACAGTTGCAGAGTTTTGTGTCATAAGAGAGTCTTGCACGTAAATTTTAACGTTTGACCTAAAATGACCTTTGACCTTACCATGTGACCTCTGACTAGAGCATAACATGCAGGTCCGCTTAGGGCATCTACAACCCAAGTTTGGTTGAAA
The DNA here is from genome assembly GCA_029962745.1 of Echinometra lucunter. Classification (NCBI taxonomy): domain Eukaryota; kingdom Metazoa; phylum Echinodermata; class Echinoidea; order Camarodonta; family Echinometridae; genus Echinometra; species Echinometra lucunter. The sequence continues at coordinate 18,352,925 of CM057161.1, read as the reverse complement.
AGTGAGTCACGGTTGCAGAGTTTTGTGTCATAAGAGAGTCTTGCACGTAAACTTTAACGTTTGACCTGAAATGACCTTTGACCTTACCATGTGACCTCTGACTGGACCATAACATGCAGGTCCCCTTAGTGCATCTACAACCCAAGTTTGGTTGAAAAGTGAGTCACGGTTGCCAAGTTATCTTTCATAACGTTTGTGACGGACGGACGGACGACGGACGGACGACGGACGGACGACGGACGGACGACGGACGGACGACATTTGGATCCCTTAGTCTCGCCTTCACCTCCGGTGGGCGAGACAAAAAACAGAAGGAAGAGGAGAGTAGGAGACAATAAATAATAGCCCCTAGTACTTCTTTACTAATAATGTTAAAGAGTGGAGTTCAAGAAGTGATAAATTAGAAAATGAAAACAGAAGAACAAGCAGTTATGCACCATTATTTAGCACAGAACCATCCAAACCATGGAGCATGATTTCCTTTTTTTTTTGGGGGGGGGGGGAGGGGAGTGATAGCAAAAGTTTTTTTTTTACTGATTAAGAAAATAATTACTGAAAGGAAAATTTCATATTGCACATACATTTCATTTCCACAAGTACAGGCAACCAGCTCTCAGAGGCACAGGTAAAATCAACCTGTTGCCTGTACAGAATTCTGTGATTCCCATAGGCTTAATACAGGAACCAACAGGTTCCAGCAGGCAACAGGTTTAAGAAATAGCAATCACTGAAGGTGATTAATATACTCTGCCCCAATGTGTGTGCCAAATTTCGTGAGCATTGCTGCAAAATGAAGTATTTCGATCCACCAGATATTTTCTTGAATTCTTGCAATATGATTTTACCATGGCAACACAGTTTCGGACACATGCAAAAAGTGTGTCTTGCTTATCTTCATCCCAAAACTAATGTTTGTGCCAAATTTCATGACCTCTGCTCAGAAAATGAGGAAGTAGCTCGATCCGCAAGATTTTTCTGATTTATTGCCATAATATGCTGTTACCATGGCAATGCAGTTTCTGACACATTCAAAAAGTGTGTCTTGCACATCTTCATCCCAAACCAATGCCCAAGAAATGAGAAAGTAGTTTGATCAGCAAGATTTGCAATGGACCGACCGCTTGAGCGACTGACCGTATGCTGATTCCTACATGCCCCCTTCAAATTTAGTATAGTGGGGGTATAAAAAAAAAACATGATACTCACGTAGTCTGCCAGAGCCTTCATGCCATTAGGGAAGCGGGTTGGATCAGCGTAGAGACGACCATTACTGTCTCTACTACTAGCCATCCAGCAGTCATCTATGTTAATGAACTCATAACCGAGATCTTTGTATCCTTCACTCACTACAAGATCAGCCATGGTCTTATACAGGTTCTCACTTCAAAGGAAGAATACAGAAACAAATGGCTTGTGAGAATACTTCTGCATGGATACAGAATATAAAAGTATATAACACACTGAATTATCAGTTTGGGGGGATAAAACATACCCAAACAAAATACGACGGAATAATAACAACTAGATTAACACTTGCTTTGTGTGCTTATGACATATTTTGTATTCACTATTAATGTCATTAAAATCTTAAAAATTTTCACAGTATGATTTGTGATATCAGTCACAAGCTTTCCATTTATAATTCCTACAGAATCTATAAGTAAATATCCAATGACATGTATACACTTGCTGTACATATATTTGTAGATAAATCATTTAATGAAGAACAGTTTCATTAGAAGTTTAAGGAGAGATATTGATAAGCTCAAGAGCAGAGCCACTTTGGTAGCAATTGCCACATGTTTCAACTGTGTAAGACTTTGGTAAATTATCTACAATATCCATGAACAGCAGGTATGGTATTCGACATGGCAGATTTCTACAAATGAAAATCAACCTGTGTCCCCTGCCCCACCCCCTTGAAATCAAACTGGCAAGAACTTAATGTATGTACTGGTAACAACAACAAAATTCCCCCCCCCCCTCATTACTTTTATGGCAATGTGCATTTCACAAATTTGTGGATCTACCCATAAAGTATGCAACTCACCTGATGCAGTTATCAGGTTCATTAACACAATCTGTGTTACATCGGAACCGTTCCCATGACAACCACCCCATCGGCGGAGTCAGAGCCAGCCCATTGTCCAGAGAAAAGACAACATGAAAGCACAGTGTAATGGCTTGAAAGACTAAGAACATCTCAAACAATGTAGGACCCATCACTGTGAAAATGCTGAAAAGCTGTGGAAAAAAAAATACACACACACAAACAAATAATAAATAAAAATAAAAACAAATAACTAAATAAAGTGCATACTGGCCAACATTGAAGAATGAAAAAAAAGCAGTATTTTTTTTCCATCTAGCATGGCAGTAAGGATCTGGGAAGCAGATCAGGAATGGCATTTTTTTTTTTTTTTTCACAAAGTGAAACTAAAAGCAAAAGAAACTTCCTCTATGATAAATAATGATAGTCATGATGGAGCAGGTAATTAATTAAAGGCAGTGTATACAGCCACATGCGTGTGTCTTTACCTTACGGCCACACGCGTGTGGTTGTATCCACAGCATCGACATGAGGATACAGCCACACTCAACTGAATTCCCACTTATACTCTGCGCCGCTACAGCTATTGCTAGTGTGTATGTATGCACTGCACAAGCGATGTGTCTGTGTTGCCAAACCCCAAAACTTGGATCGTCACGAAGGTTTTATCTCTTGAAATTCACTGAAATAAAAACATTATTGTACTATATTGTCACCTGCTTGCTGACCAGGTGAGAATGAAGTGAAAATATTGTTTGTATAATAAGTGAAATCGAGAGATAAAACCTTTGTGACGATCCAAGTTTTGCAAGTCGCAACACATACCATCGCATGAATACACATCGCTTGTGCAGTGCAGTGCACACTGCACTAGCGATAGCTGTCGCGGCACAGACTTCAAGTGGGAATTCAGACAAGTGTGGCTGTATCCTCATATCGATGCTGTGGATACAACCACACGCGTGTGGCCGTAAGCTAAGGTAAAGACACACGCGTGTGGCTGTATACACTGCCTTAATTAAATGGTATCAAAATATACTGGCAGTAGATTATTAGGTTTCAACTTTGGTAATTAGCAGAAATTAAACAAAACATGATTGGAACATCACAGTACTGTTCAAAAGAATGTAAGGTTATATCAGATAACCTTGCAACCATGTAGTCTTGTAGGTCTATGCAGGGAAATTGCTGACAATAGGCAAGTATGTGCGAGTTTCAAGGAGCAAGAGCAGTGATCAAAAACATCTGAGAATTTCACTTGATCAAGATAATTGAGATCCAATTGAAAGAATGGGATGGAAATAAGATATTTTATCATCCTCAGTTGTAAAAAGCAAATATATGTTTTCCAAGAATTTGTTGATTAGTGTAGTTATTTCTATCCTCAACTAGCTATAGGATAGCTATCGTGATTTTATTCTGATATTACACGATAGCTATAGATTGCTGCCATACGCCCCTGTGTTGAAAGATGTGACCTTGAAATATTATGCCTCCAAATCACACTTTCTCATGCCCGGTTAACCCTGCAAACTACCTTCCAAGTTCGCCAGTGGACCAGTCGATCAAACTGTGATATCAAAACCTGAAATTTATTTTTCAAACTCAAAATATCGACTTTTGATTGATACGGGATCCTACCTTCTTGTTGATTTCGCCGCTTGATTAATTTCCATTTCAATAGCGCGACCTCCGACATCTACACCCCGCTGGTCTCGGCCACAGGCGCTAGGCGAAGCAGCGTTGCACTCTCGCATGTGTCGGCGAACGCAGAGTGCGTGCGAGAGTGCAACGCTGCTTCGCCTAGCGCCTGTGGCCGAGACCAGCGGGCGTAGATGTCGGAGGTCGCGCTATTGAAATGGAAATTAATCAAGCGGCAAAATCAACAAGAAGGTAGGATCCCATATCAATCAAAAGTCGATATTTTGAGTTTGAAAAATAAATTTCAGGTTTTGATATCACAGTTTGATCGACTGGTCCACTGGCGAACTTGGAAGGTAGTTTGCAGGGTTAACCGGGCATGAGAAAGTGTGATTTGGAGGCATAATATTTCAAGGTCACATCTTTCAACACAGGGGCCTATGGCAGCAATCTATAGCTATCGTGTAATATCAGAATAAAATCACGATAGCTATCCTATAGCTAATCCTCAACTGTAGTCTAGAGGTCTGCAGCCACATAAATTTGCACAGCTCTCCATACCAATGGGTAATCCTGGGTTTTAGGGGTATAAATTATTTGCACTTACATTTGACTGCTAACTTCAGCACACCGCTTCAGACTGTCATGTATGGATTATGGTTAGGATTATGGTTAGGATTGGGATGAGTGTTAGGATTAGAGTTAGGGTCAGGGTAAGGATTAGGGTTAGGGTTAGGGTAAGGGTTAGGGTTAGGTTTAGGGTCAGGGTTAGGGTACACAACTAGCCTGGAGGCTCCTGGAGAGGTGTGCTGAAGTTAGCAGTCAAATGTAAGTGCAAATAATTTAGATCTATACCCCTAAAACCCAGGATTAGATCTACCTACCAATGCTCCCATATGTGGGCCAGAAGATTGGGAGAGCTGGTGCCAGCTCTCCCAATCCAAAATTTTGTCTCACCCTTTGCATCACCTTCAAGAAGGCCATCGAAAGGACTTTTTAATCACCCCTGCACCCTCTTTCAACCAATACGTTTATGCTCAGAAGGGCCCTGCAGAAGCGCCGCGAGGGTCGTTGCTCGGCGTGGCCTCGGCCCGGCTCGGGACTGGCTACCAGTATTATATCACTATCACTATCAGTTAGGAAGTCATTCACACAATGCGCACATGTTTAAAAATGCATTGTATTCGTCAGAAATGGAAACTAGCGCAAAAACTCACCCACAAAAACTAATAAGAGCAATTGTTCTCGAGAATGGCCTGAACCCGACACTGGTCCTCTGACTTTGGTAGTGCGGATTTAACCTATGGATTTAACACTGTACTTCATAGTTTTAATCACGTGATATTTAGGCACTGGCAGTCACCTGACCCGATTACTATTCTGCGCACAAAAGTGGGCGTGGCTCCTTTTTGTGTGTTTTTATTTTTGTTTATGTATTTTTGTGGTTTTAATTTTTCTTTAAAAATCAGCATGTATAAACAGAGAAACAAGAGTAAAAACCACTGCCTTTTCCCCCTTTTTAATGGAAGAGCTTTCATATTGTTTTCATATTTTATGTTCTTATATGCCTATTTTTTAAAGGCAACTTTGCCTACATTCCTACTCCTTATTCATTTATTCATTTTAATACTTTTCAGTTTGCATTACAGTAGATCAGAATCATGTAGGCCTATATACGGGGTATATACATCATTGCCCAGCCATACTTTTATTTAGTCAAATGTCCATTTGCAATATCTTGTTCCGCAAGAGAATAGCCTTTTGGTTTATCTCATGCAACTCTATTACAACTCTTGCTGAATATTCAAGGATAGATAAATCTTTTGTACATGGTATTTTTTAAATCAAATTTTTAAATGAATTTTCAATAAGATCTAATCTTAATTTATCTACTTTTTACTGACATAACTTTCTTCAATTGTTGATGTGCAATAATCTATGTATGAAATTTTTATTACATGTATGTCTTGGGAGTAGCAGGTGTGGGGGCACATGCCTCCGGGCAACAGTGTTGTACTTCACTTTTGTGCACCCTGACCCACTTGTTGCTCCTTAATCTTTTTGCATGTTCTTTCATTCTTATTACTAGTATGTATTTGTCTGCTGTTATTGATGCACTGTACCTGAGCTTTTTTAAAAAATGATCGAATAAAAAAGATAATAATGATAATAATAATAATATAAACAGTACCAATTATCATATGTATTTGTGTTCATTTTCTTTCTTTTATAATAAGGAAGTGAAAAACAGAAGTATCTCTCTGAGAAAATGAGTTCCTTTTAATCTCTTTTATCTCGGCTGATTTACTCCTAGCATGGATCTGTAAATGAACATAACTGCACAATTATGCCAACAATTTATCATAATTTCATATAGTAAACAGGAGAGCAAGCAAAAGTCAGAAAGAGGGAGTAAAAAAGAGCGAAAAAAGGAGAGAGGAGATTGGGAATCTGAAAGACAGAGAGAGATCGAGAGGGAGTGGGGGTGGAGTGAGAGGGGCAACATGAAATCAAGGGAGATTAAAAGAACAAAAAGACCTAAATGCCTGGCCACTGGGGAAAAAAAATCTTCTTGACAGGAAATGAAACTAAAAACACACCATGTATTTTTACACATGATTTATTACTTTCATAAGTATTCAATTAAAAGACATACAAAATTATGAGTATCATCATGACAACATACATCATGCAAGCTACTTGAAAACAAATGAAAAGCCAGGTGAAAAGCACACTTATATTTTTTCTTTTGCATGACATAACAGAAAGAGACATATATAAACAAAATTTGGCATTTAACCAAGAAACAATTCTGTGAAAAATCAAAATATCTGAAGTAAATCTTGGCAGTGTTTTTAAATATCATCAATTAATCATAAAATGATTGAACAGCGTAAAATAAGTCAAGTCATATTTAAATGTTACAGTTCATATCACTAAAGTACTTCAGTCAAGGTATATGCACATGTCATTATGACTAATAAATCTGTTAAAAGTCATAAAAGCACTCTGGTGCATAGTAACAGCTTAGTTCCAAACTTTAGTTTTAAATTTGATTATGTCAGTCATAGAAGACCTGAACCTGTGTAACACTACAGTATAATACATGTGATGTATACACAAAATCGTGTTTCACAATTATATATGGGAACAGTTGTGGCAGAGTTACAATACACATACACACACCACAGATCTACATTATTTGCATATAATACATGTCTATTCTTTAAGCAACATTTAAAGTGAACTGGTAACATATTTTCATATATAATAAATGCCCAATCATTAAGCAACATTTAAAGTGAACTGGTAACATGAAATGTTTAAAAAAAGTTATCATTCTGTATTCATGTACGCATAAAATTAATGTTAGATACATAATCATCGATATGTGAAAGTATGAATCAAAAACGGATATTATTCACCCTGCTAAAACTGGAAAAAAAAAAACTATTACAGTTTCGAAGCAATTTTGACACACAAATGAACGATAAAAAAAGTCTGATACAGTTATCTTAATTTTTTGTTTTTAAATCATCAATATTTTCATAACTAAATGACATTCCAGCTAATGAAATCCACTACCGTTTTTGTATACAGTGTTTGCAATTATAGAAATTATAGAAATGATGTTACCAGTTCCCTTTAAGGCTTGTTCATTATGAAGCAGCAAACCCTGTGGTAAACCCCCACTTTTTTGCATGTAATGGAATGGTATATGAGGCAGCAAAAAAAAAAAAAAACAACAACAAAACCAATCAAATTTTTGTAAAGTGAGTGAAAAATAGGACGTTATAAGTCCGTCTGTTGACATTTTGGCAAGACTCTTTAATTTGAGCATGAACTATTATTAATGTTAATGTGCATCAAATTATAAGTTGTGCTGTTTAGGGAGCCCCCAGTGGGGTTTCAGCAGGGGTTGCTGCTGGTTATTTGAATGAACCTTTACAATAATCAACAATGATAGTCACAGATCTGGTATTACACTAATAAAATGCAGCAATTTGTATGATATGGTATCTTAAACAGAGTAAAAATAAAGAAAATGAGCTAAATATGAAATCTTTACAACTTGTGAAATTACAATAGATTTATTGAAATTAAAAATCAAACACACAGTACGCACGAAAAATTGGCAAGTAATGTAAAATCACAAAACGAAGACATGAAAAACAGTATGCTATTATTATCATGGTCTAAAGCTTGAAAAAGGCAAAATAGAAGTGAAGTATTGGTGTGTGTACTGCATGAATACAAACAGAGAATACATGCAGTGTCATATGAATATTAAAAAGATGAATCTTTATGCCTCCATCATTACCAAATCAGATATATATGGCACTTCATGTTGATTTATTTTCATTCATACAAAGACATCTCTGACCTTGACCTCTGACCTTGTGACCCCCAAATCTAATGAGAGCATTGCCCTTTTCATATGCATACATGAGCCAAGTTTGAAGTTGAACTGTCACAGAGTGGTTGATTTATCGCAAGAACAAGCAAGTTTCATGTATATAATGACCTCTATGACCTTTGACCTTTGACCTTGAAACCCCAAAATCTAATCATATCATTGTCCCTCCCATATGCATACACAAGCCAAGTTTGAAGTTGATCCGTCAAACGGTTCTTAAGTTATCACGAGAACGAAAACGGGACGGGCGGACGGACGGACGGACGACCCGAAAACATGCCTCAGGCACCTACCTACGGTGGGCGGAGGCATAAAAAGAACATACATGTATTGTTTCTTTAATCAGCAATGAAAAAGATTCGGTATGCAAAAGATGCCACTCTACTTTTCCAATGCTTTTGAATAAAAGATATCCCCATTATGCTTGTATGATAACTATTCTGCAGCAAATTTCTCTCTTAGATTTTCATCTGCATTCTCAGTTCTATGTGAAATACATTTCATCCTGTTGATTCAAACACATGTGCAATCCCTTACAGTAAACACACATTATTATCATCTCATCATCACCACCATCATCTCAATCATCATCATCATCATCATCTCAATCATCATCATCATCATCATCATCATCATCATCATCATCATCATCATCATCATCATCATCATCATCATCATCATCATCAATGTCAATGCTGTTGAAGTTTTATCATTCTGAGAGGCTTTAGTTCTCAACAAGATATTCCTCTTAGCCTCAATAGGCTAGTACTTGGCCACCCAGTTCAGTTGATGTCTCAGGTTCTCTCCATTAATATACAGCCGGTAGTTATCCATGAAGACCTGTGTTATCTGGATATACCACACACATCACAAAAAGAACACATTCAGTAAATTATAACAGGAATCATAATATTATAACACAAACTATGTTTGCGAATGGCATCTCAGTGTGGTCTACTGTTAGTTTGTCTCTGCAATACACAAGCCCATTTACACGACAGTAAATATTCCATGTAACAAAGTCTACATCTCTAAGTTACGCTCCAAAGCCAAGCAAATATAATTTACAATCCATTCAGTACTACAGAAATTACAATGTTGTACTACATATTTGTTCTGAGAATGCCTACTGATTTTCTCTAGAACAAAATATAATCCTTGAAAAGCTCAATTCAGGAGCAAGGACATCATTTTATTCGTTTGTTGATATTCTATGTCATACAATGTATGAGACAAGGTCAAAATTTGACAGATCATTACCATTACTGCCTGTTCACCTGTGAAATGATTAACAGATACTTCTTAGCACAACATTTGCAGGGGAATATAAAACTTCATTCCTTTTAAAGATAAACTTCAGTTCTGGTCAAGCGATTTTAATGTGAAAGAAACTGGAAAAGAAATTTGAAAGGCTGATTATTAGGGAGTTCAGAAGAAATGCTGTAAACCTTAGATTTTGAAATCAAAATGATTAGAAATAAACTCAATCTTGCTGAAAAGCACATGTACTGCACAATGAAATGGATGTATGGGACTACACACAAGTGTTTGGCCAAACAATCAAGCTTTTTCTTCTCCCATTTCAAATATGAGGGCATTTGAAGAACAATCCTTTTCAAGAGGTATTTCCATTAACCCCTCCTGATATTCTTCCAAACTGACAATGATATAATTAGAAAGCTTGCAAAATTATTTTTCACCTTTCCCAAACTCAAGCTTCTTGTTTACACCTAGCATATATCATAAATCAGCGGTGAAAGGATTAATACTGACCTCTGGTCCATGTGTTTGAGCAGAAACATGAGGAGTTATGGTGACCTGTAGAAAGATGGAGTGAAAAAAAAAAACAAACCATAGCATATCACAGACTAGCAAAAGACCTTATTCTAACTCAGAGAGAGAAATGATAATTTTAAAAATATATATATCAGAAGATTATTCTCTTTCCATAAAAATACCAACACAGTCACTTATGGTCTGTCTCTGTACTGCTGCTTTCCTTTTCTCCTACAGTCAAACCTGATTTAGCGACCACCTGTATAGAAAGACCACCTGTCTATAAAGACTGCAATTTTGTTTCCCTTGAATAACTTTTCCCACTGAAATATGTTCTAAAGAAACCTGTCCATAAAGACCACCTGCTCATAAAGACCAGTTTTCTTGTCTCCCTTGGGCCTTTATATACAGATTTCACTGTATTTTAAATTTTACCCCCTCTCCTATGAAACAAACCTTGTTCCTTTTCTGTCATCCCTTTGTTATTGAAAAAAACATATCAAACAAGCAGCAAGCAGGCTGAAAATGTTCGATTTACAAACAATGCATAAGGATAAAATCACAAAAACTCCCAAAATATACATATATATAAACACATACATGTATTTTTTATTCATTTCTGCTTTCATCACTGTGATCCAGTCTTAGTCCACTGGTCCAGTCTTAGTTTCTATTGGAACAAAGCTTAGCAATCATAGTGATTAAAAAACGAGAAAACTACATGAAAGCATGAACATAAAATGATCACAAATGACATATATTCACCTCTGGCATTGTCCACAGAGGGCTCTCTTGTGGAAGTGGTTCAGGATTAAAAACATCTAGGACAGCATGAGATATCCACCTTTCCCTATATAAGCAGAAAAACAAAGAATGTCAGGACTTTTAATGTCATAGTAATATGCTGCAATGAACATAATACTTTTATAGAGGATGACATAATTATGTTATCCGTATTTGTCACAAGAAAATGTAAACAATTTGAAAGTATGACAAGTATGTTTATCATAATCAGTTAACAACAGTGCCACACTCAGCTAGCAGTATTGATACCTGGTGGTTCCTATCACCAAAGGACAATATTTGTAAAGTGCATTGTTTAATGATCAAATTTTTGTCAAAAAGTTCCATTCATTCATTCATTCATTCATTTAAATTACAAAATGAGGTTCCACCAACACAGATCATTTCAGGAGAAAAACATTTTCATTGTATGTCTGCTAAGGGACAGAAGAACATTTCTTTTCAGAGTTAACATCATTCTTGATTTTACCAGAGAATGAGAGGTTGCAAACTATCTCATTTATTAGAGCAAAGAGGTCTCTGTGATTTTAAAGGTAGCAACCCACCCCAAGACTTGGGATGAAATTAAATTTAAATCTCTGTTCCCATATTTCCTTGTAAACCTATAAAACCAAACAATCGTTAGAAAATAAAGTGAAATACTAGAGATTTAGTGTTGATTATTGCATCTATAGGATATCCTTGAGTAACTTTGAAGCATGCAGATACATGTATATGTACTTTCTCCAGCATCCCACTTGCCATTTATGTACAGATACAGCAGCTTTCATTATAGGATGGGGTTCATTTATAAAAAAAATGTGTAAACCAAACTCACTTGATTGCTCTGATGAGACTCTCTTCATCAATCACATCTCCTCTTCCTACATTGATAAACATAGGTTTCTAAATAAAGAAAATAAATCAACGAATGAGTATAATTTAAAGTAAAACCACCAGTAATTTAGTTAGTAGTAAATGTACGCAGCAATGAAAATACCCACATGAAAGTCAACTGGAGGTTTGGCCATCTCAAGCCGGCAGACCTCAAGTGACAACGAAAATTTTCCGAGCAAATAATACAGTATAGGCCGTAATGTATGGCTGCCTGTTCAGTTATTGAACAGTTACTGCCTAGAGTTATTGTTTAGGTCAAACAGTTGACTTGAAGTCATCAATGGCTAGTATTTTGTAACCCAGGGGTATCGCTTCCATTTGGGTATAGTGAAAAGGTAACCATACATTATAGCCTATACTGTATATTTGCTCATAAAATTTTCTGCGTTCTATTGTCAACTTGAGGTCTTCCGACTTGAGGTGGCCAGACCTCAAACCTCAAGTCGACTTTCATGGGGGTATTTCCATTGCTGCATAAATATACATATATGTTCATGCAAGTCCAAGCTACTTTGTCCCATACATAACCAACCACAGCTAACACTTCAGCATGTCTGATATATTCCAAGCCCTTTTAGATCTTAGACAAGACAAATTATTAAATAACATTATATTATCCAAGAGTAATAACTTGATAGTTTATAGCAACATATGGAACATGAAATGACCAAATACATGCACACTGGAATTATCTGAAGACTAGATGAATCCTCCACCGAACGCGATCGAAATTTATGCCTCCGCCATTGCCAGATCGGTAATATATGGCACATTCATGTTGAATTTTTCATTTTCACGTATACAATGACATCTTTGACCTTGACCTTTGACCATGAGAACCCCAAATCTAATGAGACCATTATGAGACCTTCCATATGCATACATGAGCCAAGTCTGAAGTTGAACCGTCAGAGTTGTTAAACTATCGCAAGAACAAGCAATTTTCATGTATATAATGACTTCTATGACCTTTGACCTTTAACCTTGAGATCAAAAAATCTAATCAGATCAGTGTCCCTCCCATATGCATACATGTGCCAAGTGTGAAGCTGATCCGTCAAATGGTTGTTGAGTTATCGCGAGAACGGACCATTTCTATGTACATAATGACCTCTATGGCCTTTGATCTTTGACCTTGAGACCCCCAAAATCTAATCAGATCATTATCCCTCCCATATGCATACATGAACCAAGCTTGAAGTTGATCCGTGAAATGGTTGTTATCACGAGAATGAACCATTTCTATGTACATAATGATCTCTATGACCTTTGACCTTTGACCTGAGACCCCAAAAATCTAATCAGACCATTGTCCCTCCCATATGCATACACCAGAGGCGTCGATCCATTTTTTTGATTGGGGGGGGGCAAGACGACCTTGCGGAGATGAACCCACGGCTATATGTATACCCATATATGTATATATATATATATATATATATATATATATAAAACATATAGGCCTATATCAACGTGAAGCATTTTCAATTTGGGGAAATTACGCATTATGCTTTTTTCATTTTGCGAGCGAGCGAAAAATAACAAATATCTTGTTATGAGAGAAGGGTTTAGTTATCAAAATACAATATAGGCATACATAATTCCTAATATATATATATATATATGGTTACCTCGCTGCCAAATATGAACGCTGTTTTGTTAAATAGCTGGTTCATTGTTGCTGCCCTAAAAACCATTCCGTTTTTTAATATTATGAGCGAGCGAGGAAGCACACACTATTTTTGATGGTAGAAGTAGTAACCCCTTCGGAAAATTAAATTACACTGCGAGCCCATGAAACATCTACATTATCTGTTTGGTCTTATCTCACTTACCGAATTTGTTTGCTTTTCAAAACCATTAATATCAAATGAGCGAGCACAGCGAGCGAGGAAAAATATACCCTTTTCCATATGATAGAAGTGTTATTTCATCATCATGATATATAATAATGTGATAATAATGTGATAAGCACTATACAAGAACGGAATATTATTATTATCATCATCATCAGAATACACTATAAACCTGTCATGCCTATATGATAGCTAAATAATACATCCGATCACCTGTGTGCTGAATATGACACTGTTTTAGCTACTTCGCTTGCAGTCAGAATCCATTCTGTTTCTACCATAGCGAGCAAAGTCAACGACCGATCCCGGCAAAATTATATGGATTCGTCCAGAAAAAATTGTCAACCACCTTGCTGCCCAAATATAATGATATTTTGGAATCTCCCTGCTATAATAAGTTACTGAAATCATCTTGTATCTAGCTTTTACCAGCGAGAGTAGCGAGCGAGCTAACGAAAAATATGTTTTTGTTTTTTATCTAGGCCGTTATCTCCTGAAAGTGTATCTATTTTAAGGTCAACTGGCTCTCGATTTCTTGGAGTGATATCTTGTTAAGTTATATTACTTCCTATGAGCCCAGGAATAGTATAACATTAGATAGAAACACAAGATGCAAACCGATTTCCTTTCATAAGAATAGTATATTATCGGCATTGGCTAAGATACTTAAATGCGCGCGAGCGAGCGCTTCCCAGTATCCCATTTTCTTTCTTTTTCCTTGTTTTCTCCTTTATTTCACTTCCTTCCTTCCTTTTCCTTTCTTTTCTCTTTCTTTTTCTTTTTTCTTTTTTGGGGGGTTCGGAAATTATTGGGGGGGGGGGGCAAAATGATGTCTTTGCCCCCCCGAAAAATTTTCTTGGGGGGGGGGGGGGCAACTGCCCCCCTGCCCCCCCCCCCCCAGGATCGACGCCTCTGGCATACAGGAGCCAAGTTTGAAGTTGATCTGTCAAACAGCTCTTAAGTTATCGCGAGAACGAAAACAGGACGGACGGACAAATGACACGAAAACATAATACTTCCAGCAACCACCTACGGTGGGTGGAGGCATAAAAAAAATAATGCAAGTTCTCTTTACTTTCATGGATGAACTGATGAAATGTACAAGCACTTTACTTAACAGTGTAGTAAGATATTAGTCACTTGTAATTTAGAAATCAATGGTATATTGCACAACTCACACAGTGCTCCAACATACCCTTTTACACTGAGCAAGTGTATTTCCTGAGAAGAGTCCCACAGTCTGCTCGGTGCTTGGAAGAACATTTACGACAAAATCAGCTTCTTCAAGAACATAGGGAAGGTCTTTGAATGTCCTGAGAGAAATGAAGGGATAAATCAATCATTCTTTTTCTTGTAGCCCATTTCAGACATGCAATATTTCAAACAATTAAATTTACCCTAATCCTTCATGAACAAAAAAACACAACAATAAAAACATTAAGGGCATGATTTTAGCTTCAAAAAAACAAGTATCAACATCAATAAGTGCCTGATAAACACAGCTCCAACTCAAGCCAAGAGAGTACCTATAAATCCTTTGATTCGTATTAGACTGGGATTTGTGGCTGAACACTCTTTGGTCACTGGTCGTATTTGCATGGTGTTGCAGCCCTGGTTTGTGTGCCAAAATGAGTTCACACAAAACAGCTAAATCACTGTTAAGTCTGTAATAAGAAGACTTTACTTTGACTGACCTCTGCAATTTGACTGACCTTTGCAATTTCAAAAAAAGCATATTCTGAAGATTCTAAACACATGATTCACGATTCAGAATATTTCCCTCAATGTTATCAATAGCAAACATTCATGACTACTCCATGTGTACTGACCTGTATTCATCGAATGCAGCATGGCGTTGCTCCTTGGGTAAATCTCTCCTAACAAGTCCAATGACGCGCATGTTGAAGGCTTTGCAAACCTTCCCAACTGTTCAGAGATCAGGGAGATAAAAGAACATACGCCCATGAGAGGGTCTGGTGGGAACTATGGTACCCGAAGTGACGTGAAGGAAAATGGTCACATCCTAGTCACTGAGGGCACCGTAGTTTAACGAGACACTCGAACAAAGGCAGTATTTGGTTCATACATGTATCCATCATCTAGTAAATGCACTAAGCATAGATATATTATTCAAATTAAACAGAGAATAAATGCAGGCAGTGACTGCATAATGGGAATACAAATTACCAAAATGATGACATCATCAAATCCAAGAAAATAAATGCGCACAAAATTCCTGATTTCATGATAAAGTTCACTCATTTTCCAAGTGATATCATCCGTGAATAGCAGTATTATTCAGGGCTAATGACGTCACAATGGATACTTATTTACATGAGGACAGAGGGAACTGTATTTCATCATGTACTGCATAATACACCAATCAAATGTGCAGATTCTAGTTATGACGGATACGATACAAAATAACAATAATAGTCAATTCCATACAAAATTCATAATATGTACGTCAGAGTATACTCAGTGTGGTGTAGGCTAGGTACCAGTGATGTATGCTAATTCCAAAAAAGGAAAAAAGAAAAAAAAACTTACTCTCTGTTCCTATTTCTCCTGCACCAATGATTGATATTGTTCTTCCCTTTAAGAGATGGTAATTCCTATCAGCTGAGTATTCCTCTAGAGCCCTGTGTGAGAAATGAAATTGCATAACATCAAATCAAACATTGCAAACACAATAACAATTCACCTCTAAATTTCCTCTTCACAAGAAATATCTCATGTATTGTTTTACTTGATAATCTTGTCTTTTAACACACTCACCACTCTTTCTTTTGTTGAGCCTCCCACAGAAACTTGAAAGACCTCTCATTTGCTAGAATTTGACCTATGACGTACTCTGCCATATGGGCGCCAAACACACCGGCACATCGGGTCAGAGTGAACTTAGGGGGCAGCAGAGCAGGATCAAATTTATTTATGAAGCTGTCAACCCCTACATAGAGGAATAAGGGGGAGGGGGCGAAGGAAAAAAAAGAAAACAAGTTCATATTCTAGTGCAATCAAATAGCAGTTCAGCAGCAGCATTACCGGTATTTGATTTTAGTATGACACACATTTTTCACAGACCCCAGCACACATTATCTCAGGCAAAGCATTTAATGAGTTAAAGGGTATCGATCATGCGATAAATAATTTGGGTTATGAACAAAATAAAAGAAAACATACCCCCCCTCCATAACTCAAGTCAGAACAAAAATGAAGGGTTCCAGTCCTAGCAAATAAGTATTTGCCATTCTCCATCTTCAGAGGTGTTTTTTTTTTTCAAAAGTTTCTGCATTTATTGAGAAATCAAATACAAAACATTAGATACAGTAATGAAACAAATAAGAGTTGATACAAATAAAGTGTGACAAATGTACAAATGATATATATAACATACTTAGATAATACAAAATAATGGAGTTGGGTCAGGAAATCAACACAAATGCAGGGGCCAGCTATCAAAAGCGGAAAGCTTGAAAACAATAGCAGCCGGGGAAATGGGGGCTACATGATACCGTAATGTAATATGAGTTGGGATAATATAAGGGTGTCACGTACATAATAACAAAAAGTATATTTCCAGAATTTATAAATCAGAGTTTGTAGAAAAAAATGTACAGGAAAAAAGAGAAATTGCTAGTGCGTGCAAGCAGTTGCGTGCAGGGGAAAAGTTTGCAAGTCGTATATCTTTTTAAACTGGTCATCTTTATAAATATTTGGATAAAAGATATTTTTCATTAATGCTTTGAGAGCATGAAGTGTTGCAGTGTATGTTGTGAGGTAAATCTTTCCAAACATCTGGACCATGGTGTCTTATTGATTTATGGGCTAGAATTATTTTGGGGTTGGTTAAAGGGATGTCAGAAGAGTGTCACGTGGGATAAGAATGAATATTTTTATTATATGTAAAGATATTATGAAAAGGCAATGGTATTGTGTTGGTCAAAAATTTGTAGATGAAGATTAGTCCAAATTTAAGTGCTATAGTTTGGTAGCTCTGCTGTGAGCAGATGACTCGACTACCATCAGGAGAATCAAAAGTTCACAGCATGATGGACAGGAGCTGATTTGGGGAAAAAGGAGGGGCACAAATCTCAGAAATCTTTCTGACACCCCCCCCCCCCAAAAAAAAAAGTTCATCACAAATGTTGGGTCTCTTTGTCCTTCTAGATTCTCTACATCATTAGTTATAAAAAAGGGGGGAGGGGCGAGGACCAGAAGTGCCCCCTCATAAATCTGCCACTGATGACAGCAATAATAATGGCTACACCAGAGGCCACATTTATTATAAATGTCATAATGAAAGGAAAGTATTAAGAGCATTATCAGAAAGGTTAAATCTATTTATTCTTTTATCTAATTAATTTTCAGATAAACAGATGAAATCAAAAGAAACAAGAAAAAAAAAACAACCCATCATGACTAGTGCCCAAGGATAGCCTAAAGGAAATGGTTCTCCTTGCTAGTCAGTGGTTTATGAACAAATGCATACAATCTTCTTTCTACAATGTTGTGATCATTCTGCTTGAAACGTGGCATATGACCCAACTTTAATAATTCAACCACTTGAGAAAACAAACATAATTGGAATATTACCAGCAGATTTAGCTCTGAGTAGAAGTTAACTCACCTGCCCATGTGGACTGTACCCATTTCACATTCTGTATCACAGTCATCAGTGAAGGAAGTTTCTGTGGATCCATCAGAAGTATTTCTGCCTTCTTTAAACTCTCCACAGATTCATCTATCAGGTATCATAGGATGAGAGAAAGAGAGCAGGGCAGAAATGGTTCAAAAATTTGGGAAAGAGAGGGTGCAATGTTCAGTAAATTCTCTGACAAGCAAAACACAACAAAACAAACAAAAAAGAAACAAGAAAATGAAAATCTAAAAGGGGGGGGGGGGGGATGGGTGCAACAACTTGGAGTTGTGTACCTGAAGTATGCCACTTCTATTTTCACAGGCTAGATGTGTCCCCCAAACCCACCACTGGCTCAGAAGTTGGGGGGGGGGGGGAGGATGATAGGGAAAGAAGCGACACTTGGACTGAACAAACACGTATAAAGATCTATGTTAATAAAACTTTTGGAAATTATTTCAAATGTTTATTGTGAGTTGTTTACTTTCAAGTACAATCACATTTGAATAGAAAAGTCACATTTTAAATAAGACTTATAAAGTTCTTTATCTCCTTCTTCTTCAAAGAACTAGTTGAAAATCATAGCCTAATACATCCTTATTATTATTTTACTTCACATTCGTATGAGTAAGCTGAGCACTACAAGCAAAGGAATTAACAAATTTATTGAGAAGAAATAAACAGTCACCTGACAATGGTTCTTCATCCCAATCAACAAATGTACATCTCTCATAGACCTGTGGATGGGCGGTCTTCAGACCCTCTCTGATACCCCTTGGGCCTTCAGAATAAATGCTGTAAATGACCACGGATGGTGAAGTCGATGTCGACATCATGGATGCCCAGGATGCTGAGAGGACTTTTCTTTGAGACAAGTACAATGGGAATCGCAAGAAGGATGGCTGGATGCAGTGCCGTATTTGTGATGCTGCTGAAACAAATGAACCAGCAAACATTCTGAAAAGGAGAAGATATCAAGAAAATAAAAATGCTCAAAGTGATTACACAATGGTTAATTTTTTTGTGATATATGATCGAGAACAGAATTCTAAGAAGAATAACATTAAAAATGTGATGATTTTCAATCGAAATCAATGCATTTTGGCTAATTTTCTCATAAAAAGTCAAGAGTTGCCAAAAAATTTGAGTATGAGGTATGATGTAAAAGTGGGTACCCAGCTTCGCGCATTGCAGTTGTGCTGCACGCTAGACTGTACAATATGTATTATACCTTGCGCGCATTTTGCTAGAAGTGCGCAACAAGGTACCCACTTTGACGTCATTTTGACGTCAAAGTGGACGTCAAAGTGGGTACCCAGTTGAAACTGGGTCACAGCTGAGGGGTCAAAAATATCCTGAAATCTTACCACATTTGGGGGTTTCCTTGGCAACACGACTTTTTAAAAAACTTTAGGCAGATGATTTTCTGCTAATAAAATCATGCTCTTTTAAATGAACCAACATTGTTTCAGCATTGGGTACCCCCTTTAATGGTAAAGTATAAACCAATTTCATAAAAGTTAATTAATAGGGAAATTATTTTGCAATGGAATCAATCAAGGGAGATACATCCTTTAAGAACAAGTGTATTCAGACTACACTTTTTGAAACTATGATTTTCATTATAATTATCAATCAATCAAAAAGAAGTGAGGGAGGGGGGGGGGGTGATTGCCAAAAGATTGAATGTTATAGCAAAGCTATACAATTAGGCCCAGTAAAAAAAAATTATTAGTTTCTCCAATTTCTCATCCTAACTTTTTGAAGAGAGGAGGATGAGGGCACTTTTTTGTTGTTGTTGCCTTTTCACTGCACAGCGCTATTCGGGCAGTCTAATCTCCAGTCGTTTTTAAGTACGGTATGATATGTAGGCTGTGTATGTGTGAGGTTCAACAGCTGGAAACAGCGAAAATCAATTGAAATTTCATTTTTTATTGTTTTTTTAAAAAAACAAAACTTTTTTTTGATGCGGCAAAAAAACGATGTGGGCGGGGATGAGAAACTAATAATTTTTTTTTACTTGGCCTTAAGTGTCAAGTGGATGTAAAGTCTGTGGAAATAGAACTCTGATCTCAAGGCAGGAAAGGACCAGTAAAGTTTGTAGACATGGCATAAAAATGATAAAAGGAAAGCTCAAGATTGAATACTTATGGTGCAGAGTTTTATGACTGTGGATATTTTGTGTAGATATTTTAAGTAGATATGAAGTTTTGTTGTTATTGTATGTATTACATATTGGAGGGAGCGAGTTGGCTCTGTCGGTAAAGCGTCTGCCTTTCGAACCAAAAGACTGGGTTCGAGTCTAGCCTACTGAAGCCTAAGTTGTGTGTTATTGTGCCCCTCCCGTTTCATAGACGCAGGCTATGCTACAGTGGAAAACACTCTGTCCTTCGGATAGGACATTAAATGGAGGTCCCATGTAAAGGAGAGTCACCACCTTTGCACGTTAAAGATCCCACTGCACTATTCGTATTAGAGTAGGGGGAAACCCCAGTGTATGTGGTCCACCTGCACATCCCCAATCAGTGATATCGGGAGGAGAGACCTCAGGGTTACAGTGATTCAATTCGCTTTTCCCCTCCCAGGCACAGGTGATGCCAGACCAATAAAAACAATAAAAACATAAATACAAAAAAAGACTGTGGGGGGGGGGGGACAACCACCTTCTGATAGGCCCCTAGAATATACCTACTGTGAGGTTGCAAACTGTGTATTCTGGAAGCAATTTATTTTAATTTCATTTAACTAAACAAAAATAAACAATTTGCATTATGTTCGGTCTAATGCCAGTGATGAACTGTCTTCATCTCTCTCTCTCTCTCTCTATCAAAACATTAGGACTGCCAATATAATCACATTACGGTACCGTACTACACACCGGCGTAAATCCGTTTTGAGGAACGGGGGATGATCAACTTTTTTGCCGAAATTTCTTGCATGAACTGTGACATTTAAGTATACAAATTATACACACCCTTACTCACACCCGAGCTGACCCCCACACACATATAATTCTTTCACTTTGCGAGTGAGCGAAAAATAACCACTTTCTGGTTTAAGTACATTTCAATTCAAATGAAAATTCTACGTATATGACCGTCGTTTATGATCTATCTATATTCTATAAGCAGCCCCGCCCCTCGGCCCTAGCTGGTTGTCCTGTAGAAAGCAGATTGTATACGATACGCTACCTGGTACCTGACCTGAGAATCCTATCCAGCTAAAAAATCAGGGTTACAAGAGAGTTATAAGAGGCTCCAGAATATTAATCTAGATGTACAGCACGTGCTCTCCAAAAATTCTAATACAAACCATAGAGCTCAGGAACGGCGATTGATCCGGCTCACTGCACTGGGCTTGCCTAGCCTCCGGCCGTCACTATCACCGCACCTACGTAGCACGGACGTTGCATGGACTATTTGAAGCTAAAACGGATATCCGGTGTGGTGTATATACCTGTGACAGCTGCATGCATGCATCAACGATTGTGTTGGGGGGGGGGGGGGGGTACCGGTGGGCTGGGGATCAGTGTTCTGGGTACAATGACTAATTAGACCGCCAGCTAGGTGACTTTTGATTAGATGAACGAGGTACCAACATCTGAGTATTGGAACACCTGGGAAGGAACCCCGAATATACCAAACTGGGCGTCTGCCGTGATCTGCTGCATGTGGCCCCTGGGGCCTTTTAAAAGGGGCCAAAAATGAGTGAGATTAGATGAACGAGGTACCACATGAAACCCACGGCAGATTTTGCGGCTATTACACTGAATTCGGAATGGCCCATGACAGACGAATTTTCTGCTGCAAAGTGCCCGGCAGACGCCCCCAAAGGACCAATTATTGCATAGAGGCTATTTTGGTTAGATGAACGAGGTACCACACGAAACCCATGGCAGATTTTGGGGCTCCTCACACAAATTATGGAATGACCCATGACAAACGAATTTGCTGCTGTTTTGTGCCCACTAGCCGCCCCCAAAAGAGTGGCCCGAAGGCACTTTTCGTATGTTTGACCCAGTTCAAACATCCTATACCACTTAAAACAAATAGGAAATGGTCAAGTCGATCTTAGAAAGTCCTGAATGGGCTATGGACTGAGCAGTTTTGCATAACTGAACCCGGGAACTGAACAAGCTAACCCTGCAGTATGAAATAAAGAATTAGACAAGATAAATAAATGATAATAAAAAATAAATAATATTTGTTTTATATCCTACCAACAAATCTTGGGGGGAAAATGGACGCGATGTACACAGGGGTCTATGAGGCCGGGGTAGAGGTTTCGTAGTCGAGTGGTTTAAGGCACTTGACCGTGGAGACGCAAGAATCAGGGGTTCGATCACCGGCACGGCACTTCTATGCCATTGAGTAGGGCATTTTATCTACATTACTTTTATCGTACATTAAACTATATAGGCATATTGATACCAACGTGTCCATGTAAGTGTTAAAAAATCGTCTTTTGTATTTTGTATATAATTATGTATTAATTGAGATTAATACAATAAACAGTTATGATCTCCATCTTGGTTACTCTTTATTCATTACAACCAACAAGCTTTGCTTTTACCCTAGGCTCCTTCATATCCTCATTTCCAATTTTCTTGGTCATTGTTTTAGAAGTTACGACAAGATAACCTCATTGTTGTAACATATATTTTCGTATGTTCATATAATTATGTTTATTAAGAATAACCTGTATTTTTTTCTTCTAAAGGAAATTCACAATATGTAATGTGAAATGTGAATATGTAAATAATGGGAACCTTGAACCTTGACACCTATTCACGATTTAACATAGTTTCGATGCTGCTGTAGATTGGAAGAGTGTGAAGAGCAAAATGAGAAGAGGGTGACACACAATTTTGATAGGAAGAGTAACAGAGAGTTTGATGAAAGGAGACAAATGGATGGGAAGATAGGAAGTGCTAGATGATTACGTAAGAGAAAAATATAACACTCTTGTTAAAAAAATTGTGCCTTTTCTTTCTTTCTTTTCTTTTCTTTTTTTTTTTTTTTTGGGGGGGGGTTGTTATTTGAAATCTTAGATCTTTGATCTGCCCATTCCTATTTCTACTGTATTCCTCTTAACGGTTTACTTCTGTTCCTATTCCAGGTGCTGCTGGTGCTATCTACTACATGTGTGACATGACTGTATACTGCTATACTCCTGCCATTCTACCTGCTGAATGTTTGGGGGGGGGGGTATTTTTAGATGGCTAGCGTACATGAATGAATTTTGTTTATTTCTTTAGCTTATAGCTGCAAATTCGGATGTTTGACTATATGTCCTTGTAATGATTTCAGTTTCATTAAAAAAAATCTTTTTGTTAAATAGGAACATTCTAGATCAAGTGGAAATGAAAGGTAAGAATTTCAATCAATGGAAGAAAGATGTTGAAGAAAGGAGAAAGAGAGATTTTGAGTGACGATGGTCATTAACGAGTTGATATCGGTGGGATGGTTGATGATTTGAAACGGGATAGGATACCGTCTTGAAAGTTTGTGCTCAATCTGGCATAAATTTGATTTTTTTTGGGGGGGGGATAGGAGTGGGAGCTATGGTTAGAAAATGCATAACAGGGAATATGCACCTGCAAATGGAAATTTTCATTTTTAGTAATGAACGCCCCCTCGCAAACAACCATTCCCATATTGTGCCTGTATTGGCCCCATGCTAGGGCGGATTCTGGCAAGGGGAGTAATTTCCGGCTCGTAAAGCCATCTAAACCTAAGGGCTTCAAGGGGATCCGCCTTCTGGATCCCTCCTGTTTAGAGTTTCAGCCCCCCCCCCCCCAAAAAAAACCGTTCCGCAGTCCCTGCCATGCACATGTATCCGCCCCTTGAAGGCTAGGCATGGAAAACGATCACCGAGAAATCTCTCGATCATTGCGTCATCACTATGGTCATCACACGCGTACGTACTGCATGCACATGTTGTTCAAAATGGCGACCAGCACCGTCCTGCGAAGAATAAGGACGTGCCACAAATCGTCTTCTGTTTATCTGTTTCAAGGAGAGATTGCTCGATCCAGTCATTGCAAAGCATGCAAAAATGTGCCGGCTACGAATTTTTCTAATTTGTCTGTATTTTCACAGCCTAGAAGCTCTACGTTGCAAGAGAAGTTTGGAGGAGGTGAGATTGAGTAAATCGAGTTACACTTGGCCCACGTGTATAAATTGATGCTGTGTTGTATAGGTCTATGTACAGTGATAGTGTGAATATTGTGAATGGTTTGCTGCTTGAAATCACTGACTTATCTCAGATAAGCTTGTAGTACAGTACTATAAATCAATCCTACTGGGGAAGACTTCCTTTTGCAACATCCACCCAAATTTAGGGATACGATTTGGAATGATATTCCAGAGTCTAGATCTAGGTCTATAACTAATTTAGAGGGTCTAGATCTACAGACTACAGTACTTAGATCTAGACCGAAGTGTTCTGTCTCTAAGACTAACAGTCGTCGTTAGCCTCGTATTTTGGTAGGGTCGGCACTCCTCCTTTTTAGAGACAGAAGCGCCCCAATGCGTTGTGCATGCAATCTCATTGTCGTGGGCACGACAATGAAAAACTACCTCAAATCAGCGATTTTCCCCCTTTATTCATGAATATAAAAATATCATTATAGAGTAGACCTATACAATGTAGCTTACCGATTTTATGTTTGATTCCTTTTAACTCTTCATTTTCAGGTAAATCCAGGGTCCTAACGTTAGGTCCTCTCGGTTGAAAATCTTGCAGCAGCCAACCTCTATCTCTGTTCGCCTCTGCACTTTCGCAGGGAGATCAGCGAATTTGCGACTCGCATTTCAACCGTATTAATGAGCGACCAATACGAAAAAACAACAAAAACATCGTTCGTACGTATATGGCCAAACGTACGTGGTCGATCGTTTGAATACGGCCGGTTGAAATGCAAGGAGTAGTGAATTCGCTGATCTCCCTGCGAAAAGCGCGGAGGCAAACAGAGATAGAGCTAGAGGTTGGCTGCTGCAATGGACTAATTGTCCAGCGTCCATGTGAAATTCAATTTACCGATGTTGGAATACATAATTTCCAAAAGCTAAATCAGGAATTTAATGTTGAATCTGCCAACGTGAGGCATCAAGGTTGATTATGTACATTTCTCGCTCAGCAGGACACCGAAGGGTCACTTTTTGGCCAATCCTACTTGTGCGATCATTGTGATGGCAGTGGTAAACTCAAAACAAAATAATTGCCATAAGAATCATCACACAGATGGATCATGTGCATGGTACTACACAAGCTCATTCTGACAATCTTTATGCCACTATAGATACCTAGATCTAATGCGTATGGCAAGTCCTCTGCATGAAGATGCAGGCAATGATCAAAATGCAATGCTTGCATGCTTGTACAACTATGAAAGCGTCAAACCTGTAAGGGATAACCGAGAAAAGGGGGGACAAATCAATGCTTTTTACTTAAGTTGCAAAGATTTTCTTACCGCTTCTTTCTATTTTGCCTGTTATTTGATTTTTTTTTTTTTTACCGATGATGTAGAGGTCAATGTATTCAGATAATCTTACAGACACAGAACCCTACCAATCCTTTAAGAAAACGAGGCCACTAATATAAGCCAAAGGATCTTTTAACTTATTTGTCTTTTCATGGGAAAACATGTCCTCATGGGCCATAAAATAAGATAAAGTTTAACTTCTTACACTGAACTTGAATTGTCTTGTAATCTTATACACTTAGCAATTGTAACCATCATTTTATATTTGACTTTGCCATAGGTTTACAGCAGCATCAGGTTTTCTGTGGATCAGGCAGGAATATACACACAAGTACAGCAGCATTAGCAGGAAAGAAAGATTTTTATCAAATACTGGGAGTTCCTAAGACTGCAACTCAGAAAGAAATTAAGAAGGCATATTATGAGGTTAGTATATTCAGTGATTTGGTTGAGTAATGGCAACCCCTCCACTCCAACCCCCTACATGGGAGAAATGTTGCTCTTTACTTTGCACTGCTTGAAAGAGTGAAACCATTTTCAGCTCACTTTGAATGTAATCATATTTTTTAATATTGTCAAGAGCCTCCCCCTCCCCTTCCCCCCTCCAGAAAGAAAATTGGTTTCAATAATTTAATTGTTATGGTACTTGTACAGGGCTCGAAATACCCACCGGCCATCGGCAATTTGCCGGTATGCCCCACCCACTGGCCGGGATGCCCTTCTCAAAATCAGAAGGTTTACGGCCACAAAATTTTCTGAGTGGCCTTGATGCCCTCCAATCTAAGAAACTCATACTACATTAAAAAAAATAATAAAACCCTGAATTTTCCTTTTCATTTTGTGACAAAATATTTCAAATTAGCACAAAATGCACCCTTTTTCAACAACAGGAGAGACCCTTAAGTTTGCGATATCGCCATGATCGTAGAAGGCCAGTATCATTAACTGCTCAGTCCCACATGTACCAGTGCAGTGTAGTGTGTAGTGTATGTGTATGTGTAAGTGCAAGTAGTGAATGACCTGGCGGTTCCTACCCTGACTTCTGATTATCAAGGTTATTTCTGGTCTTGAGTGCCGATATTTTAATAAAATTTTGATATAGTGTGTGGATTTTATTTTTCAAAATGTCAGTGAAACTTATCTTGAGGGGTATCTGAACATCATTACTATTTAAAGAAGCGCGCGCTGCCGATGTTTTTAGTCAGCTGCTTTGGGCTGTAGGCCTTCCTTCAGAGTCAATTGCTCCCCGAGCTCTGGGGGAGTTATCCTGCAGAAACTGCCTCATTGGGCTGGTGATTTCAAGATTTTTCAGTCGTGGTAATAGTTTATTTTCTCAGCTTTTAGGGCACTGTAGGGTTGATATTTGATTAAATAATTAGTTTTAACATATTTTGTGAAGATATGTGATATCTAGAAAAAAATATTAAAACCCCAACAGATGAAACTTTAATTCTGTGAAGTTCTGCGTTTTAAAATTACTTTGTTTTGGGTTAGGGTATAGGAAGTGATGAAAATTTACTTAGGCCTACTTGCATTGAGTGTGTACTCAATTAAACATGTAAACCACTTCTTCGCTTGGTTTACATGAGATGCTAATATTATTTTCTGGACATTCATTTGCTTAAGATTATGTAATGACATTAACAACGATCCGATAAATAATAGAAGGGGACATTTTCTCTTCTGTGCTGCCTCTGAGCCTGAGGCCATCTTTATTTTTAGTTTTGCTTTCTTCCATTCACTCCACAAAGCACCACACACCTTCACCAGCTTATCCTGTAACAGTTACAAATTTTTCTTGAGAAAGGAAGGGGAGAAGGGATGAGAAGGGAAGAAATGAACACCTCAATTAACAATTCAATTCATCGAGTGATAAATACTTTAAGATGATCTAGGATTCTGTCCTCTCTCATTTCTCATTTTAAGCTTTATCCACATGAATTAATGATAATAATCTCAAATGGAATTACTTGATTCATCCATATAGCCAGAGGGCAGTCTCACCAAAAAAAAAAAAAAAAAAAAAAAAAGGGCAAAAAGAAAGAACAAGGGTGTGAGAGCTCAGCTTTAAAACTGATTTCAGCTTTTTTTGGTTTTGATATTCAACTTAATGTCAGCTTTTTGTGGACCTCCTCTGTACAAAAGTATAGGAGCTTTTGTGATTTCAGCTCTGTTTATTTGTGGTCACTCACACCCCTGAAAGAAAGAAAAAGCATCAGAGGGAAGAGAAAAGGATAAGAGAACGTAGGAAGAGCAGGAGCAGACAAGGAAGGAAAAAGAAACTTCAGAGCTTCCGCGCTTTGCGCGGGAGGGGGGAAATTCCCCCCTCCCTGCACCCTTCCCCCTAGGAGTGCACTTTGTATGCTCAATATTTAATTTGCACACCTTGCATTCCCCACTACTGCCCCCCCCCCCAAAATTAAATTCTAGCTACGCTTCAACCCTTAAAATACTGCCACCGTGCGTAATTATAAGTGAGAAGCATGAATGAACTACTGTGGACAAAGCGTAAATGCGCGTTTATGCATTGTGCCGTGGCACGAGTAGGTCAGGTCCCATTTTGGCCTTGGTGCCCCTCTAAGAGGATATGTGCCACTCTGAGAGGATATGTGCCCTCCCAAAAAAGTGGCCGTGACCCAAATTTTATGAAATTCGAGGCCTGCTTGTACAGAAGATATAACACAACACTGTTTTGTCTAGGAAGCCTGCTCTTCGCTTAAAAACGCTGTACTACTTGAATGATGTACTTCCTTCGTATTTCTGCTTTGATATTTATCACACAAAAGTGTAATTCACCCATTCATGACAGAAATTATTTAAAGCCTAATTTGATCAGCTTTTATTCTTCAAATTGGCAACACCAACATTTTTCTTTTAGTGCTACATTTTTCTTATAAACATCATGAATCTGAAATATAACTTGACAGAATGTATGATGAGAAGTCATAAAGTTGGCAGTTTGTAAGGAAAAATGGTAATTTTAACATTTTCATCACATTGCTAATTTAAGGATTTTAATGCTTATTTTCCTTTAAAAAATTTCAGCATCAAACAACAAATATTGATGCTATGAAAATGGGCACAATATGTGTAGATTTTTTGCTCTTTCTGCTCATGTATTTGGTATGATATTTAGGGCTCTGCATCAAAGGTCATTAAACCAAACCACATAATGTGGACCCTCTGTCACGAATGGGTTAAAATGCATATGACATGTCAACATGAATGGGAATAATTTTCTACTTGGTATAATCTGAGTCTTTTATGACTTTATTGAATTGAACAGATGGCCAAGAAATATCATCCTGATAGGAACAAAGAGAATCCTGATGCTTCCAAGAAGTTTGCTGAGGTTGCGGAAGCATATGAGGTTAGTTGACCCTTGCAACACTATAGGATTTGATGTCTATTAAAATCTACATGTAGTTTGGCCTGCAATTGGTCTACGTAGCCTGTATCATGTCCATATTCCCTTTTCTGTGCTGCCTCCATGCGGAGGTGGGAGATTTTTTTAAAAAATTTTCGAAAAAGTTTTTTGGATGGATTAGGTGCTGCGCTAGCTCTATAATTTTGTTTTTTGGGAAGTTACACAAATGTGTCATAGGTTGCATTGCATAATCCCTGCATGGCATTGTGTAGGCCTCACGCTGATCATGCAGCAAAACGTACAATTTTTCGGTGCGACTGCACGGTCACCATGCCTTTCTGTGCAACCTCTGCATGGAAGCTGCACATGCTCCATACAATTTCCTTGAGGAGGCTGTGGAAGCTGTGCAGCAAATGCATTAAAATTGCACATTTTCCATGCAATCAGCCTCTGTACAGATTTGTCCCAGCCTATCCACGAAGGCCAATACAAAAAATGGCACAATGCTCATAGATGTGAATACAAACACTGTAACCCATAGCCACCTACGATCCTCCCAAATCCCATGGAAAATTATTGATCAATTTATCTTACAGTGCCAGGAAAAATGTAAATAGAGCATAACACCAGCAAGATTGAAATACAAGTTATCCCCTGCCATTCTGTGGGTCGATATTCCTCCTCTGGTGCTATCCTTGCAGCTAGCTGTTGTAGTATTGCTGCCAAAAAATTTTTCCTCTGAAAAAAAAGAAGTTGTATTTAATCATTTAGTTCATTCATTTGAGGCAGAGAAAGACAGGGAAGGAAGGGAAGGAATTCAAGTGTCGTCCGGCTACCAGAAATAACCACGTATCAGCTTGACAAAAGACAGAAATAATCGAGAAAGAAGATAAGATAGTTATAGAAATGGTGAGAGTGCATTTAAGACTTTTTTGCAGTTTAAAAACAATTGAAATTATTACATGATTTTTAAGAGAATGGATGAAACACCCACGTTTTGTGTATTTTACTATTTCACAGGTGCTAGGAGACGAAGGCCGAAGGAAAGAGTATGACACGTTAGGACAAGCTGGGTTTGGGGCAGGTGGAATGGGAGGTGGAGGAGGTGGATTCCAGGGCCACTGGCAGCAGGCAACGATGGACCCTGAGGAACTGTTCCGTAAGATCTTTGGCAATCAGGCTTTTGACAGAGGTGGCATGTTTGATGAGTCGATGTTTGGAGGATTTAACTCTGCTCATGAGGTGAATGAACTACTGTAAAACAATAAAACACAGACAAACAAAAATTTCCAGATGAAACTTCAGCAAATTTTTGGTGATAACTGTCTTTACGAAAAGAAAAATCTGCAAGTTGCTAAATTCATGTTGTTTTTTTATGGCATCAAACTTGCATGAGTTTTGACCACTCAAGAAAATTTGCATGCATTGCCTA
Source organism: Echinometra lucunter (assembly GCA_029962745.1). Classification (NCBI taxonomy): domain Eukaryota; kingdom Metazoa; phylum Echinodermata; class Echinoidea; order Camarodonta; family Echinometridae; genus Echinometra; species Echinometra lucunter. The sequence goes on along the minus strand of CM057161.1, from coordinate 18,322,581 downwards.
GGCTAATAAACTCACAAAATTTTATTGCTTGCAAAGATTTCTGGCTTTACAGAAGATATATGGTGTGTATGTAATAAAGAAGATGTGTTGGAAGTTAATATAAGTATACGCTAAAAGCCTGTGCATTCAATACAAACCATGTATTTGATTTTATATTGCATTAAATAATGCCTTGCCTTTGATTTTTTTTTTGCATTTCAGAATATGTACTCCCATTTAATTATTCAAATGAACAAAAGTTGCATTTCTGTCATTAACCAATGTAAAATCTTCTGTAGAATGAATTGATTGTGGTGCTGAGGACCATGTGCTCCTAGAAACTCTCACTGTAGCTTCTGTAAAAACCAGCTGCATTTATGAATTACAATTTGAAAAAAAAAGATTGCTTTTATTAAAAAAATGAAACTTAGCTTCATAAAATCCTTTTTTTTAGACATTAGAGTTTGAAAATATATTCCATTTTTTAACCTGTGTGTCTGTGTTATAGGTTGCTATGGACTTGACATTCAGTGAGGCAGCTAGGGGTGTGAACAAGGAGGTCAATGTGCAGATGGAGGACACGTGTGAACGGTGCAAGGGGTCAAGAGCTGAGCCAGGAACCAAGACATCAAAGTGTCATCAGTGCAATGGAACAGGCCAGGTTAGTTACAGCAATGTTCTCAAGTAAGTTTATGTAAATTTGGCTTAAATTATTCAACAGATTTTTTGCTCACAGAAAAGATCATTTGTTATTCTATGAATATTACAATATCCGTATGATACTTACTTTGAGAAATAGTGATATTAAAGTATAGATGGTATTGTGATAGAGATAGATGAAGAGTGAGAGAAAGAGAGGTACACATGTCAAAGAAAAGATGGCAATGAGGAGGTGTATTGGAAGAGAACGTAAAATAAAATGGCCATACAATACAGACAAATGCATCTGAAAATTCTGCCACTCACATGAGAGGACCAGAGAAGCATGAGAAAAAGATGGGGACGTGGGCCCCGTTTCATAAAGCTTGTTATCAATAACAAGTTGCAATCATTGTTATAAGCTACTGAAACCTTGCATCTGATTGGCTGAGAGCAGATTTGTCATAGAAATGTGTTAATTGTTACTGATAACAAATTTTATGAAATGGGGCCCTGATTTGTTTGTTAGTTGTAACTCTCTGGAGTGCTTCAAAATTGAAAACTTGAAAACAAAATAAAAGAAATCTTCCCTTTTCTGTTCAAACCTCCCAAATTAATAGGAAACAGTGAACACAGGACCATTTGTGATGAGGACAACGTGTCGTCGATGCCGCGGTACAAGAGTCATCATCAATGTTCCATGTATAGTGTGTAGAGGAGCAGGACAGACTATGCAGAGAAAGAAAGTAGTTGTCCCAGTACCAGCAGGTGGGTATAAGGGCAATTCTGTGTCAGAAAACTGTCACCTTCAGATTTATAGTTAAAACAATCACTTTGATAGCCCTGAATAGCCAAATCTTTGAATTAAAAAAAGCTGAAGCAATAAAGAATTCCACAATCTTAGTCTGTGATGGTATAATGCATGTTTGAAGTTTAAAGACATGTTTGAAGTTTAAAACTTTTTTCTGGTAATTCCATTACCGAGGTGTTTTACCACAATATCAGGAATGTAAGAATAAAATTGTTGGAATGAAACAGTTCATATGACTGAATGGGCATATTTACAGAGTATTAAATGGTGAGAAGGGAGCCAGAGTACAAAAGAGGCACAGAAAGTCTAAAAATGTTGGTAACAGAATTACACCCTTACCCTGGAATTGCCCATAATTAAACCTTGCAGTAAAGTAGCTTCAGGATTCCACGCAGCCAAAGGGGAAAGAATTAATCTGTCCACATGAAATACCATTTCCTACTGGAACTAAGTGGTCCCAATATTATACCTATGGGAATCAGAGAAGTCAGAGAAGTCAATAGTTCAAATTTTTTAGATGTAATTAAATTTTTCATAAAAAATAACCAAAAAACAATAAAATCGACCTGTATTCTGGAATCATTTCTAAAGCTCCATTTTCACCTTGTGATACATTAAATTCAGTAAGTTACAGTTCACTTTAATCTCCACTTCTGTTTAATGCAGGTGTTGAAGATGGCCAAACAGTAAGGATGCCAGTAGGTAGTAAGGAGTTGTTCATCACGTTTCGCGTCGCTAGGAGTAACCAGTTCAGACGAGATGGTGCAGACATTCATTCAGATGCAGCCATCAGTTTTACTCAGGCTGCTCTAGGTGGCACAGTCAAGATCAAGGGCATCTATGATACTATAACACTTAATGTGAGTCAAGTATATCAAAGACCTCCATGATACTGTCACATGATGTAAATCATTAGGCTTAGGCATGTATGACACTGTCACTCTGAATGTAAATCAGATCAAAGGCATCTTAGATAGTATTACACTAAATGTTAGTCATGTATGATACTATCACAATTAGTGAAAGTCAAATATAAGTCACTTGTCGTCATATTTACCAACCCCTGATGACTTGAAGATGAAGATTTATTATGATACAGCAAGGTTTGGTCTTGTTATATTTTGTATTTATTTATTTCTCTTTTTCTTTTTTTTTTATCTGACCTTTGGCAAATCACTGCTGGGCACTTTGCTGCATCCAGTTACTATTTAGAGGAAACTGCTCTATATGAGATATACATGTAGCAAGGGCCTTCTCAATATCATGTAAATGCTAAATTTAGTTTGAAGTCTTGAAGTACACGCTGTGATTGGAGTTGCTGTAAAGTCAAACACTCTTACGTTGATAAAACTGTCAAGACTTGTATGATGGTCTAAATTCATGACAGTAATTTCTGCTCAATGACTGAATTACTACACTGCATTCAGAGACTTTTTGTTCAGAAGGTAAACAGTAGTCATGCAGAATTCTGGATTGTACAGTAGATGAATTTAGTTGATCCTCTATTTTTCAAGGATTCCCTTTGTTGCAAGATGACTCTGGTTTGATGATCATCATTTCTCCTATTACAGAATATCTCAAGCTAAGATCATGACTGCATGAATTTTGCTTAATTTTATTTTATCAAAGTTTCCCTGTCCTATTTTTCCACATGTCACCATGTACCCAGTCCCATGCTAGGGCACATCTATCTAGGAAAGTCACCAGTCGTGTCAATGACTAAGCGCGTGGAGATCACCAATTTACCATACTGAATATCCCATCCTAATTACATGATTTTACATTGATTTTCTGTTATCAAGTATTTTACTGTTGTTTCACTATCCTAGATTCCACCAGGTACCCAATCCCACGCCAGAATACGTCTTCCAGGAAAAGGCATTAGTCGTGTCAATGGCTATGGGTTCGGTGACCACCATGTCCACATCAAGATCAAAGTCCCTACGTGAGTAGCAAGGCTTTTACAGAAAAGGAAGTTTGTGAGAAATTTGTATGAATAAACCACTGGCGTAAATCCCGGGGGGATGGGGGGATATATCCCCCCCACTTTTTGGAGAGGGGGGGATGGCGTGTACAAATATCCCCCCCACTTTTTAAGAAAGAAAATATATTTTAATTAATCCGTTAGTAAAATCTTTGAATATCTGTCATTAACAACCATCATATTTTAGAATTTCTATTTGAAAATGTGATTGAAAACCAAAAAGTGGTTATTTTTGGCTCGCTCGCTCGTCATTATTTTAGAATTTCTATTCGAAAATGCGATTAAAAATGAGAAAAGTGGTTATTTTTGGCTTGCTCGCTTTGCTCGCTCATATTTTAGAATTTCTGTTAGAAAATGCGATTAAAAACTAGAAAAATGGTTATTTTTGGCTCACTCGCTTCGCTCGCTCGCAAAATAGATATAAAAATGTGTGTAGGGGGGTCTGTGGGGGTCAGTGAGGGTGTGTGCTTATACTTAAGTGTGAGATCGATAGAAAAAAAAATCGTCAAAAAAGTCAATCATCCCCCCCACTCCTCAGAGTGGATTTACGCCGGTGGAATAAACATTGTCTAAGGAAACATGTGATAACTGTTCAGCAGCAAACTGGGGTTTGGGAGAAAGATGGATGTTCATTGTACCATTCTGAGCCCACTATGTACATATCGAGATCATATTTTATTTGTGAGTAAATGTTTGTATTTATTCTTTTTGAGTGGTCACACAATTTTTAAAGCCTTCGACAATAAACCATGCTGCTCCTACAATAATCCTCACAGCTCCAGCAGCCAACTCATTTTCACCTATGGTACAGTAAGGGTTACCCTACAGAGTCTTCCTGTAGTGTGTAAGATTTGGATGTGTTTATGTCCATCTCATGTTAACCTGTTTACTGCTACATTCTTTCATTTTTATGGGCTTAATACAGAAACTACACGGTTCCAGTGGGCAGTGGGAACCGTGGCATAGGTTTGTTGCTTGTAACATGGCAAACCTCTTTACATGCATCTCTATGTCTGCTTTCACTTTTAGATCTTTAGGAGATAAACAGAAGGCTCTTCTGATGGCATACGCTGAGGAAGAATCTGGGGTGACAGGAACTATCAATGGTCTCAGTAAAACACAAGATGGTGAGTTAGGAATTAACAGATGTAGAGTAGAGGCAGGTTTGAAGAAAGATTCATAGTGGGATAGTAAGGCATCAGGGGTGACGGGAACTATCAATGGTCTCAGTAAAACATAAGATGATGAATTAGGATGGAATTTAACAGATGTAGAGTAGAGGCAGGTTTGAAGAAAGATTCAAAGTGGGCTAGTAGGCATCAAGGGTGATGGGAACTATCAACAGTCTCAGTAAAACACAAGATGGTGAGTGAGGAATTATCGGATGTAAAGTAGAGACAGGTTTGAAGTAAAAAGATTCAAACTGTGATAATAAGGAATCAAGGTTGACAGGGACAATAGTCTCAGCAAAACGATATGTCAAATAGAATCAGAATCTGCAAAATATCATCAAGAAATGTTCAATTCGCTTGGACTCCCTACTTAATGTGACAAAGCCCCATTGTTTTAGTCTCTCATTGGGAATAAAACACTGTATGGGTATTCATGCAATAACAGCAAGAGTGAATTGCACTTTTTTCAATCCACTAGTCAAACGTATACATAAACATATAATTTTCATGATGCTTTCTTCTGAAACCAACTGAATGCTCTCCAGTCTTCTAAAGTCTGAGTATTTCCAAATTATATGGTGTTCCATGAGTTTAAATGATATGTAAGATTTATACATGGATTACTAGACTAATATGCAATTCCACCTTAATCAGTTATTAGCAAATTCTGATGCATTCCATTATTTGGCTCTCTCAGCCTAATCACCTTTGTTAATTTTTTTATGAAGGGTTATGCTGATAATGTCATGGTTGGACTATGACATGGTTGTACTATTTTTTTTTTTTAGCCCAGTGCCTTTTGGTTAGTTGGCTCTTGCACCTCATGCTTGCTTTTTATTCTCAAATGAGGAAGTATAAGGAGTAGGAAGAAGTTGTCATGTTGGGGAAGGGGCTCTTTCTCATCTTCACATACCGGTAGCTGTCGAACATTCCATTTTGGAGGAATGATTTCTGTTTTTGACCTTTGCACTGATGTTGTAATCCTGGGCTTCCTCTTTTTTTTCTGAAAATAATAATGTCTTTGTAAAGCATACAGACACATTATGCATGTACCTCTCTATCAACCCCATATTATAGTCCAAGTGATTAGTACTTGGTTAAGGATCTGTCATGACAGTTACTGTTATAAAAAGTAGTCTTACCATTTTTGCCCTATCCCTCTTTTTATTTGGCTCTCTCTCCCCTAACCAGCTCGAAGAGCTAAGGATGATGAGCCTTTAGATGAAAGTGAGGAAGAAAAAGAGCCAGGCTTCTTTGGGCGCTTACTAAACAGAATCAGAGGGGATTAACCTCGACACCATGGCAGAGCTTTCTAGGTGGGTGGGAAAATCGGTTCTTTATTTCAAGGAAATTTGTTCCTTTTTGTTCAGCTTATCAGCATTTTAGTTATTTCTATTAGTTATTTCTAATGTTGATTGGTGCATCGGTACAATCTTGGAAAATTTGGGGAAATTGATTTTCATTTGTTTGTTGGTTGGATGGTTGTTTGTGGAGGGGGGGGGGGGGGATGTTGCATTAAAATTTATCACAGTTATTCTTTTGAAGTGGAGAAGTTGCACCTTCCAAAATCCTGGTATTTGCATTGGATGCTTTCTCATTACATGGCAATGTGAAAATGTCTGATTTGGCTCAGTTTGTATTATTTTTCATTGCAGTGATGCCAGTGATTCAATCTAAAATAAGAAGTAGCACAATTTAAAAAAAAAATGAAATTTGCATTCATACATGAGAAAAGAAAGTTTCGGGATGTAAGCATCGTTGATTTATTTCCTTCCATTCATATAAAACCTGTCCTATCCAGAAAGATCTGCCTATAACTAACCCATAAGTTATCTACTACATCTAATACTTGTTTACCTAATGACTGTATTGAAAGCCCCACTGGAGCTTGGATCAGATGAAATATCGAATAGAATGATAGAATGATGTTGTATTTTTTTTTTGTCAGTTCATGTTCACAATTTGATAAGAATTTGCCCAGTTACTCTTCTGTCATCTTTTTCAGAAGTCAGATTATCCATAACATGCATGTTTTTTTTCTGTACTGTACAATATAAAGATAGAAATGGAATTTTTTCTCAATTCACTCCGAATGTTGTTGATACTCTTACAATGACAGCACTTTTCCATCTTTTTCATTTTTTTCCAACAATGCTTAGGAGCCAACATTGTGACTGACGACCCTCAAGGTATGGTGGGAAGGATTCGTCTAGGTCTGAATGCGCCCAACTCTCAAGATTTTGCCACTAAGGTAGCCGATGACATCAATGATAAAGAAGATGACACTAAAAGGTCTAGCAAACCTTGATGAATAACTGTTGAGATTGATTGAGATTTCAGTCCCAAGATCGCTTCTAGATCATCGCCTGGTTTTGTGCAGACAGTGTCTGAATTAAGACGGTTCTGTTTCTGTCACACCAACAAGATCGAATGGCCAAGAGCTAGTAATTGTGATGATAATTTGGTGGTTTGATCAAATGAATATGTCATATATGCTTTACATAAAGACTTTTGTGTCCATCATAACAATTCACAGTTTACAATATTTTGAAGAAAATGTTCAAGCACAGCAGCAGTGACAAATGTTTATATTGGATTTTCACAAGACTGTCTAATTAGCTACATGTAGACATTAGAAATGACCCATCAGAGATTTTCACTTGTGCGGGTATCCCAGTGTGCATATGCATTGTTAAGTTCAAGCGCATTAATAGCGTCCTGACCTTGCATCATGCATGCACAAATAAAGCTTTTGATAGGGCCTTGGCTATTGCTTTACTGCCTTGCAGGCTGTTGGGAATTTTATGTCTGCATTTTGACCAGTTAAAGACCTAGAATTTTCATATGCAGTGATTAGTAAAATATTTTCATACATGTAATCCCCTCCATATACCTAGATGAGCATCTAGTTCATTTTTTTATTTGCCTTTTTTTTTTTTTTTACCTTTTCATTTATTGTTCAGAATTCACTAAGAGGTTTAAACCATGGGGTGGTTTAAAGCCCCTCTTGGTTTTTTTTAAGTGTACATGCGCTGAGAATCCGATCCAATCATCTGTTTTCTTTAAGCGTGCACATGGGCAACATTAGTCTTTTTACACTTATTTCAGTAAACTTTCGGAGTTTTAAACCCATGGTTTAAACCTTTGTGAGTTTGGGCTATTATGTTTTTTTAATAAAGAATACTGATTATAAAGCAATCTGAGGATTTAACTGAGAGGTATAGGTGATTCCCATTTCATGTTGATATGTTTGATATATTTTCAAAGAATTTAATGTAAATCTAATATATGCTATACCTTTGGTATTCTGTTGTATTGGTGGCTTTTATGACTTGAGTAGTGTTTTGAAAACTTCCTTTTATTTTTCATTTTCTTTCCATTTTTTCTTTTTTTGTTTTTGTCATATGAATGAAATTTAAGTCCTTCCTGTGAGTGTGCTTGTTGTTATTGCCCTTTGAGAAAAGAATAGAGACTAAAAAATATAAATAAAAATGCAGTAAAATGCATGCACCACTAATGATTGGTAAGCAAAGAAATAGCACCAATTCTTAGTGGATTTGGTTCACATACTGTGAACACCACCTTTGTTGTCCTAAGATACAGCTCTGGTGTGCTTAATGTGGGAGCTTATTCAAATACATTCTGGTAACTTTACACTGGTATTTCCCTTTTTGTTCTGGGCCAGAGCAGTGAAATCATTCTTGATTTGTGCCCAAAACCCATGCGCAGCTTGTGTCATTTCATTGCTTTCCCTGGTGATTTTATCATACATACAATTATATTATGGAATATACCGTGTGACCAGGTCAACGGGTCATGGGGATTGATTCAACGACTTCAGTGTACATCTACTTCAAGAACATAACTTTATTTGAATATCCTGTTCCTCTGTGATGGTTTAATTGCTATAATGTATGAATGTAACATTACAACAAGGTATATTGAAAGGCAAGTTCCTGTGGTTGAATGTGAACTTGTCATTGCTATCTTGTACACACATCTATAATGTTAGAGAGACTGTTGGTTGTTTGAAAATTAAATTTGAAAAAAAAAAAAAAATTAAGACCCCTGGTTGAAATGACAGTGTTTGGCAAATCTGACTGGTACAACTTATTTTGTACAGTAGGTAATATGTATTCTTATTTCTCCAATTTATACGAAGAAATATCAAATAGTATTATGTGATTTTTTAAAAAGTAGATCTGTATACCTGTGGATAAAAGGAAGTTTTATTTTATGTTTCCCTCTCCAATGATAGATGTCGGATAAAAGGAAGTGCATGGAACATGCCATGAATACATGCAGTCATTTCTAGTTCTGGCCCGTTTCATAAAATCTGTTGGCAGTAGCAATTGTCACAGAACTTTGACAAAGCTGCTTTTAGCCAATCAAATGTAAGGTTTTCAGTAGCTTGTAACAGGTAGCATATCTTGTACTTTGTAACAGGTTTTGTGAAACAAGTGCCCTTCCCTACCCAGTGAGCTTGGATGTGATGTAGTTTTCTGTCATAACCATGTGTTGTGAATACATACCGTGTGACAAAAAAAAAATATACAAAGAATACATAACTTATCACTATTATGAACTAATGTATACATGCATTGTCAATGAATGATGGATGAATTATCAAAGAGTTTAAATTTATTCATAAAATATCATGTTTCGTGTCAGATGTAGTTTGGTATTCGGCAAGTCTGGTATTGATTTTGGAAGTAAAATTGGTAATCCAACCTGTTTTACAATGCAGTACACTGAGCTGAAAGTGGAGAGAAGGCAAATGAATGAGCAGTATAATACATGTAATGATTTTAAGAAAAAAAAATGAGAGAAAGAGAGGGGGGGGGGGGGGTGTGCCACAAAAAATCTAATGTTGAATATGGATAAAAGGGCAGGATAAATATAAGCAGTAAGGACAAAGAATGCATAAGGTTGGGCAGACAAACACTATGAACAGACATATAGGGAGGGGTGAAAGAATACAAATATATATATATAGAATTGAAAATTAGTCTGCTTGGCATCTAGATAATACAAGAATCAGATTTGGTAGTAGAATGCCATTAAAAAATAAAATCATAGATTTTAAAAGAAAACGGAGCATAGCTCTCAAAAATGAAAGGCGAAGTTACACTCTTCGTCAGTGCCCACGGTGTGACAAAAAGATGTAAATCAAAATCCGTTTCTGAAACAGACGAAAAAACACGTCTGTTCATGGGCAGACGGATTGTGAAACTCACCTTTCAAAAGAAATCAACGCGCTGAAGATGGAGATGGCGCGAAGTAAATAACGCATCCCAAGACGCGTTGTCATGACTGCAAGATGACAATGGCGAATCTCCGGCTCCAAAACAGGAAAATCTGAAAAGGGCCTCACCGCCAACAGTCATAAAGTAGCAGTAAAAGTACCTAAATAGAATTGAAAATTAGTCTGCTTGGCATCTAGATAATACAAGAATCAGAGTTGGTAGTAGAATGCCATTAAAAAATAAAATCATTGATTTTAAAAGAAAACGGAGCATAGCTCTCAAAAATGAAAGGCGAAGTCACACTCTTCGTCAGTGCCCACGGTGTGACAAAAAGATGTAAATCAAAATCCGTTTCTGAAACAGACGAAAAAACACACATATATATATGGTGAATAAAAACTAATGTTGGACTCGTATACATGGCGTACCATCTCTTTTTCAAGTTGTTAATGTCTACATGGTTTATTATCCAACACGGGAATTCTCAATATGTATGTATATATATATATATATATATATATATATATATATATATATATACACACACACACACATATATATACCCATATATATATATAGGTATATATATATATATATATATATATATATATATATATATATATATGGGTATATATATATGTGATTTTTGTCCAGTTTCTTTTGACTTTATGTGGTTTGTCCATCGCATGCTTCGTTGCACTACATTACATCGATCGCTTTCAGATCTAAACCCAACCTTGTCCAACAACAAAAGGCAATGAAATTTCTGCGCTGATAACTGCGTGTTTACTTTGTCATATCATAATTACGTGGCTACTTGTTGGTAGTGGGCGTTGTGGCGATCATGTGCGAAACAAATTCGTATCGAATTAAGATATTGCTCTTGCACTGACATGCAAGTGTATGCATGAGTGACGAGTAAATATACTGACAGAAGGTATATACAAGCTGATCACTTTCTGCGTAGTTAATATCGATTTCTACACCTGACGTTGTCCAGTGCTGCTATTTTATTTAGTCATTGTTATCACTGTTATGGCCGTGATCATCACGGAGATCATTTGCGGCAGATCGGCGACGGCCATGCTCACCGTATGACGATAGCTGAGAGATGATTTGTGTCAAGAATCTATGGCGACGTCGGAAGAGAGGCGGTCTGTACGTGGTCGTAGCCGAGATCAGCTTCGCCACGTGGTTGTGGTATCTCAACATTGTCAAATTCGGAGGACTAGTTCGCAGTATCAGATCGGAACATTCATACGAGCATGGATACTATGAATTCATCACATCTGTTCGAGCTAGTAAGCTCGGTAAGTTTCGAGACAACTATCATTCTATTCTCAATCCACTTCATCGTTAGGTAGTAGCCCACATTTGCAAGTGGTACCCAATCTGCACAAAATTTTACTTTTGATTACTTTAAGTCGCAAAAAAACACTCGTAAAGTTTTAGATCCCAGTAAATTCCCGTTCAGGATTGAGAAGGAAATACTTAACGCAAATTTTGTTTTATTTTCTTTGTTTTGTAAAGATGTCTTCCAGACGCTTTCAGAGTAAAACCATTTATTTTTCACTTATTCTTTGGAATATGGTAAATTTGATAACATGATAGTTTTACATAAATACATGTATCTGTCATTTATAACTGAAATTGGCTCACATCTCTTCAAATTCTGAAATTTTTGTGCAAATGTGGGCTACTACCTTTAATAAGATCAACAGGATTCCTGGAATCTATATGACTAGGCTCCCATTTTGCTGGACTGAAAAGTAAATGATGATGTTGTAAACCACTATCCTAAAAAGATTAGTCCTAAATCTTTGGGTGAAGTAATTCAGTCACTAAGGCGCATATATATATATATATATACTTATTACTTATTGTCATTCTTACATAATTATTTAGAATTATAATTGGGCGGTAGAAAATTATCGTAAGTCCGGCAACACAAAAATCTGATTTTTTTTGTTGGTTGTTTTATTAATCCTTTGTTAAGGTCCAAAGTGGGTTTAAATGAAAGGCAATGTTCATATTAGGCAAACCCACCCAATTTCCTTCATGGTGGAAAAAAGGACAATCTAGACATTAGATTTATATAGGTTACGAAGAAAGTGTTAATAATGCGCGTGATAACATATTGGTATTACTACTCCACTGTACTCTCCTCGACTGATGTTGCTATTCAGTAGGTCTACAAAAGCTTGCATACCACTTTTCTGTGGAAGAGACTAGTGTACTGCTTGGCATCTACAAATGGAGATGAAAAAACAACAACAACAAAGGTTCACACCATTTTATGAAAGGAATACCACGTATATGACTATGCTCTTTTTGTTGAGGAAGTTTGCAGACCATACTCTGCATGCATGGTTTGAAGGTCGAAAACACCTCAATCTGTGCGAAAAATTGTGGCAGAATTTGCCATGCTTTGAAGGAGGATACGTGTCATTACATTTCAATTCAGAAATATATTCAGAAATGAATCACAGAACCATATAATAGTCTGTGATGAGATTTGTATACCTGACACGAAAATTCATTTAGAAAAAAAAACCAACAATGGAGCCCTGCAGAGTGGGCCTGATTACTATTTTTTCTAGGCCTCTTTGGCATTTAGACGTCCTGTATCTTGTATTATCATGATTATTCTACCATTTAATTGTCAAGTTAACACAAATCAGCAGAAAGGTACAATGTTCGACGAGGGCTGAAAAAGTGAATTCAATTACCGTCGTTTATTCCTCCCTCATCACCTAATCATAACGACCCTCATTACATCTTGTAACTTACTAGTACCCCCTATATTTCTAGGCACCAACGTCAGCGACATCCCTGTTCGTTTCGTGGGAACGATGGTCCAGCATCCTCCTGGTCATCGACGTCGGTCACAGCTTATGAAACCGTTATCAAAGCCCGCCATCGAACATGCCAGGTATACAGTTATCAAAGAGTGTATGATAACAACCAGAACAATGGATAGTTAAATAATTTTTTGAAACCATTTTACAGTTTGAATAAAAATTCTGGAGAAAATATTTTGAGAAAGAACTTGTGCTACTTTGAAATTTTTTTTCTAACCCGTAAGATGTCAAATATGAGCACAGTATCTGCTCTCTAATGGAATAACAGCACCCTTCTCGGTGATTTTTTTAAAGTTTGTATTATTGATAATATAGAGAATAAAGTCGTGAAAATGGGGCGTGGGACATGGACTCATTTGAACTTCGTGTTTTCAGATCCATCTCCGACTTTTCTTATGATACGCCGTTGAGTAGTTTAAAATCTGAGAAATTTTGTAATTTTGGCAAAACTGTTCCGACAAGTTCCCAAATTAAAATGTCTCTGAATGCCCAAAGAAGTTTGTTCCCAATTTGTCTGCCGGAAATTTCTGTAAAGTGTTTTTTTTTTGGGGGGGGGAGGGGTGTCCAAGTATCTCTAATGGGATAGATAATCGGATTCATATCATGCATTAGCACTCACACAAAATAAATGCTTTGAAAAGATTATAATTTTGGTCTCCTATAATGAATAAATCTCCTGTAATGAATTTTAGTGAGCTCGGTATCGAGGTACAGTAAGCCAATATTGCTGTTTGCAATTAAATATCAAAGCGTGCTTAGACACGCAAAAAATATGTAAATGTCATGGTAAAGGGGGTTTCTATGAACATGATTTATGGCTATTAAATACAGTGCCCTGCTATCATTCATATACCATAAAATTTGAATATCATGAGGCGTCAAGCACGTCATGGAGGGAAGAAAAACTAGACTAGTACCGTGCCTACCAAAATCTTTATGGTGCAATAAATAGGACCTTCAGAGTCGACGTTGAATGTGTGCTTTTATGCAAAACAAATGCAGTTGCTGCATTCTAAAACATTGTGAGCTTTATCTTGCTGAATAAGAATACGTTTTGTTGGATGTAAAAAGCACGTAATTTTGATCCCTTGATATAATTAATTTCCAGGCATTTCTTTCTTTTTTAAAAAACTCTTCTGCAGTTACTCGTAGCCATGGTAGCTAGTGCAGTCATTTTACAGAAATGACTCCCACTAATTGCAGCAGAAAATACTTCAAATTCATCGTTGTATCGTAATAAGAGGCATACACTTAATAACATAAAAAGTTCCAAGGAGTCCATTGGGTGGAAATGTTGAAAGATACCCGTAATCAATACTTTTCATTTTTCATAAGCACCAACAAAGAAAACTACCCACGTGGACTGACAAACCCATGCAGTTTCAGCTGGACATACTATAATGCACATCATTGTCATGTGCTTGCGCTGCAAAGCAAATTGGGTCGGTGTTCAACATATTCAAAACAAAATTAACGAACTATGTTCATACATCTCGATGACACTGGCTCACAAGCAGGGCCGTACGCAGAATTTTTTCGGGGGGGGGGGGGGGGGGTAAGACGCATAAAAATTTTCGAAGAAGCTCGAAAGCGAGGGAGCGAAGCGCTTTTGCATTGTTAAAAGTGAAATTGAGGAATTCGGTGCACACTTTTCGTGGATTTTGTGAAAATTTTCAATTAAAAAATGTAAGTTTTCCAAATTTCGGGAACTGCCCCCCCCCCCCCCCCCCCCCCGCTGCGTACGGCCATGCTCATAACAACGCTCTCTGATGAAAGGTTATGATTGGTTTGATTACAATATCCAAACAGCGATGGAGAGTTGGAAAGATCGAAAAGAGAACAAGTAGGATAATGTGCCCCAGAAAAGGGAGAGATGGAGTGAGTAAGGCAAAGATAATGAGAGAAACAGGGAGAAGGATAAATAGAGAATGAGAAGCAGAGAACACACCACATGGATTCCTTAGAACTTTTAAGATGTAAAGTGTATTTTTGCCATGCTAGCTGAATTTTTTTCTGTTGCAATTATATTAGTGGAAGCTTAGGCTCGAGCACTTTTTATCGTAAAATGGCTACACTATCGATGCTTAATGCTTTATAGAGTAAGTGGTTCGCTCTCGTCTTATACATTACTAAACCATAAGAATTCTTCATAAAGCCCACCGCAGACTATACGATCCAACTGCGACGCGATTTTCGAACAAATGGCATTTTACATTATATGAAAGTTTAAACACCTAAAATTATCTTATTTGAAGTTCAGAATAATGATAGGAATACTGAAATCGAAATTTTAATTAACTACAAGCCTTTTGGTAGCCCATTTGGTCTTTAAAGACCAAATCGGCTTCAAATCGTAGCCGATCGTAAGATTGCTATGACGTCACTACGATTTAGAATTGAGTTCGCTTTTATTCCTACAGGGAGGCTCGCACTAGCCCGGAATTCGGATTTTAGTATTCATACGACTACTAGGAACTTCGATCATTAAGATTTTACATGTTTGAATGTTCATATCAAATGCTTTTTCCAAGATCGGATCGCAGACGGATCGTATAGTGTGCGGTAGACTTAATTCATTCCCTATGAAAATGGGGTCATTTACCTAGGAAATTACGGGGCTGCTGAAAACTATTAAATGTTTATTTGACTTTCACTTTGAGCTATCGAATTTATTTCATGAAAGATCGCATTTTGCAATGGGAAGGGTGAGTGATAAGAATTGACTCCTTTTATTTTACTTTCAAATTAATTTTGCTTAAAAATATAATGCCAGTCGTTTTCATATTTCTACAGCAGTCGATATGAAGTGGTCAGTAGAATCACAATTCGTCTAAAAATTCCACTTTATTAGTTTATTTTAGAAGAGTATTATGCAAATAGCATAATTTTATTATAAATTTACAATACCTATAACAACTTTAGTATTCAGAGGCAATCTAAGCAGTTTCAGATGAGAATTCCTAGCAAAAACATGTTATTATATCTGTTAGGAAAATAATTCAATATTTTCATTGTATTAGGAACTATACGAAGGCTATTATGCAAAGAGCATAATTTCGGTATGAAATAACAATACCTATAACAACTTTGGTCTTCAGAGGCAATCCAGGCAGTTCAAGATGATTCATTCCAAATGAATGTCAATGTGACTAAACAATACCATATTCCATTGTATTAGGAAAATAATGCTATGAATGGTACATTGCCTGTTCGTTGTTATTTTTGTGTGTTTTCTATTTCTCATGAATAAGATTTCCTTGTTCACATTTTCCAGGCGAAAAGTATTGAAGTATCTGAATACGAACACCACGTTCAGGATATTCCGTCGTGACATTCACCCAGAAAATTTCAAGTTCGGCACCAACGTGTCGACGATCCTGGAGCACAACCAAACCGACCCCCTCCCGTCCCCTGTCGGTCACCGCTGCGCTGTGGTCGGCAACTCAGGTATCCTCCTATCAAGCTTATGTGGTCCCGAGATCAATGACCACGACTTTGTATTCCGATTAAACCTGGCCCCTGTCGATGATGAGTTCACAAGAGATGTCGGATCGAAGGTCGACCTCATCACCATTAATCGGATGGAACTCGTTAGGCTGGCGAAACTCTCAAAAGGCTTGAAGGAAAATAATGAAGGATGGATGTACATCAACAGATTGAATGCCGTGACTAATAACAGTATTGTTTGGTATCCTAAAGGTTTCCCAGAGAAGTTGAGTAGGATTGCCGTTTCCTTCAGGGATACTCTACAACTCCAACCTGCCTGGGCATACAGCCCTGAGTCACTCATGTTTCTTGCGTCAAGGTAACTATATATCCAGCTTAGCTCACACGAGGTCATTTTGATTCCTTCAATACCGTGAAAATCGAGCCTGTCAGCGCAACTGACGCCAGCAGCTATTAAGTCTGTTATTGTTTGCACTGTTCATTTTGGATTTGCAGTCATCTTTTAACGATATCATTAATTTTTAAGTACTAGTAAATGACCCAGTCCTTGCGTCAGCATTGTGACGCTTCGTGTAAGCCGGGCCCAAGTGATATCGTTTGAGAAGTTATTGTACAAAGAGCAGTGCAAACAATACTTCTCGGCCTCGTTTCATAAAACTTCTTATCGGTTACAACTGCCACATTTCTATGACAAGCTCTCAGCACCTTCAATACCGTGAAAATCGAGCCTGTCAGCGCAACTGACGCCAGCAGCTATTAAGTCTGTTATTGTTTGCACTGTTCATTTTGGATTTGCAGTCATCTTTTAACGATATCATTAATTTTTAAGTACTAGTAAATGACCCAGTCCTTGCGTCAGCATTGTGACGCTTCGTGTAAGCCGGGCCCAAGTGATATCGTTTGAGAAGTTATTGTACAAAGAGCAGTGCAAACAATACTTCTCGGCCTCGTTTCATAAAACTTCTTATCGGTTACAACTGCCACATTTCTATGACAAGCTCTCAGCAGATCAGATGCAAGGATTTCAGTACCCTGTAGCTTGTAACAGTTATTGCAACTTGTTATTGACAAAAAAATTTATGAAACCGGGCCCTAATAAATGTACATGTACTTAATGCCTTCACATATTCGATTAACGCAGGTAATGATGCGATTGAAATGACGCATCATGTGAGTCAGACCTTATCAATCGAGCATAGGATGCTCCTTGTACTCGAGGCGGAATTTGCGTGCGCTGACTGTGTCATGATTAATGTCGTTGGCTTCGAGTCCCGGACCATGCGATGGAAATTACAGTGTGGTCATTGCGCTGGAATATTGGCGCGTATGCTAATTTCCTTTCATCATGGGCTTCGATTTATTTGGCGTGAGTAATCTGTCAGGGAGACTGTCTGCTTTGAGGGGGAAATGAATTGTTTACTTTTATATTGAATGGCCAGCGGAGATGACCTAATGACCCCATGATAAGACAAGAGGCCAGCAGTTACAAAATTCTAATTCCAGCCGTTACGAATTAGGCTTAATTCAACGAGCGAAGTGCGAAGTGAGAATTACGTAATCTCTCCCGTGCTCTCCCAATTCTCTCTCCCTCTCCCTCACTGCTCTCATCTGTCGCTGTACAGAACGTAAAGCGCATACTGTGGCCAGTGCTTCATCTCGATTACACAAATCCGGTCCCAGATGATAATATTGAACGCCTGGAACATTTTCTGCGGCTCGCCGAATCACAAAATAAATTTGGAAAATTATTCATATAGAAAAACCCCCATAGCTTGTGAATATTCATTTTTCGCGTGGAGTTAGCTTCATTGTCGATCTTTGATTGAATACAATTTCAACATTCACAAGCTGTGGGGGTTTTTTTATATGAATTTTTTAAAGACAGCAGTCAAGTGAAAGCAATTGACTTTGTACACGTTTCAAAGCGGTCTTCCCAGTCAGAGCGAACTTCAAGGAGAGTATGTTCCCTAAAACGAAGGAACTCAGCGTTCCGTCTTAAAAGGGAATCTCCCTGACCGGTAACCACGCAGTCAAACGGATGCCTTGTGCATTAAAATGAGTGTTCGACTTCACTTTGCATGAATGTGTTATGAAGTAATGAGGATCAACCTTTAGCATCACTTATTAAATTTGTTTTGTTTTCATGCGAAATGTTGACAATATCATTTCCACATCATTTATTCAGCTGTGTTTAACCTTGCATTTCGAAGAGATAATCATTTGTCATGATAATATCAACACAATTAGCGAGTACTCGACTATGGCTTCGCTTGTAAGTTTTCTTATCATATTAAATGCTAACAGCATGCACCTAAAGGCCAAATATCATTTTCACAACATTTATTCAGCTTTGTTTGTTCTTGCATTTCGAAGCGAAAATCATCTGTCAAGTTAATATTCAAACACAATTGGCGAGTACTTCGTAGAAATAACATCTTTTTAATCAGGTTAAATCATAATCACGTTTTATTGCTGTGTTGATTTGGATTCCGAAGTCTGGCATTAATGATCATCAAATGAAAAATGAAGTCGGGAGACAAATAAAACCAAAGCAATTATTGGCATTGCCATGATAACACAAATAAATGACGCCCAGACTAGCACACCTGGCTAGGATTTTTTTCTTCTTCCTAAACAATAATAGCCTGGTGAGTTTTTATTGGTTCAAGGTGTTTCTTGAATTCACACGATCCCTTAATTTTGCTAAGTTTATGATTATCAAAAATTTAGCTCTCTGTTTAACGTCATGATGTACAAATGGAAGATGTTCAAAAGTTAATCCGTTTTTTTTTTTTGTCGGAAATACTACCAACTGACTACTTTGCTTCTAATATACTTTTTTTCGAGATGCAAACTCTACTTTCCGTTTCCACCTTTCCCCCATCTCCAACTCATTCCTTCTCTTTTTAACATTTTCTGGGTTTTTTTTCGTCTCTTCCTTTGCCCCCCCCCCCGAAAACCAACTGGGGAATATGACCAAACTTTCACTTTGAAACTGTTCCTAATTATTTTCCATGAAAAACACTTGACACCGTCTGTTTAAAGTGTATTTCTGCTTGCTTGTTTTACTTTGTCTGTTTTTGTTTAATTACATTGTTCTCTGCACCGATTTAATTTGTACTTTCACCTTTTTAATAAGACGATAATGACTTTCATTTATTTTGGACATGGAAACAATAACATTTGAATCATTTCAAATAAATATAGGCCTAACTTTTCTCTATCTTTCAAATTTGTGGCTTTAGAGTATGGAAGATGCCCGTGCCTTCAACTGGACTCTCCGTGATGACGGCAGCCCTACTACACTGTGATGAGGTCACAATGTATGGATTTTTCCCGTTCCCGCGGGATTCCAAAGGACGCACTTTGCGGTACCATTACTACGAACCTGATTCGGGATCGTTCTACAGCAAGGGAAATGACACGATCGGCGTTCACAAGATGCCGCGAGAATTCGCGCTTTTACAACAGCTAGCAAAAGATGGCGCTCTGCGATTAGTCACGGAACGATGCTATGACGAAAGACTGGATGTTGGCTGAACCTGAATAACCTTAATTTTTTATAATGCCGTACTCAAAATGAAATTCCGGTCGATTTATTGCTAATTATGTCGATTATTTGCCAAGACTAAAGACTTCCAAAAGACGAACAAATTTTACAACCCCGTATTGACCACTTTACTGTGTTCGTGCTGTTGGAGTAATTTATTCGCCAAACAAAAGTCTGTGCATAAAGTTACCTATATACCAATGTACTATAATACTTTGTGCTCTACTATTTGACTAAATCGATTTCCCGTTCTTCGAAATATTTATTATAAAAAGCTATGATAATAAGTCTTTCAACTCTATTGCTTGTCAATGCTCATCTGCACCGCCTAAACGCATTTACATTTATGCTTTGATCATCTTGATCCGTTACTGTTTATTTCATTCTTTGTATGCTAAATAAATTCATACTTCTGATTTTACTCATCTGTACTGTAGGGGGGGGGGGCAAAATGACCCATAGGTGAGTTTATTGACGTTTTGAATAAACAAATAGAGGTATTATACAGTTGCAAGCCTCAGGCCGCTCTTTCCCCACCCTCTTCTTTCTTCTTCATCCTCTTTTTCTTCCTTTTTCTACTTTTTTTTCTTTTTTTAATCACTTGAAAAATCACAGGGGGCAGTCGCCCCCTGCCCCTCCCCCGTAGCGCCACCCCTGTGTACTTTATTCCTTGTATCGGCTGGCCCATGGGAAGACTGCCTTTAAATAAAGAGAGAGAGAGAGAGGGGGGGGGTCATAATTTTAAAAAAAAAAAGAAAATTGGAGAAAAAGAGAATTGTAGTTATACTGATAAAAATGAGAAAGTAAAAAAAAAAAAAAAAAAAAAATCTCCAAATCCCAACAATTGTTTTTCTTCCTACTCCGTGATTTTGATGACAACCTAGCTACTGCATTTTTTCTCTTTATCTGGTTGTATTCGTTTCACTTACTAGGTAGAGTGAATTTGAATTATTTTTCGTATGTGTTATCAATTTGGTTTGTTTTGCAGTTAGGCTGTATGTTCTTGCATCAGATTCTGGGCAGTAATATTTCAGTAGAGCGGAAGCCCGCGAGACCGAAAAGTTATCAGAAGACCTGCGTGAACTCTCAAGAATGTAGACCAACGTTCCTGGATTCGTGGACTTTAGCACATACTTTATTATTTTGCAATACTTGCGCTTGGTTCTGCCTGACTTTGTTTTTCAAAAGTTGTACAAGCTAAATAAAAAATATTATTTGGCATGGGGAATTTTGTATTTTAGGATTATATTATTTTCTGTTTCGAATTGACATAAATGAAGATAGTGAGAGATAGAGAGAGAGAGAGAGAGAGAGAGAAGGATGGAAATTTGAGAGACTTCGAGAAAAGGCAACTGTCAGATCAAATCGATAAATATCACTGTGTCATTTTTATTACCATATACAAAATAACAAATATCCATTACAGTATAAAAGCAATTCATTAGCTGCTTTCACATTAAAATGAATCAAAAGATGTCATAATCAAGGCTCTGAACAGTCTTCTCCTTCGAACAAAACAAAGCTTTAGTACAGTTTATCATATCAATTTACCCATGTTTGAAATCAACTGATGCAATCAACAACAGACCGTGAAGTGGCTAACTGCGAGCAAAATCTCTTTATGTACATTATCTGTGTTTTGGTTCATGGAGTCTTAGTTGAATATGTAAAATATGTATAATCATGGATGGTTTTGTGAGTTGCATTGACATGCAGAGCTCAATATATATATATATATATATTGTTTTAAGTCAACGGGTCAAACAAACTTGTTCAGCTCTTCTATAGGGATTATGTTATGGAGATGTCGATAATATATTTGATTCAATTCAATAATGGTTTTATTTAACAATAGCAGCAAAATTCAGAAATGTGTATGTTTATTGAAGTTTTCAGGTATTTCACATTCCATCGTACCATTTAGTATAAAATGAAAATGAATCAAAATGACTCTACTTGAATACTTTGACCACAATTATTGAGGAATATGTTACAATAAAAAAATATTGTTCATTGCAAATAAACGGATTTGTACAATTCATACATGCTACTCGCCAGAAACATTAATACTCAATACTCATATTTCACCTTCTGTGCACTGCGGCAGCTCAGCAGATGGCATGCAATACATGACATTCACAGCTTGATACTGAATGCCTCTATAAATAAATAATGTCATAATGATACTATTCACATGATCATGCCTATATGCTCTTCAACATGTTATTCTTTTTAATGTTCAAGCTAGGCCATTTTAACGTATAACTAAACAATCACCTCATATGCAGTTCGTCACATTATCAGAGTAAAACAGCAAGAACGAAGTATGAGTAACATTCTGCAATAGTCAGTTTACGTAAATCATCATCTATTAATTCTAATATGAATAGAATGCTTAAAAGCAAAATAAATCCCACTTCAATGATGCAATCATGTTCCTGGTTCAAACAAACTCATGGTTTCCCCATGTACATGCATAAGCATTACTAATAATAGCATTTGGAACATATTTACATTATTATCAAATCCATGTCCCATGATTCTACTTAAATGGCTGCATTGCAAGTATACACCTGTCTACGATTAAGTTTGTTCTTTTTTGTTTGCATCCATACATTTAAAACAATTCTGAGGTTTGAGCTGTCTAATGAAAAAAAAAGGTATTACACGGGTTGAGTCGAGTTGATTTAATTTTACTGACTCAAACAACCCTTTCGGGGATCGATAGTGCACGTATGTACATGTCACATGATATGAAATATACGTCATAAACGCGTTGATAATAAGATGTAATGGAAAAGAGTATTAACATAGAAATATCATGAGCTACAGATACCCTACGAAATGTTAAAAATCATAAAATTATTGATATAAAAATTTAATTATCCAGATATTATTTACACAACAAACTGTTAAGCTGCTTCCACCACGTAAAACTTCTCGTTTGCATATTCAATTTTCATTTTTCATAATGCTATAAATAGATATGCAACAAGACGTTCTCATAATTTGTACTTGCCAAATTACTGATATAATTTCTCCCGTTCAGTCATAAGTTACAGAGGGCCCTAAATATGGAACATGTTGGAAAAAGAAAACAAGTCTTGCCCATCAGTGTCTATTTTAAGAGGAAGTATAAGTCTTTTATAATTTTTCATGTGTAATTCTGATTGAATATGCCTGCCTGTTTGTCCTGTTTGTCATGTTAATTTGTTTTAATTCTTTACAATTAGGGGATTAGCCTTGATAGGCCTTTGGCCCGTTGCTGATCCCGCATCCATATACTTTTTACATGTAGCCTTCTTTGTTGTATATAATTGTTCTTTGTAATCTTTATTGTCATATTTCCTTTGGGTAATGTTATTTTTATCTTATTCATGGCTTTTATTTTACCCTGTCATACAATGTATGATAGTGTACCATAGTTATAAACATGTATGTACATGTCACATGATATGAAATATACGTCATCAACACGTTGATAATAAGATGTAATGGAAAACACTATTCATAAGCTACAGATACCCTACGAAAAGTTGAAAATCATAAGTATTGATACTATAACAATATAATCCTCATATTTACACAACAAACTGTGAAGCTGGCTTCCACCAAGTAAAACTTTTCGTTTGCATATTCAATAAGACACGAAAATCTACATTTAGGTCAATGCTACTAGGGCATAAATATGAAAAAAATTGAACTTTGTATAATCATAAAGTTTTCTGTGTTGCCTGAAATGAGATGTATTGACAGAGTTGAATATAATTCACATTTCAACACACGTGGTTTACCCATCTCCAAAAGGTAAAAGTTAAAACACTATTCAGCTCTTCTGCAGATAATATGGTATAGGTAGACATGTCAATTCAATTCAACTAAAACAGGTTTTCATTTCAACAACGCACAACAGCAGTAAATCCTGATATCAGCATGTTTTATAAAAGTTCTCAAAGTCTGTTTTGTTTTGTCATTTTTGGACTATACATTTCACCTGTTATACATTGTGGCAGCCCAATTACATGCCATATACTTGGCATACAAGGGGAAAATGTACAATAGTTTTACAATATGGCATGTTTTTAAAAACGAATTGCGTTTGGATTACACTTCAGATGTTATATCAAATGCTGTTCAAAATTTTACTCTGTGGATGTGGGGTTTTTTTTCACTCTATGGTCTTTTTCATTCCTTTGTTGATTTTTTTAAAATTTGAATGTATATATACACGTATTTTGTCAAGAGAAATTGTAGTTCGAGAAGCATGCATAGGAACGGGTCAATTCAATTCTGCTCAAAATAGAACTATTACATCATAAGATATATTGCACATGAATTTAAACATTCAAAATAAAAGATACATAAATTGCACATAGAATTGATACACTGAATAAAAAGTTTTTAAAAAGTCCAAGTAGCAAGGTCGTCCATCCATTTTATATTTTGGGGGGACTATCTCAACAGCCCTCAGCTTAATTTTTTTGGGGAGGAGACATAATTTTTTTTCATTTTATTTCATTTTATTTTATTTTGTTTTATTTTCATTTATTTATTTATTCATTTTTTAGGGGGGACATGTTTACAAGAAAAATTTGCTGACAAGTAAAAAAAGAAAAAGTCATCAGCTTAAAAAAAAAAAAAAACACGGGGAGGGGGTACGTAGAATAGGGAGGGGGTCATACACCACAACATATACTCCAAAATTTTCTGACAAGCTAAAAAAGAGGGTAATTAGGTGATTCAATTACGCTCATCAGCCAACGCGATAATGAACTTCGTACTGAAGGGTGAGAGAGAAGAATTGCAGATAATGTTTGGTACTTAGAAACAGGTCTCATTCCAAATAGATCGAAGAACTGCTTCAATCATCACTGTCATTATCTTCTATTCGATCCTTGTGAGCATCAGCTGACATCTCTCTTTTTCCTTCAAAGGCATAATTCAGACAGAGTTCTTCACAATCCCCACGATTCATCCGATTGAACGCCTGAGCCAAGTCCTCAAGGTTCTGTATCTTCTTTCTACTCTCTGCAATGACGAGAAGTTCTTCCGTCGGGTTCTTGCATTGCTCCAGTGATTTAATGTAGTCACCGAGTTCTAGCTCAATGGCAAGTCCCCTCCAGTCATCAAAGACAGGGCTGTCTCGGTTCAGCCTGCATCGCAGTTCATGCTGTAGCCTAGAAGGGACTACTGAATCAATTGGAACAAGTCCAGGGGTACTAGTGTTCCCTTGAGGATTGTTGATGTGCATCTCGCGGACATAGATGGCTACGTTCCCCTGCCGCTGGTGAATGTGATTAACTGGAAGTCCTGGAGCCACTTCTTGGAGGATGTTCGCAGCGATTGTTTGTGGAACCAGGACATCTGTCGTCCCTTCAGCTCCATCGACTGTAGACATGCATTGAGACTTCGAAACTGCTGATGATGTCGAAGTTTTACAAAAAAGAAAATGACAATTACAGAAATTACTCGTTTGGTTATTCTTAAGCTGTGAGTACACATTAAAAGAAATACATGATCAATTTTACAATTTGTCAAGTAGGCTATGACAGCAACGCTGCACATGTACTTGGGATAGCGTTTCTGTTTTGTCTCTCTTTTTGTTGACTTTAGTTTTGGTTGTGTGCTGTAAAATATAATTCTACTATTGCTCTCAAAAATATTTTCTAGTTCATGAGAGGAAAAATAGAACTCAAGAATCGGGAGATAGTTCATTTGCATTTTAATTAACACTAATAACAACATTTGAAATGGTTTTTGTCTTACCAACTTCTCCAGTCTCTGCTGGTAGATCACCATGAGTAAGGTCGTAAGGATGTTCCTGCTCCAACACAATAGGAGATGAGGATGATGAACGAGGACTCATAACTTTGCTTCCCTCTGAAAGAGAAATTCATTATAATCAACGCATCTAAATACAGATCAAAGTGATTGTTGGCAAGAACAATCTTAATTTTGGTATCTGGAAATAAAAATAATTTATTTCTATTTCCAGATGGAGTAGTAAGATCAAACACGAATAAACAAAGGGTTTATGAATGAAAGAGATCCGGAAAAATGGGTCTTACCATCAGAGGGTTCCCTTCCAACATGCAGTAATTGAATTCTGTCTGTAGAAGATGCAAATCTTGCCGGACTTGATGGGGCGCTCTGACTCAGATGGAGTACATCTAATTTGAGAACACAGAAAATTGATGCGATGAGAATCATATTTTTACGCCTCCGCCCACAGAAGGTGGTGCAGGAGGCATTATGTTTTCGAGTTGTCCGTCCACCCGTCCATCCCACTTGAACGCCATATCTCAAGGACCTTTGATGTATGAACTCCGTAAGTGGTGTTCGTGCGTTTTACCACAGGAAAATGATTTAATTAGATGGGGGGGGGGGGGGGGAGGGGGGTGTAGGTCATACAGATCTGAAATTTCAGATCTTAGCTTCGTTAAAGCGATATCTCAACAAGTTATTCATGCAGAGGCACATGGCAGACGCAGTCGCATTCATCCTGTTCTGAATCGGCATCACACTTTACATTTAAACATAGTTAAACATTACTACTGAAATGGTTACTAAAAGTCATTTATGGTACTTTGTATCTTATTCAGTATTAAATTGTCGGATGTATTGCCTGTTTGAATATGATCGCTACGGAAATTGCACAACTATTATCAGAAATAATGATAATAATGATAAAAATGACAATAATGATAATAATAATAGTAATAATTATAATAATAATAATGATAATAATGATGATAATGATGATAAAAAAGTAACTGCTATGCTACTCCTGATTTGTCTTCCGCCTTTGATACTGTTAACCATACTGTTTTGGTGAATACTCTAATGTCTCTCGGTGTTTAAGGTGAAGCGCTGGAATGGTTCATATCATACCTGTCATATCATTCTCAAGCTGTCATTATAAATGGTTGGCTTTCTTTTTGTGCCTCTTACATGCGGAGTTCCGCAAGGCTCTGTGGGCGGGCCCACCCTGTTTTCGTTGTATTTTACCGGTTTGGAGAATATTTTTCATAACCACTGTC
Organism: Echinometra lucunter; assembly: GCA_029962745.1. Lineage (NCBI taxonomy): Eukaryota > Metazoa > Echinodermata > Echinoidea > Camarodonta > Echinometridae > Echinometra > Echinometra lucunter. The sequence continues at coordinate 18,295,852 of CM057161.1, read as the reverse complement.
TTTTTTCACCATATTCATGCCCATGACATTCAAATATTTTCTTCTTTCAAACCCAATCAGCGCAATGCAGCCAGCGCCATCAAATATCTTGAGACTTGTGTACATGATGTTCATAATTGGTTGAATTCACATTCACTAAAATTAAATCTTGCTAAATGTGAATTTGTAATGTACGGTTCTAAGACGCAGTTGGACAAGATTTCCATCACATCTTGCTGGATATGAAATTACCATATCCAATGTTTGCCGTAACCTTGGTGTGTTTCTCGACTCAAATATGACAATGTCTGCACAAATCAATATGTCTCAAAATCAGTTCGTTATCAGCTACGCAACCAAGGATTTATTCGTAAATATCTTAACCGTAGTGCCACTGAGAAAATTACTCATGCTCTAATCTCATCCCGTTTGGATTTTGGTAATGGTTTTATGTTTGGTTTGCCTCGTAACCTGCTTGCAAAATCACAAAGATTACAGAATGCCGCTGCTCGTGCAGTGACCCTTTCTAACAAGCATACCCACATCACACCAGTTCTCAAATCACTTAATTGGTTGCCTGTGGAAGACCGTATTGTTTTGAAGATTCTTTTGCTATTGCATAGGCGCCGGAACGTTCTGATCAGACAAAGGATTGGAGCGGCAAGCCATTGTTAACACACAATCTTTTGCCTGATCAGAACATTCCGGCGCCACTGTTTCACTGTATACATGGCTCTGCTCCACGGTACAACATTAGCTTGATCAAACATTACATTCCCTCTAGATCGCTACGTTCTCAAGAGTCTGGTTTACTTGTCATTCCTAGGCTTAATACAAAATGGGGGAGCGAAGCTTCCCTCGTGCTGGGCCGTCAATATGGAACACTCTCCCTCAGGTTATTAGAAATAGTAGTTCTGTCGATGTCTTCAAAAGTAATTTTAAAAAGTATCTGTTTGATTTGGCCTACAATTGAATTCCATATTCTCTCATGTCCTTACATATCCTATTGCACTTTTGATTATTAAATGGATTCGGCGTCTTACAAATATTATCATTATTATTATTATTATTATTATACTATATTCTGTACATATATATATATATATATATATATATAGCGCCTGATACATCTCTGAGATGTGTCTAAGCGCTCTGCAGAACAAACAACGAGCTAACGTGCTGGTAAAAAAGAAAAAAATCAGGCAAAAAGAAAATAATAACGGCTCACCATCAGATATTCCCCTTCCATCATCAAAACTTAGTGACTGAGTTTTTGAAGATACATATCTTGCCGGACTTGATGGGGCGCTCTGACACTCATTTCGTATGTCTAATTTTAAAAGACATGACATTAATTGAATGTTATATATATATACATACACCCCTAAAGGTGCTTTCACACATGATGCGACAGTATTAGGCCATGGGCTAGTGGGGGTCATAGTGCACCCCCGGTGTGACTTACGGAAATGGTTATTTTCATGTAGCCCTAGGTCTAACAATTCAGAAAATTGATGTTGCCAGAAAAAAAACTGGGATGGAAGATACCCCCCATGGACTTTTTGACCACGCCCACTTTTACAGCTGATTGTAGAAAATTAGGGGTATTGATAGTTTGCAACTGCTCTAACTTTGCAATACTTCACATATATATGTTGTATGACCCCTTAAAATGTCGGTCTAATTGAGTTCTACAAGTTTGTGCTGCGTTTTATGCAAATTTTTATGGTGAAAAGGTCACCAGAGGTCAAAAGGTCACAAATTTTGACCTTTATATCTTTAAAATAGAGCAAATGCAGGGATTTTTTTATTACAAAGACCCTATAACAAATTTTTTTCATTGAAATTTGATTAAAATTGAAAGTTACATATGTCCAATCATGTTTTTATTCAATACCAGAAAGTTAATGTTGCCAGTGAAAAAACTGGGATGGCAGATGCCCCCATGACCACGCCCACTTTTACAGCTGGTTGTAGAAATTTAGGGGTATAGATAGTTTGTAACTGCTCTTACTTTGCAATTCTTCAGAAATATATATCATATGACCCCTTAAAATGTCGGCCTAATTGAATTCTACAAGTTTCTGCTGCGTTTTATGCAAATTTTTATGGTGAAAAGGTCACCAGAGGTCAAAAGGTCACAAATTTTGACCTTTATATCTCTAATATAGAGCAAGTGCACGGATTTTTTTATCACAAAGACCCTATATCAATTTTTTTTTTCATTGAAATTTGATTGAAATTGAAAGTTACATATGTCCAATCATGTGCTTATTTAATACCAGAAAGTTAATGTTGCCAGTGAAAAAACTGGGATGGCAGATGACCCCATGACCACGCCCACTTTTACAGCTGGTTGTAGAAATTTAGGGGTATAGATAGTTTGTAACTGCTGTACGTTTGCAATTCTTCAGAAATATATATTATATGACCCCTTAAAATGTTGGCATAATTGAGCTCAACAAGTTTGTGCTGCATTTTATGCAAATATCTTTATGGTTAAATGGTCACCAGAGGTCAAAAGGTCACAAATTTTGACCTTTATATCTCCAATATAGAGCAAATGCAGGGATTTTTTTATCACAAAGACCCTATAACAATTTTTTTTTATTGAAACTTGATTAAAATTGAATGTTACATATGTCCAATCATGTGCTTATTTAATACCAGAAAGTTAATGTTGCCAGTGAAAAAATTGGGATGAAAGATACCCCCATGACCACACCCACTTTTACAGCTGGTTGTAGAAATTTAGGGGTATAGATAGTTTGTAACTGCTGTACGTTTGCAATTCTTCAGAAATATATATTATATGACCCCTTAAAATGTTGGCATAATTGAGCTCAACAAGTCTGTACTGCATTTTATGCAAATATCCTTATGGTAAAAAGGTCACCAGAGGTCAAAAGGTCACAAATTTTGACCTTTATATCTCCAATATAGAGCAAATGCAGGGATTTTTTTATCACAAAGACCCTATAACAATTTTTTTTTATTGAAACTTGATTAAAATTGAATGTTACATATGTCCAATCATGTACTTATTTAATACCAGAAAGTTAATGTTGCCAGTGAAAAAATTGGGATGAAAGATACCCCCATGACCACACCCACTTTTACAGCTGGTTGTAGAAATTTAGGGGTATAGATAGTTTGTAACTGCTCTAGCTTTGTAATTCTTCAGAAATATATATCATATGACCCCTTAAAATGTTGGCTTAATTGAGCTCAACAAGTTTGTGCTGCGTTATATGCATTTTTTTATGGTGAAGAGGTCAAAAGGTCACAAATTTTGACCTTAACATCTAATATAGAGCAAATGCAGGGACTTTTTTATCACAAAGACTCTATAAGAGACTTTTTTATCACAAAGACTCTATAAGAGACTTTTTCATTGAAAATTAATTAAACTAAACGTTACATCTCTCCATTCATGTTTTTATTCAATACCAGAAAGTTAATGTTACCAGCAAAAAAAAAACAACAAAAAAAAAAAACTTGGATGGAAGATACCACATGATCATATCAGCAGGCAAATGCTTGGTATGTAGAATGAAGGGATAGTAATTCGAAGAACTGTCATCAGATCAAGGAATATTTTATAGCAAATGTTACTCTCAAATCTTTCATGGCCTGAGATCACAACTAATATTTGGACAATGCAGTTTGTTATACATCATCATTACGAAATGAACGTGATTTCAATGAATAAAACAAATGCCAGCTTGTACATGTATATTACCTTTCCTTTATCAATGAAATCCCTTCATTCTACATACCAAATGCTAAATTCCACCTTTTTTCAAGCATCTGCTGATATTAAACAAAAACATTACAGCTATGAAACTGCTCATTTTAATTCATTTCCAGTATAAAAACTGTGTTATAGGATCATGGTGGTAAAAAAACTGTATTTGCTATATATCATAGGTAAATTTAGGTCAAAGTTTGCCACCTTTTGACCTTTGGTGACCTTTCCACAGCATAAGTTTGCATGAAATGTATCACAAATTTGTAGGACTAGTAAATCAACTTTTTAAAGTGGTCACAGAGAAGATATTAGTGAAGAATTTCGAAGTTAGAGCAATTATAAACTAATTTTCCTACACCATCTATAAAAGTGGGCTCGGTTATCAAGACCTCAGTTCCTTTTCATTTATTTTTCCATCATTTCTATTCAGTCCATGACTCTTTTTTTTACTCACCATTTCCTTTTTATTCAGAACATTCTTCTTCCACCCTTGGTTCTCCTTTTCGGCTCTTCCATTATTTGTTTCTGAATTGATTTAGTTTCTCTGTAATTTGAGTTATTTTTTTTTGTAATACCAACGTGATGTGAGGTGTGCATTACTGCAGGAAAATAGATAAGAGCACCGATGGAATTCAGCTTGTCGATATCTTCATTTTGAGTTTCTCATTTTAGTTATAATATACTTATTTTTAGTTCTTCTTATGTTGATTTGGTACTGCTCATAGCTTTGTGACTTTGACTGATTTTACCTGCTTTATGACTGATTGTAGGGTGTTTCAGCAAGGAATTGTTAAGTGTTACGCTCCTTTTTGACACATGTATGTCAAAACTTACAAATAATCCATAGAACATGTAGAAGATAAGTGCCAGATTGTTGATTCTACTTCTTCTTCTTCATACATTTGTTTGCTGATATTAAGTAAAAACATGATTGCAGTACATGTATGTAACTTTGAATTTCAATTAATTTTCAATGAAAAACAAATCTGTTAAGGGGTTTTGGTGATTTAAAAAATGCATTTGCTCTGTATCATAGGTAGAGGTCAAATTTTGTAACCTTTTGACCTCTGGTGACCTTTTCACCATAAAAAAAATTGCATAAAAATTAGCACAAACTTGTAGAGCTCAATTATGCCAACATTTTAAGGGGTCATATGATATATATTTCTGAAGAATTGCAAAGTTAGAGCAGTTACAAACTATCAATACCCCTAACTTTCTACAACCAGCTGTAAAACTGGGTGTGGTCATGGGGGTATCTTCCATCCCAGTTTTTTCACTGGCAACATTAACTTTCTGGTATTGAATAAAAACATGATTGGACATGTGTAACTTTCAATTTTAATCATATTTCAATGAAAAAAATCTGTTATAGATTCTTTGTGATTAAAAAAAAAATCCCTGCATTTGCTCTATATTAGAGATATAAAGGTCAAAATTTGTGACCTTTTGACCTCTGGTGACCTTTTCACCATAAGGATATTTGCATAAAATGCAGCACAAGTTGTAGAACTCAATTAGGCCGACATTTTAAGGGGTCATATGATATATATTTCTGAAGAATTGCAAAGTAAGAGCAGTTACAAACTATCTATACCCCTAAATTTCTACAACCAGCTGTAAAAGTGGGCGTGGTCATGGGGGCATCTGCCATCCCAGTTTTTTTCACTGGCAACATCAACTTTCTATTATTAAATAAGAACATGATTGGGCATATGCAACTTTCAATTTCAATCAAATTTCAATGCAAAAAAAAATTGATATAGGGTCTTTGTGATAAAAAAATCCCGGCATTTTCTCTATATTAGAGATATAAAGGACAAAATTTGTGACCTTTTGACCTCTGGTGACCTTTTCAACATAAAAATTTGCATAAAACGCAGCACAAACCTGTAGAACTCAATTAGGCCGACATTTTAAGGGGTCATATGATATATATTTCTGAAGAATTGCAAAGTAAGAGCAGTTACAAACTATCTATACCCCTAAATTTCTACAACCAGCTGTAAAAGTGGGCGTGGTCATGGGGGCATCTGCCATCCCAGTTTTTTTTCACTGGCAACATCAACTTTCTATTATTAAATAAGAACATGATTGGGCATATGCAACTTTCAATTTCAATCAAATTTCAATGCAAAAAAAAATTGATATAGGGTCTTTGTGATAAAAAAATCCCGGCATTTGCTCTATATTAGAGATATAAAGGACAAAATTTGTGACCTTTTGACCTCTGGTGACCTTTTCAACATAAAAATTTGCATAAAACGCAGCACAAACCTGTAGAACTCAATTAGGCCGACATTTTAAGGGGTCATATGATATATATTTCTGAAGAATTGCAAAGTAAGAGCAGTTACAAACTATCTATACCCCTAAATTTCTACAACCAGCTGTAAAAGTTGGCGTGGTCATGGGGGCATCTGCCATCCCAGTTTTTTTTCACTGGCAACATCAACTTTCTATTATTAAATAAGAACATGATTGGGCATATGCAACTTTCAATTTCAGTCAAATTTCAATGAAAAAAAAAATGATATAGGGTCTTTGTGATAAAAAAATCTCTGCATTTGCTCTATATCATTTTAGAGATATAAAGGACAAAATTTGTGACCTTTTGACCTCTGGTGACCTTTCAACATAAAAATT
>CM057161.1:18235039-18287539 GCA_029962745.1 Echinometra lucunter | reverse complement strand
TTTCTTACTAAATTTCATCAAAATAAGGGGATGCACAATATGGTTAATAAAGACCTTACACAAAATGTGATATTTATAAACGGTGTTCCCGTTCTGACTACAGTGCATTCAGAGAAGGAGTAAATCTTGAGATAAAGTATTTCTCTTTTAGGCCCCTCTTAATCTTATTGTCCTCGTTCATTTTATAAAACGGGATAATGTTAAAGTTTGGTTCTTGAGACCCAGCACATGATTTAATGTGGGAACTTACTTTTATTTGTTGGTATTGTTCATGACGAATTTGTTGTCTATGTACTGTGAGTCGATGTCGGAGTGTGTCTCCTGTCTCTCCAATATATTGCTCTCCACAGCCATGACAAGTAATACAATAAATTAAATTCTGCGTAGTACAGGTGAAAGGAAATGATATTACGAATGGTTTATTTTGATTTTTAAAGAAAAGCTGATTAGTTTCTTTCATATATGGGCACGCTTTGCATCTTTTGTTCGTACATTTTTTAATACCATTTTCCGACCTATTCTTATCTTGTATTTTATGGGCTGCTCTAGTTAACATGCGTTTTAAGTTTGGGCTTTGCCGTTTACTTAAGATTAGTTTTGTTCCTTTAAATGCCAGATTTAATTCTTTGTCATTTAAAAATGAGACCAATAATAGCTGGTCCAGTGTGCCCAACAAACAGATTGAGTAACTTTATTGACATTATATTAAAACCTCTCGCGCGTTATGTTCCTAGTTTTGTAAGAGATGATTTAGACTTTTTAACTCATTTACCAACATCAATAGATGATAACTCCGTCCTCGTCACATATGACGTTAATAGCCTTTATACTAATATACCCCACGATGCAGGTGTACAAGGCATAACTTTTTGGCTTAACAAATACCGCAATTTCATTGATTCACGATTTACTGAAGATTTCATAATCGAAGCTGTAGAGTTTATCTTGACAAATAACTCCTTCTGTTTTGACAACGAATTCTATCTACAAATAAGGGGAACAGCCATGGGAACCAAAATGGCCCCTACGTATGCTACCCTATTCATGGGCTATTTAGAAACAAAATTATATTCAGAAGTAGAACGTATCTTCAATATCCCGATCAAATCCTATATAAAGGAAAACTGGCTTAGATATCTTGATGACTGCTTTATTATTTGGAAAGCTGAATTTGGGGATATTACTTTATTTAACAATATTCTTCAGCATCTCCACCCAAGTATTACATTTAAATCCGAGGAAAGTACTGATAGAATTAACTTCTTGGACATAACGGTAATAAATGAAATGAACAACATTAAAACTGACATATTTTATAAAGTAACGGATACACATCAGTATTTACACTTTAAATCTTGCCACCCCCAGACACTGTAAAATTAATGTTCCATATAATTTAGCAAGACGAATTTGCACCATCGTATCAGACGCTGAAGTACGCAAGAAACGTTTATTGGAATTAAACCTCATGTTAAAAGACAGAGAATATCCGGAAAGCATCATTCTAAACGGCATCAAGAAAGCTGAAAACCTCTCACAAGAGGAACTAAGGTCAAGTAAACCAAAACAAGACAATACCCAGTCAATACCATTTATACACACTCATAATCCAAATAACCCCAATATTAGTAAACTGATTAAGGAATCACTGTTAACACTTTCAAATGACAAAGAATTAAATCTGGCATTTAAAGGAACAAAACTAATCTTAAGTAAACGGCAAAGCCCAAACTTAAAACGCATGTTAACTAGAGCAGCCCATAAAATACAAGATAAGAATAGGTCGGAAAATGGTATTAAAAAATGTACGAACAAAAGATGCAAAGCGTGCCCATATATGAAAGAAACTAATCAGCTTTTCTTTAAAAATCAAAATAAACCATTCGTAATATCATTTCCTTTCACCTGTACTACGCAGAATTTAATTTATTGTATTACTTGTCATGGCTGTGGAGAGCAATATATTGGAGAGACAGGAGACACACTCCGACATCGACTCACAGTACATAGACAACAATTCGTCATGAACAATACCAACAAATAAAAGTAAGTTCCCACATTAAATCATGTGCTGGGTCTCAAGAACCAAACTTTAACATTATCCCGTTTTATAAAATGAACGAGGACAATAAGATTAAGAGGGGCCTAAAAGAGAAATACTTTATCTCAAGATTTACTCCTTCTCTGAATGCACTGTAGTCAGAACGGGAACACCGTTTATAAATATCACATTTTGTGTAAGGTCTTTATTAACCATATTGTGCATCCCCTTATTTTGATGAAATTTAGTAAGAAATTGTATTATGAATTGATCATGTTAATTACCTACTTCGTCGTGTATATATATATATATATACATAATTTTCTGTTTATAAATCAAACTTTTCTCTTGTAAGACAAACATTTAATTGAAAAAAACACATATACATACCCTCTCTCTCTCTCCCTCTCTCTCTCTCTCTCTCTCTCTTTGTCTCTCTCTCCCACTTCTTCCCCCCCAGCTTCATCCGTTCTCTCCTTTTTTTCTCTCCCTCTCTCTCTCTTCCTCTCTCTCTCTAAACATATCATCCACTTTTATGTTTACTGCTCCTAACAAGACATTTCCAGTTGTTTCATTACCATAATAACATCATACTCCAATATCTTCCCCCCCCCCCCCCCATTCATGACATCATGTACCTCTGTTCAAAAGATAGGAAACACCCGCTTTGTTCGTTTCTCCCTTTATCTATCTATTTATTTAAATTTTTGTATCATGATCTAAGTGAGTTGTCTTTATTTCATTGACGTTCCCACGTACTTAGGACATTCTTTAAGAAGAACCTTTGTATTATAAGCAATGAGAATTTGTTAAACATTACGGATTAGTCACTTAGAATAAAAGCAAACTACCTGCACAAGTGACACCTAATCTTGGATTTAAATAGAATGCTAATGAATAGAAATCGGATAATCCTAGTCTTTATTGTAATCTAACAGTATCTCCTTGCAAGTACATAACCATACTTTATCTTGTACCTGTATATAAACCATGTCAAATTGTAAAAACAACCACTTCACCTGAAGAGAATTAAATCGAAAGCGCTTGTGAAGTACAAACCAGGTTACCCTGTGTATTCCATATATCGTTGTGAATCTTCTTTATATTTTTTTCTGATATATATATATATATATATATATATATATGGGTATATATATAATATAAATATATATATAAATAATAATTGCGTAGCTCCCTCAATGTTCCCCAGAGCTGTCATCCATTTTGAATCAAGGGTTGAAAAAATGCCTCCGCCGGGAATCGAACCCGGGTCGCTGGCTTAGAACGCCAATGCCTCACCACTAGACCACAGAGGCGGGCCAGCAGTTAGGCGTGACCGAATCCAATCGACCGACAGACAGATTTCCAACCCTTTTTGATCCTTTATTTTGGTGCAGATGAGTTAATGAACAATGAGAAGCCGCATGCCGCAGTTGGAACTCAGCTAGAAGCCTGGATACATGCATAAGTCAGAATAAGGGGACAATACATTGAAAGAAATTTGACAAATGCAAACAACTTTGGCAACTCCCTTGTAAATAATAAACACTGAAAGAAATGAAAATGGGAGAATAATATTTGCGTAGCTCCCTCAATGTTCCCCAGAGCTGTCATCCATTTTGAATCAAGGGTTGAAAAAATGCCTCCGCCGGGAATCGAACCCGGGTCACTGGCATAGATAAATAAGGACCAGGATTATACGAGTCCTCTTAATCAACATTTAAGCATGTTGAGTGTCACTCGTGCAGGTAGTTTGATTTTATTCCAGGTAACTAAGCTACAGATTGATTATTTATAAATATATATATATATATATATATATATATATATATATATATATATATAGTGTGTGTGTGTGTGTGTGTGTGTGTGCATCATGAATTATGAATTCATTATGAATAATCAGCCAAAAGAGGTAAAATAAAATAAGGTGTCTTTACCTGTCAAGAAAAAAAAAACTGAAAAGAGAATTTATGCATGTAAACCCTGCACTGCATTATGAAACGAAAAATGCAACTTTTTTGTTTTGTGCCGACTGGAATGAAAAGAAAGAGCAATTTGAAATCATAATCAATCGTTAACAAATAATCAGTGGAAATGGGGGTTCAATCATGTTAATAGAAAAGTATGCATAACTTTCTTTTAAAATGAACCAGGTTCATCAAATATTCCCCTGTAATATGAAAAGGTGCGTACTCTTATGAATGAATGCAGATTTATACAGCCTTGTGAGGTAACCAGTCGTTAGCAAATAACGCATAATAAATTAATGTGCAAAGATGCACGCGCTTGGGTGTTTACAAGTGCATTTGTTTGATTATCATACATGTTAATTTTCACACTGTCATTCGGGGAGGGGGGGGGGGGGGGCGTAGGAATGAACCCCAGGCCAGCCCGACCCCAGCCTTGCCCGCCGGGTCGGGGTATGCATGCATATGCATGCTCAGACTCACGGACGAGGCTTATACATGTATTAAAAAAAAAAAACGCTCCATGGCATTACTATTTGTATTGAAATCCAGTTCCAATGACCCCTTTTCCCAAAAAGTTAGTAGTTCCAAGGACCATCCTTTCCATAATAAGTTAGTTCCGATCGAGGCCCCCCTTATTTGGTCTTGCCAGCGGCACATACCTACCACATTGGGGATCGAGTGACCTCTTCCCCCCCCCCCCCGGATTGTCACACCTGAAAAAGTATATGTGGAAATAGACCTATTTCGGCCTTACCAGTGAACAGCACTGGGAAGGCAATGTATTTTGTGATTTTCTGCTTCAGCATGAAAGTGACGAGGATTCCAGCTAATTTGACATCGCGTGGCTGAAGTACGAACGGAATCCGATGCGTCGTCATGTCATGGAAAGCACATTCTTCGAGAGTCTAAGAAAGTCATCATGATAAGAGACAGAGAGAGAGAGAGAGAATGTGAGAGAGAGAGAGAGAGAGAGAGAGAGAGAGAGAGAGCAATCAATTAACACACGCACGATGTCATGGAAATATCACTGTCGGCTAGGTTTAAGGCTTAAGCGTAATTTCAAGTGAAATAGTACCAGATACGAATCCATTTCCCAAAGTGAATAAAAGGACATATAAAAAACACACGAGTACGCAAACACACTTACACACACGCACACATCAAACCTACAAACATGACAACCGCCAATTCACTTCACATGTCATATCACACTTGCCATCCCACCCTAACAACCACCTCAACACCTGCACAAACCTTGCAAGATGTGTATACTTCTCTTGCTTCTACTGAATTGAAATCTATCATTTAACACTAACCATCTACCACTACCACTGGTAGAGTTACAGTTATGAATATGATATCATAATAGTACACCCAACCAAATTTAAGAGTGCAGTAAAACATTACATGACATCAGAATAATTATGTCCAAAGGAAATAAGGTTTGTTTGTTTGTTTCATTATCATTTTTCAAACATACCCTATCTGACACTTTTTCTTCGTCGAGGAAATAAGTGATTGTTAGGGGTCCTTCTCTCCATCTTATACTGTACTGCTCACCAGGAAAGGCAACCTTGTAGCCTGGTATATCATCCTGTAAAATAGAAATGCTAGTTTAGACATTACATACTATTTTGTAGAAAACTTTGACCAACTGTCTACTTTTCACTCCAAAAGTAATTTTGTGTATTTCCCAGAATCATGATGGCTGGGGATTTGAAATGTTGATATTTTCGACAAACTCCGCATTTTCAATGGCGATGAAACATGAAAATAAAGATGATAAAACCGTACTTGAGACAAAAACGAATCTTTCATACGCGATTGGGCACATTTCCGCCAGGGGGTAATAACGCGCAGCGTTCACAGTTTTCGAGCAAGCGAAACGAACAAGTAGGTAAGAAGGTATTTCTTTATCTGTTAATGGTATTACAAAACACAGAAATGAAAAATAAAATATTCAGCATCTTGCTGCCTGAATGTGAGTATAATTTGGATAGATCATACAGGGTTACCTCTTTGGTCTCGTTCATGTCGTCTTTGATGATCAGGTACACACAGTTCTTGACATCCCTGAGTGTTGACATGGGAACGTAAGGTGTACAGATGAGTCGTTTACCGATGAAGTACCTCCTGATGTAAGAGACAATCCACCACTCTGAGAAGTGATCGATGTACAGAGTTAGGTCTCTCTTCCGGACAATGCATCGAGGGAGTATATCGGTAGAAGGAACTATCCTTGAAAATTCTTCAGAACCTTTCGACAAGAAAATAAGAAATGTTTAATTTCTGTCTCAAGGATTGTTAATTATTTGGGGAAATTGCATGCTATAATCATTCCAAAAAATGTCTTCAGTTTCAGTACCTTTTTAAAATTCGAGCATCTGCTGCTGGAATTAGAGTGATTGCTGATAAAAACATCTTGTTTCCAGATTTTATGAGCAAGCTAAAATTGATTTTTTTTTTCAATACCGAGAATAGGTTCAAGTGTATTGCTAATCTCTTTTCGTGATTTTACCAACATACAATTTATCAGCATCTTCCGTTCTCACAGAGAATATGATAGGAACGGGCTAATGGTCTCAGGCCCTTATCTCCTGAAAATTCATCTATTTTAGGTATTGCCGCTCGAATCCTTGCAGTTATATAACTCACATTTTATAAGTAGAAGAATAGCATAAACATTGAAAAGAGAGACAAGGTGAAACCTATTTCCTATCTTAAGAATAGTAATACAGGCGTCAATGGTTAAGACATTGAAAATGCGAGCGAGCGCTTCTAGGTTTTTTCCCTTTATTTTCATTCCTCTTTTTCATTCTCTTTCCTTTTCTTTTACAATACGTTCATTCTTTAAAAAGTGGGGGTATATTTGTACACGCCAACCCCCCCCCCCCCCCGTCGAAAAAAGTGGGAGGTATACATACATATATATATATATATATATATATATATATATATATATATCCCATTCCCCCCCCCGGAATTTATGCCAGTGATTATACCCTTGCGCGGGAGAAAGCGCCCGAAGATACAGTAGGGCCTAGACACTATGGCGCATAATTTCTTGTTGATTTCAGTGAGGTGACTGCGGTATAGCTGTGTAGACTTTCATACTGTAAATGGCTACTTGACGGTTACGTGTCATAAATCATTGTCATTGTTAAAAAGGGGAAAGTGTGAATTTGAACCCCCCCCCCCCCCCCGCATCAACAAAATTTGATAATTTTTTTCCATCACAATTTCTTTTGAACAAGATCGCAGATACAAAGTCTATAAAAATTGCTAGAAAAATAGAAAAATGAAAATATTAAACGTTAAAAATCGGGGGGGGGGGGGGGGGAGGGGGATCTCCCCGGGATCGCCGCCTTTGCACCGTGGACAGTTAAGCTAAATGTACCATCATCAATAATATTGTATGGTGATTCTATGGTATACGGCCTCTGGGATAACACTTTCCAGAAGTTTTGTCACTTTCCCTTTTCTATAGAATCTGTAGTGAAAAGGATTACTATGAATTCTTACTAGTCATTCGGGTGTATAGCACTATGTCCGCCTTTTTCGACTTGGTGTATATGGCACTATGCGAGACCGTGACTTCGACTGGACTTTTGAAGTGGAGACCAGAAGGTGATAGCTTCAGCCCAACCGAGATGATGACTTCGTCCTTTTCCAGAGTCAACTCAGGTGGGATGTTTGTCAATGCTTCTACAGTGATATCTTCCCCTCTGCAGGCATCACGTGGTGGAATTTTAACTTGGACGTTGTACTTCTCAAGACAGATCAATGTGGCTTCTTTGATGCTTTTCGCTTTGTCGCGAGAGCTTTGTCGTTGCATGACATTTGCACCTGATGGAGATGTGTCTGTCAATGGATTCATCGGTTCGTCGTCCGTATGATCAGAAGACTGCCGAATTAATATCTGGCTTTCGACGACATCTAATCCAGTGGACCGTGTGAAATGCCCTGTTGTTTCCTCTTTCACAACATGGGCCGACTCATCTGTACCAAACGATTTAGCCACTTCCCTTTTCGATTCAATGTATGGTTGGATGGGCACTATTGCTCCTTCACTTACAAGGTACTCAAATACGTCCATATGGCGGCCATATAAAGCAAGATGGAGAGGTGTACAGTTATCATTTGAAAGTTTCTCCAATTCCTCCCCTTTAGAGACACAGTATTTTACAATGTCAAGATGACCCTTATATGATGCTAAGTGAAGAGCTGTTAACCCTTGCTGATCACACTTCTCAATGTCTGCTCCTTTTTTCACCAGATACTCGACGATTTCCAGATGTCCTGCAAGTGAAGCTTGGTGCAAGGGTGTCATGTCGTTATGATCACATTTATCAGGCTGTGCTCCTTTCTCAACGAGGTACTTGACAACGTCAAGGTGCCCTCCAGCTGAAGCTAACATAATCGGTGTCCAGCCATCGAAAGAAATCCCATCTATTTCTGCTCCTTGAGTGATAAGATATTTCACGCCATCAATATTGCCGGTTTGGGATGCAGTATGCAGAGCTGTCATTCCGGTTTTACCGCACTTGTTAATATTGGCACCTCCCTTCAAAAGGTACTCGACAATATCAAAATGGCCACCATCTGAAGCAAGATTTAGAGGTGTCCAATATCCATGGGCAAGTTTTTCCAATTCCGCTCCTTTATTGACAAAATATTTGACAATGTCAAGATGATCTTTGAACGATGCACTGTGAAGGGCTGTAAACCCTTCCTGGTCACATATCGCAATGTCCGCGCCTTCGTTCACTAAATACTCGACGATTTCAAGATGTCCCGCATATGAAGCTTGGTGCAAGGGTGTCATGTCGTTATGATCACATTTATCAAGCTGTGCTCCTTTCTCAACAAGGTACTTTACAATGTCAAGATGCCCTTCAGCTGAAGCTAACCTAAGTGGTGTATAGCCATCGAGAGAAATCCCATCGATTTCTGCTCCTTGATCGATGAGATATTTCACGCCATCAGTATTGCCGGTTAGGGATGTAATATGCAGAGCTGTCAGTCCAGTTTTACCGCACATGTTTATACTTGCTCCTTCCTTCAAAAGGTACTCGACAATTTCAAAACAGCCATCATATAAAGCAAGAGATAGAGGTGTCCAATATCCATTGGCAAGATTTTCCAGATCCGATCCTTTATTTACAAAATATTCGACAATGTCAAGATGACCTTTGGATGATGCAGTGTGAAGGGCTGTAAACCCTTCCTGATCACATACCTCAATGTCTGCGCCTGCGTTCACTAGATACTCAACGATTTCAAGGAGCCCTGTATGTGAAGCTTGGAGCAAGGGTGTAATGTCATTATGATCACATTTATCAAGCTGTGCTCCTTTCTCAACAAGGTACTTGACAATGTCAAGGTGCCCTCCAGCTGAAGCTAACTTAAGTGGTGTCCAGCCATCGAGAGAAATCCCATCTATTTCTGCTCCTTGAGTGATAAGATATTTCACGCCATCAATATTGCCGGTTTGGGATGCAATATGTAGAGCTGTCAGTCCGGTTTTACCGCACATGTTAATATTGGCTCCTTCATGCAAAAGGTACTCGACAATATCAAAATAGCCGTCATCCAAAGCGAGAGACAGAGGTGTCCAATATCCATTGGTAAGGTTTTCCAGATCCGATCCTTTATTGACAAAATATTTGACAATGTCAAGGTGACCTTCGGATGATGCCATATGAAGAGCTTTAAAACCTTCCTGATCACACTTCTCAATGTCTGCACCTTTTCTCACTAGATATTCGACGATTTCAAGATGGCCCTTTTCTGATGCGAGATGCAACGGTGTCATGTAGTAATTGTCACAGTTATTAATTCCTTCCACTTTGTCCACTAGATATTTCACAATGTCAAGATGACCATTCAGTGACGCAACGTGAAGACCTGTTCTCCCATCCTTATTACTCTTTTCAGTGTCTGCTCCTTCATTCACTAGATAGTCCAGGATTTGCAGATGGCCTTTGAATGATGCATGATGAAAGGGTGTCCAGTTGTTATCATCACATTTGTCAAGCTGTGCCCCTTTGCCAACTAGGTATTTTACTATATCAAAATGACCTTCGGATGATGCAGTGTGAAGGGCTGTAAACCCTTCCTGATCACATATCGCAATGTCCGCGCCTTCGTTCACTAGATACTCGACGATTTCAAGATGTCCCGCATATGAAGCTTGGTGCAAGGGTGTCATGTCGTAATGATCACATTTATCAAGCTGTGCTCCTTTCTCAACAAGGTACTTGACAATGTCAAGGTGCCCTCCAGCTGAAGCTAACTTAAGTGGTATCCAGCCATCGAGAGAAATCCCATCTATTTCTGCTCCTTGAGTGATGAGATATTTCACGCCATCAATATTGCCGGTTTGGGATGCAGTATGCAGAGCTGTCATTCCGGTTTTACCGCACTTGTTAATATTGGCTCCTTCATGCAAAAGGTACTCGACAATATCAAAATAGCCGTCATCCAAAGCGAGAGACAGAGGTGTCCAATATCCATTGGTAAGGTTTTCCAGATCCGATCCTTTATTGACAAAATATTTGACAATGTCAAGGTGACCTTCGGATGATGCCATATGAAGAGCTGTAAAACCTTCCTGATCACACTTCTCAATGTCTGCGCCTTCGTTCCCGAGGTACTCGACCAATTCAAGATGACCAACGGATGATGCAGTGTGAAGAGCAGTTCGCCCATCCTTGTTACTCTTATCAATGTCTGCTCCTTCGCTCACTAGATACTTCACGATTTCAAGATGTCCCTTTTCTGATGCATTATGCAACGGTGTCCATTTGTTATCATCACATTTGTCAAGCTGTGCGCCTTTGCCAACTAAGTATTTCACAATGTCGAAATGTCCTTTAGATGATGCTTTGTGGAGAGCTGTAAACCCGTCCTGATCACACTTCCCAATGTCTGCGCCTTCGTTCCCGAGGTACTGGACGATTTCAAGATGGCCTTTACTTGATGCACAATGCAACGGTGTCATGTCGTAATCATCACATTTGTCAATCTCTGCTCCTTTGTCAACTAGGTATTTCACAATATCAAGATGACCTTTGGATGATGCAATGTGGAGAGCTGTTCGACCATCCTTATTACACTTCCCAATGTCCGCGCCTTCGTTCACAAGATACTCGACGATTTCAAGACGTCCCGCATGTGAAGTTTGGTGCAAGGGTGTCATGTCGTTATGATCACATTTATGAAGCTGTGCTCCTTTTTCAACGAGGTACTTGACAATGTCAAGGTGCCCTCCAGCTGAAGCTAACCTAAGGGGTGTCCAGCCATCGAAAGAAATCCCATCTATTTCTGCTCCTTGAGTGATGAGATATTTCACGCCATCAATATTGCCGGTTTGGGATGCAATATGTAGAGCTGTCAGTCCGGTTTTACCGCACATGTTAATATTGGCTCCTTCATGCAAAAGGTACTCGACAATTTCAAAATAACCATCATCCAAAGCGAGAGATAGAGGTGTCCAATATCCATTGGCAAGATTGTCCAGATCCGATCCTTTATTGACAAAATATTTGACAATGTCATGGTGACCTTCGGATGATGCCATATGAAAAGCTGTAAAACCTTCCTGATTACGTACCTCAGTGTCCGCGCCTGCGTTCATTAGATACTCCAGGATTTGCAGATGGCCTTTGAATGATGCATGATGAAAGGGTGTCCAGATGTTATCATCACATTTGTCAATCTCTGCTCTTTTGTCAACTAGGTATTTTACAATGGGAAGATGACCACTGAATGATGCAATGTGAAGAGCTGTATGCCCATCCTTATCAATCTTCTCGATGTCTGCTCCTTTGCCTACTAAAAGCTCAACAATATGAAGATGGCCTTTCATTGAAGCTAGGTGAACAGGGGTCTTTCTAGTACTGTCAACCTTTTCTTTTTTTGCTCCATGACTGATGAGGTATTCAACCATTTCCAAATGTCCTTTCTCTGAAGCAATATGAAGGAGAGTCCTGCCATGCTTATCTGCGCAGTTCACGTCAACTCTAGCATCCGCTGAAAAGTCTTGAGTTAAAGCTCTTAAGTTCTGGATGTCTCCAGTTTCTACTGCTGAGAACAGCGCCATGTTATTTCATAGCTACTTACGCTTTTCAGAAAACTGCAGGGGAAATGTTATCCGCGTACGGTTGTTATCTATTATGACTTTCGACTTACGACTATAGAATAACGTGTACAACATTCCATTCTATGTACATGTATAGGAATCTATTTTCTTGATCGTAATAAAATGAAACATTCAACCGTGTAAATATTAGGGAGCGATCTAAAAAGTGATGTGGACTTTGTATCCATTTGAGGGTTTTTTTTTTCAGAAATCGACATACCACATACAGCATAGCGTGCTATAGCAATACCATATACGTGTACAATGGCCGTGTCATTATGTAAATATGCAACAAGTTTATTTTTTTCTTGAAGCCGTCATGGTAGTGGGCATGCTTGTGCGGGAATAGAAATAAAAGCCTTGATTTTTACTACGTCAGACAGACTCAGACACCTATGAATTGAAGCAATACGTTTGTCTACACAAATGATTCTGTTTTATGTGCATCTAGCAATCATCATATACTGGATGAGTCGGAAAAAGTACAAACTTTTTGATAATATTGTATTTCAAGATGGAGCTATAAAATGAAATAATGTGACATTCATTAGGAGAGCCATTCCTCTGGCGTATTTGACATCAGTTTTGTGGGGCACCTTTTCACTGTAGACTACACAGGGGTCGATTTATGTGAAGATGTCAAAATCAATTTGCGCCAACCCTGGGCCTTTTCTGGTTGGCAGCATCAAACCTGGGTTTTCGTTTACCTTCTGTTTTGGCTATACCAACACCCAAAATGACATAAAGGACCTCACATACCCCAAACATCCTTTTCTTAAAATGAATAGAGCTATGACAAAGTCAAAGTACACATAAGTAATTGCATGGCACAAAATAATGAATGTTAAAGTTTTAAGTTGTTTATTACAAATGTATCACATTTGATCCAAAAGGTATTCAAATAACTCAATCAAAACATAACTTCTTATTCAATCAAATTGAGTTTCAAAATGAAAATGTGAAAATTCTGGACAAATATTCAAAACTCTAGTACATTAAATTTCTATATAGAGAATTAAATATGAAGAATTGTAAGAATTGATTATTTGGTAAAACTGATAATTGTTATTATTAGAAGGGTCATGAATTGAAGGACTTCCCTGATTATAAAGCCTCCTTAGCATAGCTCCAGCTCCGAAGTGTTGTCCAAGAGAAACAGCTGTAGTATCCCGCAGTTTACATGTATATGAATGCCGCCAGCTACGGCAATGTTGTTGTGGTCACCATGGCGAAAGTGCAATCGGCAGTCTTGGAACGAGATGCCAGATAATAAAGTTGAACTCCATAATTCCTAACCATGGTCTGAGTTTGTCAGGTGTACAAAACAGTACATTACAATGGCGACGTGTAGTGGAAACTCGGTTCAAGATCTGAATTTATCCAGTATGCGAGATATTTGACTTTTCCCAGCATCTTACACAGACGATTGTGAGTACCACGTAAGCCCCACGTATTGAGAATTTACGTTTTATCGTCAACATGTCTATGCCAATCATAACGCCGTTTGATCCACACGGTGACAGTGCATCCCTGAGTCAGAGATGGGAGCAGTATATTAAGAGATTCGAGGGGGCTATGGTCGGCTTTGATATCACCACACCAAAACGAAAGAGAGCACTACTCTTACACAATGGAGGTAAACTACTCCAGAATGTCTTTGACACACTAACAGATACAGGCACTGAGAATGACTATGAGAAGGCAAGAGATGCATTAACAGCTCATTTTGTTCCACAGAAGTACATCATTTATGCAACTATTTTATCCCGCCGCCTGACGCAGCAAGATGAGAGTGTCGCACAATTTTGTACTCGCCTACGCAGAGAGGCGGAGAAGTGTCAGTTTAGTCACGTGGATCGAGAACTGGTGACACAAATAATCACGAGTTTGTAGATCTGGACAGCTGCACAGACGAGCTCTAGAGAAGAGATTTCTCTGACAGAACTTCTTGATCTTGCCCGATCCACTGAATTGTCACACGAGCGTGCAGATGGCGTTGAAGCTGACACACCATCACCGGTTCATCGTCTTTCTACACAACACAGGAAGAAACGCTCAAATCAGTCCGTTAGTGGTAGGAAACCACAACCGAAACAAAAATCGAAGTAGGATGACAAAACAACCAGAAAGAAGAACACAGAACAATGTGGGCACTGTGGCTATTCTTACCCTCATCAAGGTGACTGCCCCGCCAAGGGTAAACGCTGTAACACATGCAACAAACTACACCACTCTGCATCAGTTTGCCGCAGTGGCAAACCAGTCAAGTCTGTCAGCGATGTTAATGCCACATCACTCCCTGATGAAGACACCTCGCAGAACCCTGTTGAAACGATCCATGAGTATATGTTCGCTGTCTCAAAAGCCAAACCGCCGACACATGTAGGTGTAAACATTGATGGTACACGATGTTCTACGATTATCGACTCTGGACGTTCGCGAAACATCATTGATGAGCCTACCTACAAGAAATTGAATGTGAGCCTCAAGAAAACCTTTATCCGTCTCTTCCCATATGGTTCGAAAACACCCTTGAGTGTCTTAGGTGTGCTTACTGCTAGCCTTGAATCACAGAAGAAATTCACTGCAGCTGAAGTATATGTAGAGAAAGGCTCATATGGCTGTCTCCTTGGACGTAGCACAGCTGAAGATTTTGATTTGATTACTATCAATGACACTGCCAATGCTGTCAAAGCAGATCAGAACTATACATCTGCATACCCAAACCTCTGGTCTGGGGTTGGAAAGATGAAAGATAAGAAGGTGAAATTTCATATTGACACTTCAGTTCCTCCTGTCGCACAACGTTTTCGCAACTCACCATTTCATCTGCGAAAACAGATTGAGAAACAGCTTGCAGAGCTGCAGGAAGTTGATATCAGCGAGGACGCTACAGACCCGACTCCATGGGTTTCACCGATAGTAGCAGTTCCTATTAAAGCCAAATGATCCACAGAATATTAGGGTTTGTGTAGACATGAGGGCGGCTAATAAAGCTGTCATCAGTGAGCGTAATCCTACACCTACAATGGATGAAATCATTGCAGAGTTGAACGGCTCCAAGATATTCGCTAAGTTGGATCTGAAATCTGGATACCATCAGCTCGAGCTTGAACCTGAGAGCAGATACATCACCACGTTTGCAACGCATGTCGGCCTGAAACGATACAAAAGGCTGAATTTTGGCATCTCCTCAGCAAGTTAAGTTTTCCAAAACACAATTCGTCGGACAATCGAGGGCATACCAGGAGTCCTCAATGTCTCTGACGACATTCCTGTTCAGGCACCTGACCAGGCATCGCATGACGAGAGGCTGAACGCGCTCTTCAAGCGTCTACATGAACAAGGACTGAATATGAACAAGCAGAAATGCCAATTCTGCAAGTCCACCATCTCTTTCTTCAGACTCGTCTTTTCTGCAGAAGGGATATCTCCTGATCCTTAGAAAGATGATGCTATCCATGAAACTGCACGTCCTACAAATGCCCAGGAAGTCAGAAGTTTTCTTGGCATGGCAAGCTATAGTTCACGCTTCATACCAAATCTCTCGACGATCATCACACCCCTACGTAGCCTCACGACAAAGGGTGGCAAAATTCGAATAGAACCAGGACCATGAAGCAGCCTGGAAATCGTTGAAAGGTTCCATATCAAAAAGCACAGTCTCAGCATACTTTGACACAGCCAAGCACACAACCTTGTATGCTGATGCTAGTCCAGTAGAACTAGGTGCCATGTTAACACAGGAGGGCGAACAATCATCTATGCCAGCCGTTCCCTCACCTCTACTGAACAACGCTACAGCCAAATTGAGCGTGAAGCACTCGCAATCACGTGGGGAGTTCAGCGTTTCCATATGTACCTTTTTTCGGACGAAACTTTATGGTGGTAACGGACCATAAGCCATTGATCCATATCTTTGGTAAGCCAAAGGTCGTACCATATCCCCGAATTGCGAATTGGATGCTGAAGCTGCAACACAACGATATGGAAGTAGTTCACGCCCCAGGCAAGACCAACCCCGCAGACTACATCTCGCGTCATCCATGCAGTGATAATTCTACGTCAGTGCCTGAAGCGGAGATGTACGTCAACTTAGTAGCCCAGCACGTGCTAACGAAAGCGATCAGTCTTCAGGAAATTCGTGAAGAAACAGCTCGCGATCCTGTACTCCTAGCGACAATTCACACGCCTAGCAGTGATTAATGGTACAAGCTCAAAGACTCAAATCCTTCAATGTGGCACATTCGTAGCGAGATAGCTGTCACAGATGATGATATTGTTCTCAGAGATAAACGTATCGTCATCCCGTTAGCACCCCAGACACGCGTTCTTGAAATGGCACATGAAAGCCATCAGGGCATCACGTGTACCAAAGCTTTGCTTCGTTCGAAAGTGTGGTTCGTGTCTCTTGACAGGAAAGTAGAAGCATTAGTGAGAGAGTGTGCTACGTGCCAAATCGTTCGCGACAATGGCACACCTATGGAGTCATTTCGGATGTCTCCAGGCAACACCTAAGTATAGATTTCTGTGGCCCATTTCCTACAGGCGAATACCTCATGGTCTTGATAGATGAGCATTCTCGATATCCTATTGTTGAGATTATGCGCTCAACATCCGCGAAATGTGTGATTCCAGTGTTGGATAAAGTTCTATCTGTGTTTGGATTCCCCAAAGTCATAAAGAGCGACAACGGAAGTCCATTCAGTGCCATCTCCTAGATTATGCATCACACTGTGGATTTGAACACCGCCGCGTAACTCCGCACTGGCCTCGAGCGAATGCACAAGCCGAAGCATTCAACAAGCCACTCATCACAGCACTACGCACTACGCGCTGCACATCTTGAAGGTAAAGGCTGGAAGCAGGAACTCTACAAGTACCTTTGTAAGTATCGCTCAACGCCGCATACTTCGACAGCCGTAAGCCCATTTCAGCTCATGTTCAACCACGAACCAGCAACACGCTTGCCAGTAGTCGACGTTGATCACGATAGTGATTCTTCAGTACCATGTGATGAGAATGCCGACGCACGAGCCCATAGCAAAGCAAAAGCGAATGACCGTCGTGCAAAAATCAAAGCAGAAAGCACATGCTGACAAAATATGCAATCATACCGCGACAAGTGATTTCAGGTTATTGTGCGTAATAATACACGTGGTAACACGTTGTCAACTCCATTTGATCCAAACCCTATGATCATAGTGAGCAGAAATGGAAATATGATCACTGCTCAGTCTCATGAAAGGAAGGTAACTCGCCATGTTTGATGTTTCAAAAGGTTTCCTTCTTCAAAATCGCGTCAAGCTGAAACCGAGAGCAATGGTAACCAACTGGTTGCCACGGAAACCAATCCGCGTACCGCACGTCCTCGCCTTGGTCGGTCTCACAAACCTCCATCTTATTTGAAAGATTATCAAATGTGAGAAAGACAACAGAACAAAAACAAAGACAATGAACAAGCACTGTATTATTGTATTTTGTGTATTAAGGAGTAATAGTTTTACTATCATAAATGCTTATCTTTTGCATTATTCATGTTGTTGAATGTTCAAGCCATAAAACTTTGTGTTTTTTTTCACATTTGGAAAATGAAAGTTACTTTTTTATGAACAAAGGAAGGTGGTACATGTATTATTGAAGACAGGATACAAGCTTATACTGTTATACATATCTCTATGTAGATCAGAAGGCAACCATACTTGTTTTAAACATATGTACATGTATTTTGGTTTTAAACACACGTAGGGCCTACAGGATGGTGTGTAACATATGTAGGGTTTTTTTTTCATGAAAGAAAAAGAAGGGATAGTTCATTATTTATCTCTGCAACACACACAAAAACATTTTGTATTGTAATGAGACTTGCAATCAGACACGAAAACTGTATTTTTTATGTTAAATAGAATGAGAGAAGCTACCAAGGCAAAATTAGTTGGAAATGAGAAGACAAAGTGTCATACTTTTGTTGTAGAAGCATAAAGTATACCCTATATTATTATTGTAGAAGTATGAAGTACCATGTATTAGACAGAAATTGTTTGAAGAATATGAAACCAGAGTTTTGTTTTATTCGTGACTGTTGTTTTTACCGTATGTTAAATGAGTGTTACTGTCTCATATTCATGATTGTTGTTTTTACGGTATGTTAAATGAGTGTTACTGTCTGTAACACTCATCAAAACATTCTTTATTCAAGGTATGTTTTGCTACAAAATATTGTACATGTACAAAGGATGATTTGATGGTTGACACTAAATACTTCAAAACAGTTGTACTGTGAAAAGTTTTATTTTATGTAATCACAGCTATACCAAATATTTCTGTACCTCATGCTATATGTCATGTGTGCTAACTGAAGTCCATTCTGTGACATTTATAAGCAAATCACCATTTGGCTATTCCAAGTTGTTGAAGTGTATCTAGCCACTCATTATTACTTTGCAGTTGAATAATGCATTTAAAGATACAGTTAGCATTAGACATAAAGAATAGAAGTTAAACTCTCTGTGTACTTTTCTGGTTTTAAAGCAACATTCAAAAATAACTTTGATAAATGACTGAATTAAAGCCATAAGTAATCAAAACTTAACAGCATAATATCATGCCTAGTTGAGTGACAAAGATAAACATTTTTTTTCAAAGTTTTTAAGGCAAACTCTTGATTAAAATTTCATGTTAAAAATAGCCTTTTAAATTCAAGTTTCTGATTTTAGTACTGAAATAAAATCGGTAGAAAATTTACTAAACTCACCACCATTATGGGTAAAAACTCCTCCAAAATTAATACAAACTGAAGGTCATTTGTTGCTGGCTCCTCAGAAAACAACCTCACTCAAAGAGTCAAAAAACGAAAGTGAGACAACTCCCTGTGTACAGCAATTGGGTACACTATACAAACAATCAACCTTGGGTGGGTCTTGGAGTCTTAAGTGTTTTTTTTTTCACCTGTTACAAGAATTAATTAATTAATTATCGCCCTCTCCTGATCAAGAAGCAGAGCACAGATAATTAAAATCTGATTCATCCATTATCTAAATAGTGATACCGCCATCACAAGGTCAAAATGAGTAATTTCACATTATTGATGCTCTCTTTTTTTTTTCTTCATAAACTGATACAAAATTCTCATAAATACCAATAAATCAGTCAGTTTCTCAGAATTTTCTATTTAGATGACATTTAACCTTAGAATTGTGAATATTTGTGGCTGGAATTGATAGTTTTGTGAACTGTACGCAATATCTATTAAGACCGTCAAGTTCAACCCCTTATCACATAAACACTATAAAGGCCCTGTAACATAGAAAATACAGTCAATCATATTGATATCAGTTGTGAGTCTATGGTAAAATATGTACTAAAGAGTTATAATTGATCGTAAGATTGATTGTATCTCTTCATGTTACAGGCCCAAGGTCTGCAGTTACCTCTGAAACAGTCGATTCATATATAAGATTATCCAAATTCAAGTTCAAATTAAAATTCGCTTTTCAAATTATCCAGCAGCACACAACAAAAAGTTTTTTGTTTGCTTATTCACAGTTACTCGTAATACAAATATTTTAGGCTTCAAAATGGGAATATTTTGGTGTTATTTCAAACTAAATTGATGGTAAATTGTTTTAAAGGTAGTGGACCACATTTGCAAAAAAAAAAAAAAAAAATGTTTCAGAAATGGAAGATAAATAATTCAATTTCGGATTTAAATGACAGATATTTATGTAAAACTATCATGTTATCAAATTTACAACAATATTCCAATGAATACTAAATAAAAAAATGAATGGTTTTATTCTTAAAGCGTCAGGAATACGCCTTTACAAAACAAAGGAAATAAAAGAAACTTTGTGTTGAATATTTCCTTCTCAATCCTAAACTGGAATGTACTGGGGTCTAAAACTTTACGAGTGTTTTTTCTGTGGCTTAAAGCAATCTAAACTAAAACTTTTGTGCAGATTGGGTGCCACTTGCAAATGTGAGCTACTGCCTTTTAAACTTCATGTATCAAGAACGACACCAGAAAATACCCGGAGTTGGCGCAAATGGATTTTCACATCGTCATATAAATTGAACCTGTGCAATCAACCGTGATGGAGGAATTATGTGACGATGTCAAATTATCCCCTATCTATAGCTCCAACTTGAAATAACAGACAATTGGAAACATGGAAAAGTAAGCACTTTTTCTGACTCTCACTGTACAAAAAAGCCGGTGGACGTGATAGCCGAACCATAATATTCAATTGTTAATCAACTTTGCATGACGGAATATTGTATTTGAATACAGTAAAATTCATTTGTTTGTGGGTTAGAACTAGAGTCTTCAATATCTTATAAAAATATTGTGAAATAATCAGTTTCATCATCCGGAAGAGATAAGCACCCAAAATAAAAATTCTTTATATCAAGGAGCCGCGAAGAGGAGCTGAAGGTTGGGAGGGGGTATGCGTAGAACAAGACTACTTGATAGTCATATCAAACATGTCAAAAAAGCATTATGGAAAAAAATTGTACTAAAAGCTAACAAAAGCAAAGTGGAGCATTTCGATGTTCCGCAATCCATAAGTATATCTGTGTGCGCGCGCTATCGTGTGAGGGTGTGCGTATGAATTGTCAATCCCCGAGGAGTATATTACGTTTGTAAAACCTTTATAATGTAGAAAATACATTTCTGTGATGATTATTAACATAATTGAATCTGTACATAAATATGGGATGGTGTGACCCCAGCCTCTGGTTTACCCCTCCGACATGACACATAACCAAGTTTGTACGTTTACCAGTCTGATGTCCCAAAATTATGAAGCAGTTGAAACAATTCTTATCTTGCTCCGAAAGCTTTCGTAGACCCCGAAGGGGACATGCGAATCCCGTAAGCAGCTCGAAAAATAAATCGCATGTGTTGTAAATTTAGAGAAAAAAAGAGAAGAAAAAATATAATA
This sequence comes from Echinometra lucunter, assembly GCA_029962745.1. Lineage (NCBI taxonomy): Eukaryota > Metazoa > Echinodermata > Echinoidea > Camarodonta > Echinometridae > Echinometra > Echinometra lucunter. Next base: position 18,266,437 of record CM057161.1, on the reverse strand, counting down.
TAAGATGAGATGTTGTGGACCAGCGCTCAAAATACACGGGGGCGGCGGGCGATTCGCCCCCGTGACTTCAAAAAAAGCCTCCGTCAGAAAGTTAACGAGGGCGATTTTTAAAATATGAATTAAAAAAATCACCCCCTCAAATTTTCATGGTAGATTACAAAAATGTCGGCGCCAGGCAACATAACTTCAATTGTGAACTTTTATATTGAGAATCGAGTTCATTCTGTTCCAAAATAGAACTCAAATACGTACGATCTTGTATTTCGTGACCGTCATGATCATCCGACTAACTTCCTAAATCCTAAATGCACTGCGCTGCGCCAGCGCCAACCACTGCGGCCGCGCACAATGCGGCCGCATGCACAACTCATAGACTAATAACACAACTTCCGTTCATGCAAAAAATAAATTCTCGTAAAATACCTGGCTTACGATAAAGGCTCTAATTGTTTTTGATTTATGAAATATCATCACTGAGATGATTCGTAATCATGATCCTGGCGAACTAATTATTCTTGTATCATCAGACATAATAATTTCAATAAAAATCGCTGGAACTATTTTAGAAACAAGTGATTACTTTTATTTTCGAGCGGACAGCACAATCCAATTAATTATTTGCACCCTTTGACAAAAGGCTATATCATTGTCAACAAGACGGTTTGCTGTTGGCGATGGAATACCAAACAAATTTACAAAGAATGGTTCGCTAATGGTATTTTTCCTAGAAAAATTAGGGTAATTATTCCGCTTAAAAATAACTATTGAGTGTGGATATACAATATTTTTTCATTGATATGGACGTAAAATCGGTAAGAATGGTCTTTTGAGATGTTCAAAATTTTGAATCAGTCCCACTCATTGCATTCTGTGGTGGACATTGCCACTCGCGATGATCGGTGCCCAAGTCCAAAGACTTCAAACTATGAATTGGCCGTGATTTATGATGCAAATTAGCGGTAATTTGACAGCAAATTACTACTCGGGTACTCGAAAAACTCGAGTATTTTTATCTACTCGCCTCGAATAGTAAAATCACTACTCGTGCCAGACCTACATAATACAATACGGTACATAAAATGTTGGATCACATAAATAAGGAGGAAACTCAGAGAAACCTAATTTTAAGTCAAGTGGTACAAAACATTAGCTAAACAATGAATTAAAAGGCTAATAAAGTGTCCTCAGGGGGGTAAGATGAACAAAAAATACATGCAAAAGAGAGCCCCCGTCATCACAAAAAGAGCCTCCTTGAGAAAGCTGACGGGGGCTCTTTTTTATTGGGGTTTTGGAGAAAGAGCCCCCGTGGAAAAAAAATTAATTTGAGGGTTGTTGTGGACTCTTTCTCTCTTTCTCACTTTCCTTCTCCCCTAAGTAAGTTCCTAACTTTGTGTAGTAACCTTTTTAATCGGGTTTTTCTCCTCTGTTTGTCTTCTTTCAGGTTTTTCTCTCTCTCTCTCTCTCTCCCTCCTAACCAGTGTTTCTTTGTTTTCTCTCTCTTAAACCATTCCAGCTCTTTCATCTATACATACACACACACACACACACACAAACACATCCACCCTCACTCACCCTCGCATACACATATATGCATGTTCATTTGGATGACAAAGGGTTATAGCTTTAAATTTGCAAATAATTATCCTTTCTCTTACGGCTGCATTATCTGTAATAACTCCTCTCTCTCTTAATTATATATATCAAATTAATTCATTAGATAAATGTTAAACTAGAAGTCAAATCAATTTGAATAACATTCATCACTGTATAATTTTATTACAATGTACACAATATACAAATATTCATGATGACAAAATAAGCAATTAAATAGCTGCATTTACATTAATAACAACCGAAATGACGCTATTATCAAACACTCCTTGAATAAAACATTTATCCAAGAGAGAATGATTAGAAAACACTGATTGATAGAAAATCATTGAAAACATAATAACAAATTGCTATGGCCTTAAAATTATATCCTAGTATAATGGCCAATGGTACTTGAACTTGAATAGTATTCGACTAAGTTTATACGTTAGAGGCAAAGAATAATGTTTCTATGTCATAATGACACTATGTATGATCAGGTGTAACAGTTTTCAACATCTATTTATATACAACCACTCAAACATAATAACTACAAAACAATCTCAATTCGTCACATTATCAAGATAAAACTACGGCAAGCATGAAGAAATTTGATATTCTACAATATTCATTTCATAATTCGACCGATAGATGCATAATACTGGTATGAATATTGTGTTCGAAAGCAAATAAATCCCCAATACATGAAGGCACTTAGGATGGGCGAAAAAACACGAATTAAATATCTGTCTTACTGGTATGAGAGCAGCATTAACTAATCTATTTAGTCAGACAGGCTTTTACTGCACCTCATCTAATTTCTACAAAAAATCGTGTGGTATATTATTTTAACCTATTCGTGACAGTCACAGAGGATCCACTTTGTGTGGTTGGTGCCCAATAACTTTTGATGCAAAGCTCTAAAAATCATACCAAATACATGAGCAGGAAGAGCACAAAATTCTACACATACTGTGCCAACTTGGGTTGTGCCAGTGTTTGTCGTTCGATGTCGATTTTTTAAAGGAATATAAACACGAAAATTCTTTAACTTACAACGCAATAAAAAGTTCGAAATCATTGTTCTTTCCATGCACATTGGGAACTTTTAAACTTCTCAACATACATTCTGTCAATTCATAATTTCAGATGCCTGAGTTTTTATATTAACCTGTTTGCTACAGAAACCAGGTCACCCCTGTATAAACTCTATGGCAAAGAGAGAATTCAGTATTCAGGGGGTTAAAAAACGCAGCAATTTAAAAAAAAAAACGTAATGGCGTTGTAAACATGAACATAAAGGGCTGATTAAATAAGGCTTTAGGTAATTACTGTCATGAATGGCTTAAAACGGGGATTAGGTTACTTATCGATATCGGAAAGAAAGCCGTAAATGTCGCGAAACCATTCAAAAATTAAAAATAAATACAAATAGCCTTTTGCTTCGGGAAGAAAACTTATAAGCAACATAGAAATAAGTTATCGATAACAACAACAACAACAGCAACAATAATAATAATAATAATGATGATGATGATGATAATAATAATAATAATAAATAATAATAATAATAATAATAATAATAATAATAATAATAATAATAATAATAATAATAATAATAATAATAACAATAATAATTATAATAATACATTTAAAAAAAACCTAACGATGACAAAAGAGGCAGTGAATTCAGTTCATGCCAGTTGTGCCATAACGAATTTGTTAGACATAGATAATGAGAAAGGAAATAAAAAGTAATAGTTAATGAAAAAATAGCTTACATGCAGAAAAATCCTAATACTACCAAAATGCTAAGTTAAAGAGGATAACATGAGCGAGCAATTCTGATGAAAAACACCCCTTCCCACTCAGTATCAGTGAGACGAATTTCAGATCTGATATTCCATTAAAAGATTGCTATTACCTGTACTATGGATATATAAGAATGAGCGCACTCATAGTGCATTTAGACTATGTTAGCCATGACTATTATCATGTTCACGCCACCTACGTCGATGAAAGCCAATATGAATCCACGAATTTCATAGTTCTCTTTGAGCTGTGCTAAAGTTCGTACCGGAAGAACACTGAACATGAACTAATAACATGTTCATTCCGACGAATATGAGGTTTGGTGTACATTGACGCGACATGTCCGATCCGCGAAAATCTGTCACCAAAAGTATTTTTAAAAAAGAAAAAAAGAAGGGGAATTTGTTTATTGCGGGCTTTGAATCGCTTTTTGTGGGTGCTTTAAGTAAGTGGAAGTTATCCATAAGGGGTATAATTTGCTCAACATCGAATTGCTCGCCATGATGTTTTTTTTAAAAGATTGTCAGGTGCAATTCATTTTGATATGGCTTCCCCGTCACAGAGGGCGCCATTCAAAAAAGGACACTAGAAATAGTGCAAGTGATTGTCAAACTACGCAGAATAAAATAAACAATAGTACTATTCTCACTGCCGGCATAACGATTCGAAAATAGTACATAAAACATATGTTTATAGTGGCAGTGAAGAGGGCATATCTAAAAGAAGCTACCACTACACTCAAGCTGATAGACACATATCTTTAAATGATAAATTCCCAGTGATCATGGCATCATATTATCCGAAAATTAGGAACTGACATTTTGACTTTGTAAATCCAGATAATATAAGTTTTTACAGCAGAGTATTCACCAGGAAATCATGAAACTTACTCTGACGGCGAATCACGTGAATTCTATTTAATTCGATTCTTATCTTCATAGGATTATAAATGATTTTCCATATAATGTTCACTGTTGTTGTTGTCGTTGTTGTTGTTGAACTGGGTTTTTTACAGACGTGTATCAATCATAGTTTGTCAAATACTAAATGGGGTCATTTCAACGCCATGCTCGCTTGAAATTCACGAGAAAAAAGAAAATGAAAGCATAATTCCAAAAGTATTGGGAAGGATTGACAGTTGATTATCTTGAATGGCCATTTTTCCTTTTCTTTCCTGAATTCAAATATGATATCGATAATAAAAGATTGCAGAAAAATGGACAGCTAGAAATATTACATTTCAGTCCAGGCTGTTCTCAACGTTATTGCTGTAAACACGATTGATAAAAATCACGCAATGCATCGAAGTGTCCAATTCGAGTGATAATTTGATTATCTAATAATACAACGCTACTTCCGTTTTATTATATTTACAGCACAGTTAGAAGTCATATTAGACTAACTATGTATTTTCTACTAATATAATAACACACTTGGCGGTGCGACTAAGTCACAACTACGCTGATTACAATAACTGTGCTTCTACTTGTCAAACTGACCCTTAAACAGTGCGTTTCTTGATGTAGGAAACCCAACTTTTCCCCATCAATATCTCATCAGATAAACCTAGCTGAATTATAATTCATCCTAAAGAGGGCAATTTCTTCTTCTATCACATGACACATTTTGATAAAAAAGCAAGGGAAATCAAGTTGTAACAACTTTAGGTCTTCAAAGCTGAAAGATTTGCTCAGACAGTAATAGTGATCAATACATTGAACGGCCATTCATTGATCATTTCTTTGCTCCGCGGGGAGAGGTCATAAGGAAGGGCTTTTGGACTCATTCTCATTTAGAAATTGCCAAAACTTTCGACTGCTGACAATATTAATAATAATAATATTGATAATAACAATAATAATGATGATAATAATGATAGTAATAATGATAATAATGATAATAATTACTAAAAGAACATAATGTTCTGACCACCCGTCTTTGTTGCTGTTTTTTTGTCCCTATCCTTTGTTTATTTTGTTTTCATTCATGACCTCTTTGGCCAAACTAATTTTGACATTACTAAATAGATACCCTTCATATCTATTCACACGGAGTGATATCATAACATAATTATTTTGGTATCGTGCACGTGAAAGAGCAAGATTTAATCTAAGACATGAACTATACAAATTTATTAGGACATGATTATTTCTCGAGTGATAGTTAAGAAAGGCCGGGTTTCCTTTTCCAGAAACACACTGCAGAATGGTTATCCAGCAGTTTTTGTCAAAGCACATTGAAAAAATTGCAAATACAAATAAGAAAAAATGAAAGCGAGTGTTCACTATAATGTTGCCATGAGTAATCTGGTTTGTCTGTGACTCGATTTTTTTTTATTGTGGACGCTAGTTTTGATTATGTTTAGACTAAAATAATGACAAATGATGGCTTCTTATTATACCTTTGTGCAGCATCTTGCGGGAGAAGAAAACCAGTCGGCATATATAATAGTGATTATCAGTATGGCACAGGGGTTACTATTGATCGTATTCTTTTGCCATATGTATTTTGCATAAAACCCCTGCATTTTTGCAGTTAAACATTTGTTCGACTGTCTTAACTCCAGTAACTTCATAGGCCTATTCTACTTTTGGTTTCAAACTGTTAAATGAACGTATGTTCTATGCAGAGCAAAGGCACGAATGCGATCAAATCCTTGCATATCTTTGATAACACAACCAATTCTGTCATTTAAAAACCATCATGAAGTCAGGACTGTAAACACCGCGAGATCACATCATCATCTTTACAGTATGTACTACCATAAATAATAAATATGTACATTTCGTTGGCATGAAAATAAGTAATATTTGCACATAATCATGGGGAACGTCACATAACATGGAGGGATGATGTCACGTGATTATGATCACGTGGAGTCCTTTATCAGCGCAATCGACGTTAGGTTATACCCCTGACCATGAGCTATACCCAGTCAGTGTACATCCTATCACCGTCTGCTGATACTCCAGCTGTCCGATCACCTCCGCATTTTTCGAGGACGGCTTCGACTTCGTCCGGCGAGTAACGAACTGGTGTCATTTCGTTGCTCGCAGCCGACGAACTCGAGTACGTACCGACGCTATCTGAGCTCGAATTATGACTGTCGCCGCTAGAGTTCCTACTATTACTCCTGGTTCCATTCTGCAATCCATTCGGTAGAGCACCATTCGGGGTGCCACCGTTCGGTGTAGTACCGTTCATACTGTTTCTATGCAACGGACTCACCCCGTTCGCATGTCCTCTATTTAAGTCATTACGATATTTTACGTCGCCGTTTCTGACGACATCGTTGTTATTTTTGTATTTGTCTGGAGAAGGTTTTGTAACAACTACGCTAGGGGTATCCTGTGAACTTCTCCTCTCATACGGATGCTCCCTGATTGGAGTTAATGGCATCCCGTTCCCATTGCGCTCGTCTTCCACTAAGGCGCCAGGATTGTTGTTATAATAACCATTGATGTCTCTCGTTGCAGGCGATTGCTGCCCCAGTCCAGGGTTGTTCGAACCTTTAGGAATGGGTTTATGGTTCGGGGTAACCTTCGAGACATTTCCGAAGGCAATGGCAGGATTGGGTGGTTTAGGGCTTGTTGCTGGTGGACGATCGGCGTTGGACTGGTAACTGCGGTAGCTACCGCCTGATGAACGGTTATCGTCGTACTTGGAGAAGTGGACGGTCTTCGACTTGCCGATGGATGATGGGTTGGGCATCCAGCACTCGTCAGAGTGACCCAGGGTTAGACATTCAGGGGTACAGTGTGGACTGGCCATGTAGCTATGGCGGTGGCCTCCGGACGGAGCTATGTCAAAGAAGAGAGAATGACAAAGAAAAATGGTTAATTTCTTTTACAACAGGACAGCTACCAATAATCAGTAAAACGTTAAAAATTTCGTCAAGACTATCCGAAAAAGATTGAAGAACTGTTGCAGCTTGCTGTAGGTTTATGGTTGGGCAAACCTTGAACCTCCAGAAACGTCCGTCTACTTAAAAGACACAGGAATATAATGTCGTTAATCCCCAACATGTCACAACGACAAAACGATTCCCACTTGCCATATTTTAACCTAAATATTATTTCAATTGACCCATATATATCAAGGTTTAACTTTGGCTATTGCTGATGACTTGTAAACTTATGAAGCATTCCCACATTGGGAGAGCCTTGAGCACCTTGTTTGGTGGATACGTGCGATATATAAATATCCAATATTATTTTTATTATTATCATTATTACATGCTAAAATGTAAGCTCTAAGTAATTGATCTTTGTATCGAGCTTTTACTCAAGTTACGCTGGCTATTGTTGGTGCTTTGAAGACTAACGGGAAATTCTCCTAGACCTGTAAGCTCTAAGTGATCTAAGCATCTAGTTTTTACTTTGACTGTATTGTTGATGCTTTCAAGACCAACCGAACATTCTAAAATGTAAACCCTTAAAGTGATCTTTGCATCAAGCTTTTACTCTGGCTATTTTGGTGTTTTAAAGACCAACGGGACATTCTCCAGCTAATATGTAAGCTCTAAGTGATCTATGAATCAAGTTCTTACTCTGGCTATTGCTGATGTTTTGTGCTGCCAGTGCTGCGATGCGCGGGTAAGAAGCAGATCGCCTAGAGCTACCGTCTGCAGAAGACAGATTGGTTCTGTTCTGGTTCCAACCGCTCTCCCGCTCCATCTCTCGATCTCCGCCGTGTCCACTGTCGTAGCTACTCCCGCTTCCGCCTTCCGAGTTACGATCCTCGCTGTCTCGACGTAACTTCCGCAAGAGACGCTGCACCTATTTATGAAAGAATATGGAAGTAAATCAGGAAAGGTTACACGCTGTGCTGCAAAATATTTATACTGGTAACTATATGGCGGGAAGGGGAAAAGCGAAACACTATAACCAGATAACTAAATTAAAACTGATGCATTCAACCTTTTATATGCATTTTTAAGGCCGACGGCCTACGTTTGGAGTAAGCTAATTGAATTGAATATGTTAATCGTCCATAAAGGAATTTTTTTTTTTACATCGGAAATTTGAAATACAAATAAAAATACAATTTCAAGTGATAAAGTCGTAGAGAGCAGTACAAACCTATTCATAGATAAATAATTGCGACTATAGATTTAAAAAAAATACAAATCTATTCATAAATTAATTAACGGATTCATTACGATTATGTATTGATAACAATGGTTAGTTGTGATTATTCTTTGTTCTCAATACTGTATCAAACTGGTAAGATACCCTGTAATAAAAGAAGTAGAAATAGAGGAAGAAAATATGAAGAAGGTGATGAAAAAGAGAAGAGGAATAAGATGTAATGAGAACGCCTAAGACGAAAGAGGAAGGAAGGAGAAGACAAAGGAAAAAGAAACTTAGGAAGCGCCTGTTGTAACCGAAAAGTACAAGAAAGCTACATCAGTTCTATGGAAAATAGATAAATGAATAAAATGAAATTATCTAGTAGCCATGTTGTTGAACATATGAAGAGAATTAGGAACAAAAGACTGTCTGAAACGAGCACGGTTGGTACGGGGAACACAAAGGCGGACTCCTAACCTACTGAAAGTATAATAATGGTATAAGGGGTGGGATGGATCTTTCAAAATACTCTGAACCTTAAGCAAAAGAGGCAAATGTGTGCGTAGGTGTGTGTGTGTGGGGGGGGGGGTTGAAGTCTACCCAGGGGGTCCTCCACTTCCAACTCCCTGGTCTATCTGCACTTAAGCTTTAAAGAAGAATAAATATCATCAATGAGTTCATATCGTGTACACTGTCTACAAGAGGGAGACATTAAGGTGTCTACAAGAGGGAGACATTAAGTTGTCTACATGATTTCAGTTACCAAGAACAAGATCGATGTTTATTAACAAACCTTTATGAGTTCAGAGTAAACATCTCTTTTCCCTAATTTCACAAGACTTTTGATGAACATGTTAATGAATTATATTAATTAAATGAACTACTACCCGATTACTTTCTTTTTCTTGATCAGAAAGTCAGAACATGATTTGACCACGGCCTTCGAAGTGACATAGTTGAGATGCCAGTTTTTTAGATGCCCAGAGGGTGACACGAGCTTGGCCACAAAACGATCGATTCCTTTTGTCGATCTCCAACTTCTGGAAATATCTTACGTGAAGTAGTAGAACAAAGACTGTACAGTAAAATCCCTTTAATACATGCTTGATCGGACTATCCTTTGTTTCGTTACTTCTGTTCATTTCTGTCTTACAGCTAAATTTTCTTTTGTGACTTAGGCATTAAAACTTCAACGCGTTTTCGATACAACCTATGTATTGTTCGAATCTTGTAGCTGCTAGCACTGCCTCAATACAAAAATAGGCAAAGGTCCTTTGCCTTCATCGATTGATGATCCTGGAGTCGTGTCTATAGTTGATTGGAACTCGTGTTCTATTTGTAACAAATTGGAGTGTATGTTTTTAAATATTTGGACTGTTTGCTTTGTACATGAATGAATTGACTATCGGATTTGTCAGGCTTTAACAGGTGTTGTTTTTTAATGGTGCAGTATGGGATCTAAATTCACACATCGATTCCCTATCCTGTCTATACTGGATTTCAGTTGCATGAAATTACAGACGTAAATTGGAAACGGCAATGTACACTTGATAGTCCTTTAGAGTCAGTTTTTCACTGAATTTCTGAAGACGCAATTCATTTTCCTTCACAAAAATTGATGAATTAATGAAGAAGAAAACGATTCTAGTAACAGTATATTTTTGGAAAGGAAAGTGTGGTTTGCGTACCTAGAGTGATGAACTCTCTCCTTCTCCCTCTCTCTCTCTCTCTCTCTTTCTCTTTCTGTCATTATCACATACCTTGTCATTCCATCACAAAAGCAATGACTCTTCCAAGTTATTGAACATGAACCTGCATAATCTTCACAAGTGAAACTCATTCAATGAACCAAACAATGAATTTGAAACTGGATCCTTCTATTCGTAAAAGCCTGTCACTCGACATCTTTATCAAAGTATGCGAAAAAAAAGTCACGAAAAGGGAAGAAATGGTAGAATACCCATTTTTTCAATGATTCATAGAATTTCACATTTTTATAAAGTCAACATCCCTGTTTAGTCCCGTGTTTGGAATTCATTCGAAAGTCATACGTCGTATCAAGGCTCAAGCTTCCAAACGCCATCTTTCATCCTAAAGAAAATGATGTAAGTAAGCTATAATCTCTGACGTTTTGGGGACACCATACCTGAGGGTGATGCATTATGCTTTTAAAAGCGACCCATTCAAACTTGCCCGATCTACATAATGGCTACTAAAAAAGGAAGAAAGATGGACACGAGAAATGCACTAAAATGGTGTGGTTCTCAACCCTATAGATGAGAGCATAGTCATGTCTGCTGAATATAGAGGTCCTAATTTGCATTGATACCGAGATGTTTGGTTGACAATGGACAGCAGCGGGGGGGGGGGGGGGGGGTGGAGGTAATGGAGTGAACATGACAGAATCCTTAGACGCCATAATTTTGTGGACCTGCGCGTGATTTTCAAAATTGGTAATGTCAATGAAGAAGACATGTGTTTGCGTCGAAAATTTGGTGTATGAATAAACATCATTGTTGGACTTGAAAATGCATTACTTCTATACTTTGTCGTCTCTTGTACATGTATGTATGTATATATATATATATATATATATATATATATATATATATATATATATATATACACACACACACACACACATGTGCAGGAGGAGTTTTCATAATGTTGCATGTGACTATAATATGCCTGTGCTATCCATCCTTTTCCAGACAAAACTTAAATAAGATTATAACAAAAGAGTGGTGGTAAACATTTAATTTAATAATTAATTTCAATGGTTATTATTGATTCCTTTTGTTGTTTTTTATTATGTGTTTGAAAGGACTGCCGGGATTCTAAATCAATCCTTCTATATCAAATGCATTAAAAGTAGTTTTGAAAATGTAGATTTTGAAAAAGAAAATCAAACACTAAACGAGGATAACCTTTTTTTCCCCTATAATCGTCTCCATCGTAAAATTTTCATGATTATCCAAGCATTAAGACGGCGTTTTCGGACTTCAGTAATGGACTCTGTATCGTTGATTTCAATAATCAATTGAAAGTTCATAATATTCTCGATTAATCAGCTCATATTATAGGAAAGAATGCTGTTCAGCCATGCAGGCGAGAAAAAATATGTCTTGATTTTGCTGAATCTCTAACAAAAAACCCACACTGTATAGGCTGGATTCCTGAACGAATATATTCTGGTATGATTTTACGAAATATGCAAAGTTTAGCCAATATAAATGTAAGACCTCCCGTTTCAAACAAAGTGCAATACCCTATTTCATTCACCTTCTTAATCATCAATGACCTTTATAACCCATTTGTTAATCTCAATATCAATTTTATCTTGTATAGTTTTAAAATTGTATTTTTGTAACCAGGCCAGCTTTTTAACCTTTTAAACTTTCTAACTACTAAACTTTTAAATGTTTGTAAACCGCTGATTTGTTTTATTTCCACATGTTCTACTTAATGTATCACTGTGAGCACATACATTTCAGCCCTCTGGCTGCAGCATGTGCATTTTTGTTTGTATTTTGCCATGTCTGCTTTTTGCAAAATAAACCATGAATTGAAATTGAATTGAAAATGCATTATTCTGACTGTCAGGGATACGATCAACATTAAAAGTTACTGTTGTTTCCGCAAATCGGCAAATGACATTATTTTTTCCAGTTATTTTTCATTTGCCTCCCACTCGTCGTCAGAGTAGACAGTAAACAACAATCTCGAAATTCTTTTGGAACAATTCAACCTGTAAAAGGTGCGTGGCCTATTCGTATTAATTGCACGTTTTAGCTGGAGTGTTTGTATAAGACCAATTCTCTTCTCCAAACTTTCCCGTCCTTCTCCAATCCCGCCCCTTCATCTTTCTTTCGTCTCTAACCAAGAAGAAATGTTTGTGGTAAGGATTGTCGCTTTGAATAAGGGTTACTAAAACTAACGGAACCCTCTATGTATTTAGCTCGTCGTGTTGGGGTTTTAAAGAAGTTCAATTGACCACGGAACAATAGAAAGACAATTTTGTTTAGTTTGCATGTTAACTGTAGCGATTGTCTATTAAATGAATGCACCAATAGGGAGGTGAGGTTCTAAAGAAACACGGACTTTCGTTTGCACGCTTCAAGGGAAGACTTTCTCTAATATCTACCGATTTAGGCCGACTGATTCAGGTGGATTTGATTTTCAATTAACTGTTATATATCCTCGAAACCTCAGGTGTGATGCAGAGGTGTGAGATGGTGACGTCATAGGACCGAACAGCTGGTGCAATGAATAAAAACTCCTTCTTCCTGTGAAAACTACTACAACTACTACTATTACTACTACTACTACTACTACTACTACTACTACTACTACTACTACTAATACTACTACTAATAATAATAACACAACAACAATAATAATGATAATGATAATAATAATGATAATGATAATAAAAATAATAATAATAATAATAATAATAATAATAATAATAATAATAATAATAAAATAATAGTGATAATAATAATAATAATGATAATAATAATAACCATAATAATAATATCAGACTGTATAGTGCACATATCCGTTACGTTACTGTGACGTTCATGGCATTTAGAATTATTACCCCGGTCATAGCCGAGCTGCCAAAGTAACCAGCGTTCAAGCATAAGGTGGTAAATGTAGACTAATGTCTTGCCAAAGGACATCACCGCCGGATGGGATTCGAACCCCTTACCTTGCCCACTAGACCACGACACCTCTTCGAATATGAATAACAGAAATAGGTAGTAGCTTTAAAATGTACTGATATGAAGAAAATCATCATACAACTGGATTGCTTCACTAAAGTTTTTTTTTTTTAAATAAGATTTTTCAATATGTCTTACCTGCAATCATATCAATAGAATTAGAAATTCCAAAGTGACTACTAGTAGGTCGAGTCATTTCAAATATATACATGTACATAATGAATAGAGAGCATGATGAACAGAAAGATATAAATTTGCTACACGCCAATGGAAATCAAATATGATTTAATTAGCGCTGTAACACGCCTCTTCACTGCTTTACCTAACGAAGCAAAACTACACGCGATAAAAACGGATATTTATCAATAAATCACATTTTCAACCTTCCATTACAATCCTAATGTCCAGAATATTGTTTACAGTGTGTTGAAGGTCTTTCCAATTGACACGCTTGGAGCTACCCGTCTATCATAACGACACTACCGAAACGCATTGCTTCGCATTTGGCGTGCATTTTGTCGAAATTGACTTAAATTTCAGACCTTGGACGATGATAAACGGCCAATTACTCCTATTCACTTTTACTAATATTCAGACAAGGTAAAACGGCTGAAAAAGGGGCTCCATTGTGAAATTTTCCTCCAAATTAGATCTTAATCCCCAGGTACGAAATGTTTTATTTGTAATATCAGACGCTGAAGGCAAAGTGCACTGACTTAATTCTCAAATATTGTACCCAATATGTATCCTACTATGCCTCGTGTCTCAATATAAAAAAGAGATTTTTATAAAATACATCGGTTTCATATTTTAGAAAGGAAAGTAACTGCTAATTTGATTATCGGGGGCCTAAAACGTGTCGTAAATGAGGTACGGTCTTCGCTCACAAAACAAGTGGGCTGTACCAACAGTTTTGCAAACCACATTGCGAATGGGAGACTGGAATGCCAACAAGTGTATTACACTGTTCTTTTGAAATTTGTTCTGCACAACAAATACTTTAAATAGTAAACATTCTTCTGATGGGTTTATCGATACTACTCTGTCTCTATGTTGATTTCCAAAATCATGCCATAAAAAAAGAAATATCTTATATCTTTTGTTTGCCTTCTACTGTAAAAGCTAAAGTTTTACGACTTACTGCATTTCCTTACTAGCACTGCTCATGTATTTTCTAAATCCATGTACGGCGAATTGTATTTCTTTACTATCATGGCTCTTATGTATTTTCAGTAAGTTCCCCTAAATAATGAACACCTCATCAAAACGTCATAACTATTCAGATTATAACGGTATAGTCTTGTGAGAGAATGAATTGATATATAAACTATGAGAAGTATCATATCCCTCACTTCTGGGACATGCCATCAAAGAGTGACGAATATTCAGCTCCTTATTCACATAGAAGGGTAAAGTCACATTTGTATGACGAAATAGTCATGTGAGAGATGAATACACAAACGAATTGAAGCTTGACCTGCCTTATATTGCCCTTTCAATCCCAAATTCGGGCACATCAAATCAGAGAAATTGATCAATCTTCAAGGCAAGCCCATGCCTGATGTGGTCCTACATGATGGCGCGTATGATTTACTGTGAAAATGCTTCATTATTGATCCCGTGAAACAATGGTAGGTAACAAACCACTGCTACGCAGAGCTACTAACAGACGTGGTGGTTTCTAAATAATTGATCTGAAGGTGACATGTTAGGAGTGGACCACAATATCTGGCCCAACGGCTGGATTTGATTCTTACGGTTTCGTGAATGTTGGAAAAATTTCAAAGAATCTTGATTTATAGACTGATATCGATCGAAAGTTTTGAAATATCGAAACAGAAACCACTGGCGTATACTGATGGGGGCCGCGGTTTATTTCTAAATTCGATACCAGTGATCTATAAATGTTGCTAAAATGACAGGATTCCCCCCCCCCCATTTTTTTCCCTCACACTTTTGTAACTCATACTTTTCTGCCTCCCCCCCCCAAGTTTTTGCTCACTACGACACTGCAGAAATCATGAATCAACATCAAGAACTGCATATGTCTTGTACTGATTATGAGTACAAAAATGAATAATCAGAACCTGGAAAGTCTTTTCTGTGTGGTTACTATAAAAATTAGAGGGTTTTTGTTCTGACGTGCACATCACGATTCAAAAATGTGAATAAGCGTATGCGCAGGAAGAAGGGGCGTAAGGTTCTGTCCATAATTTGAATTCATCATTAATGATCATCTCATTCAAAGGAATTCCCATTTCACTGTAGTAAAATCAAATACTACATCGAAATGTGACGCATTCCAAAAATGGTGCCCTAATTTCTCTTTGTACTGCTTTGTTTCCCCACACCCATATAGAGTTATACGTCAAACGAGCATATAGGAGTCATATATTGATCGGAACACATCACTATGACACTCCCTATAACGCGCTATATAACACCACCAACCCACAACTATATCCGGACTGTATTAAAGGACGATGCATATCGGGAGACTGTTCCTGGACCCAAGGAAAACTCCGAAAGAGATATCACTTTGCCATTATTCTCAATCGACCCAACAACAAATGATGCATGTACCTAGTTCGTCCCTACGCGTATTCAATATTTCCATACTTGGTGTAATCCAGGAATTTATTGCATTATTTTACAGAAATAAGCATTAAACCCATCTATCAAAAGTATATATAAGAAATTTAGTTTGAATGGACGCTATAGGCTGTTCTTTGTATGTTTATTTGTTAATTTTGTAGATGCATCTAAAATTATCATAACTGAACATAAACTGAACAGGAATAAATCGAAAATGTATATTTTCAGTTCAGTTCTTCGGTTCTCTTTAACAATAACTACCCTTTGTTGAGAGACCTTCAACCCACTCCGTACATCTGCTTTAGCCGCTTAAAAACACTATTACAAATCGTGTGCCATATCGATAGGTGATTACGTAATCTCTTCTCCGTTATCGATCACAATCGATCGCCTGCATCTAACAGTTTGCCGTCTCTCTCCTAAAACTCGCATAAAGAGATGCACAGCCCCGTACAGTTTTGCCTCCGATTTGAGTAATTTGCATATATTGGTCCAACAAGGTCTTTCGGGTTTGCAATCAATATTTTCCTCGTCCCCTTCGTTAAGAGTTATTTGTTGTCCCGTTCCTTTTATCCGTGCTAAGTTTTAACAGATTGTAAAAGGGAATTAATCCTGTCTTCTGACATAAAACAAGACAAAGAGATTCTGTTTTGTTCATGTGTATTTCAGAAGAAGAAGCGGATTGGTCGAGAATTTTTTTGTTCTGAGAGTTCAGCTTGGTTACCATGCCTCACGCGTGTGCCGGACACGCGACATTTGAATCTGAAGAGTCGACATAATCATCTTCCTTCTTGAATTAAAATGTTCTCTTCGTAAACAGATAACTTTATCATCAATTTAAATCAACTTTGATTGTACTTTTGCAGTAAAGTAATAGAAATTCTTATGGTCGCTTAATCTCTTTTTATTCATTATAATGCTCATTCAACACGAGATTACGTTTTATGAATAACTTTATATGGACAAATGATGGAAGGGCAGTTGACGTCATCAGCAGTTGGACCCATGAATGAAATCGGCGAATTCAGATAGATAAGAGCTAATGTATATATCTTATTTTGCCTGACATGAATAAAAACTAGAAAACTAATATCCATTCAGGCACTGTATTCTGGTATCTCATAAAATATCAGTCATTTGGTTAGTGTCTGTCCAGGAGTTAATCATATTAAGCAAAATTTACTTAACTCGGTAATCCAGTTAAAATTGGATTTAAGCTGAGTGGTCCTTTGGGGATCGCTTATATTTTCATAGATGATAATGTACAAATATTTATTTTGTTTCTGGAAACGATGTAGCCTTTTTTTTGCAAGGGGTGTTCTGTTTCATTTGATTGATATTTCTAGATGCCCCACGCCTATCCCGACATGTAGTAAGGAATAAATTGAATTTTGTTTTTATCTGCAACATTTCACATGGCTCATTTGGGAAATTGTTAACAATAACCATTGAGTGCAGGCAGAGGCGTCGATCCGGGGGGGGGGGGGGGCAGGGGGCAGTTCCCCCCCCCCCCCCCCCAGTAAATTTCGGGGTAGAGATATCATTTTGCCCCCCCCCCCAATAATTTCCCAACAAAAAAAAAAAGAAAAAAGAAAAAAGAAAGAGAGAAGAAAGGAAAAGGAAGAAAGTAAGTGAAAAATGAAAGCGTAAAGCAAGAAAAAAGAAAGAAAATGGGACACTGGGAAGCGCTCGCTCGCTTCGCTCGCTCGCATTTAAGTATCTTAACCAATGCCCATGATAATTACTATTCTTATGAAAGGAAATCGGTTTGCATCCTGTGTTTCTATCTAATGTCATACTATTCTTCTACTCATAGGAAGTAATACAACCAAACAAGATATCACTCCTAGAAATCAAGCGGCCAATTGACCTAAAAAACAGATAAACTTTCAGGAGATAATGGCCTGGATAAAAAGAAAAACGCAAAACATAAGCATATTTTTCGTTAACTCGCTCGCTACTCTCGCTGGTAAAAGCTAGATACAAAATGATTTCGGGCAGCAAATAGCTTATTATAGCAGCGAGATTCTAAAATATCATTATATTTGGGCAGCAAGGTGGTTGACAAAGATTTTGGGACGAATCCATATAATTTTGCCGGGATCGGTCGTTGGCTGTGCTCGCTATGGTAGAAACGCCTCTGAGAGCAGGTGCATTATTTAATGAGTAGTTTTTCATTGGATAGGACATTGATGAAATGCTTTTCAAAAGATTAAAAGAAATTTCAAATAGTCAGTAGTATGAGCAGTTAAGAATTTCGTAATAATCCAATTATAAGATACTGTTAATAAATATTTATATTGCATTTCAAACAACGATTGAAGTGTCCTACCTCTGCGTCAGGGTCAGGAGTTCTTCTTGCTGATGTTATCGATGCGATGCTTTCTGAATGAAGATCAGAGTTGCTACCAAACGTGGTCATCTGCCTGTTACCCAGTCTCATGTCCACGTTAGCTGCTCCAGTGATCCCTGGCGGCATGCTGCCCAAGTTCGTGGTCGATCCAGGGTTCGATGACCCCATCGAGTCCCGATCCCTCTCCTGCTGCGCCCGCCATTTTCGTATGTTCTTCGACGGTATGGTGGATGAATTTGATGCCGTCGACGTGAGCCCTGAATCGGAGTCCGACATCTTGCCGCTGTTATCGGCGGGTTTAGGAGCCTGCCGTGTGGCGAACAGTTCTTCTCCCGATGGTACGATGTACTTGCCTTGCTCGCGGTTCTTCGTTCGACAACGGGCAGCGACGAGGAGAAAGACGATGACGAGGATGACAGCGCTACCAGCCAGAGATATGATCACGATCATGGGCCAGTCGTTGAGAATCCCGCGACTACTGGCTGCATTGTTTCCTGAGTTTAGGTAATAGTCAATCGTAAGATTAAACAAAGCAGTGAAGTTTGCAGGTGGGAGGGATTTCTTAAAGTCTTCATTAGCAATGACGACGCGTAGAACGGTTGTCGATGAAGCAGAAGGATTGCCACCATCCGTTGCTCGTATGGTGATGTCATGCACGCCTTCCCACATGGGTTCGAGATATTGGGCTGTCACGACCTGACCGTTAGCCTGAATACCGAACGCCCCGTACGTGTTACCGTGACTAATTGCATACGACACGGCAGCGTTTTCATCTTTATCTTCATCTTCACTCTGTACCGTTATGATAGGGAGACCTGGATCTGCAGAAACTGGAATAAATCGGATGTCATTGTTTGCCGATGGCACTGTGAATTCTGGGCTATGATCATTCACATCATTAACGGTCACGACCACTGTTGCCGTAGCTGTTTTAGGGGACAACCCATTATCGACTGCACGGACAGTGAAGTGATAAAGCTCCTGAATCTCCCGATCAAGCTCGGCAGTTGAGTAGATCCTTCCGCTGTCTTCATCGATTCTAAAAACTGCATCGGTCAAAATGCTGTACCTCAATCGGCTGTTATCTCCTTCGTCGGCATCTGTAGCTATGGCCCGACCGACGATTGTACCACTTTGTTGATTTTCATCAATCCTCAGTTCGATCAAGTCCCCACCAAATGTGGGACCATTGTCGTTCATATCCAGAACCCTGACTGTCAAAGGAACATCTGAACACCTTTGTGGTTGTCCACGGTCGCAAGCCCTAATCATGAGGTCAATTGAGTCTTCAACTTCTCTATCGAGCGTCACATTAACAGTGAGGACTCCATTGATTGGGTGGATCCCGAAGGAGCCATCTTTGTCATCCAGGAGGCTGTATACAACTTCGCCATTCTCAAACTCGTCTTCGTCGGAAGCCTGCACGGTGGCTACACGGTGACCCGGTTCGTTGTTCTCACTGATCGTAGCGTGATAACGGGACGACGAGAATGTTGGAGAATTGTCATTCTCGTCATCAACGAACACTTCGAATCGTTTACGTGACGTAAGTACAGGTGATCCTCGATCTTCAGCGAGAATGGTGATATTGTAAAAATCAATGTCTTCGCGGTTCAATCCCACTGCTGTCTTTAGGAAAAACTGATCGTCTCTGAATGCTTCTAAATAAAAATGCCCCAAATCATCATCCAAAGTCAATATAGCCTGGCCGTTGATTCCAGTATCTGCATCAGTGACACGAACATACGCAACGTCTATATCCGCAGGGGAGTTTTCTACAATGTGTTTGAACCTTCCACCTCCCCCAAGAGCTGATATGGTCAATCGAGGCTTGTTATCATTAACATCAATAAGGTTGACAGTCACTGTTGTGAAATCTGGGAGTGGATTCGGGACGTTATTCGTTGCACGGATGGATACCTGATGTGAACTTTCGTCCTCAAAGTCGAGCTCACTCTTGACCGACAACCAACCCGATGCAGAGTCCACCTCGAATAACTCAAGGATCTTGGCCGATACGCTGCCGCCAAAGTCATAGATAATTTGGCCGTTCGTACCGGTGTCCGGGTCTGAAGCACGGACCTGGATGATCTGCTGTCCGACACCAATGTTTTCAGCGACAGACACCTGGTAGGAGCTCCTGTCAAACACAGGAGAATGATCGTCCGAATCGAGCACGGTCACGTTAAGGGCAGTGACACCTGACAAGACGGGATCACCGCCGTCATCAGCGTAGAGGGTCATCTGGTAGTTGTCTTTGTTCTCCCGATCGAGACTTCCGAGAACTTCCAACTGGATGATGATCAGTCCACCAGGGTACTCGTTCTGAACAAGCCCAAAGGTATCAGCATATTCATCAGAGAGACGATATCCCTGAATGCCATTTTCAGCCACGTCCTCATCAGTGGCCGCCGACAATGGGAACCTCGTACCTGTCGAGACGGACTCTGGGATGGGCATGTTGATGACGTCATCACTGAATTGCGGCGCGTGGTCGTTGACGTCGTTGATGGTGACTTTGACAGTTATCACCTCCCTGGTTCCGAGCTCAATGGCATTGACTTCGATCTCACAGGGAGCTGATGAACCGGGACAAAGCTCCTCACGGTCAAGATCTAAGACTGTCGTCAGTTCTCCTGCAAAATGAACACAAAATGTATCAAATTTGAGTAGAAATTGATGTCCCATAAGCAACTGCTCATATATATGAAAATGTAATAATGATGATGATGATGATGATGATGATGATGATAATAATAATAATAATGATGATGATGATAATGATGATAACAATATCCATAATGACAATAATAATAATAATAGCTTTGAGTTTGAGTTCCGTGAGTTTTATTGATTTGTTTTCACATATTCGATATATATACAAAAAGAAAAACAGTATAACAAAATACAGGATAATACAACTGGAAAACAATTATACAAAAAAATAATCAGCAGTTTATTACATTATTGACAACTGAACAAATACAACAGTTTGAACATTATTGAAAGCAAAAACTGTTTGAAAACGAGGAGCTTATTGAAAAGCTTGTAATGGTAAGTCCCTGGTCATAGATAAATAAAGAAATAAACAAATAAACGAATGACAGATCTATGTGTGACATGATAAAAGGACAACTTACCAGTTTGCGCGTCTAGCGAGACATAAGCTGTCTCGTTGGGCACGCCTAGCATGGAGAACTCCGTAGTATCATCTATGGTAATCGCGAGGTCGGTAGCTACATTCCCGATGACGGTTCCAGGTCCGACCCCCTCGTCGATGTCGTAGAACAAATCCCTTGCGGAGACGATGGACACGAAAAGAAAGAAAGTTTCAATGAAAAGTGGCGCGAAGATTCGTAGTGGTGTCATGGTGGAAAGCTAGCAGACGACACTGTCATACAGGAGTACACTCGGAAATGCTTAGAAGTGAACAGAAGCAGACGACGGATGAGGGTACGTTCATGAGATGTTAACACAGACAATCAGTTCATAATATCTTCTGTTCGTCAACTCCTCCCTTGTCAGTTATGTTGTCAGAAGTCGACATCTGAAAGACAAGAAGAAAGATTTCCAATTAAGAAATTTGTTCAGATCACATTCTACTTTGCTTTGTTGATCATTTGTCAACGTCACACATTGTCCCGTTTGCCAGAGGGGAATAAATGTAAAGTTTGAAAACGTTATCATGGTTATGCTTGCATTTCTATGTAGGAAAAAAAAAGCTGAAGCTGATGAGTAATACAATCAGTGAATACAAAAAAGCTACCGATTTATCAAAACTGTAAATGATTCGGTTACGTTAGATGACATTCTGAAAGAAACAAAATACTATTCATGAACCAAGAAATTTGTCTATTGTGATTCATTTATCAATGTTTTCCTTTCAGTAAATCAACAACATTTTTCAAGAACTCGACTCTCTAAATGATGACCGCACACAAACAAGATATTTAATTTACAATCCGATCAAACAATTAGAGGTTTTTGATAACTTGAGTCATCACAAAGGGGTTGTCCGAAGACCCTGGTCTTGGATTTGTGGGTGTGTGTGTGTGTGTGGTTGTTTTGTTCCTTTCATAATCCTTCACTTAGCAACCGCGGAATGCATGTCCACTAATATTGTAATCAGTTAAGAACAAGATAAGGAGACACTTAACCCTTTCAAACATATAGCCCTTATCTCCAGTACAAAGAATGCCATTTGTTTACATACTTGTCTGTTGTCTTTTCGGTAAGATTTAGTCAACAATATACGGAAGGAATCATGACGTGGTTATTGACATTTGTAATTTTCATAGTTTGTTTAAAACAAGCAATGTGTTTACTTTGTGAGAGGGGTCATGTGAGGTTGTGTCGAATGCCACATTTCAGATCTTGTTAAAATATGAACGTTAAGAAATTCGTGAACATGCAAACGTCACTTAATCTTCAGCAATCGGTATTAAGGGTTAAAACTCGTTTCAAACAGACGAAATAATTTTGTTTCATGACAAAGATCTTTTCTTTTCCACTTAATATTAACACTGCCGAAGATTTTTTTCCACTTAATATTAACAATGGCAAAGATTTTTTTTCTTTTCCACTTAATATTAACAATTTTCTTTAGTATGAAATATGATTGTTAGTTTGTAAACGTGACAATGGGGAAGAATGTGATTTTCCTATAGCATAACTATGATTGTTAAGAACGTATGCTGAAAAGGAAAAAAGCAAGCAAGCCAGAAGGTTGATAGATAATCAAAATATCCCCACTAAATAGAACAAGTTTTCTAGATACATGTATGCTCACAGGGCAGTGTTTTCTTTCTTTTGGGGGATGTCTTAACTGGAATGAGGGCCAAGATAAGTTTATTGTCAGATAGGCATAATAGGTGAGAATTCTTGTATTGTTTACATATCGAATATTTTTACTTTAACACCACTGCTCAAATAGAGACGCAAAAACCGGAAAAGTGACAAGACAACTTGGTCAGGATGTCCAAATTACCAGGACAAGATATCTACACAAGAATAGGATCTTAAGTTACCAATCCGATTTCAAACTACGAATTCCTCTCGGCTTACAGCAAAAAATGAATAAAATTGTTGACTGTTTGTAAAAGGCTTCCCGCCTACAGGTCTTTTAGAATAGCGGATTAGGGGACAATAAAGGGTGTTAAGTATGAGTTAAAGACCATTTCTTCAGTGAAAGTGGATGCTGCGGTAATTACTAAACAAAGAAAAGGGGAAGAGCGTGAGATAAAAGTACACTGCTGACTGAGTTGAGAGAAAGGATGATACGATGTTGCGTAAATTGTTCAAAATTCAAAACACGAACCTCATCGGAGCAGGTAACAGATAATTTTCGACAGCCAATTTTTCACCAGGTTTCTTTCTGCCATGGAAAGTAGAGGTGGGTCCCTTCGGCTCCTTCGGAATTCATTCTTTACCATTCCATGACAAAGCAATTTATCTACATTGTATGTATGTACATGCACAAGTTCCTTTGGAGAGGGAGTTAATGCAATTATCTACTACTATATCCATGTTAAATACACAACAATTTAATCAACATGTGGAGTGCCAGAATGGCGCCAATTTCTTTGTCATTCCAGAGTCAGTCTCTCACATTACTATCCTCTCTCATTTTCCATCACAATAATTATCATTCTCCGGACCCTCGTCTAAATGTAGGAGGCTTCATAAAATATGCATGCTGCACGGGGAAAGGAGGGGGGAAAAGTAAAATTCATCATTATGATCACTGGCGGTATAGGTCTTTGCCAGAGAAACCTTTCATCGATATCACCTAATTTTTCATCTGTAGCAGATGTGGGTATTCTCTGCGGGAATCGAGCCGTTCTCTGGCGAGCAAAGCATTTTCATATACGCAATGATTGCGTTCTTATACACAAAATGAATTATCTGTGACATTACGGGGGGGGGGGGTGCATATTCTATCTTTAAATCGTATGGTTATGACATCCTTATGATAACGATGTAGTGATAACATGAAATAGGCTAGTAATTTCAACCATTTTTATATATTTAATGGGATTCATTACTGATGAAAAATGACGATTATCATTTTATGCATCCAAGGGTCATGCCTATGACTTGAAGCATGTTAAGATTCTTTGCATTCGTTTCATAAATCATTTCTAATTCACGTCTATACTCTTATTATTTAGTATTCGGTACAAAAAGAAACAATGTCAAGTTAAATTTTTCAAATCAATCTATATATTTATATCACCCTGCTATTTTGGGTCATTCAGAAATGTCACAACATGCTACAATTGAAAACAATTAAAAACCATGGTGGATGAATAAAAAAAAACCCCTCAAATCACTAGTGACACACTAAAATGCACATTGTATTACATACCCATATCATTTATAGTCTTTGTAAACATGCTGGGGAGAAGTCAATTCAATATGGAATGTATTCTGATCATGCCAATGTGATATAACAACCGCGTCTCCCAGTTAATTTCAAATGTCATTGACTAGTACTATGCCCTTTCCTGCAGACTGTCACGGATTTATCAAGTTTTATTACCAAGTGCAAAGACAAATCTAGTACAGGGATCCTGCAAGCACCAGTGAGTCGCCGTGAGCGCTATTTCCAGGGGTAAGAATTACCGTAACTGGAAGTCAATAAAGAGTTAAGCAGAGGAATGGTGGGTGGTAGAGGCAATATCATGATTAAAGTGGGAGAAAATGAACTCTGGAGGAGTTACATGGGTTTATGCCCAAGCAATCTATCCCATTCTGTGCCTGCTGCTGGTATATGAATTCTGAAATATCTCTCGAAGCATAATATCATACATCATGTATTCTTCACCTTCCCCTTTAGGCCTATCCATAGTACTAGAATAATAATTTACTAATTAATCAACTTTTACCCTCTCTTCCTTCTTTTTACAACGCCACGTCATTCTGCCTGTCATGATTTTTCTACCGGAAGATCTGAAGATGTTGGGGTCAACAGTCTAGATGAATTTCACCCCCCCTCCCCTCCTTCAGACTCCTTACGCCACAGTAATATATACCCCATCACATGTGCAATACTTTACCAGTGTGATGGCATATAAAATTACAAGGGAATTGATCTTCATAAGGTAAAGATGTAAACAACCTATCCCGCTGATCTCAGCCACCGTTTCATGGCCTGTACTGCCACGACTGCGGTGCTATGACCCGATTCGATTTAAACCAATTTTCTTTTGGAGTGGGAACTCATTGCGCACACACGGTGGCCGATTACCTTCCTAATTCTTTTACAATGCACCTTTGTTGAAAAGTCTAGGATAAATTAAATATTGTACTCGAAAAAAAAAAACTTGTCGTAACATTCCATGCAGGCAGATGGATAATACGAAAGACATGATAGTGCGCGTTCTGGATATTTTCGCACTTAAAGAACCAAAATTACACAAAGTAAATAACGACGATACAATCATGCAGAAAAGACATTGAAGGGTAAAGAATAATATAGCTGAGATGCATTTTCCAAATGTAAATAGATCTGTAGACTTGCCATTAACATTCGTCTTCTACAGAACATGTACCGTGACTTTGACCTTACCCCCCCCCCCCCTCCCCCCTCGGTCTCCGCATGCTGAATGCCATTACACAGCTATTAAAGTTTGATCACGGTGATGTAGAATTTAGCTCATCCCCCCTCAAACTTTCCCCATCCAATCCCATAGAAAATTATCGTAACATGTATATGGAAACAAAACAAGGCAATAAAAAGGCTAATCAACGCACCCACTTGCTATGGTGATTTCAATTCATCACCAACCAACGTGGCTAGACACTATGCATAACGGGGGAGACAGTTACAACCTGCACTCTAGTAATTAACGGTTGATCTTTGTATTCCCATGGAGCTTAATCCTCGGAGTAAGTACTTTTATTTTGATTAATATTGAACGCACGTAATTAGCCCACTACCACTGACATCAATACGCAATATGTGATTCATGACTGCGCATACACAATCAACAAACTCATCGGCTTGTCATACAATGGACAATCAGGCCAATAGGTACATATCGAATAGATTTCCATGTAAAAAAATAAGCTACTGAATAGAAATGTCTATTGTCAAAATATTCGCAGTCATGATAATATGAATTTCAATTAAATTCAGCAGTAAAAGAACGGGTGCTATAAAGTTACTTCTCAATACAAGAATTCTCACTTATCTTACCATGAATAATATCTTGCTCTTCAGTATTGAAATTTCAATACCATCAACAAAATTATAAGAGTCAATTCAACAAAATGATGCAAGAAGGGACTGAATGAGAAGTAAGCTTATTCAGGAAAAAGACAGCTTCTATCTTATCATGTTTTTATATACCAAACTTTCTCTCCATATCAAATTTTTTTATAAATCAAGGCCTCACTGCCATCGGTGAGTGTAATAAAGCCATAAGTTACATACAATACATGCACATACAGAAGACAAGGCCAAAGCACTTTCTTCGTGCTACACCAAGTCAAACGGAACACGGTAGTTTATTGAGAACATTTTATTTGCCAACTTATTTTATTCTTTCTTTTGTCCTCCCGCACTCAAAAGACCGCCACAGTCGGATAAAACCGACCTGACGTTTCATGTAATTGGATGTTTGTGAAAAGCCTGATGCGTCGCATTGATCAGCAATTTAAAACTCATCATTCCTAAACAGTGGTCAAACAAGTGAAATGTTGGGCAAAGTGGTGTAATGACCACTGCAAGATATGGGACACTTTCATTCAGTGATCCTCAACTGTTAATAAGATACATTCTGGCCTGAAAGGTCTAAGAAAAAGGCAAACGTTTGAAGGTTTTCACTGTCTTCTGCACCGCTTGGGTGGCGAAGCTCCATATGTTCCTTTCGGATGCTCTTTATTAAATAATAATAATGATAATAAAAGAAGGTATTTGTTCAAAATTTGTCCATCATTAGCGAACAAGAAAGACTCCTCTTTGGTGTCCCTACATTATAGTGACAAAAGTACATGCTTCAAGTCGTGTAGCTGATGCATGAGGGAAATATTTATTGTCTGTAAAATTTACCAAGACTCGGCGTTTTGTTCAGCATCGTTAGGGGAATCAAACTTCTCTTGACCTAAACATGCTTTGCAGTCTATAATGGTAATCAGATAGTGTTTTGTGGGTGAAAGATTATTACAAAATTACAAAACAGCATTACCTCGTGGCTCTAAATTTATCTGCCCAGGTCGACAAAGAGTTAAAACGCTTTTAGGGCTTTTAAGTAGGCATTTATGAAAATATCTTATAGTTAATCAGGCCTATGATTTGGCCCATTGCTAGGGCATAAAAGAGAGGTAAACCACAAATTTTGATTCAGTCATTTCTGCAGACAGGGGGCGAACGCGAGCGACCCCAAGTCGGCCGATGGGTGTTTTGAATTGATTTTCCAACGAGATACGTAACAATATACGGCTTTAATGAAACTAGGAAAACGAATCCACGCTGTAATATCATAGGGTTGAATATATACCATCTCCCTCTTTATTGCTACCATGCAGTGTGGCATGATATACTCTCAATATATTCAAGAAGGGTCAAAGTCTTCTAATGACACCCTAAGATTTTTTTCCTTTAAAAAAGTCAACTTTGAACTTTAGAATGACCCATGGCAATAGCAGGACCTCTAGGTTAATGTATACTATCGTGTTTAACATTGCTACCATATCGAAGTTATGACACATTCATTTTAAGGTTTAAACTAATTCAAAACATTAACACTAATAACAAACTACAATGAAATGAGCACACAAAGATATAAGCAAAATAAAATATGTAATCGGGCAAATGAGCGGTCCTGTATACTGGAGGTACATTGAGCAATTAGGGACTAATTTTGTATTTTGTAGACCCTTCATTGCTGATCTCCACGGAAGCTACAGTGATTATCAAATTACTGTATAATTGACATCTATCTTCATTCAGATTCCTCGAATAAAATTACTGGTAAAAGATAAAAGGCCAATTCAAGCACAAAGATATAACAGAACTTTGCTCGATAGTGCATCTAACAGTTCACGAAGTGAAGCTTCTTGACAGAGTACATGATCCCCTGTTTCGCAGCATGACTCCATACAACTGACGAAACTTACCCTCCGGACAACATCAACAAAGTTTTCAGGAATACGCTTTCTTTGGCAAAATATGAAATATGAAGGAATATCATTATTCACACTCACACATGCATTTGATGGATTGCATCGATACTGTATTAAGATGTTTAAAATTGGGCCAACAAGAACAGAAATAACACTTTCTTTTAAATCCATCCACATATTTACGCCCATATAGCTTTGTTTATTGTACTTGCTTATTTTTTTCCTGAATTTTGAATTTGCCATAAATATATCTTCGATTTATCCGATATCATGTTTACTACGGGAAAGATTAAACTTACTGTATGGCGACTGATATCCGTCAATTTATACCTTCTAAAGTTTCAAGCGTCGAGTTTGACACATTTTGGCATGTCTTCTCAAACTCTCCTGTATCGCGTTCCTTCGCAATAGTCCCACCCCTTCGAAATTAGGTTTTGTCAGTGGAGAACTTGACCGATTGATTGAATGATTGATCATGCATGGAGACTGGTGACAATTCGACATACCACGTCATGGATAATAGAATATTACTCCCGTGACAGCCAAAGAAAAGAAAGAGCGAGAACAGGATTGGAAACCCTAGCCAAGGAACTTGACTTGAAACCAATATCGGTTTGCTCGCAGACTTTGACTGCGAGTTCACCAAGGGTTAAGCAGTATGAACTTTTTATCCTTTCCTCTTTTGGTGGTGGGGATAAATATCTTTGGGTTTTTAGTCATAAGATTATTTCATTTCGGCATGAAAAAAGGGGCGACTGGCCTGCCTCGTTGCACTGACAGGGTATTTTTAATGTGATTTTTGGTCTCTAAGTTATGAAAAAAGGAATGGGAGGATAATATTCGAAGCAAATTATTGGTTACCTTACGTTGACAAAGGAATTGATATGTAACTGAGAAGTTGAAATCCTTACAACACTCGTCTAGCATGTCTAGCCAATTATAACTGGTCCAATAATTTTCCTTGGGGCGGGGGGGGGGGGCGACGAAATGGATAACGTAATACCAAGCCAATTTCACTTGTTTTCGCTGCTACATCCAATTGAAGAGTCAATATCCCCTAATGTAATCCATGTGGGGGAATAACTTTATGGAATAATTGAAAAGTCATGAAAGAGATTGGAAGTATTCTTTGTTAAGTGATCTGCTTTTGCGTGAACCACATTAACCATAGGATATCAGTCGACAATAGATATAATATGAAGAGATGTAGAATCAATGTGATTGAACAACTGAACAATAACAAAAGATGGCCATGTTTAGAGAACAACAAACATAAAAACAAAGGATTTCGGTACAACTGCAGTTGTTACAGTGGAACCTTCGTATCAGTTATAAATCTAAGGAAATGAAAAGAAAGAGAAGAGAAGGTGATTGGCAAAGAGACAAGAGGAACCGCGCTTCAGCTCCCATCTCTACCAATTGGTGTAGACCATTATCATCCTTTTATATCGGGTTTGAATGAATTGAAGAACATGTTTTCTTTATGGTGGTAATGAGGTGCTCATTAATGACTTATAGTGGGATAAATAACTGGGAAGTGGAGTACTTGAAGGCACCTGCTCCTTAAAACATTAATCCCCGTTAAGTTAGGACATTGATACATAATGAGCAGAACAAAGATAGAGCCGATGGAACTTCATTAACGCTGAGATGCTACACGATGTAACTACAACAGCTCCCGCTAAGCTACATAATACTTAAATCCCTATTGACAAGTAAAGGTATCGATTTTTAGGTCTGAAAGCCTATACAGGAGCTTATAAACCGCAAGGGATGATGCTGAGCGGAGAGACAAAACGAACAAAAACGCCGTGGATGTGGCGACCAACCTGAGCGGCACCATGTGAGTCCGCCGTGGGCCTTACGGTGAGGTTCGATTTACAAGAAAAACACGACATTCTGATACCTTTCAAATTTCATTCACTTTTACAACTTTATAGGAAATACTATCGGAGAAAAGGTGAATGGCTTATCTGACAAGAATTTGAATATTTTTTTTTCACTTTTCTCGAATGAAATAAGAAGGAGTTCGAGATGTTGTAAGACACGCGTTGCGTGAAAATTGACACACGTCTGAATTAAGTCTTCGAAGCAGTAAGGGAAAGCTATTTGTGACGCGGGAAGGACTAAGCTTTAAAAACAGGTACAAATCTGCCCCTCCAACTTGTCTCTATTCGGTCAGTGAGAGTAACAACATCGAAAGATTTCACCACCTCTTAGTTAAAAACGTGAAAAACAACAAGAAGGAAATCCAGCAAAACACATTAACCATTTCATGCCCGATTTAAAAACGAGACCCAGGCAAGTTACGATACAGAGCTATAATGGGTACCATATCTCGGACTCGATAAAGCCGTATAAACACACAAATCATTCTTGAAGAGCGAGAGATAAGTGGAGATGATCTCCCTCGGATTCCTGACTATAAAAGATCTATCTCTCAACCGACAGTTGATAAACATTATCTGACATATGAGGTTATTACCGAGAATTTATTCCTTGTAAATCGACCGTGATTGGCACACGGCATCGGACTTTATATTTGGGCTTTTTTTAACATGTCAATTCATATCAACGTGAAGACGTCGTTTATGAAAGGTTTTCTTCTGGAGTAATAGGAAAAAACCATTAAGTTATAAGAGCAATCAACCTTAATTCAATGGCCTATTCGAATAGCATAACGCAGAGGAAAGAAAGTAGACAATGCAGTTAGAATGCCCACTTCATGCAGAAATGAAAATAAATCTCGACCCTTTCTCCAACTGAAATACCAGCACATTCCTTCCAAAGGTGCTATGTTCATAATCATGTTGAAATAAAGTAATAACGCTATCCCCTTTAAAGCAATATCGGATGATACGCTCTTTGATATTTGATGGAGTCCTGGCTATGTTATTGGCAAAGCCTATAAATATCAACAGAGACCATCATACTATCATGATTAAAGTTTTCATTTAATTTTAGATATATTGGTGCAGTATAGTGAATAAACCTCAGCAAGTCAGACTTCGCAGTGATTTGATCATTTTGAAAAGTCCAGTTATAAAAGCGTGATGAAAGTCACTACAAAAATCATGATACAATATGTTAACTACAACCCCGCCACCTTCAAATTAAACAC